>BTPG01000002.1:10547376-10727376 GCA_036245525.1 Semisulcospira habei | reverse complement strand
TTACATTTGATATACTGACTTTTAACATTGTCGTCAGTCACATTACTCACTTTTGTACACACGATGGCGGCCATTCTGATGATGGTTATATTCCTGCTGCTGCTGTCGATACTGTTGATAAGATGATGGTTGTACACAGGCCGTTTGACATCAAATCGCACGACGCTTTTAACGAATATGACTGCAAAGAAACATGTTTTGTTTTTAAAATTTTACTGGAAGTACACAATTCATTAAGTGGCACCGTTCACCTAATTCTTCACTCCAGCACGATTTTGCTGATTTTGCGTCACAATCGTACAAACTTGATCAAAAGACAGTAACAAGCCATGTTTCAATACCGTTATATATCCCCGGCAGGAAATGGTCAAATTTCAAGATCATGTCAAGGTCACTCATGTTCTCTTTATTCATGCACGTGTGTAATGTTTCATTATTGACAATCCACTCATTCAGTTTAACTCGTGTTTATTTTACTTAGCTAAATGTATATCTGCGGCACTTTTGGGGATTTAAATTCAGACATTTCGTGAAAATTGAATGTTTACGAAAGGACAGAGACAGTGAAAAATATAAATAACCTCAAATCTAAGAATTTTTTTTTTTAAAGTTCAGACTCATGTGCTCAGATCACGGAGATTGCGGTTCAGTCCTAACGTTAAAACTATCAAGGGACGCAATCTGACTTAGGGTTAACTCCTACTGTACGAGTTTCTTGAAAGTAAATCTGCCGTGAGTTGGCAATGGCCAGTCTGTCCAACTAGCCACTAAGTTTAGCGTCATTTGACACATAATGGGGTCAAGCACGGACGAATGTCCATGTTTGAGGAACAACATATAACAATGATGTTACGATTGTGGTTGTGTTATCCTGTGAGAGCATGTATGTGTTAATCGTAGGAACGATCCGATATTTATTTGAGCTATCATGGTTACGAATCACGTACCTTGTTAGTAAGTTTTTCTCTCGTTTGCGGATTTCGTTAATTTTTACCGGAAGTTTCTAAAAAAGTCGCACGGAGAATAGCGGTCGACTTTTGTTTTGCGTAGATTAGAACCTTCGATAAGGTCGCGCTGTCTAGAGACCTCGTATGTGTGACGTCGGAGAGTTCGTAACAGTTTGCAACATTTTGTTTTTCTGTGCGCGTGAATTGAGCAGCCTTTTTTTGTTTTGTGAAAATTCTTGAATTTTCTAGAGCGGATATGCAAGGTCGTGATAGGGCTACCATACTTTTATGTGACTTCATTATACACTAGGATTTAGAGCTGAAGTTAGCAGCCGAATTTTTGTAGCCTATTGTAGTTTTTCTAGAAAGATTATTTTAATGAGTTTCGGTTGCGTGTTTCGTTCTGATTGGTTGCGTTGTATGATTTTCGTAGATGATTCTGGAAATTGGTAGTATATATAAAGAGGGCGCTAGGAAAGCACGTTCGTACATTGTCTTGCATTGTCAGTGGTAGAAACACGCAGTTTATCGTAGGTACGTGGCCCGTATAGGGTGTACATTGTGTGAGACGCTGCGTATGAGAAGCTTTGTGTCGGCAGTGTGGACATTGCAGAAGAGACTTTGTATCAGTTTAGTGCATTTGGAAACGCATTGTGTGGTGATCGCATCACTGAATTAAAATATTGTTGGAACTGTTACTCCAGTATTGTCTACATCCTTAAGCCACGTGTGACGGATTGCAGCTGAATGAAGTTTAATTAAAAAGAGCCTTACGTGCATGCGTCTGGTGTGTTTATCATACTACGACCACAACTCCACCACGTAACAATTGAGAATCTCGCCTTGTCTAACACAGTGGACATACACCGTACTGGCATGTGCCGAATCACTGCGGAAATCGTGTTAGGTCACGTGCATCTACATGACGTTTGTCCTTAGAGTGTTCTGCACTTGGTGTTTCTTTGCGGAGATTTTTTTGTTGTTGCGCCGATGTCCATCTGGCCCGTATGGACCCAGTCGGGGAGTACACCACAAGTACTCCTCGTATCAAATGAGATGCATTCATTTAATCCCGTCAGTGCCGAGATAAATGAAAACGATCCAAATGCAAGAGACATAGATCCTCATGAGCCCCGCGACTGCGGGGGTTCATGAGGATCTATGCCTCTTGCTGACCAATTTCCATCCATGTTTCTTGGATGGTATTGTCTTTTGGTCGCTAAGTGAACTAGGTTCCAGAAACAAAACAATGTACGTGTGGCGTACGTACAGTGGCAGGGAGGGGGTTAAACCAAAGCGTGGTGTACTCCCCAAGCGGGTTCATGTCTGGAGTACTACCACTGAAAGATACGGGGTACTACCACTGAAGGATACCGGGTACTGCCACTGAAAAGATACGGGGTACTGCCACCGAAGGATACGAAATAGTCTACCACTGCAGGATACGGGGTACTGCCACTGAAGGATACGGGGTACTACCGCTGCCGCTGCTGATAGTGCTGTTGAATCAGGACGATAAAGGCGCTCGTCACTTGATGTAACACAATAATAACTTTTTCTTGGAGTGACCTTTCGTTTCCTCGCGATCGGTCTCAGTGTCAGTATCCTCGAACCGAGCGCTCGAGTGTTCACTCCAATAACAGTAATATTTTTTAATGACGATGACGCCAACGCCAACGTCGACGACGACGACAACGACGAAGATGACGATTCCGACGACGACGACGATGGTGCTGATGATGACGATGATGATGACTGTTGTAGCGGGTGTTGACGGAGCGGCGGCCCGAGTGTTGCTGTTAGAAGCTCTAAACGCGCCAGAAAAGACCAGCGACAGGGAAGGTACAGTGTGATGTGCTGTGTGGAGTGGTGGATTGATGGATGAATGGATTTTAATAGCTCGACCAACCGGTTGGTAAACTGATTGATTGATTGAGTGAGTGAGTGAGTGAGTGAGTGAGTGAGTGAGTGAATGAATGAAACTTTCTTTTTCAAGGATGGAGACAATAGGCGCACATGCCTCTTTTTATATCTGTTCTTGTAAACTACGGGTTGAACACAAAACAAGAATTCAATACAGGCAAATGACATATACATATATTGACAAAATAAGCTTCGTTGGAACGCAAAGCAAAATCAGTTTAACGTCAGCACACACACATACATGCACACACGCCCACACACACACGCATGTACGCACTCACGCACGCACACAACCTCTCTCTCTTTATCACACAAAGCTGATATTGCCGAGGGCGTCACAGTGAGTGAGAGTGGTCGTTCCTTTCCGTTCAATGTTGTTTTTGGTTTTTTTGTCTGTTGTGTTTGTATTTTCGTTGTTGATGATATTGTTCGTATTTTAATTGTTGTATTTCAGTTCGTTAGTATCCTACGTTAGATGTTTCATTAGTTAGTTAGTTAGGTATTTAGTTCAGTTATTTGATTCGTTGGTTCGTTCGTTGGTTCGTTCGTTCGTTCGTTCGTTAGTTAGTTAGATCTTCAGTCAGTTCCTTTGAAGGTTCTCAGTGCTCCATATGAAGTGATGATACATGACTGTGATAAACAATGTGTCTTATAAATGTGTGCAGGGACCCTGGGCACCCGACTGGAAGCTCTCGAATCACAGCTGGATGATCATCTGCGCTCCGTGGGGGACAGTGCCAGGTGCACAGGTAAGTTCATCATCATTATTATCGTCGTTGTCGCCGCCATTTTCAACATCATTATCAGCATGAGCTTCAGTATCATTTGGTTGACTGACTGACAACCAGCCAGTCGGTCCCTAGACAGACAGACTGACGTACAAATTGACTGACTGACTTACTGAATAAATGAATGAATGGGTGCGAATTAACGAGCGAACGAACGAATGACTGAACGAGTAAACTGTGACTGACCAAATGAATGAAACGTTAATGAAAAGAAAAGGGGAGACTGCCAGTGCTAATATTTTAGAAAGGTTACAAAGTAAAGTAGATAATAGCACTGTCAGGGGATTGAAGTGTGCATGGTCGACCAGTGATCATAGATCTACTGTGGCCAAAGCACACAAAAAACCAAAGAGATAGGAAAGAGAGGGGGCGCTAAAAAAAGTGACTGAAAGCAATGCATATGGAAGCCCCCCCCCCCCCAAGGGGGGCGTATCACATATCCCACTGTTCCAGCCACTCAGTGCATATGCATTGCTTTCAGTCACTTTTTTTTAGCGCCCCCTCTCTTTCCTATCTCTTTTTTTTTTGTGCTTTGGACACAGTAGATCTATGAACACTGGTCGATCATGCACACTTCTCTCCCCTGACAGTGCTATTATCTACTTTACTTTGTAACCGAATGAAACGTTAGTTTGACAAACTGACCTCCAGACAAACTGTGTAAATATAGTTGATCAACTGATGGATTGATTAATGCATTGACATAACCACGCAGATTGATGTATTGATTGATGTGTTGATTGATTGATGTATTGGTGTTCTGATGGATGGATAGCTGGTGATGGCTTGATGGCTTGATTGATTGATTGATTGATTGATTGATTGATTGATAGGTGGAATGGCTGGCTGGATGTATTAATTGATTGACTGGGTGATTGGCTGGTCGAGTGATGGCTGCCTTGCTGGTTGGTTGGCTGGCTGAATTGATTGATTGGTGTATTGGTGGAATGGCTGGCGGGCTGTCTGCATTGATTGATTGAATGATTGATTGCTTGATTGATTGATTGATTGATTGATTGATTGATTCATTCATTCATTGATTGATTTTAATCACACAGAGACCCTTCAAGACAAAGCTGAGCCTCTCCAGGAAAAGCTTGACGGCCCCATTCAGCAGACTGTGCGCCAGCTGGAACAGTCCCAAGGTAATTCTAATCCCCTTTCACATTGGTCACCGGCACGACCGGTCTAATAGTCCCCTTTCACTCTGGTCGCCAGCACAAACAGTCTAATAATAAGGCATTTTTAATCCCTTTTCACACTGGCCATAAGCACGAGCAGTCTAACAGTAAGGTACCTTTAATCACCTTTCACTCTGGTCACCAGCACGATCTGTCTAACAGTAAGGTACATTTAATCTCCTTTCACACTGCTCACCAGCAGGAACAGTCTAACAGTAAGGTGTCTGTTCCGTAGTAGTCGTGGTCGTAGTATGATGCAACCACACCATACACATTTACGTAGGGTTTTTGTAGAAAAACCTCACTCAGGTGTAACTCGTCACACGTGGCACACCCGTCGTGAGATGGCCTTAGTCGCCAGGTCAGCGTTAGACCCAAATAACTAACTATTTAACACGTGGCACAAGGTTGTAGACTACACTGGAGTAACAATTCAAATATTACTTTATTCTCACGATACACTCTTAGCACAATGCATCCACACTGTGATACACTGTCTCTACAACGCATGCAAATACTTCCTAACACCCTCCTTATTACAGATTTCCACAATCCCTCAAATTACACAACTCAACCAACCAGAAAAGAAAATGTAACAGAAAAATCATTAATATTCATTAAAATAATCACTCTAGATGTATCTACAATCTTTCACTAAAATCTAGGTGCATTACGTAAATGTTACGAAATATAGCCAACATCTATACTACAAAACTTTGACGTCATATTAATTTTGTGGTCACTAGAACAATCGCGCCTTCTCTAGGACCTTCCAGCTTAATCTAGGTCAGACTTTGCAACAATTTAGCGGAAATGTGCAACATTTTAGTAAGACACAAAAACATCATCCAATTATCCATGCACAAGAAAACGAATCATACTAAAAAGGTACGTGATTCTAATTTAAAATAACTCAACTGAACATCGGATCTTTCCTATGATCAACACTCACATGCCCTAAAAATAATAACACATCCACAACGTAACAGTGCCTTTAATCACCTTTCACTCTGGTTACCAGCACGAGCAGTCTAATAGTAATCCTTTTGACACTGGGAACCAAGACGAGCAATCTATTTAATAAGGTACCTTTAATCCCCTTTCACACTGGGCACCGACACAACAGTAAGGTGTCTTTAATCACCTTTTACTCTGGTTACCAGCACGAACAGTCTAACAGTAATCCCTTTTGACACTGGACACGAAGACGAGCAATCTAAAAATAAAGTACATTTAATCCCCTTTCACCCTGGGCACCGACACAAGCAGTCTAACAGTAAGGTATCGTTAATCCCCTTTCACTCTGTGCATCAACACTAGCAGGCTATAGGCAAGGTACCGTTAATCCTCTGGAATACTTGGCACGGACACAAACAGCCTAAAGATAAGCTATGTCTTATCCCATTCCACACTGTGTACCAACGCGAGTAGTCTAACAATAAGTTACCATTAAACCCCTTACACACGGGGCTCCAAAACCAGCAGTCTAAGAGTAAGCTGCCTTTGAGCCCCTGTCAACACCAGCACTTTATCCCCATTCAGCCCTGACGCACTACAGCAGGAGATGGGTCGACCATGGTAATTCAAGGATAGTGCCAGATTA
Organism: Semisulcospira habei; assembly: GCA_036245525.1. Lineage (NCBI taxonomy): Eukaryota > Metazoa > Mollusca > Gastropoda > Semisulcospiridae > Semisulcospira > Semisulcospira habei. The sequence goes on along the minus strand of BTPG01000002.1, from coordinate 10,720,934 downwards.
GCTTGGCGGCTGTCGGCGCCAAGCTAATCTGGCACTACCTTGAATTATCATGGTCGATCCATCTCCTGCAACAAGTGCATAGTCGTTAGCTGATGCCTCCCAAATTTGGGAAATACTTGTTTCGGGCTGAACGAGTCAAAGGTATGTGTTCTAACCTCTCTTTGCAGGGGTCGTCAACACAGACAGCTCAGATGTCAGCTATCTTTACACAGTGCTTGTCATAATAACGCCTTGATTTTTCTGCTCAATTATTCTTGGTCCTTACTGCATAAGCATCCTTGACTTCGGAACATTACCAACTTTGACGTTTGTATATAGTCATCGTTCATCTTTCTACAAACTCATATTCTTCTCAGTTGGCTTCGCTACATAACATCCTTGATCTTTCATCGTCAATATCTTTGATCTTTCCACATAAACGCCCTTCAACTTGCAGACTCCATGCCCACCAGCTGCGTTGACGTGAAGAGGTACGACCCTGTCAATGGCGTGCATACGCTGAACGTTTACGGGCGGAACGTCACGGTCTTCTGTGATCAAGTGGCGGACGAGGGCGGATGGGCGGTAAGGCAGACAGTGGGCGCTTTAATGTTCAGCACACAAGAACAACAAAGTCCTTCTTCTTCTTAGTTTCAGTTTTATGTCCCACTGGCACCGAGGTGATCGGGTAAACAAAGTCCTTATGGCTCACGCACAAAACTCAGCATACTTTCGCTGGCCTTTTCAATGAGATCAGCAGAATATATCTCGTTATCAGGTATCACTGTAGCAAGAGTTTGACTGTGTCATTTTCATTACTTAACTGTGTGACCTTGACCTAGACCGAGATCATTTAAAGTGGTACTTTCAGAAATGTCTCACCGAAATTGCGCATACAGAAGCCAAGTTTGAAGTGTGTGGCCTAGACAGTATCCAACAAAATGCAAAAGTTTACCATGTGGAGGGCGGACGACTTGCGGACGGACGGACTACGACGAACAGATGACGGATGGCACATTAGCACGTGAGCTACAAATGAAATAAAACGTGAAATGAACTGGCCTATAGTCCAGTCAGATAGTGCGCACGAGTATAAGGCGGCAGCTGGTGTCAACGCTGACAGGTGTCCATAGTAGATGCCTAGTGCGCAAAGAGTCCTCATGACGACGTCAGCTTTAGTTGGTCCGCACACAGTGAGCTGCTTACTGAAGCTGACGTCGGTCCGAGAGCCTTTTGCTGACTGGACTTTTTGTCCGGAATCCACAGTACATTCATCACAACTCAACGTGAAAATGTCGGTGTGACTTTCTGACTGCCAGGTGTCGCGCTATACTGAGTCTGACTTGTGCGTCTTTGTCCAGGTGATCCAGCGCCGTCGTGACGGGACTGTTGACTTTTTCCAGGGATGGTCAGCATACGAGAAGGGATTCGGAAATCTGAGTGGCAACTTCTGGTTGGGTGTGTGATTTAGTGCAGCTACATATATTTTGTATACCTAGTGGCGGATCCCGGGGGATATTTTTGGTTCTTGTTTGTGGAAGCTGGTTGTGGACATTTTTTGGTGTGGTCAGAGGACCAGTCAAATATCCTCATTCGTCACTGCTGACCTGCACGTGCCACAATAATTCACCCAGACATAGAGTGTCATATGCCCCTGCACACAAAGGAACTCATGAAAAGCAGTACCTCTTGCTAAGCGAAACAGTCTGCATTGCATCCTCAGACAAACAGCCTTCTGGCAAAATGGGCCCAGCCCATGTGTGGGAAAGTATAGACACCTCAGAAAACCATAGAGATTCATGTGCCCCTTCAGTCACAGTGGCACACGGAAATCAACACCATGTTCTGTGCGATATCATCTTTATTGCATAAATTGTGGACACACCCGTTGAGGCAATCATCCAATCAGAAAGCGCGAAGTAAGCTGTGCTTGTCTCCCGTGGGAGTAAGCACATGACGGCCGGGGTGTCACGTGCCTTTGGCACCTGTAAATCGGACGGTGACCATGATAGAATCGTTTGACTGTGGTGCTGGATTTCTATCTATCTATCTATCTATATCCCGTAGTCTTGCTGACCGTCGTCCGCAAAGCGCAATTTCGTGATTGTTCTGCCTTGGGTTTCTTTAGATGGCTGTTAATCCCTTAATCTCATCATGACGGACTGCGTGTTCCCAGTCACACTCATATTACGCAATCTGTCTTTTGGTGTAGTGCTAGTGGAATATTGCCCATCAGAGCATCACTGTAGTCATTGACACTTGCCATGTCAGCTGAGGGGATGTGATGAAGCTCTATAGTGCTCATACATTAGGGTTAGTACGGTACGGATTTTGTTAACGGTTTGTTTGTGCCAATAGTCCGGGTGGCATGAGGCTTCACGTGAAATCTGTAAGGCATGGTTAGCACGGAGTTTTTGTGAGTTCTGTTTAGTGAGTTCTAGGCAAAAGTCAGTCTGGCAGAAGAGTAATATATTAGTACGGGGCTTATCGTCAGTTTGGACGGATGTGTTTGAGATACCTAGCCCGTATTCCAAGACTCTGAAGCCTAGATTTCAGGTATGTTTCTATATATGTAGTATTGATAGTGCTTAGTTAAAGACAGTATGCGTTGCTAAGAGTAATTTGCTTGTATAGTGTTGACCGGTTTGGTTTAGTTATGTTGGTTTAGAATTCAGTGAAGTAACCGGTGGTTTTTGTATACAGTTGTTTACCGAGATAGATAACTAAAGGAATGTGAGGGGTGTATGTCTAAGCCGCTATGAAGATAGAACGTGGTTGGTTAACCTTTTGCCACCGTAGTCTGCCAACTTGATTTTTCCCTGCTACCGTAGCAATTTTGACAAATTTCATTGGCCTTGTCTGTTGTAAAAATCTTATCATACCCCAACATATTTGGTATCAGTGGAAAAAGCAATTCAAGGTGAACTCGTAGACACTATGCTGAAGAAAATATTTTGTAATGTTAAGATTTTACAGGTGTATAAAGATGGGGTAAGAAGCCAAAAATCAAAAACAGTTTCACACTGGGTTCCACTGAAACTGAACATGCTCTTAGTGTATTAGTTAGCCAGAGTGTGAAAATTACACTCACTAGCATTCCAGAGACATATTCTAGTGTGTCACCAGTAAATAATCCAGAAAGAAAGGCACAACAGAAAAGTTTCTTCACACATAAAAGTTTTTACACCAAAATCCGCCATTTTTTTTTTGCACATGGGGACGTTTTGTATTAGAGCTTCTAATTCGTTGGTTTCAGCCCATACAAACAAGAAAAGTCACTCTACAAGTAAAGAAATGAGTGCTTGACATATTATAGTAGATTGCTTCCCTTAGACCATACTGCCGGTATTGGCAATAGGGAAACTATGCCAGCGCACATATGTGTGCGTCCCGTCGGCAACGGAGCTTTGCTTGGGGCACACATATGTGTGTTCCGTCGTCAAAAGGTTAAGCATAGTCTTTTCCAGTGTATAGAGTAGTGTATAGCAAGAGTGTTAGGCTATAGTTTCAAGATAGTGACAGATACGGAAGTAGACAGTTTATGAAGCACGTGTGTGTGTGTGTGAATGAACGTGTGAGTTATTTGTATCAGCCAGGTTACGTGACGTTTCTCATTGATCCAATATGTTGTGTGTTTAGCAAGTGTTACGTTGGGACTTTTGTTGTCTATTCAGAGTTCTTGTAAAGAGTGGAACGACGGACGCCGAGACGTCGAGTCACAGGTGGGACCTAACGTGAGGTCATCCCTCCAGCTCTTCACTGAGATTGAGTCTGACCGGGACCAAGACACCCGAGTCAAAGCGAGAACTGCCCAACAGTACGAGAACGAGGACGTCCGTGCCAAAGAGACAGGACGGCAAGAAGAAGCGTACGACGAAGGACTTTCACGCCTAGACGTGAGAAGGACCAACGTAACCAGGCAATAACATCAAACAGGTTGGAGACAGTGTGAAACTAAAACCTAGCCTGGCAAAGATATTGTGATTTGTGTGTATGTGATTTGGATGCAGTGGGGAAGGTGGAGTGTATATAGTCTGATAATCTTTTAAGCGTTTCTTCCCTTATTGTATAAAAGTCACTTTAGAAAGGGAGCCCGTGTGTTGTGTTTTACCGCATGAATGCGCCCGTCTGAGTCAGTGGCGGTGTATGCGTCTGTTGCGTGAGAGTCTGTGCGTACGACTGTGGGCGAGTCTGCGTGCGTTACAGGGGAGATTTAAAGTGTGTTGATTCTGAACACTAACTAATCCTTCAGCATCGCAATAAATTGTAAGAGGTAAACGTCATGGGAGATCATGACTTAATAACTGATCTGCACATGTGTTCCTCATTTTGAGGAGGTTATTGGGTGTATATTGCAGTATCAAGGTTCTCCACAAATGCAGCGTCAGTGTAGACTATGACTGTGGTGTTCCTTATACGGACGAGGAGATGAGAATTGGGGGTATTGAGTTTTTGACTCTCACATGATGGTTACTCCTGCATAAACTCCAAGTACAACATTGTTTTAGTTAGAAAATTAGCACCATAAAATAATCCGAAGTGCCCGTTTGCATCCTGTTTTGTTAGAGAGTTGGGGTGGAGGCGGGGAGGAGGACAAGTGTACGTAGACGTGATCAGCACTACTTAAAAAAACCTGCTTTCATCGGTGCTGGGTCCTGAGTTTTTAAAAAGTCATATTGCAAGAAATACAAATGTTTAGCTCTGAAAACTACAAGTGTCTCTAAAAACCCCAACAAAAAAAGAAACGCGCTTAGAAAAAAACAATTACAAACACAAAAGTATATTTGAAAAAAACAAAATCCACAAAAAGAAAGAAACGCGCTTAGAAAAAAAATTACAAACACAATAGTATATTTGAAAAAAAATCTACCAAAAGAAAGAAACAGGCTAAGAAAGAACAATGTCGACACAAATGAGTTGTAATCGCTCTTTCCAAATGTGTTTCCCAGTTTCTTTGTAGAGATATTTTTTTTTGGTATTATACGCGGTTAACATGCAGCCACCATTTTGGTCCGGATTTAGTCTAGTTCTATGTTCATTTAGATTGCTTTCATTAAAATGATGCAGTTCAGAAAACATGCATATTGAGGGGTGGGGGCGGGGGTGAGGGGGGAGGGCGAGGGGGAGGAACGGGAGGGGGGTGGGGGGAGTCGGGTCGGGTAGCTCTGACCCCCCCTCCCCCCCCTCTGTATCAACATCTGATACCTGCTTTTGCACTCAGCATTTTCTGCTTTGTATATTATAACAAGGTGGGATATGACAGGTTCGGATTTAACCAGGCTTTTTTGTTTTTTCGGAGTTCCCGACTACACTCTTTCTGTGCCTGCAACAAACACACGTCGGTAGCCTGACGTTTTGTTGTCTCCCATGTTGACTGTAGTTATTTAGACCCGCGGCAAATCAACGGTCTTGATTACATGTAGACTACACCTCTCCCACGTTTAAGCGATAGGTGTGACAGGGAGCCGTAACACTGTCGGATGTCTCAGCAACCAATTAACCCAGTGCGCAAAAGGCCATCGGGCCAACGTCGGACCAATAGCCTCTGCGCAATGGGTAAGTTGTCTCCATTCTCTAATCCAATTCAATATCTGAGCTGCTTGCGAGACTGAATTGCCTTTGTGTCGACGTCTACAGTTCACACAACGGAAGAACTAACGGCAGCATGAAGTCTGTGTGCTTTGTACGCGGCTCTGCTGACCCGAAAGGGTTAAGGGTCTGACGGATTAGTTGAGCCATGTACAATTGTATACAACAATGGCAATTGTGTCTCCTGTGCAGGTCTGGAGAAGATTCACTGGCTGACTGCCTCTAAGAAACAGACGCTTCGTGTGGAGCTGACAGATTTTGCTGGGGGTTCTGCGTTCGCTAAATACGAGAGCTTTGTCATCGGGGGTCCTGACAGCTTCTACAGACTCAATGTTAGCGGCTACAGCGGCAACGCAGGTCAGTACGTAGTGTATACATCTGACTAACCACGTGATAAAAACTTGCACGTCAAAATTGGGTGATAGTTTTAACCCCTTTTCAGTCGGGACAAAGCAAACGTCATCTAAGTGCAATAGACAAAGATCCTAATGTACCCTCCCTTTGCAGGGACTCATGATGATGTATGCCTCTTGCTGATTTCACTTTGTATCAACGTTCCTTGGGCGGCTGGGGCTCTCTGGGGTTAATTAATAAGGACTGCAGAAACATCATCTGCGTCCACTGGCAGTGAAAGGGTTAGGTGCCCTGTGTGGACGTGTGCCGAGCTGTCCAATATCAATTTTAAGATGGCCGATAACAAGTCAGCAGTGAGGATTAAACAGCTCGCGCGTACTAGATATTTGCCGTCATGGAGGAAATGACCGGCCAAGGTATTGTTGGGTTAGTTTAGTTAGTTAGTCTTAACGTAAGGTTGCTAGATTAGGGTTGGGGTTATGTTAGATTTAGGTGTTAGGATTAAGTTTACACCTGGAGGAGGGTTAGGACTATGTTAGGTTTAGGTTAGGATTAAGTTAGCCTGTCGGTGAGGGGAAGGATTAAGTTAGTTTTAGAGTTAGGATTAAGATAGCGTTTGGGTGTGGGTCAGGGTCAGTGTCAAGGTTGTGTTAGGTTAGGGTTTGGATTAAGTTAGCGTTTTGGTGAAGGGTAGGGTTTTGTTAGTTTTAGAGTTAGGATTAAGATAGCGTTTGGTGTAGGTTAGGGTCAGTGTCAAGGTTAGGTTAGGTTTAGGCTTAGGATTAAGTCAGCGTTTTGATGAGGGTTATGGTTATGTTAGGTTTAGGGTTAGGATTAAGTTAGCGTTTCGGTGAGGGGTAGGGTTATGATAATTTTAGAGTTATGATTAAGATAGCGTTTGGGTATGAGTTAGGGTCAGTCTCAAGGTTGTTTTAGGTGTTACGTGGTCGTCGTTGTCGTCTCTTGGCTTGACTTCGCGAACGAAGATTCTATAGGGGTTGTCCACGATGTCTGCAGGCATGCTCGTGACTGCGGAGGCCACTCCGGGATAGGCAGGTTCGACCGCAGTGGCTGCAGAGGGAGGTCTGGCCAGGGTTCTGAGTTGCGGCATCTCTGTTTTTTTCGCCTGAGCCTCTTGTCTTTAAGGCTAGCTCTGCGAGAGTCATCAAAGGAGACAGCTGCCTTGTAAATAGTGGAGCGACAGGTGTCATGGGCCGCAGCAAGTAAAGACCACTGGCGGTGGTCGATTTGGCAGGCACTAAATGACTTCTTGAGACAGTCTTTGTATCTCTTCTTTGGTGCCCCTCTGTCTCTGTGTCCAGTGGCGAGCTCACCGAACAGGGTGATCTTGGGTAGGCGATGATCCTCCATCCTGGAGACGTGCCCAGCCCAGCGGAGCTGTGTCCGCAGCAGCAAAGCCTCGATCCTCACAGTTTCTACATGTTCAAGGACCTCGACGTTTGTGACATAGTCACTCCAGTGAATGCCAAGGATTGTACGCAGGCAGCGCTGGTAGAAGCGTTCGAGGAGTCGTAGTTGGCTGCGGTAGAGGGCCCAGGACTCGGAACCATACAGCAGGGTGGTGATGACGACAGCTCTGTACACGCTGATTTTGGTGCCTGTTTTCAGCTGTTGATTGTGCCACACCCGCTTGTATAGACGCCCGAAAGCACTGTTTGCTTTTGCCAGCATGCTGTCCAGCTCCTTGTCCAGATTGACGTCTGACGTGATGATGCAGCCAAGGTAGGTAAACTGGTTCACTGACTTCAGTTCAGACTCGCCGATGGTGATGTGGGGAGGTCGATGCTCTACCTTGGGTGCCGGCTGATGGAGGACCTCTGTCTTTTTCAGACTGACATCGAGTCCCAAGAGCTGGGCAGCGTCTGCAAAGCAGGATGTGATGCGCTGCAGGGCTCTCTCTGTGTGTGGGCAGCGTCGTCAGCAAAGAGCAGCTCACGAATCAGTTGGTCTAGGGTTTTGGTGTGGGCCTGCAGTCGTCTGAGGTTGAACAGGCTGCCATCGAGACGATACCTGATGTACACTGCATCGACATCGTTGAGGTCCACTGTGGCCTGCTTCAACATCATGCTAAAAAAGATGGTGAAGAGGGTCGGTGCCAGCGCACAGCCCTGCTTCACACCGTTGAGAATGGGGAATGGTTCTGAGAGGTCACTGTTGAGTCTGACCTGGCCTTGTTGGTCCTCGTGTAGCTGAACGATCATGCTGAGGAACTTTGGAAGAGAGCCAAGTCGCTCCAGGATCTGCTCACAGTGTCGAACGCTTTTGTTAGGTCGACAAACGTTACGTACAGGCCTTTGTTCTGCTCACGGCACTTCTCCTGAAGCTGTCTCAGCACAAAGACCATGTCAGTGGTGCTCCTGTTGGCTCTGAAGCCACACTGGCCCTCTGGAAGGTGGTCTTCTGCAATGGCAGGTACCAGCCGATTTAGGAGCACCCTTGCAAGATTTTCCCGGCAATGGACAGCAGGGTAATTCCACGGTAGTTGGAGCAGGCAGACTTCTCCCCTTTGTTCTTGTACAGCGTGATGACTACTGCATCGTGGAGATCTTTTGGTAGTGTTCCTTCCTCCCAGCAGCAGAGAAAGAAGTCATGGAGCTTGTTGTGCAGTGCTGGGCCTCCGTGTTTCCAGATCTCTGGTGGGATACCGTCAATGCCTGCTGCTTTGCCACTCTTGAGCTGGTGGATAGCTGTGAGGGTCTCTTCAGCAGTGGGCGGTTCGACCAATTCAACCTTTACTGGGAGGTGTGGGATTTGGGGGATGACTGCTTCTTGAACAGTGCGCTCAGCGCTGAAGAGGTCCTGAAAGTATTCCGACCAGCAGTTCAAGATGGAGTTATTATCTGTGAGGAGTGCCTGTCCATCAGCGCTTCGCAGGAGACTTTGTATCAGGTGCCTGGGGCCATACACTGCTTTCAGTGCTTTGTAGAAGCACCTGTAGTCACCGTTGTCAGCGCAAAGCTGGGTTCTCTGTGCGAGTCTGGTCCACCACTCGTTCTGGAGATTCTGAGCTTGCGCTGGAGACTGCTGCAGACCAAGCGGAAGGCAGACTTCTTCACAGGGCAGGAAGGCTTGGCTAGGTGGGCCTGATGGGCAGCTCTTTTTTTGCTAGGAGGTCTTGGATCTCTACGTCGTTTTCGTCAAAACAGTCTTTGTTCCTCTTTCTAGCGAAACCTAAGACTTCTTCAGAGGATTTTGCAATAGCAGTTTTCAGCTGTTCCCAGAGTGTTTCAGAGGTCAAGGGGTCGCTGCCTGACTCAAAAGGTGGAGGCCTCAGGGGACGAGTTGCGTTGGGGTGCGGGTAGTGGGGAACTCTTACAGCGCCTCCTCCGGGATCACCTAGTCTAGGGCCTCTTGGCCTTCGTGAGGCACCCTCGTGTGTAATCCCTCCGGACTAGCATAGCATCCCTCTATCCCAAGACCACCCGTGCGTGGTCCTTGGCCACATCCTCTCCGAGGTGACCCCCAAAACTGGGCAGCACGAGCCCCCAGGCTAAACACGGCGGATCTAGAGGAGAGAACCTCGAAAATTAATCAACATTGTCCTGCTGCGTTGCAGGCCTGGCCGCTTGGCTGCGGAAAGGCTAAGGGAGGAAAACCCTGACTTCAAAGCGCCCGTGTCTCCGGGGAAGGTTTTTGAGCTAGAGACTAGAACAAGGACAGTCTGTTATAAAACCTACGACCAGAGGACCTCGGTGCCATCGTCCCAGCTTGCTAGGCCATGGCAGACGAACCAAGGGTTTAAAGGGTGGGGCCAGTACTGCGCACACTGCACTCCACAAAAAAGCTCCACCGCGCAGGCTTTAGGAAACGTCCACGGACCATGACACAGACCATTCCAAGTCCTGTAGCGACGGGCGAGGGGCGAAACGGCAGGTGAAAGATGTCACTGGAAGCCGCAGTCTCAAACCTGCATGCAGGCGGTTCAGGATATTGGTCGCCTGATGTTGACCTGGGGATGACAGCGTCACTCGGCACACCCTGAACGACCAAGCAGCCCTCTCCAGGGACAGCACTGCTTGCTTCACACGGAGAGGGGCCTAGAAAAGGTGGCCTAACCAAAGCTCATTCCCTCACAACCCCAGTTGGCTAGCCGCGGTCAACGGGCATCTTCTCCTGCGGTCAGAAAACAAGTAAAAACAACGGACCCACTCTAATGACGACCACGACCGGACTCAACGTAGCATGCTGGAACATCCGAACCATGCTCGACACAGCAGACAGCGGACGCCCTGAACGTCGCTCCGCCCTCATTGCCCATGAATTGCGGAGGTTAAACATCGACATCGCTGCGCTCAGCGAAGTACGCCTCCCGAACGAAGGCAGTCTCCAAGAACATGGCGCTGGCTACACCCTCTACTCTCAGGCGTGGGTTTCATGGTCAAGACCTCCATTGCGACTAAGCTGGAAAAGCTACCAACCGGTCACTCAGAACGCATCATGTCCATGCGCCTCCCACTGAGACACCAGCAACACGTCACCCTTCTCAGTGTGTACTCCCCAACCCTCCTGGCAGAGCCTGCAGAAAAGGACAAGTTCTACACTGACATGCGCAGCCTCCTATAGATCACCCTTGCAGACGACAAAGTCATAATCCTTGGCGACTTCAACGCCAGAGTGGGACAAGACTCTGAAGCCTGGAAAGGAGCCCTCGGCAAGCATGGGGTCGGGAACTGCAATGACAATGGACGCCTACTGTTGGAGTTCTGTGCAGAGCAGCAGCTTGTCATCACCAACACTACTTTCCTGCAAAAGGACAGTCGAAAGACCACCTGGATGCATCCTCGCTCCAAACACTGGCACCTTATCGACTATGTCATAGTGCTTCAGAGGGACCGCAGTGATGTCCTCCTCACCAGACTGATGGCCAGCGCAGAGTGCCACACTGACCACCGTCTTGTCCGCTGCAAACTCAAGCTCCACTTCAAGCCAAAACCCAAGAAAAGGGGGCCCCCTAAGAAAAAGCTTGATGTTGCCAGCCTTCAGCGTGACGACGTAAAAGCTGCCTTTCAGTCAGATTTACAGCGCAGGCTCACAGACACAGCTGACCCAGCAGTCGTTGTCGTAGTATGATGCAACCACACCAGACACACTCACGAAGGGTTCTTTTAGAAACACCTCACTCGGTTGCAACTCGTCACACGTGGCACAAGGTTGCAGACCACACTGGAGTAACAGTTCCAACAGAACTTTATTCTCACGATGCACTCTTAGCACGATGCATGCACACTTCGATGCAATATCTTTCACAAATGCATCCACACTTTGCTACACTGTCTAATGCATGCACATATTTCCTAAGACTCACTTTTATACTGTCACGGACTTCCATAACAATTCCGCAAATTACACAAATCAACCAAACAGAAAAGAAAACGTAACCAAAATCATTAATATTCATTAAAAAGAACACTTAAAATTTTTTTTTTTTACAATCTTCCGCTAAAAACTAGGTGCATTACGTAATCGTCATGAAATGTAACCAACATGTGTACTACAAAACTTTGACGTCATGTTTGAGGTCACTAGAACAATCGCGCCTTTTTCAGAACCATCTAGCTTAATTTAGGTTGGACTTTGCTACAAGTTAGCAAAGTGTGCAACATTGTAGTCTCACACACCCCAAAATCGATCGCAATTCTCCATGCAAAAATAAACGAATCATACAAAAAAGATACGTGATTCTAATCTACAATAACTCAAATGAACACCGAATCTTTTCCTATGATCAACACGCACATGCCCTAAAAAGAATAACACAACCACAAACGTAACATTAGGTTGAGGGTTAAGATTAAGGTAGTGTTTGGGTGCGGGTTAGTCGGTCATGTAACATTATATGGACACACTCGCTTCATAAATATATGTCTCAGTATTACTGATCGTGTGACACGGGAGGGCTTTATGACTGCCGGGTAAATGTGACACATATACGTGTGTGAGCACTGTATGTATCCCTGTAAGTGCGTGTGCGTTAGTGTGGTTTTATAAGATACTTGCAAACAGCTACGAAACGTAAAGCAATACTCTTCAGCTAGATGCGTGTATAATCTGTGCGTGTACATTTCTCATAAAAGTGTTGCCAATTTGTAGACCACGTGTAAAAATGAGTCTCGTTAGTTCGTCCTATACAGAACTCTCCCAATGTATATTGTACTTTTTTGTTATTCCAGTGCTTCCTGTGTCGCCATCACTAAACAATCAAGGTTCATGTAATAGACGAAGACTTTAGGCGGAAAATAAACTTTACTATGCACTGAGTGTGGTTGTGAAAGGTTCTATAAAACATAGAAGTGAAGTGTTCATATTCTATTATTTCCAGATGGACCTCGCGGCTGACACTTCTGCAACTGTTTGATCCATAGTCACCTCGCACGTTCCGCACTCGGTGACTAGGGATCAGACAGTTGCAGAAGTATCAGCCGCGAGTTCTGTCTCGAAATGATAGTATACGAACACTCCACTTCTATGCTATAGTGGCACACATTGCTTATTCACCGTAATTTCGCTTTCGTTCGTTGTTAGAATCATTTGGTGAAACGAAACCTCGCTACTATAGTTCACATCATCCTCGCCAGCAGAAGCTGACTCGATCAAACTGGACAACACATAGGACTCGAAGAACAATATAACAACACACTGAAGCCTTTTCTTGACCATATTATAATGACAGCTGCGTCGTGGCGTGGCGGCCTGTTCTATGTCACACGGACAATTATTCAGATAGTCAAAGAACGAACATGATGGCTCCTGGTCTGACCTGGGTCCTTTTGGTGTGATGATGTTTGTGGCTTTAGGGTCCACAATCACAGACGAGCGCTTACTTAATGATCTTGATCTGCTACATTACGTTGGGTGGGTGTAGGCGAGGGGTAGTGCTGTGGGCAGAAGGTGGATGGTCTCATTCTGACCAGTTTAATATTATGGCGTGTGTGTGTGTGCGTGTGATTGTTTGTGTGTGTTTGTGTGTGTGTGTGTGTGTGTGTGTGTGTGTGTGTGTGTGTGTGCGTGCGTGTGTGTGTGTGTGTATGTGTGTGTGTGTGTGTGTGTGTGTGTGTGTGTGTGTGTGTGTGTGTGTGTGTGTGTGTGTGTGTGTGTGTGTGTGTGCAGGAGACAGCCTGAACAGTTCGAATCACTACCCATTCTCCACGAAGGACTTAGATAACGATGTACATTCAATTAATTGTGCCGCGGATTACAATGGAGGCTGGTGGTACAAGTCCTGCATGCAGGCTCACCTAAATGGCGTTTACTCCACCACAAAGCAAGAGGATGCTGCGAAATATGTCGTTTGGCATCACTGGAAAAACAAGTGGGAATCGCTGAAGTACGCAGAAATGAAAATCAGACCACGTTAACACACTCACCGTTTGCCGCCGGCAGTTTGACGTTAACCCCTCCACTGCTAGAACACTGACAACACCACGACATCCCAAGAGACATAGACCCTCATCAGCCCCCGCAATTCCTGGGGCTGATGAGGATCTATGTCTCGTGCTGGTGGCATTAACCCCTTTGTTCACACAGCCACCGGTACTGTTGCCATGGTGACCGATTTTCCAGTTCCGCTGGCTGCAGGCACTAAAGGAATGTCAGTCCGTGAGCCCTGCCCATGCATTTACATCTGTGTATCTGCGAATTTGTATCAATGTTTTCTGTGCGGACTTGACTGGGTCTCTGGCCGCCAATCTGTTACCATTTTAGACATGCATGGCCTCGCGTTGAGAGGCGGCTGACTTGTAAGGTGATACCCCCCCCCCCCAACCCCCGCCTCCGCTCCCGTATGAAAATCAATGACAGGGCCGTAGCAGACAGGTGACCGTTCCATGAAAGTGGCTGCTGGAGCACTCACTTTGACGGTACGTTACTATGTCAAGGTCATCTCAACTGTAAACAAACAGTGTCTTCTTCTTCTGTGTTACGGCTGACCGTGTGAAAATAACAATCGTATACTCGGTATATTGCGGGCCGTGGCACGGTCTAGTCCGTTTGAACAAAGCTTGCCTCGTGTTTTTCGCAAATAACGTCACTTTGAACGCAAATGATTTCAAGAGAACGCTAAGAAGAAAAGCTGATCACCAACTTTGGTCCAGACTTATTGTAATTTTCCTTTAGTCTTGTCAGCAGTGGTTTAGCCGCTGCCCCCCCCCCCCCCCCCCCCCCAGGGAAATATTTGAACATGATCTATTGAAGCCTGCTAAAATATACGCTGATCAAGCCCCAATCGGCACCATTGACATATTTATTCCGGTGAAAGTCACGCTCCTCGTGTTCAAGGTTCGACAGCTTGGTGTTGCGAAACGTCTGATCCGTTCACAGCTTGTCACAGTTTCAGCGTCAGTGATGCAGGTCAGTGGTCACAGAGGTGTGCACAGGGTATACATTTCAACTTTTATATAGGTCATCGCCAGAGTACGAAATAGCTCAGGCGGTTAAGCGCCGGATCAGGAGACCGAAGGGAATCGCCGGGTCGTGGGTTCGAATCCCCGTCCCGGCCCCGGTAGGTGGACTCGCAATCCAGGGGGAAAAGACGGATTTGTTCAATAGCATGTCCGTTGAAAGGTCCTCGTAAATCAAAGTGGCACAGTTGCAGTGCGCCTGAGTTGATCAGTGTTCAGGTCGTACTCCATAGGCAATAGATTTCCCTGTCCCCCATAACCCGCCCGTCAGGGCCGTCCATTATCACTTCGGTGCCGTGGACGTTAAACCCAGAACTAAACAAGGTCATCGCCATGAACTCCCGAGGGTAGTGGCTAAACTGTTGGATTTAAAGCCAGCTAAATTTTAAATAAATTATGACGCACTACAGCAGGGGATGGGTCGACCATGATAATTCAAGGGTAGTGCCAGATTAGATTGGCGCCGATCCATCTCCTGCATCAGGAGCATAGTCGTTAGTCGTTAGATGACGCCTCCAAAATTTGGGAAATACTTGCTGCGTCGGGCTGAATGAGTTAAATATGTCTTGTTCAAAAGTTAATTGGAAAAAAAAAGCACGAGGCACGCTTTGCTCAAACGGACTATAAGTTTACTCACTGTTTCTTTGAATGTTTTTATAAGCGGCTATTGCTTGCTGCAAGGGGAATCACTCAGCGCTGCACAAACACGTAAATGAATAGTTAGATCCCTTGGTCCATTCCTAGTGAGACCAGCTCGCCGGCTGACGACAAGTCCACAGTGTGAACGGGCAAGCAGTAATCGTTCCTACGGTTAGCCTGATCCGTGTCAGCGGAGGGAAATTGTGCGGATGCAGTATGTGTTATCTCATTCAGCCCGACGCACGTATTTCCCAAATTTTGGAGGGGTCATTTAACGACTATGCACCTGTTGCATTAAATGGATCGACCATGATAATTCAAGGGCAGTGCCAGATTAGCTTGGCGCCGACAGTCGCCAAGCTAATCTGGCACTGCCCTTGAATTATCATGGTCGACCCACCTCCTGCTGTAGTGCGTCAGGGCTGAATGGGATAACTCACTATACGTCCCGCGGTGGTGTCAACAAATAGCATAGATCCTCATAAGCCCCCGCAAACTGCGGTGGCTCATGAGGATCTATGCCTCTTGCTGTTTGGTGGGGTTTACATTGTCTTGACACTGAACGGGTTATTGGTCTCTTCCTAATGTGTGACAGGTCTGACAGCCAGCCCGGATACAGCCCGTTCCGGCTTCTGTAGTATGGCCTTGTCCTCTGTAGTACGGCCTTGTTTTTTGTTCTTTGTTTTTTTTTTTTTTTGGTAGTATGGACTTGTTCTCTGTGATGATGATAATATAATAATAATAATAATAATAATAATAATAATAATAATAATAATAATAATAATGACTACTTATGTAGCACTTATCCTATAATAAGCTCTAAGCGCTTTACAAAAGGGTGGGCGTGGAGGGGTCGTAAAGCCAGAAAATCAAAGGATTCTACAATACACACACACACGCAAAGGTACATCGGGGTATAGAACAGGTAGCTGACCCATGCATTGTGAACCGGAAGTCAGAGGGAATCTTTTATTCCATACATTTCTAGGGAACACAGTCAAACTAAATTTGTGTACTATGAGTTTAGTTTGTCTCAGTAAAAATTTTTTATTGGGGTAAGAAATTAGCAAAACATTCTCTGTATGTACACAATTCCCTTTCCTGCTCTAGTCAAACAGCATGGCGCAACCCCGCAGCATTCTGTCCAATCGTTCAGTGAGATGTGTGATACAATTTGCATGCATGTTTGTCACGCTTTCGCAGACCCGAAAGGCCACGGACTACAGTGCCGTTTCCGTACTGTCCAGTCTCTTAACCTTAGTCATCCCTTCATTTTTCAATTCCCTAAAAACACTAACGCCAGCCATGTGCACATTTGCCATGCACAAAACTACCAAAACAACAACAACAGCAACAACAACAACAACAACAACAAAACAAACAAACAAGAAAAAAACAGCAAAAAAACAGCACATCACCCGTCTCATTTCTTGGCTATGAAACTGGTTCCTTACCAACCCCACACCCAAGCACAGCTGAAGTCAGCGTGCCCTCAAATCACTACGTCAACGGCAACTCTACATAGGCCCACAATTGTCCACTGGATAAGTTCAGGATGAGAAGAAGTACCCAACGGAGAAAGAAACACGCTTAGAAAAGACGGGTACAACACAATTTATTAATATTTCGGGTAAATACCCTTTGTCAAAATAGACAAACAAACAAACAGAGAGATTAGCCGCTACTTATCTTTCAGGATGGTATGAATCAAAGCCCCAAACATGTCTCCTCTCAGCTAACCAGAAATTTCCAGGAAATTCCAACATTCAGCCCTACTACAAATTTTCACACAAGGCAAAAATCAACTGCCCAATTTAAATATGTAACATGACCGAAAGTACGTAGGGTATGCAAGGAGATCAGCGGTTTGCTGCCGTTAGGAAGGGTAAGGGGATCTAACTGTGTTCGTGTTTTGGTAAAAGCTGAGTGCTTGCCCTTGGAATGTCTGTCTGTACTGTAGTACTGGACACTTTCATAGCAACGCTCGCCTCGTCTGTTAACCCCTGCATTGCTGACGCAAGAGCACCATCCAGCTGCAAAAAAACATAGATCCTCATGAGCCCCCGCAAATGCTGGGGCTCATTAGGATCTCTGCCTCTTGCTGGCCTCGCCGGTTCGAGTGCACGTGCGTTGTGTGTGCGGTTGAACAGGCGGTGTTAGTCTTAGAGATATCATTTCAGTGTGCTGGTAGCGAAGGGCTCAGCACACTATGGCTTTACAGCCTGCGTCACGTAGCGCCTTATTTTGTTCAAATGCAACCCAGTAGCAAAATATCTTTGGGCCGACATCGGCCGCAGTGGCCGTAGTCGGCCCGAGGACCTTTGCATTATGGGAACGGACAGACAGACAGACAGACAGACAAACAAAAATAAAATAATCATGACCAGCATAAATTACAACAAAACTATAGAGAACACCTTTGTTCCATAGTTCCATTTTAGTGCTTGCTTTTGTGTGTGTGTGTGAGTGTGTGTGTGAGTGTGTGTGTGTATGTGTGTGTATGTAGTGTTTTTTAGATTCTGTCTCTCTGCTACAAATCCCTGAACAACTACGCTCCTGCCTATCTCTCCAACTTACTTCACCCCTACACTCCTTCCACTCCCTCCGCTCCGCCTCCGACCCTCTCCGCCTCCACATCCCCCGCACCAATCTCAGCACTTTTGGCTCCCGCTCCTTCTCTGTATACGGTCCATCCACCTGGAACACTCTCCCACTCTCTCTCCGTCAGAAACGCTCTCTCTCCTCCTTCCAGTCCGCCCTCAAAACTCACCTCTTTCAACATTTCTAGCACTATAACATAACCACACTCCCCACCCCAAGCTGACTGTCGTAATGTATTTGTGGTACGCGAGTCATTGTCTAAAGCGTGCGCATGCGTGCGCGAGTTGTGAGTGCGCGCTTAGAGTTATAATTAATATAAGATAAGCGCATTATAAATACCGTAATTTTTTTTTTCATCGGTCTGCAACAGAGGCGCTATTTATATCATTCTGAATGTACCTTGTGTAATAAACAAACATTAATCAAGTCAATGCATTTGTGTACATTTGTGTGTGATGTGTGTGTGTGTGTGTGTATGTGTGTGTGTGTGAGTGTGTGTGCGTGTGTGCGTGCGTGTGTGTTTGTGTGAGTGACGAATCTGTTTGTGTATAAAAAAAAAGGGTAGGCGGGATAGGGGTGGGTGGGTGGGGGGGGGGGGGTAGATGGGCGGCGATGCAGTCAACATGGCGAACCGCGGATAGTCATCTGGGTCCGGGTCCCCTCTATCATTAAGTCAGCTCAGCACAGCGCTACGTTTGGAACTGCAAGGACTCATGAACATAATTATGTGTCTCTTGCTGTTGCGTGGTGTTCGCTTGTCCAAACGGTGAAGGGGTCTGCACACACACGCACACACACACACACACACACACACACACACACACACACACACACACACACACACACACACACACAAACACTATACATAAATGCATGTGGTACATGAAAGTATTAACCATTAAATGCCCAGTGATGTTATGTTTGGTTCATCAGGTAATCGAAAAGTTTCGTTTTAAAGATTCCAAGCGAGGCTATAGTCTTCTAATGTGCAGGAATAATGTTCCATACAAACGGTCCAGAAAATTATAAACTAGTTTTAAAGAGATAAATTCTAGGCAGTAGTAGGGGTAAAGTATTGTTCCTTGAGGTCCATTAGCGTTCTTGCTGTGGCATAAATTTGGTGAAATCCAGATCAAAAAGGTGACTGCCAAGCGTGTAATATGCAAAGAAGTAAAGCAACAGATTCTTCAGCAATACACCGGGCCTGTCCCTGAGATGTATAAACGCTACATCGATGACGGTTTAGGAGCTACACACATGACCCAAGCTGCACTTTTAGACTTCATTCACTTCGTGCAGGACTTCCACCCATGCATCAAGTTCACATACACTATATCAGCTACTTCAGTCGACTTTCTAGACATGAACATCAGGATTGACTGCGGAATGTTGAAAACTTCCATACATTACAAACCTACCGACTCACATTCCTACCTCGACTACCGATCTTCTCACAACCCCAAAACTAAAAACAGCATCCCATATTCCCAGTTTCTTCGGCTAAAAAGAATATGTTCCGAAGAATCAGATTTTGATGTTCAATCCAAAGAAATGGCTGGATTTTTCATGGACAGACATTACCCACATACTGTTGTTCAAGGATCTCTCCAAACGGTACAAAAACTTAGTCGCGCGAGTATACTGCAGACTAAACCTACCTCTGATAGTGACAGGCCTATCGTAACCATGATCTACCATTCCCACACCAAACCGGTTCGTAAAATCCTTCTTTCTAACTGGGGTCTTCTGTCATCCAGTCAAGAATCTGCTGCTATCTTTTCTGAACCTTCGTTGGTAGCTTTCAGGAGGGATATTATTTTGCGGGACTTGCTTGTTCGCTCTACTCTCAAGCCTCGCCATACCACCAGACCCTCCGGCTCCACTCTGTGCAATGTTCCTAATTGCAAGAAGTGTCCTTTTATTTGCCCTTCCAAGTTCCACCGTGGTGAATGGTCCACGTTACAAATTCAACATAGACAGATACTTCACGTGTCAAACCACCAACGTGATTTATGTCATCTCCTGTGGGAAATGCGGCCAACTCTGTTGGAGAGACGGAAAGAACCCTCAACGACCGTTTCAAAGAACATCTTCAGTCTGTCAAGTACCAATACAACAGACCGGTCGGACGACATTTCAATCAGGCCGACCACTCCGTTTCGGACATTCGGGTTAAAGGCCTCTGGCTTATGCAAGCCAGTAATGTCTGGGCCAGGAAAGACCGTGACAAATTTCTGATTAATAAACTGGGCACTGTGGCGCCACTCGGGATGAATATGAAAGATTAACATTTTTTACCTTGCTTGTGTCTGCTAACTGTACCTTCACCTCACTGTATCGCTTCTGTTTTAATACTCACTAACCAGATAGGTGAGGTTGGCGCTGGTTGATATGTACATTTCCCTTGGGGACTTTCTCAGCGCTGGCCGACTGTTTAGTTGGATCCCTTGCCCTTCCCTGTCGGGAGCCCGGTCTCCGGCTCACGGAGTGATACGCGGTTTTGGGGCGGGGCGATCGTGTGCATCCCTTGTGGATGTATGTGGTCGTCTTGTTGCGTGCCTGTGTGTTTTTCTGTGGGCTGGCGGGTGCCTGTTGGGTGGGGCTGGTGGCTCTGGCTGGTTGTCTTCCGCCCCCACCCCACCCCTTTTTTACCCTCTCTCTCTCTCTCTCTCTCTCTCTCTCTCTCTCTCTCTCTCTCTCTCTCTCTCTCTCTCTCTCTCTCTCTCTCTCTCTCTATCTCTCTCCCTCTTTCTCTCCCACCCCCCTACCCCCTTTAACACTTCTCTCTAGCCCTCTTTCTCTCTTTACGCTTTTTCCTTTTCCCTTCTTCCCCTTCCTCCTTTTCTCCCCCCCCCCCCCCGCACCCGTCTCTCACTCTCTCTCTCTCTCTCCCCCCCCCCCTTATTTTTGGAGTTACCCTTAAAGACGGTTTCACAACTACCTACTCTCCACTTATACCAATATTCTCTTACTGAATTTGATTATTTGCTTTGTTTTAATGACTTATTACTTGTGTACCGTGCTAAATGCTGGGTTTTTTCCCGGGGTCCTCCCGTTTTTCCCCGAGGTAGTCCTCAACTTGAAGGTAATATAAAGTTTGCCTTCGGGTTGGTGTTTAGCAGGCTTTGTGTATTAGACACTCAGCCTACTTCGCTCTCTCTCTCTCTCTCTCTCTCTCTCTCTCTCTCTCTCTCTCTCTCTCTCTCTCTCTCTCTCTCTCTCTCTCTCTCTCTCTCTCTTTCTCTGGCCTCACCTACACGCCTTTTCTTTTGCTCGCTCCTGCACGTGCTTGCACACACTCTTGTCTCTCGTGTTCAGGTTCTTTCCGAGTCTCTCTCTTACGATTTTTCGTTGACGTCATTTTTACTTTTTCCGCACTTTTGTTCTTCCTTTTCTTTATTTTACGTCACCTCCTTCAGTTGCCACATTCCTTCTGCCAATGAAGATAAGTAGCGGCTAATCTCTCTGTTTGTTTGTTTGTCTATTTTGACAAAGGGTATTTACCCAAAATATTAATAAATTGTGTTGTACCCGTCTTTTCTAAGCGTGTTTCTTTCTCCGTTGGGTACTTCTTTATAAATTTGGTGGTTAGATCCTGCGTTGTCATGCTATTTAATATCTTGTGCATGAGGATGCATTTGTTGAAACTAAGTTGTTGACGCAGGCCGAGAATGTTTAGATGACTAAATTTGCCTGTGGTAGGAATGGGCCGCGTATCTATCATTTTGACATCTCTTTTATATATAAAGTTTAACCTGTTTATGTGAACATCACTACAACCTTTCCACACTGTGGAGACATAAACAACGTGAGACTTGATATGGGCATGAAAAAACAGTTTACGAGTATGTGTATCCGTTACTTGTCTAAGCTGGGACAACAGGAAAGTGTTTTTAGCAATGGTTTTACAGACTGTATTTATATGCGTCTCCCAACATAGTTGTTCGTCAACGTGTTTTCCCAATAATTCACGCTCTATGACTTGTTCTATCGGTTTAGCGTTCAGTTGTAAATGAAACGGCTGTGGTCGGCGTTGGTGTTTTTGTCGTGTAATGATTAAAATACTCTTTGTTTTTCCTGAATGAAGAACCATATGATTCACTCTGCACCAGTCGGAAACCTCGCTGAGACTACTTTGAAAGCTAAGGAATGTCAGCTGTTTCTTTTACCCGAAACAGGGAGACTCGTATCAACGATCCAAACATCTCCAAGAGGCATAGATCCTCATGAGCCCTCAGGGCTCATGATGATGTATGCCTCTTGGAGATGTTTGGAGTGTTGTCTATGCTAAAGGTATAAGCAGGGTATCCGCCGTAATTGGAGATGTTTGGAGTGTTGTCTATGCTAAAGGTATAAGCAGGGTATCCGTCGTAATTTTGCTCTCGTTTCCTTTTTGCCTGCAAGAGGCACAGTGTTTCATGGATCCCCGCAAGAGCGGGGTCATGAGAATCTGCGACTCTTGCAGTTACGTTGTGCGCTCGTTTCGCTGCAGTTTTTATTTCTAAAGTTATCATTAAACCTGAGAAACCTCATCCGCAAAATTGCACATCAATACAACGTTTGGCCAGCAAGAGGCACATATTCTCATGAGCCCCCGCAAATGCGGGGGCTCCTGAGAATCTATGCCTCTTGCTTGAAACTTGGCGATATACTTTCTTAAGTGGGTGGCTAAGAGACCCTCCGAGCATATTGTAATTGAATGTCTCATTGAAGACATAAACAACCGTTTATGGGAAGTCGGTTGACCCAGATTAGAGTCCGTAATTGTTTTCATATTTACTTGAACTTTTGCATATAGCTAGTTTGGAGAAAGACATTAGATGAGTTCTTTAGCCAGCTTTGTATCCTTTCAACGTCTTTTGTAAAAATGATTCAGAAAAAGAATTAAAACACTAAAAACCTTTACTTCGAAAGAAAGTCAGAAGATGGCGGTGACGTAAAAGAGGCAACTCCGTCACCATGCAGACACTGACATAATACTTTACATATGACGTCATTCTCTCTCGCGCTCGCGGATCTCTCCGCACTCTCACACAAACATGCGCGCATCTCCAAGAGGAATAGATCCTCATGAGCCCTCCAGGCGCATGCGGATCTATGCCTCTTGGATATGTAGCACGCACGCACGCACTAACACGCACACACACATCGTTGCGCTTTCAGAAGAGCATTCGGGTGACTCGTGTACTTAGTATATCATGTAGCTAAATAAAGTCAACCTGCTTGCACACAAATTATAGCAAGACTGAAATTGTACCGTGAAGTTCTAGTTTTGTCACTATTTTCTCAAGCCTATGAAGCGAAAGTAAAACTCATATCACGTAAAATATAAAATTACGTAAAACCTAAAACTTACGTCATGACAAATGACGTTTGACGAATGAATCACGCGTATGTCCTGCGCCCCTTATAGAACTAACTGACGCATTGGCAGATCTGCGAGACTTTCAATAGGAGATAATTCAACATCAGAATCAGACCAAAGAAAAAGGTAGAGACCCTTGACAGCGAGGACAGCTCTCATAATATAGAAGGGACTTTGTGTGTTATGGTGCATCCCACCTTATTTTGTTCGTTGTTTTTTTTCCGTTGTTTCCTTAGAAGCTGGGAAAATGTGAGGCAACTTGTTTACCGCGCAGATAAGCTAAACTTTAACTCCTCTCCTGTCATTGAACGCAGATTGTGTTGGACATCATTGTCCAGTCAACGTCAAAGAAACGAGGACACAAAATGTTTTCAACAAGACGCATAGATCCTCATGAGGATCTATACATCTTGCGGTTTGGAGGCGTTAGCTTTCTCTCAGCAGTGAAGGAGTTAATAGCAACATCGGCCGCTGTACGGTTCGCGGACTCACCAGGATACGTCTGCTAGGGAGGGAGGGGGCCTGTCTGCCTGCTGCTATCTTCTCGTACCGGATGTTTTGTTTTTTTTCCGAAAAGGCTGCTGGCGTAAGCGCGTGTGTTGGAAAAATGTCAGGCAACTTGTTCACAGTGCTGATAAACTAAACTTTAACCCCTCTCCTGCCACTGGACGGAGATTGTGTTGGACATCATTGTCCAGTCAACGTCAAAGAGACGAGGACACAAAATGTATTCAACAAGAGGCATAGATCCTCATGAGCCCCCGCAAATGCGGGGGCTCATGAGGATCTACACCTCTTGCGGTTTGGAGGTGTTAGCTTTCTCTCGGCAGTGAAGGAGTTAATAGCAATATCGGCCGCTGTACGGTTCGCGGAGACACCAGGATACGTCTGCTAGGGAGGGAGGGGGCCTGTCTGCCTGCTGCTATCTTCTCGTACCGGATGTTTTTTTTTTCTTCTCCGAAAAGGCTGCTGGCGTAAGCGTGTGTGTTGCAAAAATGTCAGGCAACTTGTTTACAGCGCTGATAAACTAAACTGTAACCCCTCTCCTGCCACTGGACGCAGATTGTGTTGGACATCATTGTCCAGTCAACGTCAAAGCCGAGAAGAGGACACAAAATGTATTCAACAAGAGGCATAGATCCTCATGAGCCCCCGCAAATGCGGGGGCTCATGAGGATCTACACCTCTTGCGGTTTGGAGGCGTTAGCTTTCTCTCGGCAGTGAAGGAGTTAATAGCAATATCGGCCGCTGTGCGGTTCGCGGACTCACCAGGATACGTCTGCTGGGGAGGGAGGGGGTCTATCTGCCTGCTGATATCTTCTTGTTCCGGATGTTGTTTTTTTCCCGAAAAGGCTGCTGGCGTAAGCGCGTGTGTTGATCTGTGATTTTTTACCTTACAGCTACAGGCCGTAAGGTCCAAAATCACAGACCAGCACATATATCAGTGCAGGCGTCCGGGTTCTGGGACCATTATGCAACGTCAACACGTCTACGTCGGCATTTTGACTGCGTCCTGTTGCGTGTTTATCAGACGTTCAGACAGGCCGCGCACTTCTGATTCTGCGGTGCCGTGTGTCTTGTATACAGCGCGAGGTCTTGGTGTGGATCAGAACGCGCGCACGTGTGTGTCATGTGTGTGTGTGTGTGTGTGTGTGTGTGTGTGTGTGTGCGAGAGTGTGCATGTACGTACTTAGGCAGCGTTATACACACACACACACACACACACACACACACACACACACACACACACACACACACACAGAGGCACGCACAAACGTACACACGCGCACACACACGCACGAACACACACGCACACGCACACTCACACACAAACGCGCGCACACGCACGCACGCACACACGCACGCACACACACACACGCACGCACGAACAAACGCACACACACACACACACGCACACACACGCGCGCATACATATACGACACACACACGATCGCGCTCACGCACACACGAAACTTCGCACGTTCTCACGCTCCCATGCACGCACGCACACACACACACACACACACACACGCCAAAACGCCAAAGTACTAACTTACACCTGCAGGAACACCAACACAAACACACGCACACAAACACACGCACTGATAATGACACACTAACACACACCTACAGGGAAAAACATGCGCGCATAACGCACGCACACACAATCTTTAAAATGTCAGTAAAACACACGGTTTTCCCCATATTTGTTTCTCTGCTAAGGGGGTTTTGAAACGGATGTAATTAATATATACTATGCACCAAAAGTTAAGGACCACCTCGATTTTAAGGTGTTAAGGTTAAGAGGTCACAGGCTGCTTCTGCGAAATTGACCAAACAGTCTTAACTCATTCAGTCCGACGCACGTATTTCCCCAATTTTGGAAGCGTCATCTAACAACTATGCACCAGTTGCAGGAGATGGATCGACCATGATAATTCAAGGCCAGTGCCAGATTAGCTTGGCGACTATCGGCGCCAAGCTAATTTGGCACTACCCTTGAAGTATCATGGTCGACCCATCTCCTGCTGCAGTGCGTCAGGGCTGAGTGGGTTAACGGTTTTAGTTGATCACTTTTCAGTAGTCTAGATCCACTTCCGGTTTGTAATACAGGCCCTTGCTGATGCGTCAAATAAGGGAAAATTTGATCGATTGCCAAGGTCACATCAGTACTGATTGGTCAACTGCACGTATAAGACTGGCGATTAGTGTGTAGACTGCGCATACTCATCACTCTGTATAAATAGCGATGTTTACACGATACAGAGACAATGGGCCATACCCATGCAACAGTAAAATCACCCCGTTGACAATAAACGTGCTATGAAGTGGGTACAAAATGCAGCATGTGTGTGAAACTTTGTCAGATGACATCTTGTACCTTTCCCCATCATCTGCCAATTTCAACTGCACATCCGTGTACAGGCCAAAAGAAAGATCGCCTTCCACCTGAGACGTGTTTTTATGAATTAGCGCACCCTGATTTTGTGGCTATAGCCACAAAATCAGGGTGCGCTAATTCATAAAAACGCGCCTCATAGGCCCAAACGAAGACCGTAACTTGTATCAGAGAGCATGGCCAAGCAATGGTTATCGTTAGCAACAGAGAACACATTATACAAATACATCTGCTTGGTCAACAGCTTCACTTGTGCTGGCCAGGTGTCCGTCCCGAAGCAGAAACAGCACCAGAAAACTGCACATAACGCATGTGGAACCTGCCACTTCAGATAGGCCACCAAAGCAGTTAGAGACTAATCAAGAATGAATTCAGGATCTACCCATAGTACAATGCGGCAGTGTCTTATCTTCTGAATGTGAAGGCGTGGCTGAAAATGACACTTCCACTATGGACAGAAAACCAAAGAAGACATGCCCCAAGGAACTGTAAAGCTGGGGCTTAAATAAGAAAGTGGCATTTGTAGTCATCTCTGGGCATAAATGAACCACTATGAAGCACGACAGAAGAACAGGCTTGCACAATTTAATCGATTCAGCCGAGGAGAACACTTTTTGGTTTGCCAAAATAAAATGCGCACATCCCATTATTCAAAATTCATGAACAGTACACCTTTGTACTAACACTACATTGGGTGTAAATGTCAGATTTATTGGTAGCACGAGGTTTACGTTATGTGAGTTTATGCAAATGGTCCTTAACTTATGGTGCATAGTATATGTTCATCTTTCTTACAGCCGGATTTGATACATTTGTTTCCAAATGCAGCACCATAAGATAAGCTACATCGTCAACACCTCTATGTTTCGGGCGGAAGACACCATCCAGCTTCACCAGGAATAGACTCTCCTGAACCCTTTGCAGTCGTGCAGGCTCAATTTAGTCATTTCCGCATTTATATCTATGTTCCTTAAGCGGAAGTGTTGACTGTTTGTTAGTGTGCGCTGGTTCCTGGTGAGATCTCGTTCAAGGTCATAGACAGCGAAGTGGTTCTATATAATCCGTCGCGCTAGTTATACAGTTCATTCAAGATCAGGACGAAGACACAG
This sequence comes from Semisulcospira habei, assembly GCA_036245525.1. Taxonomy (NCBI): domain Eukaryota; kingdom Metazoa; phylum Mollusca; class Gastropoda; family Semisulcospiridae; genus Semisulcospira; species Semisulcospira habei. Next base: position 10,693,982 of record BTPG01000002.1, on the reverse strand, counting down.
CAACTCTTCCCCCTTCCTGTTCCTGTCAGCGACGATTCTGTCTTCTGACGCTTGGGACCAAGTCTGCTGTATAGGTGAGTGTCACTTAGTTTGTAATGTCTTGGAGTCAAATTGACTATTTAGGTCAGTGTCACTTAGGTTGTAACTCATTCCAGACGTGCCGCCTACGGCGCGGCGATTCGCGGCACGTCTCGAATGAGTTAACATCATGGATTGAAGCTGACTCTGCTGATCAGGGTGACTTAGGTTTTAACATCATGGATTGAAGCTGACTCTGCTGGTCAGGGTCACCTAGGTTTTAACATCATGGATTGAAGCTGACTGTGCTGGTCAGGTTGACTTAGGTTTTAACATCATGGATTGAAGTTGACTGTGCTAGTCAGGGTCACTTCGGTTTTAACATCATGGATTGAAGCTGACTGTGCTAGTCAGGGTCACTTCGGTTTTAACATCATGGATTGAAGCTGACTATGTTGGTCAGGGTGACTTAGGTTTTAATATCATGGATTCAAACTGACTGTGCTTGGTCGGGGTCACTTAGGTTTTAACATCATGGATTGAAGCTGACTGTAGGCCAGGGTCACTTAGGTTTTAACATCATGGATTGAAGCTGACTGTAGGCCAGGGTCACTTAGGTTTTAACATCATGGATTTAAGCTGACTGTAGGCCAGGGTCACTTAGGTTTTAACATCATGGATTGAAGCTGACTGTGCTGGTCACGGTGACTTAGGTTTTAACATCATGGCTTGAAGCTGACTATAGACCAGAGTCACTTAGGTTTAAACATCACGGACTGAAGCTGACTGTAGGTCAGTGTCACTTAGGATTTTAACATCATGGATTGAAGCTGACCCTGTAGGTCAGGGTCACGTAGTTGTCACCATAAGTCTATTGCCATAAGTACGCAAAGCCTATCGAAAAAGTGGACGCCTAGTAGGTATCGACAACCTAACGTTCTGAGCGGGTCTAACGTGCTGAGAGTGCGATATTTAACTGTTTTCAACTCGCTCTGAATGCAAGTAATTTGACTTTGAAAGAAACCTATATACATGGCGATAACGTTTGTCTATTCCTCTTTCCAAAGTTGTCATTAGTTTTGTTCTCAGTGCACTACGTCATTAACACCACTGTGTGGAAGACAGTGAGTGTCTCGATGTGTTTTTCATCGCGTGGCGCACTTTTTGTGGGGCAGATCGCGTACGCGCAATTTATCTTCAAAACACATACTCGTTTCTACAGCCGAGGGCGTCACCGCCATTCAATCTACAGATTTGGTTTTTACACCATTGGAAAGCTCATATTCATGGCAGCTTGTTGCCTTTTGTGTGTGTAAACATTTCAGAGATTGAAAAGTTACGCTGCAGCACGAGCGTTTTTCTCGAATTTTCGTGACCTTTTCCGATTATCATAAAATCCGCTGAAAATAACACAAATGTTCTGGACTCAACGAAAAGTTATTCAATTTTCAGTAGATCTGTGTAAGTCGCATGGTTGTGGAGCCAATGGCGGAGACGCCCTCCGCAGAAGAAAGCAGTCACTGTGCTGTACGTGGCTTCAGTGACTCAATAACGTGAAAAGATACCTAGGCCTTCTTTCCAGACGTGTCTAATTGTGGTACGAAATTGAGAAAAGAATAATACAGTTTCTTTTGTCTCATTTTCTTTTTTAATTTCTGTTGTTGTTATTGTTGTTGTTATTGTTGTTGGTTTTTGTTTTGTTCGGCGAGCAATAAGCCATTAACGGGTGTGTGGTAGACAGTGAGCTTTTCTTTGGATAGGATACTTTGCGGCAAGGCCTTTTTAAACACACCATATTTCAGTAACCTCTCTTAAAGGCCAGGGTCATAGGTTGTCAGAAAATAAGTAAAATAGAAATATTGTGACATTTTTTTAAAAAATAATAAAATTGAGAGACAAAGTCATTATATTTATCATATGTGAGGCTACACTACCTCCAACAGAAAGAATTTTAACGGTCTTTTTATCTTCTTCTTATTGTAAATCTTACAGTTTGTGAGTGTGTAACACCATGCGTAACGCACGATACGTTTGTTTGTTTATGTTTGTTTGGAGTGCCTATTTCTTTCCATTTTTTATGTCGCCTGTGGGATATTTTTTTGCACATATTTTAACAAAGCACACGTACCACACGAGTCGAATTTGTAACTTATCTGCTTTTGCTGTTTCTGTGTACATCCTGAGAATAAATTCTGACAAAACAATTGAGACGGGGTCAAAGTCCGTGACTCTAGCTAGATCAGGACGAGTATATCGCTAACAGTCACGGACCTTTGTTACAATTTGTCCGTCCTCAGACGCGGCCTCTAGTCGCTGTCACACAGACACACACAAACACACAAACACACACACACACACACACACACACACACACACACACACACACACACACACACACACGCACGCACGACGTCATTATAATCTTGTTACTTTTTTTGCCAGCGTTTATGCATCGGACGCCAAAACCGTCATGTGCATGCTCTGGAATGCCCTCCGACGAGTCCCGTTTCAGAGTTGTTTCTATTTTTAAATAGGAACAACAAAACGGCCGGCGTGGCTACTGTCGTTATTTTACAATATAAAGTTTTCAGTTCAGTTCAGTTCAGTTTAGTTCACATAATTTATAACACTGGCTCAGCAAAATAATTCTTTCCTAAGCATTGCATTATTGCATCTTTGTGTAATACCCGTTTTCCTGGCGAAGTTTAGCCCCCTAAGCATCGCCCAGAATAAGTAACGTGTTAATATGTTAGGTGCGCATACTGTCCAAGAGATTTTATAAGTGAACTGATTTTCGAAATCTTTTTGTCAATACAAAGGATTGCGTACTTGCAGAATCACCAGGTTTCAGATACAGTTTGAGCGTCCAGCCGATTGTTTTAGCATATGCCTGAATTCAAAGCACAACCTTCTTGAAGGGCGAGTGAGTTATTGGAGGTTCACGTGGGGCAGGCTTAGGCGATTACAAATCTGACAGTCTGCTTGAAAGTTGGCCTCGCTTTTATTTGTAGCGGTTCTTGAAACGCCGATTTGACAGACCTCTTAGATGGCGTACTAGGGAACCTGCAGGAAGTGTTCTCATTGTCTGTTGTTGATAGCTGTAGACCAGTGCTGGGATCCGTGTTGTGCCTTTTGTGAAAAGCTGTACAGCAGTGTTTGCCTGTGTCTTTTGTTGGCATAGAATCTGACATGTACTAACTTTTCCCTGCCAAGAAACGTACATTTTGTTTATGAACTCTGCATTGACTGTCCAAAGAACATGGGCGCTGTTACCTTTGTGCTTGTGTTATTCTCTTGAAAGCATGTGTATGTTGATCATAGGGTAGATTCGATGTTCATTTGAGTTGTTTTGGATACAATTACGTACCTTTTTAGTATTCTTTATTTTCGTTAGCTTGGAGATTTTCGATTGACTTCTGTTGTGTAGCTAAAACGACGCGTCTTTTCGTTACATTATTGCCTGGGTCCGACCTATTTTAGACTGGAAGGTTCTAGCAGCGGCGAGATTATTCTAGTGACCTCAAATATGACGTCAAGAATGCGCCTAGATGTTAGTCGTTAGCTGTAGTTAGTTCTAGAGTGTTTTTTAAAATGGATAAATGATTTTTGGTTATTTTTTAAGTCCTTCTATTTATAAAAGAGACTTTTTAGGACGGGTCTCGGTGGGGCAAATTTAATAGCATGTCCATGATGTCAAAGGTGGGCAGGCCTAAACCTCTCACAATTAAAGTAACAAGATAAAAATTACGTCATGACTAGTTACGCTAACCCAGCTGCTGAACGTACATTTGGCGCGAAGTGTGTGCATATGTATGTATGTATGTATGTATGTATGTATGTATGTATGTATGTATGTATGTATGTATGTATGTATGTATGTATGTATGTATGTATGTATGTATGTATGTATGTATGTGTGTATGTGTGTATGTATGTATGAATGTATGTATGTATGTATGTATGTATGTATGTATGTATGTATGTATGTATGTATGTATGTATGTATGTATGTATCTATGTATGTATGTATGTGTGTGTGCGTATGTATGTAAACACGAGAATCTCCGATATTTCTGTACGCACAATCTTGAAACTTGCAAAATACATTAATAAGTGGGTGGCTAAGAGAGCCTCCGAGCATATTGTAATTGAATGTCTCATTGAAAGTCGGTTGAGCCAGATTAGAGTCTTTAATTTTTGCAATATTTAATTGAACGTTAGGATATAATTTATCTAGTTTGGAAAAAGATATTGTATGAGATCGTTAGCCAGCTTTGTGTCCTTTCAACTTCTTTAGCAAAAATTAATTTTTTTCAGAAAAAAATTAAAACATTAAACAAGAAGGGATGAACCATAACCCACAAAGTCCCTTCTATATGAGAGATGTCCTCGCTGTCAATGGTCTCTACCTTTTGTCTTTGACCTGATTCTGATGTTGAAATATCTCCTATTGAAAAGTCTCGCAGATCTGCCAAAGCGTCAGTGCGTTCTATAAGGGGCGCAGGACATACGCGTCATTGATTTGTCAAACGTCATTTGTCATGACCTAAGTTTTAGTTTTTACGTAATTTTATATTTTACGTGATATGTGTGTCACCATTTTCTCAAGCCTATGAAGCGATAATAAAACTCATATCATGTAAAAATGAGAATTAAGTACCATCTTCTTTTGCAATTTCATGCAGCCATGTGTCCCCCCTCCACCCGCCCCCCTGCCCCAGACATACACACACACCACGCAAAAACCTGCACTGTACAACACAAGTATTCTTTCAACATTTCATGCTTAGAACATTATTTGACGTGTACATGCGAATACGTCATAGAACAAACATTTAATTAGGGAAAAGACTTCTGTGTATATGGCTAGTGCGGTACTTTTTACCAGTATGCTCTCGACACCCTGGCGTAAAATAGACACTTTTAAAATCTCTGTTCAAATGTGCGTCGCCCGCGAAACTTGGTGTCGACTTTTTCGATAGACGTTGCATACTTATAGACTTATGACTTTACATATAGCGAGATTAGGCTGACATTTGCACATTTTTGTTTTAATGTGTGCTGGTCTGTGATTTTGGATTACAAAGGTTTACAGTGGTAAGGTCCAAAGTGACAGACCGACCCACTAAGTTGTTAAATATGTTTCAGTGTCGTGAAAATCTCCATGATGCTCGCTCTATCGGTAGCCGTGTGTTTCCTCTTCAGCTTACAAGGTAAAGAACATTCTACTTTTGTACCGTTACGAGAGAGAGATAGAGAGAGAGAGAGAGAGAGAGAGAGAGAGAGAGAGAGAGAGAGAGAGAGGGAGAGAGAGAGAGAGAGAGAGAGAGAGAGAGAGAGAGGGGGGGGGGAGAGAGAGAGAGAGAGAGAGAGAGAGAGAGAGAGAGAGAGAGAGAGAGAGAGAGAGAGAGAGAGAGACGTTCAGACAATATTTTACATTTGATATACTGACTTTTAACATTTTCGTCAGTCACATTACTGACTTTTGTACCCACGATGGCGGCATTTCTGATGATGGTTATATTGCTGCTGCTGCTGTTGCTCCTACTGTACGAGTACCTTGAAAGTAAATCTGCCGTGAGTTGGCAATGGCCAGTCTGTCCAACTAGCCACTAGTAAATCTGCCGTGAGTTGGCAATGGCCAGTCTGTCCAACTAGCCACTAATAAATCTGCCGTGAGTTGGCAATGGCCAGTCTGTCCAACTAGCTACTAGTAAATATGCCGTGAGTTGGCAATGGCCAGTCTGTCCAACTAGCCACTAGTAAATCTGCCGTGAAATCTCTCTCTCTCTCTCTCTCTCTCTCTCTCTCTCTCTCTCTCTCTCTCTCTCTCTCTCTCTCTCTCTCTCTCTCTCTCTCTCTCTCTCTCTCTCTCTCTCTCTCTCCCCCTTATTTTTTGAGTTACCCTTGAAGACGGTTTCACAACTACCTACTCTCCACTTATACCAATATTCTCTTACTGATTTTGATTCTTTGCTTTGTTTTCATGACTTATTACTTGTTGTGTACCGTGCTAAATGCTGGGGTTTTTTTCCCGGGGTCCTCCCGTTTTTCCCCGAGGTAGTCCTCAACTTGAAGGTGATATAAAGTTTGCCTTCGGGTTGGTGTTTAGCAGGCTTTGTGTATTAGACACTCAGCCTACTTCGTGCCCAAGGGTACTCCCCATTCGTTCTCTCTCTCTTTCTCTCTCTCCGTCTCGCTCTCTCTCTCTCTCTCTCTCTCTCTCTCTCTCTCTCTCTCTCTCTCTTTCTCTCTCTCTCTCTCTCTCTCTCTTTCTCTCTCTCTCTCTCTCTCTTTCTCTGGCCTCATCTACACGCCTTTTCTTTCGCTCGCTCCTGCACGTGCTTGCACACACTCTTGTCTCTCGTGTTCAGGTTCTTTCCGAGTCTCTCTCTTACGCGATTTTTCGTTGACGTCATTTTTACTTTTTCCGCACTTTTGTTCTTCCTTTTCTTTTCTTTTATTTTACGTCACCTCCTTCAGTTGCCACATTCCTTCTGCCATTGAAGAGAAGTAGCGGCTAATCTCTATGTTTGTTTGTTTGTCTATTTTGACAAAGGGTATTTACCCGAAATATTAATAAATTGTGTTGTACCCGTCTTTTCTAAGCGTGTTTCTTTCTCCGTTGGGTACTTCTTTGCCGTGAGTTGGCAATGGCCAGTCTGTCCAACTAGCCACTAGTAAATCTGCCGTGAGTTGGCAATGGCCAGTCTGTCCAACTAGCCACTAATAAATCTGCCGTGAGTTGGCAATGGCCAGTCTGTCCAACTAGCCACTAGTAAATCTGCCGTGAGTTGGCAATGGCCAGTCTGTCCAACTAGCCACTAGTAAATCTGCCGTGAGTTGGCAATGGCCAGTCTGTCCAACTAGCTACTAAGTTTAACGTCATTTGACACATAATGTGGTCAAGGACGGACGAATGTCCATGTTTGGGGAACAGCATATCACAACGAGAATCTCGCCTTGTCTAACACTGTGTACATACACCGTACTGGCATGTGCCAAATCGCTGCGGAAATTGTGTTAGGTCACGTGCATCTACATGACGTTTGTCCTTAGAGTGTTCTGCACTTGGTGTTTCTTTGCGGAGATTTTTTGTGTTGCGCCGATGTCCATCTGGCCCGTATGGACCCAGTCGGGGAGTACACCACAAGTACTCCTCGTATCAAATGAGATGCATTCCATTTAACCCCGCCAGTGCCGAGATAAAATGAAAACGATCCAAATGCAAGAGACATAGATCCTCATGAGCCACCGCGACTGCGGGGGCTCATGAGGATCTATGCCTCTTGCTGACCAATTTCCATCCATGTTTCTTGGACGGTATTGTCTTTTGGTCGCTAAGTGAACTAGATTTCAGAAACAAAAATGTACGTGCGGCGAACGTACAGTGGCAGGGAGGGGTTTAAACCAAAGCGTGGTGTACTCCCCAAGCGGGTTTATGTCTGGAGTACTACCACTGAAAGATACAGGGTACTACCACTGAAGGATACGGGGTACTGCCACTGAAAGATACGGGGTTCTGCCACCGAAGGATACGAAATAGTCTACCACTGAAGGATACGGGGTACTGCCACTGAAGGATACGGGGTACTGCCACTGAAGGATACGGGGTACTACCGCTGCCGCTGCTGATAGTGCTATTGAATCAGGACGATAAAGGCGCTCGTCACTTGATGTAACACAATAATAACTTTTTCTTGGAGTGACCTTTCGCGTCCTCGCGATCGGTCTCAGTGTCAGTGATCTACAACCGAGCGCGCGAGTGTTCACTCCAAGAACAGTAATATTGTTTAATGACGATGACGCCAACGTTAACGTCGACGACGACAACAACGACGAAGATGACGATTCCGACGACGACGACGATGGTGATGATGATGACGATGATGATGACTGTTGTAGCGGGTGTTGACGGAGCGGCGGCCCGAGTGTTGCTGCTAGAAGCTCTAAACGCTCCAGTAAAGACCAGCGACAGGGAAGGTACAGTGTGATGTGCTGTGTGGAGTGGTGGATTGATGGATGGATGGATTTTAATAGCTCGACCGACCGGTTGGTAAACTGATTGATTGATTGAGTGAGTGAGTGAGTGAGTGAGTGAGTGAGTGAGTGAGTGAGTGAGTGAGTGGATGAAACTTTATTTTTTAAGGATGGAGACAATAGGCGCACAGGCCTCTTTTCAAATCTGTTCTTGCAAACTACGGGTTGAATACAAAACAACAATTCAATACAGGCAAATGACATATACATATATTGACAAAATAAGCTTCGTTGGAACGCAAAGCAAAATCAGTTTAATGTCAGCACACACACATACATGCACACACGCCCACCCATCCACACACACGCATGTACGCACTCACGCACGCACACAACCTCTCTCTCTTTCTCACACAAAGCTGATATTGCCGAGGGCGTCACAGTGAGTGAGTGAGTGATCGTTCCTTTCCTTTGTTTTTTGTTTTTTTTTGTCTGTTGTGTTTGCATTTTCGTTGTTGATGATATTGTTCGTATTTTACTTGTTGTATTTCAGTTCGTTAGTATCCTACGTTAGATGTTTCATTAGTTAGTTAGTTATGTATTTAGTTCAGTTATTTGATTCGTTTGTTCGTTCGTTGGTTCGTTCTTTCGCTCGTTGTTAGTTAATTAGTTAGTTGGATCTTCAGTCAGTTCCTTAGAAAGTTCCCAGTGTTCCATATGTAGTGATGATACATAACTGTGATAAACAATGTGTCTTATAAATGTGTGCAGGGACCCTGGGCACCCGACTGGAAGCTCTCGAAACACAGCTGGATGATCATCTGCGCTCCGTGGGGGACAGTGCCAGGTGCACAGGTAGGTTCATCATCATTATTATCGTCGTTGTCGCCGCCATTTTCAGCATCATTATCATCATTATCAGCATGAGCTTCAGTATCATTTGGTTGACTGACTGACAACCAGCCAGTCGGTCCCTAGACAGACAGAATGACGTACAAATTGACTGACTGACTGAATAAATGAATGAATGGGTGCGAATTAACGAGCGAACGAACGAATGACTGAACGAATGACTGAACGAGTAAACTGTGACTGAGCAAAAGACCGAACGTTAGTTTGACAAACTGACCTCCAGACGGACTGTGTAAATTTAGTTGATCAACTGATGGTTTGATTAATGCATTGACATAACCACGCGGATTGATGTATTAATTGATGTGTTGATTGATTGATGTATTGGTGTTCTGATGGATGGATAGATGATGATGGCTTGATTGATTGATTGATTGATTGATTGCTTGATTGGTGGAATGGCTGGCTGGCTGGCTGGCTTTAGGCTGTCTGGATGTATTAATTTATAGACTGGGTGATTGGCTGGTTGAGTGATGGCTGCCTATAAGCTGTCTGGATGTATTAATTTATAGACTGGGTGATTGGCTGGTTGAGTGATGGCTGCCTAGCTGGCTGGTTGGCTGGCTTAATTGATTGATTGATTGATTGATTGGTGTATTGGCTGCCTGCATTGATTGATTGACTGTCTGGATTGACTGATTGCTTGCTTGCTTGCTTGATTAATTGATTGATTGATTATTGATTGATTGATTGATTGATTGATTGATTGATTGATTGATTGATTGATTGATTGATTGATTGATTGATTATAATCACACAGAGACCCTTCAAGACAAACCTGAGCCTCTCCAGGAAAAGCTTGACGGCCCCATTCAGCAGACTGTGCGCCAGCTGGAACAGTCCCAAGGTAATTCTAATCCCATTTCACATTGGTCACCGGCACGACCAGTCTAATAGTCACCTTTCACTCTGGTCACCAGCACAAACAGTCTATTAATAAGGTATTTTTAATCCCCTTTCACACTGGCCACCAGCACGAGCAGTCTAACAGTAAGGTACCTTTAATCACCTTTCACTCTGGTCGCCAGCACGATCTGTCTAACAGTAAGGTTCATTTAATCTGCTTTCACACTGCTGGCCTGCAGGAGCAGTCTAACAGTAAGGTGTCTGTTCCGTGGTAGTCGTGGTCGTAGTATGATGCAACCACACCATACACATGTACGTAGGGTTTTCGTAGAAAAACCTCATCCAGGTGCAACTCGTCACACGTGACACACCCGTCGTGAGATGGCCTTTGTCGGCGTTAGACCCAAATAACTAATTATCTAACACGTGGCACAAGGTTGTAGACTACACTGGAGAAACAATTCCAATATTACTTTATTCTCACGATGCACTCTTAGCACAATGCATCCACACTGTGATACACTGTCTCTACAATGCATGCAAATACTTCCTAACATACTTCTTATATTATTACAGATTTCCACAACAATCCCTCAAATTACACAACTCAACCAATCAGAAAAGAAAATTTAACAGAAAAATCATTAATATTCATTAAAATGATCACTCTAGATGTATCTACAATCTTTCACTAAAAGCATTACGTAAATGTTACGAAATATAGCCAACATGTATACTACAAAACATTGTCGTCATATTAATTCTGTGGTCACTAGAACAATCGCGTCTTCTCTAGGACCATCCAGCTTAATCTAGGTCGAACTTTGCAACAATTTAGCGAAAATGTGCAACATTTTAGTAACACACAAAAGACATTATCCAATTATCCATGCACAAGAAAACGAATCATACTAAAAGGGTACGTGGTTCTGATCTAAAATAACTCAAATAAACATCGGATCTTTCCTATGATCAACACTCACATGCCCCAAAAATAATTACACAACCACAACGTAACAGTGCTTTTAATCACCTTTTACTCTGGTTACCAGCACGAGCAGTCTAACAGTAATCCATTTTGACACTGGGCACGAAGACTAGCAATCTAAAAGTAAAGTACCTTTAATCCCCTTTCACACTGAGCACCTACACAAACAGTCTAACAGCAAGGTATCGTTAATCCCCTTTCACTCTGTGCATCAACACTAGCAGACTATAGGCAAGGTACCGTTAATCCTCTGGAATACTTGGCACGGACACAAACAGCCTAAAGATAAGCTATATCTTATCCCATTCCACACTGTGTACCAACGCGAGTAGTCTAACAGTAAGGTACCATTAAACCCCTTACACACGGGGCTCCAAAACCAGCAGTCTAAGAGTAAGCTGCTTTTGAGCCCCTGTCAACGAGAGCAGTTTAACCTATTCAGCTCTGATGCACTACAGCAGGAGATGGGTCTATCATGACAATTCAAGGGTAGTGCCACATTAGATTGGCGCCTGTCGGCGCCAAGCTAATCTGGCACTACCCATAAATTATCATGGTCGACCCATCTCCTGCATCAGATGCATAGTCGTTAAATGGCGCCTCCAAAATTTGGGAAATACGGCCGTCGGGCTGAATGAGTTAAAGGTATGTGTTCTAACCCCTTGTGCAGGGGTCGTCATCACAGACAGCACAGATGTCAGCTATCTTTACACAGTGCTTTTCGTAATAACGCCTTGATTTTTCTGCTCAATCATCCTTGGGCCTTACTGCTTAAGCATCCTTGACTTAGGAAAATAATCATCTTTGACGTTTGTATATAATCATCGTTCACCTTTTTAGAAAATCATATTCTTCTCAGTTGGCTTCGCTACATAACGTCCTTGATCTTTCATCGTCAATATCTTTGATCTTTCCACATAAATGCCCTTCAACATGAAGACTCCATGCCCACCAGCTGCGTTGACGTGAAGAGGTACGACCCTGTCAATGGCGTGCATACGCTGAACGTTTACGGGCGGAACGTCACCGTCTTCTGTGATCAAGTGGCGGACGAGGGCGGATGGGCGGTAAGCCAGCCACTGTGTGCTTTAATGTTCAGCACACAAGAACAACAAAGTCCTTATGGCTCACGCACAAACCTCAGCATACTTTCGTTGGCCTTCTCAATGAGGTCAGCAAGATATGTCTCCTTATCAGGTATCACTATAGCAAGTTTGACTGTCATTTCCATTAATTAACTGTAAGTGACCTTGACCTACACCGAGATCATTTAAAGTGGTACTTTAAAAAATATCTCACCGCAATTGCCGCATACAGATGCCAAGTTTGAATTGTGTGGCCTAACCAGTATCCAACAAAATGCAAAAGTGTACAATTGTGGAGGGCGGACGACTTGCGGATGGACGGACTACGACAGACAGACAACCGATGGCACATGAGCACGTGAAGTACAAATGAAATAAAACATGAAATGAACGGGCCTATAGTCCAGTCAGATAGTACACACGAGTATAAGGCGGCATTGGTGTCAACGCTGACAGGTGTCCAGATCCCTAGTAGATGCCTAGTGCGCAAAGAGTCCGCAGGCCGATGTCAGCTTTAGTTGGTCCGCACACAGTGAGCGGTTTACTGAGGCTGGCGTTGGTCCAAGAACCTTTTGCTGACTGGACTTTTTGTCCAGAATACTCAGTACATTCATCACAACTCAACTTGAAAATGTCGGTGACTGTCAGGTGTCCCTCTATACTGAGTCTGACTTGTGCGTCTTTGTCCAGGTGATCCAGCGTCGTCGTGACGGGAGTGTAGACTTCAACCAGGGATGGTCAGCGTACGAAGCAGGATTCGGAAATCTGAGTGGTGAATTCTGGTTGGGTGTGTGATCATAGTGCAGCTACATGTATATTTTGTATACATAGTGGCGGATCCAGAGGGGGGCGGGGGGGGGGGAACCCAAAATAACTCAAAAATATTTTTGGTGCTTGGTTGTGGAAACAAGTTGTGGACATTTTTTTTGGTGTGTGGTCAGCGGACCAGTCACTGCTGACCTGCAACGCGCCACAATAATTCACCCAGACATAGAGTGTTATGTGCCCCTGCATACAAAGGGGCTCATAAAAAGTAGTACCTCTTGCTAAGCGATACAGTCTGCATTGCATCCTCAGACAGACAGCCTTCTGGCTAAAAAGGGCCCAGCCCATCTGTGGGAAAGTATAGACACCTCAGACAACCATAGTGATTCATGTGCTCCTTCAGTCACAGGGGCACACGGAAATCAACACCATGTTCTGTGCGATATCATCTTTATTGCATAAATTGTGGACACACCGGTGGAGGCAATTATCCAATCAGAAAGCGCGAAGTAAGCTGTGCTTGTCTCCCCTGGGTGTAAGTACATGACGGCCGGGGTGTCACCGGCTTTTGGCACCTGTAGATTGGACGGTGACCATGATAGAGTCGTTTGACTGTAGTGATGGGTTTGTATAGATGACTTCTAATCCCATAGTCTTATCATGACGGACTGTGGATTCCCAGTCACACTAATATTACGTAATCTGTCTTTTGAGGTAGTGTTAGTGGACACGCTCCATTGCCCATCAGAGCATCACTGTAGTCATTGACACTTGCCCTGACAGCTGAGGGGTGGTGTAAAGTTGATTTGTGTGATAGAGTATTAATTGTTTTTTTTTATTGTTGACTGTGATGTTTGTAATTGTAACGACACCAACACACATTCCTATGCTTTATGTTCTGAAGGCAAATGGCAATAAACAGTATCTATCTATCTAAGTGTGTTGATTCTGAACACTAACTAAAGCATCGTCATCCGTCGTAAGAGGTAAACGTCATGGGAGATCATGACATTAATTGATCTGCACGTGTGTTCCTCATTTTGAGGAGGGTATTGGGTATATAGTGCAGTATAGAGGTTTTCCACAAATGCAGCGTCAGTATAGTGTATGACTGTGGTGTTCCTCATACGGACGAGGAGATGATAATTGGGGGTATTGAGTTTTTGACTCTGACATGATGGTTGCTCCTGCACAAACTCCAAGCCCAAGATTGTTTTAGTCAGAAAATGAGCACCATAAAATAATGAGAAGGGCCCGTTTGCATCCTGTTTTGTTAGAGAGTTGTGGGTGGAGGCGGGGAGGAGGACAAGTGTATGTAGCTGTGATCAGCCCTCATTAAGAAAACCTGCTTACATCGCTGCTGTGTCCTGAGTTTTTAAAAAAGTCATATTGCAACAAATACAAATGTTCAGCTCTGAAAACTACAAGTGTCTCTGAAACCCGAACAAAGAAAGAAACGCGCTTAGAAAGACAATTACAAACACTATAGTATTTTTGAAAAAAACAATCCACAAAAAGGAAGAAACGCGCTTAGAAAAATAATTACAAACACAATAGTATATTTGAAAAACAGTCCACAAACAGATAAAGAAAACGCGCTTAAAAAAACCCCTCAATTTCAAACGCAATAGTGTATTTGAAACAAAATCAACAAAAAGAAAGAAACGCGCGAAGAAAGAACAATGTCAGCCCAAATGAGTTGTAATCGTTCTTTCCAAGTGTGTTTCCCAGTTTCTTTGCAGAGATTATCTTTGTATAAAACGCGCTTACCAGCCATCGTTTTGGTCTGGATTTAGTTCAGTTTTATGTTCATTTAGATTGTTGTCCTCAAAATGATACAGTTAAGAAAACATGCATATTGCGGGGGTCGGGGGGTGGGGGATGGGGGTTGGGGTGGGGATGGGGATGAGGGTGGGGTGGGGGGCGGGTAGCTTTGACCGCCCTCGCCCCGTCCAGACGACATCCTCTGTATCCACACCTGCTACCTGCTTTTGTACTCAGCATTTTCTGCATTGTATATTTTATGACAGGTTCGGATTTAACCAGACTTTGTTTTCGTATTTACCGACTACACACTTTCCGTGTACTGCAAAGCTTGCTACAAACACACGTCGGTAGCCTGACGTTTTGTTGTCTCCCATGTTGACTGTACTTATTTAGAACCGCTGCAAATCAACAGTCAAAATTACATGTAGTCCACACCTCTCAGGCATTTAAGTGACAGGCGTGATAGGGAGCCGTAACACTGTCGCATGTCTCAGCCAGCAATTAACCCATTGCGTAAAAGGCCATCGGGCCGACGTCGGCCGCCGTTGGCCCGCGTACGGTAGTGCGCGGGCCAAAGGTGACCGTCGTCGGTCCTATGTCCTTTGCGCAGAGGGTACGTTTTCTCCGTTCTCTAATCCAGTTCAGTATCTAAGCTGCTTACGAGACTGAATTGCCTTTGTGTGGACATCTACAGTTCACACAACGGAAGAACTAACGGCAGCATCAAGACTAGACCTCTGTGTGCTTTGTACGCGGATCTGCTGGTCCGAAAAGGGTTAAGGACCGGACGGATTAGTTGAGCCATGTACAGTTGTATACAACAATGGGAACTGTGCCTCCTGTGCAGGTCTGGAGAAGATTCACTGGCTGACTGCCTCCAAGAAACAGACGCTTCGTGTGGAGCTGACAGATTTTGCAGGGGATTCTGCGTTCGCTAAATACGAGAGCTTTGTCATCGGGGGACCTGACAGCTTCTACAGGCTCAATGTTAGCGCTTACAGCGGCAACGCAGGTCAGTACGTAGTGTATACATCTAACCACGTGATAAACACCTTCACGTCAAAACTGGGTGACAGGTTTAACCCCTTCACAGTCGGGAAAAAGCAAGCGTCATATGAGTGCAAGAGACATAGATCCTAATGTATCCTCGCAGTAGCAGGGACTCATGAAGATGTATGCATCTTGCTGACATCACTTTGTATCAACGTTCCTTGGACGGCTGGGGCTCTCTGGGGTTAATTAATACAGACTGCAGAAACATCATCTGCGTCCATTGGCAGTGAAAGTGTTAAGTGCCCAGTGTGGACGAGTTTTGAGCTGTCCCATATCCACTTTAAGATGGCCGATAACCAGTCAGCAGTGAGGACTAAACAGCCCGCGCGGACTAGATAATGTGCGGAAATGACCGGCCAGGGCATTGTTGGGTTAGTTTAGTTAGTTAGGCTATGAGTGTTAAGGTTGTTAGGTTTAGGGTTAGAATTAAACTAGCGTCTGGATGAGGGTTCGGGTTATGTTAGGTTTCGGGTTAGGATTAAGTTAGCGTCTGGATGATGGTTAGGTTTATATTAGGTTTAGGGTTATATTAGGTTTAGGGTTAGAATTAAGTTCGCGTCTGGAGAAGAGTTAGGTTTATGTTAGGTTTAGGGTTAGAATTCATTTAGCGTTTCGGTGAGGGTTTGAGTGATGCTAGATTTAGGGTTTGGATTAAGTGGGCGTTTAATTGAGGAGTAGGGTTGAGTTAGTTTTAGAGTCAGGATTAAGATAGCGTTTGTGTGTGGGTTAGGGTGAGTGTAAAAGTTATGTTAGGTTTAGGGTTAAGATTAAGTTTGTGTTTGGGTGAGGGTAAAGCTACGCTTCCATCAGCACGAATCCGATACGAATACGATCGGAACCCGATGCGACGATGCAATTTTTCTTCAAAATTTGAGAAATTTCGTTCGAAGCCAAATGCGAATTCGTTTATCGCATCGGACATATGAAAACACACACACATGAAAAGGACACGTACGATTTTTTTCTGTTTCGGACCCGCTTCGGATTCGGTTTGGTTTCGTGTCGGATTCGTGTTTATGGGTCGCCGACATTAGTTGGACATGTCACATTGTATTATGGACACTCTCGCTTTATAACTATATGTTTCAGTATTACTGAACGTGTTACAAGGGAGAGCTTTATGACTACCGGGTAGATGTGACATCTGTGAGTGCGTGTGCGTTCAAAGTGTGGTTTTATGTAATACTTGCAAACAGCTTTGAAACGTAAAAACAATACTCTTCAGCTAGATGCGTGTTCTGTCTTTGCGTGTGAATATCCCATAAACGAATATTGCCAATTTGCAGATCAAAGAAGCCTCCAAATTTATATTGTACTCTCCTGTTTCGCAGTCGGGCTGCTATGTACTCGGCCTTATTAGCCCTTTGGGAGTCGGTAGTGGTTTTAATCATACAGGAATTATACAGGAATCCTACAAGAAACATCGCGACAAAATCGCAGCCGAAACTGAAAGAGTTAGAACTCTTTCAAAAAACTATGTAAGTCGTCCTCTACAGAGTTCTACTGTTAAACCCGGCTTGACAACTTTGCACTGAGTTAACTCATTCTACCCCAGACACACCATAGCAAGATAAGGATCGACCATGATAGTTCAAGAGTGATGCCAGAATAGCTTGGCGCCTATGGGAGCCAAGCTATTCTGGCATCACCCTTGAACTATCATGGTCGATCTGTGTCCTGCACTGCTAATGCAGTCTTCAGAGGACAACGGCAAAATTTGGGGATTTCGGTGTTGGGGTAGAATGAGTTAAAGACTCGAAACACAATTGATATTGTAAAAGACAAACACCCTCAATATGCTGTGAGATTGCAACTTGTCTACACATGAGCTAGGTCACGTTTACGCCAGACGACTCCCATCAACGAACGAGAGCCAAGTCACATCTCCGAGTGGCATAGATCCTCATGGACCCTGAGGTTTAGAGTGCTGACAAAATGTTTGTGGTACACGTTGCTTACTCGCCGTGATTGCGTTCTCGTTAGTTGATGGACTCGTTTGTTGTAAACGATACCTCACTACTAACTCAGTGCGCAAATGACGTCGGTCCGATGGCCTTTAGCGCATTGGGATATTTCACATCATCCTCGCCAGCTAAAGCTGACTCGTTCAAACTGGACAACATAGTCTGGAAGTTAAAATATAACAACACACTGAAGCCGTTTCTTGACAAAACTATAAACAATAGGTTTGTTGGCGTGGCGACCTGTTGTCGGTCACAATGACAATTATTCACAAAGTCAAAAGGTAAGAACATGATGGCTCCTGGTCTGACTTCGGACCTTTTGGTAAGTTGTGACGTTGGTGTCTTTAAGGTTCACAATCACAGACCATCGCTTATTTAATGATCTTGCTTCGCTATATTACGTCAGTGGGGTAGGTGGATGAGCGGTGAGAGGTGTGGGTAGAGGGTGGATGGTCTTATTCTGACCAGTTTCACATTGTGGTGTGTGTGTGTGTGTGTGTGTGTGTGTGTGTGTGTGTGTGTGTGTGTGTGTGTATGTGTGTGTGTGCCGGTGTGTATATGTGTGTGTGTGTGTATGTGTTTCTGTGTGTGTGTTTGTGTGTTTGTTTGTGTGTGTGTGTGTGTGTGTGTGTGTGGGTGTGTGTGCGTGCGTGTGT
This sequence comes from Semisulcospira habei, assembly GCA_036245525.1. Lineage (NCBI taxonomy): Eukaryota > Metazoa > Mollusca > Gastropoda > Semisulcospiridae > Semisulcospira > Semisulcospira habei. The sequence continues at coordinate 10,675,948 of BTPG01000002.1, read as the reverse complement.
GTGTGTGTGTGTATGTGTGTGTGTGTGTGTGTGTGTGTGTGTGTGTGTGTGTGTGTGTGTGTGTGTGTGTGTGTGCAGGAGACAGCATGAACTCTTCCAGTCACTGCCCATTCTCCACGAAGGACTTAGATAACGATGTGAGTGGAGGTAATTGTGCCGCGGATCACACTGGAGGCTGGTGGCACAAAGCCTGCATGCGTTCTAACCCGAATGGCGTTTACTCTACCACAAAGCAAGAAGGTGCTCCTAAATATGTCAGTTGGTATCACTGGAAAAACAAGTGGGAATCGCTGAAGTACGCAGAAATGAAAATCAGACCACGTTAACACACTCACCGTTCGCCGCAGGTATTTTTACGTTAACCCCTCCAATGCTAGAACACTGACAGCACCACGACATCGCAAGAGGCATAGACCCTCATGAGCCCCTGCAATTGCTGATGAGGGTCTATTCCTCTTGCTGGTGGCATTAACCCCTTTGTTCACACAGCCACCGGTACTGTTGCCATGGTGACCGTGTTTCCAGTCCCGCTGACTGCAGGCACTAAAGGCGGTTACTGAATGTCAGTCCGTGAACCCTGCCCATGCATTTACATCTGTGTATCTGCGAGTTTGTATGCTATGTTTCCTGTGCAGACTGGACTGGGTCTCTGGCCGCCAGTCTGTTACCATTTTAGACATGCATGGCCTCGCGTTGAGAGGCGGCTGACTTGTAAGGTGATACCCCTTCTCTCCCCCCCCCCCCCCCCCTCCTCTCCCGTATGAAAATCAGTGACAGGGCTGTAGCAGACCGGTGACCGTTCCATGAAAGTGGCTGCAGGAGCACTTTGACGGTACGGCACCATGTCAAGGTCATCTCAACTATAAACAAACAATGTCTTCTTTTTCTGTGTTCCGGCTGACCGTGTGCAAAATTTTAATAACATTCGTATACTCGTGCATTGCGGGCCGTGGCACGGTCTAGTCCGTTTGAACAAAGCTTGCATCGTGTTTTTCGCAAACAACTTTTGAACGCACCTGATTTTAGAACATCTGTAAGAAGAAAAGCTGATCACCAACTTTGGTCCTATCTCATTTTAATTTTCCTTTAGTCTTGACAGCAGTGGTTTAGCCGCTGCCCTCGAGAATTTTGAACATGACCTATTTAAATCTTTTAAAATATACCCTGATCAAGCCCCAGTCAGCAACACTGAGTGACATATATTTCAGTAAATTTCACGCTCTACGTGTTGAGTGTACGACATCTTGGTCTTTCGAAACGTCTGATCCGTGCACAGCTTGTCATAGTTTCAGCGTCAGTGATGTAGGTCAGTGGTCACTAAGGCCTGAACAGGGTACTGTATACATATTTCAACTTTTATGTAGGTCAACACCATGATCTCCAAGGGTAGTGGCTAAACCGTTGGATTTAAACCAGCTAGATTTTAAAATAAATTATGACCAAGTTTGATGATCGCATTTTGTTCTTTGTGTTTTTCTTAAATATGTCTTGTTCAAAAGTTAATTGGAAAAAGCATGAGGCAAGCTGAAAGAGACTATACTAATTTAACTCACTGTTTCTTAGAATGTTTTGATGAGCGGGTTTGCTTGCTGTAAGGGGGATCACTCAGCACTGCACAAACACGTAAATGAACAGTTAGATCCCTTGGTCCATTCCTAGTGAGACCAGCTCGCCGGCTCACGTCAAGTCCACAGGCCACACAGGGCAATTAGGTTACGCCCCCTTTTCACACACTGTTCTCTATTAGCCTCTTGCAACACAAAGCTATGAACGAAGAACCTTTCTGCCAAAACAAAACATCCACGCAGAGCATATCACATTAGAAACAATTTTCAGCAATTCTAAAAAAAAATATCTGTTAGCGTTTTCCACAACACACTAATGCACTAAGTACCCCATGACAAAACTGTCGTCTGCAAGCCTGCATACAACCGTGCACATGGTCCAATAAGGCTCCCATGAGCACACTAGATCAACTAAAATTACCCAGATTTTGCTCTTTTTCACACCACCTGTCACGACTTTTGCTGCTCAAAACGCCCAAAAAGGCAAAAAATAGAAGTTTTACACCTAAAACAATTGCAAAAAGGGAGGATTTAAAAAAAAACTACTTCTTGCGGAAAAAAGTTACTACATGCACCGGAAGTAATTGACCCGTCGGTGGGGGGGGGGGGGGGGGGGGGGGCGGCAGGCCGTCGCCCCCCCAGCCCTTCGTCCCCCCCCCCCCCCCCCCCCCCCCCGCCCAGTTTTTCAAACTGTGTCATACAAAACAGAAATCCAGACCAAAACAGTGACTACCAGGCGAGCATAAATTCATAACAAAGAATGAAACGCGCTTAAAAAGAACAATTACAAATAAGTTGTGTTGGTGCTTTTCTTTGGGGGATTTTCTTTAAAGTTGTACTATAGTGTTGTCAGTAACCGTTCTTTCTACACGTGTTTCTTATTCTTTTTTTTTTTTTTTTTTTTTGAGTGGATGGGTGGGCGGGTGCGGGGGTGGGGGGTGGGGGGGGGGGAAGGGAGAGTGGGGTATGGGGGGTGGGTGGGGGGGGGGGTTGTTTATGAGACATATTTAGAGTTTGCAGAGGTTACGATTTTTATTTGTTTAACGTTTCTTTTTTCATCTCGGGGCACACCAACGCTTTTAGCACTTTTAAAAAGTTTAAAAGGCAGGTCTGATCATATCTACATGCACTTGACCTCCTCCCCGCCTCCACCCCACCTCCCTAACAAAACAAGATTAATCGGGCACTTCTGATTCGTATATGGTGTTCATTTTCTTATTGAAAAGAATGTTCTACCTGGAGTTTCTGCAGAAGCAATCACCTTGTGTTTGACAGCAACACTACACTACCAAGTACTCCTCCGTTTGAGGAACAACACAGCCATTTGTGAAAATTGTGATATTGCTCTATACACCCACAAACCTCCTCCATATAAGGAACACAGAATCAGATGACAGAAATAGTCATTATCACTCATGATGTATACCTCTTACGCTGACTGATGAATACTTAAGGGTTAGTTCAAGGTTGATCAATATCAAGACATTTCACATCTCCCCTCTGGTGACACGCATCAATGACCACACTGCTACTCTGATGGGCACTTGAGCATGTCCACGGAAGACAAAGCTACGCAATCTGTTTGAGACTGGAGACCCACTGTGCTGAGAGAGTAATGTGTGACAGGATTAGGGGATTAGCAGTTACCCGTGACACCCGGGCCAGTCGGCTGTTCACCCTGGGGGAGACACTCACAGCGCAGTTGATTTCTCGCTTTCTGATCACAGTTGGCGTGTACACAGGCGTAGACTTAAACTTAGATGACTGCCACGTATGAGGATGCAATACCATTCGTATGGCACAGAAAGAGGTAATGCTTTTCATGAACCCCTGTGACTGCAAGGGCACATGAAACTCTATGCCTGGCTGAGGGACTGAGTTGGGCCCCAGTTCAGCAATGATTGGACACTTAAGTTTCCACCTCTCGGGTTCACAAGCAGTCAGCGGCTTATTGCCAGATGGCTGCCTCAGTCTGAGGATGCAATGATTATTGTATCGCACAGCAAAAGGCACCTATTTACCGTATAGCCCTTGCGAGTGCGGGGCATTGTCACTCTATGTCTGGGTGAAGTACTGTGACAGGTGCAGGTAAGGAGTGCCAAGTGAGGATATTTGACTATAGCTATAGGCCCATGAACACACTAGGCTCACCCACCGATTCCGTGAGATAATTGTAAAATTCAACGTACAAGAAAAGAAGAACCATCGAATAGTAAAACACAACTTCCATAAATAACCATCAATTTTCTTTGTTTTGTTTTTGTTTTTGTTGTCAGGGCTGACGGACCAGTGCCCCCTGGTCAGACCCCGCTGGATCCGCCACTGAGTATGGCTTTGTCCTCTGTAGAATGGCTTTTTAAAAAAAAAATTTGTTGTTGGTAGTATGGCCTTGTTCTCTGTGATAATAATAAATGACTACTTTATGTAGCGCTTATCCTAAAAAAGCCCTAAGCGCTTTACAAATAAAGAGTGGGGAGTGGAGGCGGTCATAAAGCCAGAGAAATAAAGGATTCTGCAACACACACGCACACACACACACACACACACACACACACACACACACACACACACACACATACACACACACACACACACACACACACACACACACACACACACACACACACACACACACACACACACACACACACACGTACAAAGGTACATCGGGGTATCGAACAGGTAGTTGACCCGTGCATTGTGTGACCCGGAAGTCACAGGGAATCTTTCAGTAGCTTCGTCTACACTAACACTAGAATCAAGAAACACGTCCCAATCTGTACACTCAAAACACCCCTGCAACTGTTCTACAGTTATAGATGATAAGCTGTCCTTTAACGCAAACACCACCCTCATACACAAGAAATGTCAGTCACGCATCTACTGCCTCCAGAAAATCAGGAAGCTGAATGTCCTTCAAACTTTCTACTGCTCTTTTATTGAGTCTGTCATCACTTTCGGTTCTGTGTGCTGGTACGGATGTCTGAGTGTGAAGAACAAGAACACCCTGGCACGAATGGTAAACATCTGCAGCAAAGTGATTGGCAGTCAGCAAGCCAGTGTGGAGTCCCTGTATGAACAGCGTTTGGTGAGAAAGGGTAGGCGGATAGCTTCAGACAGATCCCATGTCCTTGCCCACCTCTATGAACTCCTCCCTTCTGGCCGCAGACTCCGGACGTACAAAGCTAGGACACTCAGACTACAACACAGTTTCACCCCCAAATTCATCACTCTAAGCAATCTGTAGGTACATCCACGCATACCCAAACCTAACTCCTCCCCCTATCCCCCTTTACCTGTGCAATCAGTAGGAATAGAGCTTGTTGATTTGAGAAAAGTGATTATATTGTGTTTTATTTGGTGGTGAACATGGACATATTGAGATTGTTGTTACTGAGTATTTACACACTAATTATTTTACTAAGGTAGATTTTAATTACGCAGCTTGTGTAATAATGTGTAATAATGTATTGAGATGTTTGTATAAAAAGTAGCGAGGGTTAGGATTAGGTTGAAACACACCTATTATGTATGCATGTGTAGGTGGGTGTAAGTGCCGCTCAGTTCAGTTCATGAAAGACGTTTATGTGTGAGATGTGTAAGAGCTATGTGTAAAGATTTTGTAGTGTTTACTTATGTCCATTTGGAATTTGTAGCTGTGTAAGTGCAGGGAGAAAATGTTCATAATTATGCTATAATGTTTTCATGTCTTGTTTGTACTATTTGTTATAAATGTACCACAACCGAATTTCTCTTTTCGAGATAATAAAATACTCTTATTCCAAACATTCAGTACTAGGGAACAGTCAGACTAAATTTTTGTACTAGTTTAGTTTGTCTCAGTGAGGATTTTTTTTTTTTTTTTTTTTTTTTTTTTTTTTTTTTTTGGGGGGGGGGGGGGGGTAAGAAACTCAGCAAAACATTCTCTGTAGGTTCACCATTTCCTTTCCTGCTCTAATCAAACAGCATGGCACAACTCCGTAGCATTCTGGCCAATTGTTGACTGAGATGTGTGATACAATTTTCATGTATGTTTGTCATGGTTTCGCAGAACCGAACGTGCGTAGAGTCTGCAAAGGAGATTAGCGATTTGATGCCGTGAGGAAGGGTAAGGGGATCTAATTGCTTTCGTTTTTTGGTAAAAGCTGAGTGTTTGCCCTTGGAATGTCGGTCTGTTCAGTAGTACTGGACACTTTCCTAGCAACGCTCGCCTCGTCTGTTAACCCCTGCACTGCTGACGTAAGAGCAACATCCAGCTGCAAGAGGCATAGATCATTATGAGACCCCGCAAATGCGGGGGCTCATGAGGATCTATGCCTTTTACTGGCTTCGTTGGAGTGCTCGTGCGTTGTCACGTGTGCGGTTGAACAAGTGCAAGAGACATCATTTCAGTGTGCTGGCAGCGAAGACCTTAACAACCAGTGGCTTTACAGCCTGTGTCACGTAGCGCCTTATTTTGTTGAAATGCAACCCAGTAGCAGAAGATCTTCGGGCCGACGTCGGCCGCAATGCGGCCGTTGTCGGCCCGACGACCTTTGTATTATTTGAACGGACAGACAGACAAATAATATAGAAAACGCCTTTGTTCCATAGTTCCATTTTAATGTTTGCTTTTGTGTGTGTGTGTGTGAGTGTGTGTGTGTGTGTGTGTGTGTGTGTGTGTGTGTGTGTGTGTGTGTGTGTGTGTGTGTGTGCGTACACCAAGCCATCAATTGGGTTACTTTCTTTACCATCCTTACGCAAAATGGGTGTGTGTAAAATTCTGGGTGACCAAGTCAGGCACCCATTTTTTCTGAGGGTTGTTTCTGCATTATCTTTCATTCAAAAGTCAGAAAACAATATCAAAATAGGATGTCCCCATTTCGCCAGATTTACTTCATGTTGTGTTTTGGCGATGCCCTGGGTCTGTGTGTTGACACGGAAGCGGAGTGTTTTCAGATCAACTTGATGATCGCTGATTGGTTACCCCAACACCGATGAACGGAGCTGTTTCCCTTGCCCTTCCTAAAACGTCGTCTTTCGTCCCCAACAGTGGGCCATTCTTCCGCGTTTGCAGAGGTACTTTATGCAATATTTCTTAGTTAAGAGCACGCCCAAATGTACTTGTTCAGTGCAGTTATTCAACTGAGAGATGCCTCCAATCCCCGATACCCGTTTGGCCCAGAAAAATAAGGCGTCTGCTTCAGCCGTGGCTCGGTCCGTGTCTTCCTCTCTCTGACGGTTGAGTCTTGTAGTAAATGATAATAGAATCCCACGATTTTAACAAAAGCTTTCTTCTTCAATGAAAGGAATTTGTTCAATAACCCCATTACACGGTCAATCTGCCAGCAATTTTGTTTCTTTTTTTTGACATGTGTGATTGTCAGTGATCGAAAAGTAACATGCACAGTATCAGTTGACTTTCAACAAAAAAAATGGCGCCAGATTTCAATCCTCGTTCGCAAAACTGCCTCGCGATTCGAAGAACAAACGTCCACAAACAGGTCTTTCGGAATGTGCAACTGAAGTGTCGCTTTTTACTGTATTACCAGTTTTTAGTTCTCAGGGTCACCCTGGTCAGCCCCACAGGGTGGGGTTTTCTCTCTATTCTGGGGCATGTGTTTCTGTCAACCCTTTGTCCATTCACCTGTATTTTGCCTTTTTAAAACTCTCCCTACTGTCTGCACTGCCTGTAGCTCTTGATATTGGATGTGTGTTGCTAAATTGTCTTAGCTTTATTTAGGCCCCATGTGTTAGGTTTATTTAACGTATTTGACCGGCTGGCGACATACATGGCAATGTTCTGTTTAGGTGTTTTTTTTCACAAGCAGTGCAGGCACGTCCTGAGAAAGCCTTGTTGCTGTCGGGACGTTAAGCAATGTACAATCAATCTAATTCAAAATGTCAGTTGGTTTACATGGTTGTATTGGACATGTTTGCAGCAACACCATTTTGGTCACACCGGCTCAGGACTTTCTGCACACACCCAGCGCCGGATGGCAGCAGGATGTCCAAACCCATCGGGATCTATGGAAGTGGACAAGCACGCCCCTTCCTGGCACATGACCAAGGCGCATGGCAGCATCATAGGGTGCGTCTGGTAGGAGGGTGCATGGACGGCAGCGGAATGCTCCCAATTACAAACTGGTAAGTAAAGTGATTCTATGATCATCTTCATTTTATTGGCTGGCGTGCGTGCGAAGCAAAAGTGAGTTTATGTTCTGGGCCACTGGTCGTCCGTCCGTTGTCCATGGTAAACTTTAACTCATTCTACCCCAACACCAAAATCCTTAAATTTTGCCCCTGTCCTCTCAAGACCGCATTGCAGCGCAGGACACAGATCGACCATGATAGTTCAAGGGTGATGCCAGAATAGCTTGGCGCCCGTAGGCGCCAAGCTATTCTGGCATCACCTTTGAACTATCATGGTCGATCCTTATCCTGCTGTGGTGTGTCTGGGGGTAGAATGAGTTGATGGTGGCATTTTCTCGGAGAATATTCAAGCCACATTCTTCAAGCTTGGCCCAAGGATACTTTGTGGCAAGACCTTTTTAAACATGCCAATTTGAGTGACCTCTCTCAAAGGGTCATGCAGGGTTGACAAATGTGTGAAAACTACTTGCATTTTCAGAAAACGTGGATTTTGCTGCTGCAGAAGCCAGCCCTCGTCACCGAGGTCACACATATGTAAATCGGTCATACACGGGATTACTCTTTTTATTCTTGTGCAAGGCCCCTTAAACCAAAATTGGGCTGTTTATGTTTCTAATGCAGCTTTGGTTTCAATCTTTCTTTCTTTCTTTCTCCAGTTGGCAAATGGCGCCTGGGATGGACCCGAGACTGAGAGTAGTGCCAGCGCATCGCAATACGAGGGCAGTGATGACGAGGAGTTTGTTCCTGGCTCGAGCTCACCGGATTCAGACGGTGTGTCGGCATCAATTGCTGGGATCTCTGACATAGACAGTATTGTATCGACTATGTTAGATTTCATCAAAGTGGCAGGTTCGGGGTGGCCAGGTGTCGGTGACGCTAGTACCAGCAAGGTGCAGTGTGCGTTAGGGGGTGGCAATGAGAATGTGGATAGGCAGGAGGAACATGATGCTGGAAAGAGTGGGGAAAGAGCACTTACAGAAGAAACAGGTGTGCACGTGTCGCAGAGAGGGAAAGGAAAGTACAAATGGGACAAGAAACATGCATGCAAATTGTGTGGCAAGCTTGTCTTGAAAATGAGCACGCACTTACAAGATGTCCATGCAGATGAGGCAGATGTTGCTAAAATGTTGTCGATGAAAAAAGGGACCAAGCAGAGACGTCGAGCATGGATCAGACTACAAGATGAGGGTGATTACATGCATAACGCTGCTGTTCTTGAAAACAAAGACGACCTTCTCGCCTGTAGCCATTGCAAAGTTCTTTATCAAAAAAAGCTGATCTCTGTACACTCAAAAGGTTGCTGTCAGAAGCCAGGAGGGTTTCAGATCACTCGGCGAGGGGACGCGGCGCGCCGTGGTCGCCTAATGCTTCCAATACCCTAGACGTTGAATTTTCCTTCTATCACAAGGTCTTGGCCAGCCAGAGAGATGATGAGATAAGCCGTCTCATCAGAACTGACCCCTTGCTTCTTGAGTATGGAAAGAGATTATTTGACCGCAGGGACATTGAAGAACACACGGCTGGACAAATCAGCTCCAGGATGCGGGAGTTAGGGACACTATTAAAGATTATCAGAGTGAGGTCAGAAATGAAAATCGCAAGTTTAAATGCAGTGATCAATTCAGCTAGCTTTGATCATGTTGTCCTGGCTGTAAAAGAGCTAGCAGATTTTGATGAGGACACACATCAGTTCAAAAAAGGCAATCTCGCAATGCGCATAGGCCATGCTTTGAAAAAGTGTTCACAGATCAAACAGTCACAGGCATCCAAACAGCTTGGGCAGGGTTCAGACGACAGGTGGCGACAGGAGCTCTCTGAGGTGCAGTGGTTTGACTCTGTCTTCAACGGGGACTGGTATGATTGTGTGTCCGCTACAGCAGCCCAGTCGGTCGGGAAAATGACCATGAACAAACCCAAGCTGATCTCATCATGTGAAGATGTGAGGAAGGTCCAACAGCTTCTTGAGACAAGGATGGTTTCGGAAGATTATCCGACAGTGGTTAAAGCAACTCTTTGTGCTGTATCACTTTTCAACCGAACACGAGGGGGAGAAGTTCAGAGAATGAAGGTGTCAGACTTCCAGAATGCTAAGATTGGATCGATCACCAATCAAGATATCTTGAAAGGTCTCACAGAGGTTGAGAAGAAAATGTTGAATCATTTTCAGCGAGTGGAAATCAGAGGCAAGTGTAATAGGAGTATTCCCGTTTTGCTGACGAAGAAGATGATGACAACTGTGGACAGAATCCTTCAAATGAGACAATCAGTGCCAGCTCTCGCCGGTTCCCAGTACATCTTTGCCACACCTTCTGGTCAGAGGCCTTACAGAGGCCATGATGTTCTGAAGGCCCATGCCCTAGAAGCAGGGGTGTCATACCCAGCCATGTTCACATTTACTCAGTTACGGAAGCAGGTTGCAACTTTGGATCAGTCAATGGTCATCTCGGAGTTAGACCAGGATCAGCTGGCAGATTTCCTTGGCCATGATATTCGGATACATCGCCATATATACCGCCAACCTCAAGACGTCCTTCAAAAGGCAAAAGTGGCAAAGATTCTTCTGTCAGTTAACAATGGGATGACAGATTTTGAGAGTTGCATTAGAGCTGAGGTGGGCGATGATGAAGAGATTGACTTTGACAATGAAGACACATCAGAAACTGGCAGAGAGGTCTCGGGGGGAACAGCACCTGTGAATGAAGCAAGTAGCAAGTCAACAACACAGGAATCGATGAGCATGACAGAGAAAAGACGTCCAGAGCCTGATGACAATCTAGATAGTTTTGATGACAGTACTGCGTCAGCTCCTGTTCGAAAGAAAGCTAGATTTACAAGCAAACCATGGGGGAAGCTGAAGAGAAAGCTGTTCAAACACGTTTCAAGACACACCTCGTCATGAACAAACTTCCCAGAAAGGCCGAGATACAGCACGCAATGGCAGAGGAGCCCGCACTTAGACATAGGCGCTGGACAAACATTAAGGATTACGTCCGCAACAGACTGAAAAAGTTACAAAAGAAATGAATTGAGGTTCCCCGCCACTCGCGGCATTTTCGGTTTCATACAGATTTATTACAAGAGTGTTATTATTGGGGTGGTTTCAGCATGTATAGCCTGCTTTTTTATCTGATGGACGCCTGGATCATTTTGTATACTGTATAACCTTTGGATTTGCAAAACGAAAAAGCTGGCTGGGGACAAAAGACAATAATAAGATAAGATAAGAAAACCATTGACTACGTAAAGATTGATTACAAGAGTGTTATTAGGGGAAGGGGGGAGGGGGCCTGGATCATTTTGTAATATACTGCATACCATTTTTAAAACTCTGCACATGGAAGAATGGTTGGTTGTTGGGGACGAAAGACAATAATAAAGGCTGATGTTTCAAGTGATTTCTTATGTTGTCAGTGTTCTGTTCTGTCATTTTAACTCATTGTACCCCAAGACCGGAATCCCCAAATGTTGAAGTCGTCTTCAGAAGACTGCGTTGCAGTGCAATACACAGATCCACCATGATAGTTCAAGGGTGATGCCAGAATAGCTTGGCGCCCATAGGCGCCAAGCTATTCTGGCATCACCCTTGAACTATCGTGGTGGATCTTTATTTTGTTGTGGTGTATCTGGGATAGAATAAGTTAAGCCCAAATGTTGAAGTTGTCTTCAGAAGACTGCGTTGCAGTGCAGGACACAGATCCACCATGATAATTCAAGGGTGCTGCCAGAATAGCTTGGCGCCCATAGGCGCCAAGCTATTCTGGCATCACCCTTGAACTATCGTGGTGGATCTTAAATTTTGCTGGGGTAGAATAAGTTAAGTGTTAGTTTCTTCATCTGGGTCTTTTTCTATCTTTCATATTTTTCCACACTTTTTGACCCGCATCATAGTCATACTGAGGGTAAAAGCTTCAAATTTGTTCACTGCCATAATTCTATGCAAGCTACATTACAGTACTTACAGATCAGGACATAGACCAATGGCTTTAGTTCAAGGGTGGTGCCACAATGGCTTGGCGCCTAGAGGCACCAAGCTATTGTGGCACTAACCCTTGGACTATTTCAATCACACTTGTTGCACACACTGGTGTATTCCGAATGATAAGGGTTAATATTCAAAATGCTCTGTTGCTGTTTGTCTGAAACTCCAGAGTACCCAAAACCAAAAAATAAAAAGTCCTTTAATTTCCAGAATACATTATGTTGATTCTCACATCAATGCCATGATAAACTGTTTTGCTTCAGAAGGACAAAATGCAGCAATCTTTAAAAGATTTCCTCTGTAAAAATCATAATCGAAAGGTTACGGGCCAGTGTTTATTGAATTTTGCACCATACAATGTAAAAAATGTTAAAGCACACATACACATTAAGCTTGGAAAAAAAATTAATGTGAAAAAGAAGTATTCCATGAACTTGACCTTATTACAGATGCCTACTGTTGTGAAGACACCCATTTTGACTGTAATGCTAGTTTTTGTGTGTGAGAGGCACCCACATTATTGGTAGAAACCCATTTTTTTTCCCATCTAGTGGCTCTGTTTCTAGAAAATGTCTATTTTATTTTAAGTTATAGAGCTTAGTTATAAGGTGAGTTCTAAACATTCGCATCAATTCCAGAGCCCTAGAATAAATAGAAATATGGGAACCCATTTTGAAATAAAATGGTAGGTAACCCACTCTGACGCTTTGTCTGCATGTGTGTGTGTGTGTGTGTGTGTGTGAGTGTGTGTGTGTGTGTTTCATCGGTCTCCAACAGAGGCGCTATTTATATCATTTTGAATGAACCTTGTGTAATAAACACACATTAATCAAGTCCATGCATCTGTGTAAATTTGTGGTGTGTGTGTGTGTGTGTGTGAGCGTGTGTGCGTGTGTTTGTGTGTGTGCGTGCGTGTGTGTGTGTTTGTGTGAGTGACTGAGTGTGTGGGTGGTATGTGTGTGTGTGTGTGTATAAAGGGGGTAGGTGGGATGGGGTGGGGGGTGGGTGGGTAGAAGGTGGGGTGGATAGGGTGGGGGCTCTACGAACTGCGGATCGTCATCGGGGTCCCCTCTATCACTAAGTCTGCTCAGCACAGTGCTACGTTTGGAACCGCGAGGACTCATGAACATATGTGTCTCTTGCAGTCGCGTGGTGTTCGCTTTGTCCAAACGGTGAAAGGGTCTGCACACACACACACGCACACACACACACACACACACACACACACACACACATGTGCGCGCACGCACGCACGCACACACGCATTCACGCACACAAGCATGCACGTACACACGCATGCACGCACGCACGCACACGCACGCACGCACACATGCACGGACGCATCCACGCATGTGTGGATGCACGGACGCACGCACGCATACACACGCACTCACTCACTCACACACACACACACACACACACACACACACACACATGCCCACATTATGCACACAAAATATATTCTGAGAAGCAAAAGAAATGTGACATTTTTTTAATCGTCGGAAATACTTTACTTGTCGCATTTCTTTTGCTCGTCAGTATATAACACATTGTGTGTTGAACGCTGCCAGCACAGTGCGGAAGTAATGTACTAGCGGATCAACAATATCTACGCGCAATACCGAACCAGTCTTTGCTGGCAAGCCAACAGACAAGACCATTGGCTACATGTATATCACCTGGGTGCTTTTAGTACAGACAGATGTACCTTTGAGCAGGAACGGATCCGCTGAGAAGGAGGAGGTGAAGGGATGGGGGAAGGGGGGGGGGTGTCAGGGACAGGGCTTCCACCCTCTCTTTTTCTACTCGTGAATCGATTTTGCAGTTATGGAAAGGAATGCTGTTTGACTGAAACGGACTGTCTTTCCTGGACTGTCTTCCATCTGTCTATAATAGACCATTTCCAGAATTCAGAAGTAGGTGAACGTTGCCCGTGTTGCGACCAAAAGAATGGATTAAAAGCGAGGACAAACTCGCGTTACCGCTTGTTTGTCCTGACTTTTAATCCACCGTTTCCGCAGAAACTCGCGCCATATTGAGAGACTTAGCGATGAAAATGCCAAGACATTACCAATAACATTGTCACAGTTCAAAGCTCACTTAAAGACTTTTCTTTTTTTGTCGGACATTTAACACTTAGCTCATATTAGCTAACTGTTGACTGACTGCCATTTATTCTGATCCCAGAGGAAGTGGATGTAAGGTGTTGGGAAGGGATGGGGTGGTTTAAAGTAGTGTATAATTGTGCGTGTGTGTCTGAGAGAAAGGGTGTGCCGTTGTGCATGCGCAGTGAGTCCAGTGTCTTCCTGGAGAACAGCGCTATACAAGAACTATGTATTATTATTATTAAATAGTTTTGAATTTTTTTTAAAATTCCAAATAATGGTATAATTTACATTTTGGGGTATATGGATATTCTGCCAGTTTTCTCATCAGTGAAGAGGTAAACCTCGTTTGCTTGAAGTACAAGGAAGTGAATGACGTCAGGAAAATTAAAATATATTTTATGCGCCCCCAAAACTGCGGAGGCTTATGAGTATCTATGTCCCTTGCAACTGGGAGCTGTCCTTTTGTTTTGGGGACCAAAAGGGACCAAAACATCAGAGTCAGCTTTCTAGACACGCATTTTCAGACTAGACAAGACTTGAGATGCCGCGTGTAAAGCTAGATGTTCACTGCAATGCAATGAAATCCTGCTTCTCACAAGTGAGGGTTTGTTGTAGTTTGCCTTCGCAGGGCAGCACTACCCTTCAACTATCACAGTCAATCCACTTGCTATTGTAGCAAATGAGTGCACGCATTCATTCATCCTTTCAGCCCTGACGCTCTGCAGCAGGAGAATGGTCGACCATGATAATTCATGGGTAGTGCAAGATTAGCTTGGCGCCTGTCGGCGCCAAGCTAATCTGGCACTGCCCTTGAATTATCATGGTCGAACCATCTTCTGCAACGGTTGCATAGTCGTTAGATGACGCCTCCCAAATTTGGGAAATACGTGCGTCGGGCTAACTTGAGTTACAACCTCCCTTCGTCTCGGCGCATGTTTGGACGTTTCGTGCCACCATTGTAATTCATCCATCCAAACCACTCACTGTCGAGAAAAAGGGAATACGCTCCATTATAAAAGACACAAACCCTCATGAGCCACCGCGACTGCGGGGGCTAATGAGGATCTATGCCTCTTACAGACATTTCTTTGCATTTATGTCACTTTTCTTGGACGTCCTGGGTTTTTGACCGCCGTGAGATGGCCTTAGTCGCCTGCCCGGCGTTAAACGCCAATAACTAACTAACTGGGTTTTTGAATTCACAGAAAATTTATCTATAAAAAAAAAAAAAAAAACACGCAAGCTAGCACCACACACAAAAAAGATCCCCATATCTCTTCGTGTTGATCTGTGGTTTTGGATCTTAAGACTGGAATTTATGTGCAAAAGAAAATCACAGACCAGCTCGTGTATCTTGTTCAGCAGGTGCAATGTTTGCTCGGGTGTGACGAAGCGGGATTCAAACTCATTTCTCACGTATATTTATTCGAGAGCTATTGACAACGAAATTCACGAAAATCCCTTGACTGTCTGCTGATGCAGATTTTTTTTTTGGAAATATTGGTTATTTTAACTCCTTCAGTTCCAATAGTTCGTAAGCTACACGTACATTCAATTTTGTTGATGAAATCTCGGTTCATTCAACACCCGAAAAGACAACACCGTCCAAGAAAGATGGATACAAATTGGTCTCAGCAAGAGGCATAGATCCGCATGAGCCCCCGCAGTCGCGGGGGCTCATGAGGATCTATGTCTCTTGCAGTTGCAACATGTTCATGTTTTTTTCTCGGCAGCGAATTGGTTAAAGCTGAAGAGTCCAAGAGGTCTAACTAACTCTGATGAAAGTGGTGTCAGGAAAAGTCATAGGTCTTCATGAAGGCCCTCGCAACTGCTGGGCACATGAGGATCTAAGTCCCTTATAGTTAAATCGCTATAGCTTTCCAGCGAAGGGGTTTACACGCGAACCAAATAACAATAACAGCAATTTATTGTTACGAAAAGGTGTGTGTGTGTGTGTGTGTGTGTGAGAGAGAGAGAGAGAGAGAGAGAGAGAGAGAGAGAGAGAGAGAGAGAGAGAGAGAGAGAGAGAGAGAGAGAGAGAGAGAGAGAGAGAGAGAGAGAGAGAGAGAGAGAGAGAGAGAGAGAGAGAGGAAATAAAATGAAATGAAATGAAACTTTTTTTCCAAGGGTAAAAGAATAGGTGCGCAGATCTTTTTTCATTCTCGTCCTTGCTACAAATTACATGAAAACACACACGCACACACACACACACACACACATGGACACAAAACCCTCAGAGTGGGTTACCTACCATTTCATGTGAAAATGGGTTCCCATATTTCTATTTATTCTAGGGCTCTGGAGTTGATGTGAATGTTTAGAACTCACCTTATAACTAAGCTCTACAACTTAAAATAAAACAGACATTTTCTAGAAACAGAGCCACTGGATGGATAAAAAATGGGTTTCTACCAATAAAGTGGGTGCCTCTCACACCAAAACTGGCATTACAGCGAAAATGGGTGTCCTCTTTAAATCATTCATTTTAGCAATTAGGTGTCTGTAATAAGGTAAAGTTCACGGAATATTTGATGTTTCTTTTCCACATTCATTTGATTGTTGTCATTCATTTTTCAACTTAATGTGTATTCCTTCTTGTTTTTCTGCATTAAAAATGTCAAGCACAATGACACAACACACAGTGAACAAATACCTCACTAAACATACCTCTGGTTGATTTTATTATGATTGTTTGGGTGGGGTTGTGATGGGGGGAGAGGGGTGGGGGTGGGGGTGGAGGTGAAGGTTGGGGTGAGGGGGAGGGGGAGGGTCATCACTTTTGGTTTTATAGAGCTATTGAATGCTCTCTTATGAATGGAAGCTTTTCATTATCAGTGGAATCAAAAGGTCATTTCAGAGGCGCGCACCGAGTTGCACGTCGAACCACTCACAAAGACACATTTGGAGTGCAACAGATGGATCCAGTTGGCCAAGTCCCACATTCCACACTATAGGACAGCTAAGACTGAGAAGCAATCGCGGCGCTAAAACTATGAAACTGTTGTTTTTAGAAGCGTGTCGGGCAACAGTTTTTATTAAAACTGTTTTAAAACCTCTTTTAACTCAACCTTTGTTAATGTTAAAAGTGTTATTATTTACAGGCGTGTCGTAACTGTTATGCATCTATTCCAACGTAATAGTGCTGGATATTTTTCCCATTGTCGCCTTCTCTCTTCGCTCAGCACTCGACTTTCCAGTCCTTCCCTCAAACGGGCAGCATTCACACAAACAATACTTTACTATTACACCCTTTGGCAACATTAGTTGGGTTTTTTTTCTCTGACCTAGCATTACATCGGAAAATGGTCCATCCAAACCTGCACTCTTCATACTGCACTAAACGACCGACTGCAGCAGACGACACACTTAACGACACTGACTGTGTGTGACGTCATTTGCATTCCATCAATTTGTGCATACAATCTGACAGGAGTTGCAGTCAAAACGAAAGCATAACACCAACAAACGCACAGGTTGAACCAAAAGGTCGGGCAGGACACAAGACAACAGCAGCCTCACCCAAAGTCTATACATCCTCTCTCACACTGCGCACTCACACAATCCCTTCACTTCATAGCAACCGGCGCACGAATATTAGGCTAAGTCACTTACAAACCAGAAGTTGCGTGTGTTGTTTTTATTTATTTATTTATTTTTGCGCCCTGAGCATGCTGCTAGCATGGAGTGGATGTGCATTACAAGTGGACATCATCATCATCATCATCATCATCATCCAACGAATACATGGCTCTCAAGTTTGTACTAGACATGACCTCCTTGCACATCACCCCGGAAGCAATTTCTTTTTTTTTACAAAACAACCAATCATTCAAATAAGAAACCTCATTTTGTAGCAACATAAACAATATAGTGAGGATTTACCCCCTCAAACAACTAAAATACCACCACCCCCCACCACCACCACCCCCCACCACCACCACCACCCACCCCCACACCCTTCCGTTCGTATCTCTTCGGTTCACTTCGGCTCACCGACGCAGTCTTGACCCATATCAGCTGTTAAGTTATTTATAGCTGAGAAGGGTGATGTCACACAAACACGCCCATTCTAGGGGTTTCAGTTGTGCACACCCACACACACTGCTGGGAGCAGTTCAATTACACTAGAGGTGTGTCTGTTAAACACAAAAGTGCATGTGTTAACGCCAAAATGAGAAAAACGGACTTTTGTTTTACTTCTTATGAATCTTTACCGCAAGACAATGCAGAAACAACCCTCAGAAAAAATGGGTGTCTGACTTGGGCACCCAGAATTATACACACACCCATTTTCCATCAGGATGGTAAAGACAGTCACCCATTTTAGCTCTTTCGTTTACACACACACACACACACACACACACACACACACACACACACACACACACACACATACACACACACGCGCACGCCGGCACGCACACGCGCTTGCACACACACACACACACACACACACACACACACACACACACACACACACACACACGCGCGCACGCACACACACGGAAGTACGTAAATCAGAGTTAGTTCAGACCTCGCTACGGCTCAAGCATTGGATTAAAGGGCCGGACAAACGTATGTCCGGGGTCTTCAACCAATGTCCGAGTTAGACGAAGCACAGTCCCGACCCAAGTCTGGCTAATATGCATTATACACGGTACATGAAATACAACTACATAATAGACACATCTATACATATACATTGCACACTGTTAAGACTACATCTGGTACAATGAACGCAAAAAATTTGAGGGGAAAAATGGCAAGGCTATCTAGACGTTTTACTTCCTCCTGACTAACCAAACACACACACATACATGCACTTAAGAACAGAGAGAGAGAGAGAGAGAGAGAGAGAGAGAGAGAGAGAGAGAGAGAGAGAGAGAGAGAGAGAGAGAGAGAGAGAGAGAGAGAGAGAGAGAGAGAGAGAGAGAGAGAACAATGAACAATGAACAATGAACAATGAACTTTTATTTTACAACGGTAGAAGTATTTGGTTACAAGACCAATTTTCAAACTTGCCGTTGCTACAAACTACTTATCAACGTTTTCATAAACAAAACAATGGTCTAAAACATAACTAGGTCAAACACATACACACGCACGCATGTTCACTCGCAAACACACACACACACTACTCTAAGGAATTCAATTATGTGCTAGCAAACAAAATACTGATGAATATAGCGCGATAGAAAAGAAAGAAAATGTGTTAAAAAACCTTTAAAGAGAATTAAAAAAAAAATTATGAATAAAAAAATTCCAACATATAAATTGCATAAATCGCGCACATGGTGTGCGCGTGCTTGCGCTCATGCGTGCGTGCGTGCGCGTACGCGTGTGCAATCTGCCACATTATGACAGACCACGCACACACGCACACGATCACATAACGTGACCACACGCATGAACGCACACAGACGCACGCACCCACACACACACACACACACACACACACACACACACACACACACACACACACACACACACACACACGATCACACACCCATACGCACGAATGCACACAGCCACACATACACACACACACATACGCACAAACACACGCACGCCATACGCGTGCCAGTACATCAAGGCAGGTATTACTTGTCAGACATGGAGTCAATGCACATGCCGATACATGGTATGTATTCTAAGAACATGCAGTTTTCCGCATGTAAAGCTGGATTATTTTAGATATTTGAAGAGGCCGTCTTTAAAGGAGGGCAGGGACATACTTCTAAGGTTACATGGAATCGAATTCCAGAGAGTACTACCTGAGTATGTTAAGCTAGATTTAAAGATGTCAATGCGAGGCCGCGGAACCTGATAGTGCCGCCCCAGTCTGGGATGTCGTGAGGAAATTACTGAAAAAAATGGGTCAAGATAACGGGGCCCTTTTTCTTTGCACACCTTATACATAAAAATGGCTTTGTTACATATAAGGTGCTGCTTCAGGGGAAGCATACCAAGAACTTCAAGTTTTTTTTCCGTTGCTATTTGAGGATCCGGTAGGATAAGTTTAGCAGCCCTCCTGTGTAAAGTATTCAGCCTCTTTAAATGCACTTCACTTGAACCATCCCACACTGTTGATGCGTAGTCTATGTGCGACTTTACGTGGGCGTTATAGAAAATTGTACGCGTCTCTACATCGGTAATGAATTTCAACTTTGATAGCATATAAAGGTTTTTTGAGACACGTTTACATACGCTGCTAATGTGAGTTTTCCACTTAAGTTGATCATCTACCGTGACCCCAAGGAGACGGTGTTGAGATACCTGTTGGACTGGTTTGCCGTTTACTGTTAGATCAAGAGAAAGTGGGCGCAGCTGATGTCTTTGACGTGTGGCTATCACCATGCATTCTGTTTTAGATGGATTAAGAACCATTGAATTAGAATCGCACCAGTGAGAAACCTCCTGCATGCTTTTTTGCAGACGTGTATTAATCGCATTAACACTATGATCAGGCGTATGAAGAGTTGCGTCATCCGCAAACAAATCACACGAGGTTTGGTTACTACTCAGGTGCAGTGGTAGATCATTTATGAAGACACAGAAGAGCAATGGCCCGAGGACAGAGCCTTGAGGCACGCCGCTCGTGACAATACTGTGGGACGAGTAGTTACCATTTAAGAAAACTCTTTGCCTCCTACCGCTGAGGTAGGAATTAAAAAACGATACGGCATCTGCATTGCATAAATATGCTTGAAGTTTAGACAAAAGGATGCTGTGGTCTACAAGATCAAAGGCTTTTTTGAAATCGAGATAGACTGTCCCAATCATTTGACATTGATTTATAGAAGTTAACCAGGTGTCAACAAGTCTTGTTAATGCCGTATGGCACGAATGTTTTGGTCTAAAGCCTGACTGATGGGTATGTAGAAGATTACAGGTATCAAGGTACTGGTAGAGATGTTTGTGAACATGTCTTTCAAGTGGTTTTGACAAGGAAGACAAAAGGGATATAGGTCTGTAGTTATTCACGTCCGTAAGATCTTTAGATTTGGGCAGGGGTATTACTTTAGCATGTTTAAGCTCAGTAGGAAACGTGTTGTGTTGAATACACAAATTATAAATGTAGGTTAGTGATTCAATTGTGTAAGGAAGGGAAAGTTTAAGTATTTTGGGGCTAATCTCATCAGGTCCGGACGATTTCTTGTTTTTTAGTGAATTTATAAGCTTGCCAACCTCGTGCACTGCTAAATGGGGAATACAAAAGGATGACTTAACCACTGTCCTTTGCGAACAAAAGTTAAGTAGAGCCTCAGGACACGAATATGTACTTGACGTTTTGGATGAGGAGTTTACTGACTGGGCAACCGACAGAAAGTGTTCGTTAAAAGTGTCTGCGTTGAGCTGAGAGGGGATAGCGGATGATCTTCTACTGTTGCCTCTGGTGATAAGATTAAGCGCTCGCCAGAGAGAAGATGTTTCTCTGTTCTCCCTTACCATTCGTTCGAACAGAGTTTTTTGAGAGAGAGAGAGAGAGAGAGAGAGAGAGAGAGAGAGAGAGAGAGAGAGAGAGAGAGAGAGAGAGAGAGAGAGAGATAGAGAGAGAGAGAGAGAGAGAGAGAGAGAGAGAGAGAGAGAGAGAGAGAGAGAGAGAGAGAGAGAGAGAGAGAGAGAGAGACAATGACAATGACAATGACAATGACAATGATTCTTTATTTTACAATGGTGAAAGTTTTGGTGAAACCATTTTTCGAACTTGCCGTTGCTAATCTACTTTACATATAATGCACAAATCACAAAAATACTATCATTAAATTGGGAAAAACTAAATATATAACTAATAAAAATTGAAATATAAAGTTTTTAAAAAAAGAAATCATTGAAAAAGTGAAAATAAACATAACAAATTTCACACATACACACAATTATAAAGGTATAAATCTTCATACATACATTCATAAACACAAGCACAAGCACAAGCACAAAACACACACACACACACACACACACACACACACACACACACACACACACACACACACACACACACACACACACATACACACACAATACATGCAGCATTAGCATCTTGTATTAACTGAAGATATAACTGAATTGAAGAGTTAGAAAGGGGAAAATCGTACACTGCAAGTGCAGGTTGCTGTGAAAATCTTACGATGCTGAGGTGAGGTACTTGAAGAGAGCGGTTTTAAAAGACGAAAGCGTTGTTGATGTTGTAACATGTTTGGGCAATGTGTTCCACATGCTAGCACCTGAGAACGCTAAACTTGTCTTATAGAGATCGATTCTAGGTCGTGGCACAGTAATGGACTGCCTTGATCTGGAGTATGTTGATGCCGGGAGGAAAAACATTTTTTTTTATATACTCGGGGAGTCTGTTATTCAATACTTTGAACATCGTTATTCCCTTATTGTATAATAAATGTTTTTTCAAGGGGAGAATTTCTAAGGTTTTCAGTTTATTATCCGTTGTTGAGTTAGGGTCTGAAAGGATAAGCTTTGCGGCTCTACGATGAAGAGAGTTCAGTCTCTTTAACTGGACCTCGCTTGCGCCATCCCACACCGTAGAAGCATAATCTATATGTGACCTGATGTGGGCGTTGAAGAACAGTTTTCGTGTTTCTACATTAGCTATATGTTTTAACTTGGATAAAATAAACAGTTTCTTTGATATTGTTTTACATATATTACTAAGATGGCATTGCCATTTAAACTGGTTATCTACAGTAAAGCCGAGAAGACGATGTTCCGTTACCTGGCTGATAGATTTGCCTTGAAGGGACAAGCTGAGTGAGAGAGTGCCGAGCTGGTGCTTTTGGCGGGTACTTACAACCATACATTCAGTCTTTGCAGGGTTTAAGATCATGGAATTGTTACTGCACCAGCTGTTAATGTCCTGTAATGTGTTTTGTAGGCGCGTGTCAATTAATGACAAATCCTTATCGGGAGTGTGTATCGCAGCATCATCAGCGAACATATCGCATGCAACACTATCATCACTAACTGTGAGTGGAAGGTCGTTAATGAACAAACAGAATAAAAGAGGGCCTAAAATAGAGCCCTGGGGCACGCAATGCTTTACTTTGCAGTGACTAGAATATGTACCATTAAGGAGAACTTTTTGTCTTCTGTTTTCTAGGTAGGATTTGAAAAACCCGGCTGCGCTTTTAGTATATAAGGATATTTTCTTTATAAGTATGTCATGGTTCACCATGTCAAAGGCTTTCCGGAAGTCTAAGAAAACTACACCTGTTAGTTTGGAATCATTAATAGATGATAACCAGGTATCTGCCATCCTTATCAAGGCAGTGTGACAGGAATGGTTTGGTCTGAAGCCTGACTGCAGTGAATGGATGAGATTTTGGTTTTCTAAGTATTCAGATAGATGCTTATGGATGTGCCGCTCTAACGGCTTCGACAAAACAGGTAATAGTGATATGGGGCGAAAGTTGTTGATTTCACTCAGATCTTTTGATTTTGGTAGGGGGATCACTTTCGCGTATTTAAATGCGTCCGGAAAAGAGTTTTGGTTTATACAGAGATTGTAAATATATGTAATACTTTCGACGATGTATGGAAGAGATATTTTGAGAATTTTTGAGCTGATCTCATCAGGCCCGGATGACTTTTTATTTTCCATCGAGGAAATTAATTTACCCACTTCGTGGACTGCTATAGGCGGTATCGTGAATGGTTCTTTGTCCGTATTTTCCCGGTTACAGTGGTGTACTAGCGCGTTTGGACAAACATACTCACATGAGTTAGTTCCTGGTGGGATTAACGATTCGGCTATAGAGGTAAAGTGGTCATTAAACCTATTTGCAGTGAGGTGGGGTGATAAAGGCGCACTATTTTTATTTGTACCTCTAGTTACTAAATTAATGGCACGCCATACAGTAGATGAGTCGTTGCTTTGCTTAACTACTTTATCGAAAAGAGATCTCTTTGCATTTAAAACCATATATTTAACACGATTACGCTGTGTTTTGTATTCAGTAAACCGCTTCTCGCTTCTCAGCTGGTCTCTAATTTCCATTGCCTCGATTAGATCCGCAGTCAGCCATGGTGGACCGGTAGCGTATTTCACTCTTTTGTGTCTCAGAGGCGCGTGTTTGTTCAGCACACCAAGAAAAATCCGGTACCAGGTATCTAATGCTTTATTTGGGTCACTATCGTTATACACGTCGATGAATCGTGCTGTGGCTAAATCAGCCAAGAAAACACTTTCATTAAAGTTTTTAAACGATCTGTAAGTTATGCAAGTGTGGACTTGCTTTTTTAGCTTTGGAAGTTTTGACAGCCATGTGCAGCTAACCGGATAGTGGTCACTTACACTAAGACTATTTACTTGAGTGTTGCTAACTGCTTGAGGTTTGTTGGTATAAATATGGTCTATAATAGTGGCTGATGATGGCGTAATTCTGGTGGGTGATGTTACCAATTGGTGAAGACCGACAAGGGTAGTAGTACATTCCCATGATGGATGGGGTTTAAGAAAGTCAATATTAAAATATCCAAGAAGGAGAACATCTTTGTTGTGAATGTCTGTTTTATCAATCATGTGTAAAAAGCTATCGTACCACTCAAAGGTGGCTGCGGGGTTTCGATACAGAAACCCAACAAGTAAGGGCGGGGATTTAGAGTTTTTGATTTCTACCCAAATACATTCTACATCACCAGTTTCTAGGTCTTGTCGCCTGCGGGTTATGTGTAGAATGGATTGATGGATATATACCGCTACACCTGTCTCACCCTGTACTGACGGGTATCTCCTGATAATAAAATAATTCGGGATGGCGATGGCTTCATCACTGATGTGGGCGGCCAAACGAGTCTCAGTTAAACCGAATAGATGGAAATAGTTGGGGGTATTAACATAAACACAGACATCCTGAACTTTGTTTGCCAGGTGGTAGATATTTAGGTGACCGATACGAAATTGTTGGCCTTTTTTCGAGGGTCTGTTCATAGTTGTATAAATCATGTTCAGATAATAAGGTAAAAAACCAGGAAACAAAACTAGGGTACAGGATACAAATAGTAGAAGGTTACGCAGTTAAACCAGGAAAGAAATTACATGTACAAGTAAAATATCAGATGAAACAAATAAAGGCTAATAAGACAAAGAACCAGGGGACAGAACTAAGATACAGGATACAAATAGAAGGTTACGCAGTTAAACCAGGAAAGAGATTACATGTACAAGTAAAATATCAGAGAAAACAAATAAAGACTTATTCGACTTTAGTCTCAGTACGTCAGCTGAACGGCGGTTCACGCCAGAAACCGTGTATTACAGCACACGCAAAGAACACAAAAACAAAAGCTTGCAGTAAAGAATAAGAAACGACAAGTGTACGATCTCAGAAAAAAACCGCTATAAAGAAAGCGTTTATGTCAGAATTCGTGTGTATCGAAGTCCTTATGTTATAACAACACACTCGCTTTTCATTGAAAATGTAGGACAGGCGATAATCTCAGTCACCTGAGAACGTAAGTAAGGTTACTAGTCAAAAGAATTCACGCAATGATCGTGCACGGTGAGTCGGGTGTTCCGACTGTCCGACAAAGCGGATTCCGGTCATTAATAACAAATTACACGGATAGTTTACAGTTTGTTCACTGTACTAGAAACACTGTTTCACAGAGCAGTATCGCACTAATGATCAGATGTGGTCATCGTTCATGTGTCTCTGTCATCAGATGTGGTCATCGAAAAATCGGTTAATCGTAACTGTGACAACCATCAGCAGCTAACCTGAGTAAGTCGTCGCCGAGTTTATGCCAATTTAACAAGCGAAGTTGATGACACCTTCACGCAAACTCATACCATCACACACACACACACACACACACACACACACACACACACACACACACACACACACACACACACACACACACACACACACACACACACACACACACACACACACACACACACACACGCAACCCACTGGTTTGTACACACATACCCTTTTTACTTTTAGCGCCAAGTCGGTAGGAGCGACTGATTGACCCTGAAAGCAGAAAGGCAATTTCCGACCAGTTGTGCGCCCTGCAGGGCGAAAACTGATCAGACAAAACCTTAGAGCAGTAAACGTCACTCATCGCTCCCCGTGTGTACACAGTGCAGAGATGTGATTCTAAAGCCTGTGCAGCTTGGCCCTGGAAGTAAAAGAGGTAGCGGGATGTCCTTCAGACAAACGGCCTAAGAAACTGCGCCAGTAACTGGAGCAGGTGTTGGGGATCCAGGGTCGTCTTGGTCTCCGCTCCCTGACTCTGGAACCAGGCGTTGGTGGGAGGTGCGGCCACTGGAGTTCTTGCTGGCACTAGTAGCGGGAAATCTGAAGAGAGGAGCTGGGGGACTTGGAGATTTTGTCGCCCCAACACGTTGCTCGATGGCGGTTGGCTAAGCAGGCTGGTCGACGTTTGGCGTGTGGTTGGCGAGGACTGCAGGCGGCCCGGGGCGGCAGACATTAAGTGCTGCGATCCGCCACGGGTTGATGGCGAGTCCCCTTGCTGCCCGCTCTCGCCACGTGACCCGTTACGGTTGATAAGTGGGTTGGACCCGCCCCGTTGACTGTGCCCGCCCGGCGTCTCTCTGTTGGTGGTGGGGGCCACGGGGAGGGTCGCCGTAACGGATCTTGAGAGCGATCAGCTTAGTGCCCTCGTCACTAGGGTGGGTCATGGTGTTTTCACGCCTGTACATGACCTGCTTGGGGGCGCCGTTTTAGGTCAGGAAGGTAGAGGTATGGTCAACAAACTGAGTGTTTGTTTGTTGACAGGCCTGTTTTAGGTTGAAGTTGGACAGGCGCGCAGGTCGTGACAGGGCGTGGTGACTGCTGAAGGGAGGGATGATGGAAGAGGCCTGGATCGTAGCACGTGGGAAGGCGGCGGACACCAGACGGATTAACTGTAGCCACGTGTCACTTGCAACTGGACCCTGGTTGACACTGCAACTGTTGATTCCTACATGGAGAGAGAGAGAGAGAGAGAGAGAGAGAGAGAGAGAGAGAGAGAGAGAGAGAGAGAGAGAGAGAGAGAGAGAGAGAGAGAGAGAGAGAGAGAGAGAGAGAAATAATGAAAGGAAATAATGAAATAATGAAACTTTATTTTCCAAGGATAAAAGAATAGGTGCGCAGACCTTTTTTCATTCTTGTCCTTGCTACAAACTACATAAAAAACACACACGCACGCACACACACACACACGCACACACGCACACACACACACACACGCGCACACACACACACACACACACGCACGCCGGCACACACACGCGCTTGCACACACTCACCCACACACGCGCGCACGCACACACACGGAAGTACGTAAATCAGAGTTAGGTCAGACCCCGCTACGGCTCACACGTTGGATTAAAGGCCGGGACAAACGTGGTATCGTGATGTATGTCCGGGGCCTTCAACCAACGCCCGCGTCAGACGAAGCACAGTCCCGACCCAAGTCTGGCTAATATGCATTACATACGGTACATGAAATACTACTACATAATAAATACACATATAATATACATTGCACACTGATAATACTACATTCGGTACATTGAACGCAAAAACTGTAAGCATAAACGTCAAGATTATCTAGACGTTTTACTTCCTCCTGACTAACCCAACACACATACATGCACGCAAGATGCACGCACGCACACACATACATGCACGCAAGATGCACGCACGCACACACACACACACACACACACACACATACACACACACGCACACGCGCGCACACACACACACACATGCACGCACACACCAGCATAAAGAAATATGCACGCACACACTGTTCCTCACACATGCACGCACACACATACACACGCGCCCACACACTGCATGTTTAATAACAGTCATTATTCAGAACGCAGTAGTCGCGTGCGCTTTGTTCGGCGGCTCAATTAAGTGCCGGAATAGTCTTGCCTTGAAGGTGGACAATGAAGATGCTTCGGTAATATTGGCCGGAAACGAGTTCCACAGTTTGGCCCCTGAGTATGACAGACTAGTTTTGAATATATCGAGTCGTGGCCTAGGTACTGACAGTTTGTTCCTTGATGTCTTGTATGGTGTGTTAGCATCCTTAAACAAATCCGAGACGTACCGCGGGGCTTTGGATTTTCGGACTTTAAACATTAACACGCCCTTATTGAACAGAAAGAGGTTACGTAACGGAAGCATGTCAAGGGCCCTAAGTCGCTCGTCAGTGCTGTTTCTGCTATTAAGAAGGATTAGCTTGGCTGCCCTCCGGTGGAGGGAATTAAGCCTCTTTAAGCACGCATCACTACTCCCGTCCCAGACTGTAGATGCGTAGTCAATGTGGGACTGGATGTGAGCGCTGAAGAAGAGTTTTCTAGTTGGTGAGTTCGTAAAGTAAATAAGTTTTGAAAGGAGAAATAGATTTCTGGACACAATTTTGCACACACTGTTTACATGCGCATGCCATGTCAATTGATCGTCTATAATGACGCCTAACATCCGGCGCTCCTTAACTTGTTTAATCGGCTGACAGTTAATTGAAAGGCTAAGTGGCGGTGGGTTTAGCTGGTGCTTTTGACGTGTAGTGATTAGCATGCACTCTGTTTTAGATGGGTTAAGTATCATGTAGTTGTCTTGGCACCAATTTGAGACGTCTAATAGACTAGAGAGAGAGAGAGAGAGAGAGGGAGAGATAGAGAGAGAAATGAAGTCAAATGAATTGAAAAACTTTATTTCTCAAGGATAAATGATTAGGTACACAGACCTTTTTTCAATCATGTCCTTGCACACGCACTCACACAATACTCACACCTAATAAAAATGGAAAGGCAAAACCTGATCATCAAGAAGACTAATTTAGCAGCCACACACACACACGCACACACACACGCACGCACGCAGACACACACACACACACACACACACACACCACACACACACACACACACACACACACACACACACACACACACACACACACACACACACACACACGCACACAGAGAGAGAACCTGAGTTAAGCATGAACGTTAAAATCTTAGTTTGAACAGTAAAAGCAACAACAAACTCGGCAATACAACTCGAGGCGCTCGAATCACGCCGACATAACTACACAACTATGGGCTCAAGTTTCTATCAGCTGTCGAAATAAGCGGGTCCTGAATGTGGACAGAAACGGAGCCCCAGTAATGTCGATCGGCAACAAATTCCTTAGCTCCTGAGTAAGACAAACTAGTTTTTAATGTATCGAGGCGCGGCCTTGGTATAGTTAGATTGTTCCTCTCCGTTCTATATGGCGTATGAGCAGGGCTAAATAGATCTGTTAGATAACTAGGCGTTTTAGGGTGGTAGACTTTAAACATAAGTACCCCTTTATTGTACGTGAGTAACTTACGCAGAGGCAGCATGTCGAGGGCTTTAAGTCGGTCGTCCGTGCTTTCTCTACTATCCGGGTTTATTAATTTGGCTGCCTTATGGTGAAGAGCGTTAAGCCTTTTTATGGACGCATCGCTACATCCGTACCAAACTGTGGAAGCATAATTTATATGGGATTGAATATGTGCGTTATAAAATATTTTCCTTGTCGGTGTATCTGTAAAATAACGCAGTTTTGAAAGAAGATATAAATTCCTGGACACTGTTCGACATACGCTGCTGACATGCGCGTGCCATGTGAGTTGGTCGTCGATAATAACGCCTAACAAGCGTTGCTCTCTAACTTGTCTAATTGGCTCAGAGTAGAGAGAAAGGCTATGCGGAGGTGGATGTAGCTGCTGCTTCTGTCGTGTAGTTATTAGCATGCATTCTGTTTTAGACGGATTCGGTACCATATAATTAGTGTGACACCACTTTGAAACATCAGTTAAGCCTTGTTGAAGTGAGGAATTGATTGTGGCGATTTTCGCTGACGGCACGTCGAGAGTCGCATCATCAGCAAACAGGCTACAGCGTACGTTTAGATCTTAAATATGTAATGGCATATCATTGATGTAAATGGAAAATAAGAGGGGCCCTAAGATTGAGCCCTGAGGCACGCCATGCTTTAGTATGCCTTCAGCGGAACGTTTTCCGGTAACAAACACATACTGACGTCTTCCGTGCAGGTAGGATTTGAATAAGTTCAAAGATGCTCTGTTTATGTGGTATGCTGATAGCTTTAGTATCAACAGTTCATGATTTACTAGATCAAAGGCTTTAGAGAAATCTAGAAATACAGCACCGGTCATTTCAGCTTTGTTCATGGACGTGAGCCATGTATTGGTCAGGTGAGTTAGAGTTGTGTGGCATGAGTGGCGAGGTCTAAAACCTGACTGTAGTGAGTAACGCCAGTTATGTTTTTCAAGAAAATAGCACAGATGCCTGTGTACATGTTTTTCTATTGGTTTTGACATAGCTGACAAGAGCGAGATTAGTCTAAACTTATTAGGGTCTGATAGGTCCTTACTTCTAGGCAGAGGAGTAACTTTGGCTACCTTCCAGCTGTTTGGAAATGTACCATGTTGTAAAACGAGATGATAAATAAATGTCAAAGACTCCACCACATACGGGGCAGCAAGTTTTAAAAACTACGTATTCATCCCGTCGTGACCAAGCGCGCTCTTATTTTTGAGTTGGCTAATAGATTTGCCAACATTAAATACAGTAAGCGAAGGAATACTAAAGGATACGTTTGGCGCGAGTTTGTCCTCACAAAAAAACTGTAAACCTTTCGGATATAGATGGTGTGTCAACGAGAGATGTACCGCATAACAACAAAAAGGCAGCACACAAAAATGCTTTTTAAATGTGTCTACAGATATATATTATAAATATGAGAAATGCGCAATATAAATACTATGTATTATTTTTATTATTACATGGTGCTGTTTGTCGCAATTTAGTGAACGCATTAAGGGCGCCCCAGACAGATGTGTCTGTTTTGTTGTCCATCAATCGCTAAAAGTATGTTTTTTTTCTGGGCCTCTAAGACCATGCATTTAACACGATTTGAAAGAGAGAGAGAGAGAGAGAGAGAGAGAGAGAGAGAGAGAGAGAGAGAGAGAGAGAGAGAGAGAGAGAGAGAGAGAGAGAGAGAGAGAGAGAGAGAGAGAGAGAGAATCAATGAATCAATGAATCAATGAATCAATGAAACTTTATTTTACAACGGTTTAGGCATTGACATCGTCATCGACACAGCCATTTTACAAACCTGCCGTTGCTAACAACTACAAGACTAACTACAAATATACATACATATAAGTAAACATAATACTTGCAAAGAGATGACAACACTATTCACATAGACAGACATATTCATATACTCACAGACACCCCCCACCCCACCCACCCCATTTCACACATAGAGCTAAGTAGTCCAAATGATAAATGAAAAGGATAACAGACTTAATTGGGAATAAATTGGACCCAGCATAAAAAGAAACATATAATACAAGTGGTTAAGTCATCCCTACGAGTGATCCACAAAATATTTGCAGAGACCCTTTTTAAAACAGGCTAGCGAGGAGGCGGATTTTACATGGTCGGGAAGGGCATTCCAGATAAGTGCCCCTGAGAAGGATAAGCTAGTTTTATATAGATCGATCCTTGGTTTTGGGACTATGAAAAGCTTTCTGATGTTTCCAAGCTTGGACTCAGACTTACGGAACAAAGTGGAGATGTACTCAGGTGTTTTGCGTTTCCACACTTTGAACATAAAGATTGCTTTGTTATATTTAAAATGATCTTGAAGTGGCAGGAGACCTGCTTTTGAGAGCTTTTCTTCAGTGCTTAGGTGTGGATCAGGGCAGATTATTTTGGCGGCTCGTCTGTGTAGGGAATTGAGTCTCTTTAAATGGACCTCACTACACCCATCCCATACCGATGACGCGTAATCGATATAAGAACGTATGTGAGCGTTATAAAATAGTTTACGGGTATCTGAATCAGTATAATATTTCAGTTTTGATAACATAAAGAGATTTTTGGCTACTATTTTGCATAAGGCGTCTGTATGAGCTTGCCATTTTAGTTGACTGTCGATTGTTGATTGATTGATTGTACATTGCTTAACGTCCCGACAGCAACAAGGCTTTCTCAGGACGTGCCTGCACTGATTGTGAAAAAAAACTAAACAGAAAATTGAATGTATGTCGCCAGCCGGTCAAATACATTAAATAAACCTACAACATGGGGCATAAATAAAGCTAAGACCATTTAGCAACACACATCCAATATCAAGAGCTACAGGCAGTGCAGACAGTAGGGAGAGTTTTAAAAAGGCAAATACAGGTGAATGGACAAAGGGTAGACAGAAACACATGCCCCAGAATAGAGAGAAAAACCCACCCTGTGGGGCTGACCAGGGTGACCCTGGGAACTAAAAAATACCTAACCCCACCCAAGTCCCCCAGGGCAGACCCGGGTGGGGGGTCTGTCGATTGTAAGCCCCAGTACTCGATGTTCATTTACCTGTTCTACCTGACTACCTTTAAGTGAAAGGTTAAGTAACAGAGGCATTATCTGCTGTTTTTGGCGCGTGGCGACTACCATCGATTTCGTTTTTGCTGGATGAACAACCATAGAATTGTTTATACACCAAGCTGATACTTCATGAAGACTTTGTTGTAGGTTGTCGGAAATTACCTGTATATCTTTACTAGTAGTATGAACTGAGGTGTCATCAGCAAAAAGGTCGCATTGTACATCTTGGCAAGTAATATGTAGAGGCAAATCATTGATAAATAAGCAAAACAGTAGAGGGCCCAGTACAGACCCTTGGGGCACACCGAAGCTTACATCTTTGAAAGAGGAGTATGAGCCATGAACAAGAACCTTTTGTTTTCTTTTAGTAAGGTAAGATGTGAAAAAAGCAACTGCGTCTCCGTTATTGAGGTATGTGTGAAGCTTAGCAGTCAGAATAGTATGGTTAATCAGATCAAAAGCATTCTTAAAATCCAGATAGACTACTCCTGTTAACTGTGACTTATTCATACCCTTGAGCCATGTGTCAACAAGGTGTGTAAGTGCTGTGTGGCATGAATGCTGCGGACGAAATCCGGATTGGAAAGGGTGGAGGAGCTTACGGTTTTCTAGGTAAGCAAGCAGGTGTTTATGAACGTGCCTTTCCAGTGGTTTGGACAAAACAGATAATAAAGAAATAGGCCGATAATTATTAGGGTCAGAACGATCTTTTGTTTTTGGAAGTGGAATTACTTTGGCATATTTAAGTTCGTTAGGAAAAGTGTTATGCTGGATACAGAGATTATAAATATAAGTTAAGGATTCTACAATGAATGGGAGAGACAGTTTAAGTATTTTCGGGCTGATGTCATCAGGCCCCGAGGACTTTTTATTTGGAAGGTTACTTATGAGTAAACCCACTTCATGAACAGCTAACATAGGCATGTTGAAGGGGGCTGTGCCCATTGTTCTTTGTTGACAAAACTCAGATAGCAAATTTGAGCGGTGATAAGTGTTATCCTGGCTTGTCGATATTAGAGATTTGGCAATCGAAAGAAAATGGTCATTGAATGTATCAGCAGTAAGATTAGTGGGAATGGTAGTTGCGGTACTTGGAGACCCCCTAGTAAGTGTGTTTAGAAGGCGCCATATAGTAGAGGTATCTTTGCTGTCTTTAACCGTGTCACGAACTAACTTTTTTCTTGCCTCTCTGATCATGTATTTAACACGGTTACGCTGTTGCTTATATTCAGTGAACATTTTATTGCTACGTAGATCGTTTCCAAGTGCCATCGCCTGCATGATTTCCGGAGTAAGACAGGGAGGAAGAGTGTTAGATTTTACCCTCCTCTCGCGTAGAGGAGCATGTTTATTAAGTACATTTAGGAAAAGAGAGTACCAAATACTGAGGGCGGTATTAGGATCATAGGACAGGAGCACGTCATTAAAAGGAGTATTTTCTAGATCAAATAGAAATTCGTCTTTCCTGAAGTGTTTGAATGTCCTATACGTTATAGTTGTATGGCCGTTCTTTGTTGGTTTAGGGAGTTTAGAAGACCAGGAGCAAGCCACAGGATAATGATCACTAACACTAAGATTTGAGACATCAACGTCAGAGACGGCTTTGGGTTTATTAGTATATATGTGGTCTATAAGCGTGGAAGTAGTTGGAGTAATTCTGGTGGGTGATTTCACTAACTGTACTAAGCCAAACAGAGATGACTTTGAGCCCCAGGCGGGGTGCGGCTTAAGTAAATCTATATTAAAATCGCCCAATAGAAGAATGTCGGCCTTCTTTTTCAAAAGCTCTGTCAAGGTTATGACTAAACTGATCGTACCACTCAAAAGTTGAGGCGGGATTTCTATATAAGAACCCAATTAATACCGGTTTAGATTTCGGACACTTAACTTCGACCCATACGCACTCCACCCCGATCATTTCTAGGTCGACGCGTCGATGAACTAATAGCTGGATAGAATTATGAATATAGACAGCGATGCCAGTTTGACCGGGAGACAAGGGGTCTCGTCTAATAACTGAAAAATTGGGGATACTGATTGCTGCATCGCTTACACAGGAACTCAGACGCGTCTCACTGAGTCCAAACAGGTGGAACGGGGAGAGAGAGGGAGAGAGGGAGAGAGGGAGAGGGAGGGAGGGAGGGAGGGAGGGAGAGAGAGAGAGAGAGAGAGAGAGAGAGAGAGAGAGAGAGAGAGAGAGAGAGAGAGAGAGAGAGAGAGAAATTTAATTCATAATTAGAGTATTGCGTCAATGTCTGCGTGGTGACGGAGTTGCTTCTTTTACGTCACCGCCACTGTCTGACTTTTTTTTTCACAAGTCAAGGTTTTATACTGTTTTATTTTTTCTGAAAATAATAATTTTTTTTACCTGAAGAAGTTGAAAAGATACAAAGCTTGCTAACGAACTCATCCAATGTTTTTCTCCAAACTAGCTATATTCAAAATTTCAAGTAAATATGACACACATTACGGACTCTAATCTGGGTCAACCGACTTTCTATTAACTGTCTTTTATGTCTTTAAGGAGACATCCCGTTATATAAATGCTCAGATGCTCTCTTAGCCAACCCTTAGAGATAATATTTCGCTAAGTTTCAAGCTTGTGCGTACAGCCATATCGGAGATTCTCGTGTTTACATGCATACGCACACACATACGCACATACGGCGCTTCGGGCCAAAAGTACGTTCAGCAGCGAGGTTAGCGTAACTAGACATGACGTATTGTTTAATCTTGTTACTTCAGTTGTGAGAGGATTAGGCCTGCCCGTTTTTGACATCATGGACATGCTATTAAATTCGCCCCACCTCGACCCGTCCTAAAAAGTCCCTTCTATTAATAGAAGGGACTTAAAATTGACTTAGGTTTAACCCGTTTAGTGCAGAGACAATCTGAACACCACCCATTTGCAAGAGGTATAGATCCTCATGAGCCCCCGCAGTCGCGGGGGCTC
Source organism: Semisulcospira habei (assembly GCA_036245525.1). Lineage (NCBI taxonomy): Eukaryota > Metazoa > Mollusca > Gastropoda > Semisulcospiridae > Semisulcospira > Semisulcospira habei. The sequence goes on along the minus strand of BTPG01000002.1, from coordinate 10,640,786 downwards.
ATGAGGATCTATGCCTCTTGCATGACACCACTTTGAATCCCTGATGTTGGGAGAGCTAGGACATTCTGGTGTTGAATTAACAAAGAACGCAGGGCCAAAATCTGCATCAACTGGGACTGCAGGTGAAATTAATAATACCTTTTAAACATAGCAAGCGGCAGCTTGCTTGTTTGAAAATAATGTTCATGAATCGTCTGACTGTTTAACCCATTCAGCCCTGACGCACTACAGCGGGAGATGGGTCGACCATGATAATTCAAGGGTAGTGCCAGATTAGCTTGGCGCCTGTCGGCGCCAAGCTAATCTGGCACGCCCTTGAATTATAGTGGTCGATCCATTTCCTGCAACTGGGGCATAGTCATTAGATGATACATCCCAAATTTGGAAAATACGTGCGCCGGGCTGAATGAGTTAACTAAAAGCTACCAGTAAAAACGTTGATCAACACCAATAATAATATTGATTGAATACGTAACTAAGAATGTAAACTTGTATCAACCAGCGTGCTTTACCTCTCCACGCCCATGCCTTGCAACCAAAATATACCGAGTCCCACCCCTCCTCTTACCCCCCCCCCCATCCCTCACCACCCCACTACCCCCTCCCCCAGCCCCCACCCCCACCCCCCACACAACATCACCACTCTTTCCCACCCTCACTCACACTCACCATGCTCGAGCGTACAGGGACCCCTCTCAAAATGTTAATGATCCGCTCATGTATGGGAACTGACAAGACACCACGAATTTGGCTTGCCTGTGACTTACGACATTGTGTACTAGGCTATAGGATTCAAAATCACACGTCCTTTTATTCCGTCGTAGGTCTATCGTGATTTGTCAGTTAGTTAGTCAGTCAGTCAGACAGGTGATTCAGTTAGTTAGTTAGTATAAGCTGTTTAGGGCTGAGAAAATCTGAACACCGCCAATCTGCAAGAGGTATAGATCCTCATGAGCCCCCGTAACAGCGGGGGCTCATGAAGATCTATGCCTCTTGCTGAAACCACTTTAAATCCATGTTCCCGAGAGAGGAAGGTTTTGTTGTGTTAAATTATCGAAGATTGTAGAAACATTCTGCATCAACTAAGATCGGGTTAGTGAGTTAGTTAGTTAGTGAATTAGTGGATTAGTGAGTTAGTGAGTTACTCATATAGTTTAAGTAGTCAGTAAGTTACTGAGGTTTAACGCCAAGCTGTGCAAGTCCATTTTTAATATAAGCGACATTTGCATTGCCACAGAATGAAAATCTCATTTTGCCAAGTGACGGCAAAGGTGCTTCGCATGCCAGCATACCTGTTATTACACACGTTGTAAATTATTGGGGCATACACTGAGTGCACTGAATACAGGCTTTTACTGACGCGTCATGCTTTGTATAAACATATCATTGTGACAGCGCTTGTGCTTGAGATATTGGCTACAAAGAACAAAGCACATGGGCAGACATGAAGTGCGTATACACTAGGTAGATATCGCACGCATACGCGATCGATGGACATAGCAGTAACTGTTACTGCACTACCACAGTGCTCAAGATAAACAAATTGTGAGCTCAACATCAGGTATTCCACGAGGACTGAGGGGAAACGCTGGGAAAGAAATGCAGAAATCATCGCTTGGTTAACTCATTCGCGCCCAGCCGCATCCGGATGCGCGGCTTATGCCGCGCATCCGGATGCGGCTGGTCGCGAATGAGTTAACCCTTTGCTTGTCGGTAGCTGGCTTTGTCGCGATGATTCCCACAGGAATCATCTCGACTAAAACCGCTACCGACCGCAACGGGCCAAAAATGTAACACGGTGGTTGTGACAAGTGCATTTTATCGGTGAATCTGCGTGTGATAGGTAGATAAGTATAGCACGTGTATACTATTGTGTTCTGACAGACCTCGTGAATATCATACCAATGGCGGAGGGAAGAAGCTGGAGCATGTACTGTACTGCTGTCGGACTCTTCCTGATCATGTTGTCAGCAATCTTCATCTGTAAGACACCCACCTGTCTTTGTTTGTTTGCTCGTTATTTTATTTGAAAAAAAAAGTTTGTTGTTTGTTGTTTATTGTTTGTTTATTCGTTTGGTTGGTTGGTTGGCTGGTTGATTGGTTGGTTGGTTAGCTGTTTGATTGTTTGTTGTTTGTTTAATTTTTTTGTTTGTTTAGTTATTGTTTAATGTTGTTTGTTCGTTGTTCGTTTGTTCGTGTGTTTGTTTGTTGTGTGTGTGTGTTTTTTTTTTTCTTTCTGATTTCTGGTTTCTGTGTGTTTGTTTTTTTATTGTATGTTTTTGTTGTTCATATTTAAAAATAAGAACAACTTTGAAATGGGACAGCGCATTCCGGAGGATGCACATGACGTTTTTGGCGTGCGATGCAGAAAATCTGGCAAAGAAGTAACAAAATAAAAATGTCACGTCTAGCTACGCAAACCTTGCGGGAGAACGTCATTTTGGCGCCAAGAGCCGTATATGTGTGTGTGTGTGTGTGTGTGTGTGTGTGTGTGTGTGTGTGTGTGTGCGTGCGTGCGTGCGTGCGTGCGCGTGTGTGTGTGTGTGTGTGTGTGTGTGTGCGTGCGTGCGTGCGTGTATGTGCGTGTGTGTGTGTGTGTGCGTGTGTGTGTGTGTGTGTGTGTGTGTGTGTGTGTGTGTGTGTGTGTTGTGTGTGTGTGTGTGTGTGACAGCGACTAGAGCCCGCGTTTGAGAACGTACAAGCTTTAAATTGTATGATATTGTTCCTAGAAGAATAATCTTGAGGCAGTTTTTAAAATTATTTTTATTTATATTAAGATGCTCATTGGCAAGAAAATGACCGTTTCATAAAAACCGGTTGACCCACACTGGAGTGCGTAATTTTTCTTATTTTTACTAGATATTTTGCCTATAGCTAGATAAAAGGAAGATATTGAATGAGTTCGTTAACCAGCATTGTACCTCTAGAACTTCATGAGTAATAATTAAATATTTTTGAAAAAAAAATAGTTTCAGGTTTTTAGGATTAATTTTACGAATTATTTAGGATTTATTTTGTAAAACAATTGTGTTTTTTCATAATTTTTTTTAAATTTATTTTTTTAAAGAAAAAAGCAATCTTGTCATTAATAATCGCTGGATTTTTCATATAGGGTATTTACATAAGCCTACAGTTTGTCTCGGCTGTCGGGTACGATTAGGTCAATTGTGACCTGTAAGCCCTTAGCTCGCAGACCAAGCGCATACCAAGGAACAGCGCTTGTAGTCCCTGCTATGTTAAAAAACGTGTAGGAGTGGTGGCGCTGAAATACCTGACAAAGGAGGATGAAAACGCGGCCTAATATTAATGCTGTACTGTGTCCAAAGTTGTTTTGTTACCTAAAAGTATGTCGCAACTTTGAGGCAAAGCGTCACCGTTTGACGCTTGTCTTCAATCGACCCACTCGGGACCGAGCGCCATCTTGGTTTTGTAAATTTTGCAGTGGAAACACACTTCGATGAAATCATGAGATCGGTCACGTGATCCCCAGTCTAAGATTAGTAACGCGCGAGTAAACGGAAAAGAGCGCGTGCGTGCGTAATCGAAAGAACATACGAAAATACCCCCCCCCCCCCCCCAAATGATGCGTTTTCAAATACATCTGGATGTCTGTTGTTTACCATTGTACGTGTGTGTATGTGTGTGTAGTGGCCTCTTGTGCCTACTGTGTCAGTAGCTTGAAGACCAAGCGCATAACAAGGAACAGCGTTCGGAGTCCTTGATGTGTTAAAAACGTGTAGGTGTCGTGGCGCGGCGCTAAACGACATAATATAAAAAAAAACAAAACAAGATGAGGATTTCATCGCAGTGTCTACCGTACTGTTTGGAGCTCACGTGCGTCTTTCTTTTGAAACAATCAGAGTTGTTGATATTTTAAAGCGTATCCCTCTGATCTGTTTCCTCCTCTCTAACATCTGATCAACACGCATGCCGGCGCATACAAATAAAGACGACAAACAGCGCTTCCCGCCATTAGTACACGCTGTGGACTGGAGTAGCGACATGAATTCTGAAGAAGAAGAAGGGCACGAGCAGCAAAATGACGTCACTATAAGCTTCACGTCATGGCATCGAAGGTCTCACGACACAGTGTACACTGTGACGAATTTGATGTTTCACGTCACTCATCCGAAAGGCACGCTTTTCCAGAGCTGACTGTTTTGTTGCACACAGCCTCTTCCAGTGCTGACTGTTTGGTGGGAGGAAATAGTGGCTCGAAAACTTACAAAAATGAATTAATTTGAAAAAGTTGAAGAAGTACAACGCTGGATTACGAACTCATTTAGTATCTCCCTTTAATCCGACGCAGCCCCCCCCCCTCCCCCCGCACTCCCGCCCCCCTCCCCCTCCCCCCCCCCCACCCGCCTGATCCGCACGGCAATGGCACACGCAAACACGAACGACAATATGGCACACTCAAACACAGACGGCAGACACACCACACGGTGCTTCCTACCGGTTATACGTGCTGTGAGCTGGCTTAGCCACAGCCATTTTGAAGAATAAGGTGCCACAAAGCCTCTTCTGTATGATAGTGCATGCATATTCCACATTTCCCACAATACGTTCGCAAATATCATACAAAAACAAATGAAGGAGAACATCGCGCCAGCTCATACACATGTAAAACACTGACGTGCTGGTGATTTGCTTCAATTAGGAACATTGTATAAAACACTGACGCGTTTGGTGCGTTTACGTCACCGTCACTGTGTGATTCTTCTGATGGAATTAAGGAGTCTTACTTCCGACATTTTTTTCCGCATTGCAGTTTTATTTTCGAAAATGTTGAAGAGGTACAAAGCTGGCTAACGAACTCGTCCGATGACATTCCTCAAACTAGCCATATCCAAAGTTTCAAGTGCATATTATCAAAATTGCGGACTTTAATCTGGGTCAACCGACTTTATATGATCGGTCTTTTATGACTTCAATGAGACATCCAATTACAACATGCTGGGATGCTCTCTTAGCGACCCATTTAATTTTTTTTGTTGATAAGTTTCAAGTTTGTGCGTACAGTAGAATCGGAGATTCTCGTGTTTACATATATATTAGTTTATATATGCATACGCACACACATATATACATACATACATACGCACATACTGCGCTTCACGCCAAAACGACGTTCAACAACAAGGCTAGAGTGGCTAGATGTGACGTAATTTTTATCTGGTTACTTCTTTGCGAGGCCATGAGCCCCGCCAGCCTGTTATGTCATTAACATTCTACGGAACGTGTTCCGACCAGCCCCATCCTAAAGTCTACCGTATTTTCAATACGGTAGACAAAAGAGAAAGGAAGGAACCCGAGAAGGAACCTACCTGAAGCTCCAATGTCACCATAAAAACTCATGTAGAATTTTTTTTTTTTTTTTTTTTTTAAATGCACAAGCAGCTGTCAGCTACTGCGACGTGAAAGACGGATTTCAGACCTCCCGCCATTTTGGCCACAATAAATTGAAGAATTTGGGCGGATAAATAGATTCCACGTCATTAGCATATATGATGGTAACAAGAAAACATTTACGTCATTCCACAGCACAGAAGATGACGTCATATTCTTGTTCATAATTCATTTGACTCCTCATTCTTGCAGTACATATGTGTTGAAAACACTGTACGTCCTTGGGAAGGCTCTTTACGGGGAGAAAAATAAAAATACAAAGTAATTCTGCACTACCAGCTAAACCTTTTACTGAGACAAATCTGCGGCGGAGATGCAAGCATCACAATTTCAAAACTGGAGATTTGTTTCCAGTCTATCGACGAAAACAACCTACCTCAAGCAACGGAGCCGCTTCGATTGTAGTATGCGTCATGATTTCTGAAGGTAACTTAGGCGTTTGGAAAGCGTTAGGATTCAAAATATCTTATGCGCTACCGTCAAATCATCCGGTAAGTTAATGCGTCGATGATTTTCAGCGGTTGGATTCGGGGCCTCGGATCTAGACCCCCCCCCCCCCCCACCCCCCACCCCCCCAAAAAAAAAAAAAATAATAATAATAATAATAATAATAATAATAAAATAAATAAATAAATAAAAAATAACTGAGACCCCGGGGTTAGTAAGCCCTAGGTGTGAAAATCAGATAACTTTAAATTTTCTTTTACGAAAAAAACATCTTCTCTTTATTACCCGCATGATTTTTCATAAACATTATTTGTATAAGCCTGCTGTTTGTCCCGGCTCTGGGGTAGGATTAGTTCAAATTGTGACCTGTTGCCCTAGGTGTGAAAATCAGCAAGGAAATTGCAAAGTTTGATCGTGTGTTCGTCTTTATTTCTGTGTGCCAGTGTGTGTGGATCAGAGGGTGGGTTAGAAGGAGATGGATCAGAAGGATAAACTTGAAAATAGGTGGGCTGGAGTCAGGTCACATCTTGTTTAATTAAGTTACGCGTTGACAAGAAAATTGTAGTTTCACAAGAAAGAAGTTGGTCGCCATTTGAATACGTATTTTTAGTTATTGTTACAACATACTTTGCATCCAGCTAGATTAACGGGAGATATTGAATGAGTTCGTAATCCAGCGTTGTACCCCTTCAACCTTTTGAATAAGAATTAATTCATTTTTGCAAGCTTTGGAGCCACTATATACTCCCATTAAACAGTCAGCCCTGGAAGAGGTTGTCTGGAACAAAACATTTAGCTCTTGAAGAGGCTGCGTGTCTTTCGGATGAGTGACGTGAAACATCAAATTCGTCACACGGCATCGTGGGACTAGCGATGTTATGACGTGAAGCTTATATTGACGTCATTTTGCTGCTCTTGCTATTCTTCTTCTTCCGAATTCCTGTCGCTACAAGAGCCCACAGAGCGTACTAATGGCGGGAAACGCCGGTTGTCCGTCTTTATTTGTGTGCGCCGACGTGTGCGTTGATCAGAGGTTGGCTTAGAGAGGAGGGAAATGGATCAGCATGATATACCTAAAAATATGAAGAACTCTGAATGTTCCTATAAGATAACGCATCTGAGCTCCAAACAATACGGTGGACATTAGGATGAAATTCCGCATCTTGTGTTTGTGCTTTGCTTGATTGTTTATTTGTTTTCGTGCTTGCTTGTTTGTTTGTATTTGTTGTTTGGTAGCTGGTTTGTTGGTCTGAAGGTCGACTGACAGGTTGGTTGGTTGATTATTGCTTCAGCTTGTTCTTTTCTGTGTCTTGAGTTCACGACTGAGGTATATATCCTTACGTGCCTAATTTTAAGCAAACTATTTTTCTTTGGTAAGTGACTCACCTTGGATTTGCGAGTAGGAAAATAATCGCCCATAATAGTTCAAGGGTGGTGCCGGAAAATCTTGGCGCTCCGCGCAATGCTATTCCGGCACAACCCTTGAACTATTATTTTGTCGATCTATATTTGTACCACCTATAACGTATCACGTAGAACCTTTGTCTCTTCCAATTGGGTCGTAGTCACTCTCGGTGTGGGTGGGTTTAATGAGGGGGAGAGAGAGAGAGAGAGAGAGAGAGAGAGAGAGAGAGAGAGAGAGAGAGAGAGAGAGAGAGAGAGAGAGAGAGAGAGAGAGAGGGAGAGAGAGAGAGAGAGAGAGAGAGAGAGAGAGAGAGAGAGAGAGAGAGAGAGAGACAGAGACAGAGACAGAGACAGAGACAGAGAGAGACAGGCAGAGAGAGACAGACAGAGACAGAGACAGAGAGAGAGAGACAGAGACAGAGAAACAGAGAGAGACAGAGAGAGACTGTTTGAGTGAGTGAGTGAGTGAGTGAGTGAGTGAGTGAGTGAATGCGTTCGCTCATTTGTGAATGAATGAATGAATGAATGAATGAATAAATGAATGAAGGAATGAAGGAAGGCAGGAAGGAACTAACCAACCAACCAATCAACGAACAAATTGACCAACCGGCTAACCAGTCAATCGACGATCGAACGAACGAGCGAATGGCGTCGTATCATTTAAGTTCGCAATCGATCGATTCTTTGTTTCTACTTTCTCACATGCCCCCAAACGGGCCCGAGATTGAAATAAACTGACACTGAAACTGGTACTGGTAGTTGACGCGGGGGGGGGGGGGAAAGAAGGGGAAGCCCCTTTCTGTGTTTAACGTGGAAAGGTTCGAGTGATAAGGGCAGTGGCTGACGTGTTAGTACATTATGACTGTCAGGTTCGTTTATCCTGCTCGGATACCTCGGCTGTCGTAGGACCCCACACAGAGACGGACGCATGCAAAGCAGGAAGTGATTATCTCAGTGATCGAAGATCGTGATTTGGAAATCATTGTAAATTCAACGTCAGCCTATCCCTGGCAGTCAAAGAAACAGGGACACAGAGCAGTTTTAGCAAGAGGCATAGATCCTCATAAGCCCCAACATCCGCGGGGGATCATGACTGAGGATCTATTCCTTTTGCAGTTGGGTGGTGTTCACATTTTCTCTGCACTGAAAAGTTATGCTGTGTATTTAGTACATACATGCATATTCATTTCAAATATATTTTGAACGCCACTCTGACATACGTACAGTGCACAGGATAAGCAATTTGATAATGCGAAACTTACTGTACCAGTAATTAATACCACAAACTAAACACCCCACCCGACCCCTGCCCTTTCGGCAAAGTTCTAGTGTTGGAAAAACGGTGCTCACATCGCACACATGAATGTTTCTGCCTGATTCTGGCCTGGCCGTATACACAAAGTTTTGTGACACAGGTCTCGATTTTGTTGTAGTCACTCAATCCTTTGTGTAATTTCGAACATGTTTCACTTTTAAAAGTCAGGTACTGCTCTCGTCAGCGGACCAAACCTGACCACAGAGGTGTGATTTAGTTATCACATCCGTCCTTCTGTTCAAAGGAATATCTGTGGATTTGTCGTTTGACGGTATTTGTTGTCCGTTCATTTTGAGTTGGTCGGGTTCATTGTGTCTCCCCGTGGAGTAATTCAACTCACTGTGGGAGGGTTGCCACCACTAGATTGTTTTGCGTCACCAATTTTGGTGCGATTACCTTGCCGTCTATGTTGCCTTCATTGCGTTTCCGCAGTGGTGTTTTTATAGAGGCATTAATTTTTGGGTTGTTTAGCGCCAGACTGTTGTACGTCACCAATATGTTTGGTGCGATTTCAGTTGGTTGTTGGGTTCCTCTAACCACGGCATTCTGGTTTATGCCAGTGCACAGTTTGTGGTGAGGCTGTAGCTCTTACTACGACCTTCTCGTCTGCAGTTCAATCGACGTGTGTTGGCTACTGCCACGTTCAGCGATGCTGGGGGGCGGCTGGCGGTGCGGTCCGGTCACGTGGTCCCGCACAGCGCACATTGATCTGGTTACACTAAACCAGTTTCCGGTCTATGTCACATATGGCATGTGGTGCACCTGACAGGCCACGGACCACAGTGCTGTTTCCGTACTGTCCAGTCTCTTAGCCTTAGTCAGTCCCAGTCATCCCCTAATTGTTCATTTCCCTAAAAAACACTACCGCCCACCAGCTGCACATTTGCCATGCACAAAATACAAAAAAAAAAAAAAAAAAAAAAAAAAAAAAACAGCACATGACCCGTCTCATTTCTTGGCTATGAAACTGGTTCCTTACCAACCCCACACCCAAGCACAGCTGAAATCAGCGTGCCCCTCAAATCACTACGTCAAAGGCAACTCAACATAGACCCACAAATGTCCACTGGATAAGCTCAGGATGTTATGAATCAAAGCACCAAACATGTCTCCTCTCAGCTAACCACAAATTTCCAGCAAATTCCCACATTCAGCCCAACTGCAAAATTCAAACAAGGCAAAAATTATTTTAAAAACACGGGACCTCTTACTGCCTGAACTTCCCAATTTAAATGTATACCGTGACCTGATACTTTTTCTCAATACAGAGTATCCCACACCAGGATCATGTCACTTTCGTAAAGGTCAAGGTCACAACGACTACATTAATACTATGTATGCCATTGTCCAGGCAATGTGACTGTTAACACCGAAACGATTTGATCCAAATGGCAAATTGTGATATTTTTTTGACGATATAGAGTGTTGCACACCATAATCTATTCACTGCCTTAAAGGTCAAAGTCACAACGGCCATATTTGTTTTGTGCAAAATTGTGTGCTAGGCACTATCTCAACAACCATTTGGCCTATTTAGTCCACATTTTAGATAATAGTGTTTTCCCATATCACACACTGCCATCAATCTTAACAGCGCATTTAACTCAAGGTCAAGTCATAGTTGCCATATTTGTTTTGCAGATTAATGAGTAGAGAATATCTCTGAAACTGTTGTACTGATTTGCTCTGATTTTTTAGGAAATGATGCCGTACACAATTGCATTTCTTTAACACAATGAATTCACGACCTGTAAGGTGAATGTCGCTGAGGTCATGTTTGTGTGAGCCTTTGTGCAGGCAATATCTCTGAGACCACAGGCCCGATTTTTTCCCAAATTTTACTTGATGATATTTTGATTTAACCCCTTCACAGCTGAAAAACGCTCAATAGGGCCCATCTGCAAGACACATAGATCCTCATGAGCCTCGCGGGTGCGGTGTCTCAGGTCGATTTTGGCTCTTGCTGACACAGAAACATATATTTATTTGAAGGTTGGGGTTCCTTGGGACTGAATTAAGACAGATTTGCATCCAGTGGTAGTGAAGAGAATAAGACAGATTTGTCAAAAACGAAGATGACGCGCACAGTTGTTGGGAATACTTTCAGACCGACAAAATGGCGCGTTACTGTCTGCGGGGAGGGGGTGGGGTTAAAACGTTGTTCCAAGAGCAAATTTTGTTGGCTTAGGTGTGGCAGCAAATGTGAAAAAGTATAAATGTAGTCACCAATCGTCCATGCATCCGCTCTTCAGCCGTCGTGTGTGTATGCGTGCGTTTGTCTAAGGCACTTTCTTAGGAACTATAACATTCACAGACTTTAAACTCGACACAACTGTAGTTTACAAGAACAACTTTACCTACATATTTCACCTGTAGAAAAGTTCACGGTTATCATAGGTCAATGTGTTTGTAAAGTTAGTCATGTTTCACACACACCTTTTTGTAAAGTTAACTTTAGGCGCAAAAGTTTAAAAGTACCTAAGTATGCTTTTTATACCACGAATACTATTCCGAATGACCTCTCTTTAAGGTAGTGGGCAGTTATAAAAAAAGAAGTGCTGGAGATTCCGTAAACCTTTTCATGGGAACTCTTCTTGTCCGCGGTGTCACAGCTGCTGAGAATGTGAAGAGGCAGAAAACCTACAAATGCACCACTTATTTACTATCAAACGAGAGATAGGTGGTGCTGGTGTTAGTGCGGGTGGGGGGTCGCGGGAAGGAGGAGAGAGGTCTGGAGACTTTTCACCACTGGCCGAAAAATCAAACGACGGGAGGGGGTCCATATTGTCAAGGACCGTTTACAATTTCCAAGAAGAGGCGCGGGAGGCTGTGTTTGTGTGTGTGTCAGGGGGTATGGGGTGTTCCAAACTTCCCAAAATGGAAAATTACAAATTAAAAATATCCTGGGAGCCGTAGACCCTGGAACACCACTGTGTCCCTGAATTTGCTTCTGAACTTGTACATAAACCTGTGTCGACATTGCTGGCTCTATCAAGCTTTTTTCCTGAGGTGGATAAACTAAATACAGTAGTTTTTATTCCCCATACATTAACATTTTCACATACTTGCTGACCGTGCCTGACCTTTGACCTTTGGAAGGCACCAATAATTAATAATTAATAGGCATAGAATTATCGTGTAATCCCTAACAACATTTCTACTGGGGGCTTACTGCAAATCTCACAGACGCACTAGCTGTAATAGCAACAACATAACATAATTAGCCGTCTTACTTCCCGTGGCATTTGATCGTAACGAGAGGTTAACTTAGCAGAGCTGCAAACAAAAGGTTTATCATCAGTTTTCTCTTTGGCCAGTTAAATAACAAGAGTTTCTGTACAAATTCGCCCGTTTATTGACCTTTGTAACCTTGACCTTTTATGGAGGTCAGCGCAAGTGATAATCAAAGCTATCGTCAGATAGGATCAGTGTGCCAAATTAGAAGTCTGTGGCTCTAATGGTCTCTCAGAAATTCAAAATGATAAAGTCCATCACAGTTGGATATACACAGGATGATAAATGGATGGACCAATGGTGTGCCTGTGGCCGATGACTCATTATACTTAACTCACTTTTAATGTTAAATGAGCCTATAATGTGTGCTAAATATCTCTCATGCCTACATGTTCCAAGAAAACGTAAGTGAAACTTGTAAAAAGGACATATTCACACTGTTTTATAATAGGAGTCTTTGTGTTTCATATTAGGCATATCTAGTCCTACCACGCAATGTACGTGTGCCTGTCTAGTCCTACCATGAAATGTGCGTGTGCCTGTCTAGTCCTACCACGAAATGTACGTGTGCCTGTCTAGTCCTACCACGAAATGTACGTGTGCCTGTCTAGTCCTATCACGAAATGTACGTGTGCCTTTCTAGTCCTACCACGCAATGCACGTGTGCCTATTTTCAGGCACTTTCTGTGTTGGTCCGTAATGTCTTCTTTTTACAATTTCATTGCCCCACAATTGGAATATGGGCTTTCTTCGCCTGGGAAGAAATATTGCCACAGTCCAGCACCACCCGACGTACCTAACTTTTTTTAATTGATTGATTGATCGATTGATTGATTGATTGATTGATTGATTGATTGATTGATTGATTGATTGGTTGATTGATTGATTGATTGATTGATTCATTCATTCATTCATTTGTTCATTCATTCGTGCGTTCGTTTGTTCGTCCGTTTATTCATTCATTCATTCATTCATTCATTCATTCATTCATTCATTCATTCATTCATTCATTCATTCATTCATTCATTCATTCATTCATTCATTCATCAATTACCGTAAGAAACCCCCGCAGATGAGCGGCCTAAATGCCTGGATGTTGATGACAGTGTAACTGACCTGAGGTTGACGTAAGCGAGGATCATCCTGCACCGCACTGTCCCTGTCAAAATGGTTACCGCCCACTGAGAAGCAACTCGCTGACCGCATCGCTATCCACTCGACCACCTGCGGTTGTTGTTTAGTCGCAGGTGCTGTTGCCCCGGACTGGATAAGTGCCCAGCCCTCGCCGGGCACAGAGGTCTACCACGGACTGTTTGAGGCGTGCACAATCACAACTAGGAGTCACAGTTTTGATGTCACTAGAGAGACGGAGTGCAAACGGCTGTACTGGGGAGACTCACTAAAAGGCACGGGACCAGGTACTTCATGCTGTGAACTCTGGCTGGCTTGTTGGCTGGTGGGTTGTTGGTTCGGTTGGTTGGGTCACTGGGTTGACTGGTTTGTTGGCTGGTTGTTTGATCGAATGCTTGTGTGTTATTTTGTGTACGTTCTATTTTCTTACCTCGAGACTGACTGAATGCTACGTTTGACTTGTATTGCAATTAGCAAACACGGTGTTCAGCCAATCATCCTTCCGTCCATCTCATCCATTCAAAAACCCATCCGCCCCTCCAAAAAACCACCCATTCTCCTATTCTTTTCTTACGTCTCAAATGTATTCTTCCATCCATCCATCCATCCATCCATCCATCCATCCATCCATCCATCCATCCATCCATCCATCCATCCATCCATCCATCCATCCATCCATCCATCCATCCATCCATCCATCCATCCATCCATCAGTCCGTCCGTCCGTCCATCCGTCCATCCATCCATCCAGCCAGCCAGCCAGCCAGCAGCCAGCAAGCCAGTAATCCATCCATCCATCCATCCATCCATCCATCCATCCATCCATCCATCCGTCCGTCCGTCCGTCCGTCCACCCGTCCACCCGACCTGCCTTCATCTATCAGCAAGCCATCCACCCACCCTTCCGCCCCCTTCATCCATCCATCCTAACGTCCCTCCATCCCTTCCTTCATCCATCCACCCATTGATTGATCCTTTGGTCCGCCCGTCCGTCCTCCCTTCCCTCCACCCACTCATTGATCCCGCCCGCCCGTCCTCCCTCCCCTCCACCCACCCACCCACCCACCCATTGATCCCGCGCGCCCGCCCCTCCCTTCATCTATTCACCCATCCGTCCGTTCGGCCGTCTGTCTCCATCCATCCATCCATCCATCCATCCATCCATCCATCCATCCATCCATCCATCCATCCATCCATCCATCCATCCACTCATCCACCCATTCATTCATCTTTAGGTCCGTCTGTCCGTCCTCCCTCCCTCCCTCCGTCATGGCGTCCCTCCCTTTATCTATCCACCCACCGTCCGTCCGTCCCCATCTCCATCCATCCGCCCCTCCATCCCTTCTTTCATCCATCCATCCACTCAATGATTGATCCTTTGGTCCGCCCGTCCGTCCTCCCTTCCCTCCACCCACTCATTGATCCCGCCCGCCCGTCCTCCCTCCCCTCCACCCACCCACCCACCCATTGATCCCGCGCGCCCGCCCCTCCCTTCATCTATCCACCCATCCGTCCGTCCGTCCGTCTGTCTCCATCCATCCATCCATCCATCCATCCCTTTCTTCATCCATCCATCCACTCATCCACCCATTCATTCATCTTTAGGTCCGTCTGTCCGTCCTCCCTCCCTCCCTCCGTCATGGCGTCCCTCCCTTTATCTATCCACCCACAGTCCGTCCGTCCCCATCTCCATCCATCCGCCCCTCCATCCCTTCTTTCATCCATCCATCCACTCACCCACCCATTTATTCAACCTTTGATCCGTCCGTCCGTCCGTTCTCCCTCCCTCCCTCCTTCCACCCACCCACCATCGTCCCTCCGTCCCTTCCCCTCTCTCTCTCCATCCCCTTTCATTATTTTGCACCTCTTACCCATATAATTCGTCACTCCCTCCCTCCCTAGCTCACTACTCCCCCCTCCTTATCTCCATACGCAACATCCATCCCTGTGTTGTGTCTCTACTGCAGACAAAATCCACACCATCCAGGCGTTTTCCGTGTTGGCGTTGCTGGCTGCATTGGGACTGGTGATTGTGGTAGTCGGGGGGATTGTCTACCACTGCTACAAGCACCACGATGCTTGGGAGATGCTGGAGGTGGTCCGACTGACGTGGGCTGTGGACGCTGTGACTGCGGGCATGGGTAAGGTAATTTATCATAATAATACACGTGGCCAATTTCCATACACAATATTGACTTTGCGTCCTGTTCCGTGATGCTGGAAAAAATCGCCACACTTTTGTTTTCGATTGAAATGACAACGTAAACTTAACCCTTTGACTGTCGGTAGTGGGTTTTGTCGCGATGATTCCCGTAGGAATCATCGCGACAAAAACTGCTACCGACAGACAAAGAGTTAACTGTCTAAATGAGTAGTGTCGTTTTTTGTTTCAGTGTTTTTCGCCGCCATCTGTTCCATACTGTTTTTGAGTATCTGGGATCAACTGACCGTGTACCCTAACTCAAGTGTTTCGTGGTCCCCTAAACTTATCATGTCAGGGTGGTGCATAGCGGCCACAGCTCGCGCAGTAACGCGCTACTACTGTTCGGAGTTTGACGATTGAGTATAGTGACGTATTTTGGCACGGGACCTTCTTCTCTTCACTTTCGGGGCGCAGGAAACATTGGCAAGCTGCAGTTAGGCACAGATCCTCCTGATCTCAGCAGGTTGTGACTCTTGTAGGTTCATTTATGTGTGCATTCATTATGCTCTGTCGTATCAAAAGCCACTATGTTCATTTTTGGTGATAGCAAAATTCCCCCTTTATTCTATTACAATGAATATGTTGCTTTTACTATTATAATAATAATAATAATAATAATAATAATAATAATAATAATTTCAAATTTAAGTAGATTTCTCTGCTCAGAAAGGCTATCGAACTTTCAGTCTGTGATATTAATTATTATAAGTTATTAACCCCAGGAGTTTGCTATATGGACCCATGTAGGCCTGAGGGCGGTCAAAGGAACCATTGTACCCCGAAGGCCGAATGCCTTCGGGGTACAATGGTTCCTTTGACCGCCCTCAGGCCTACAAAGGTCCGATTTGCAAACCCCTGCTACCAATAACGTATTTATTTTCATGACGCCACTATTTCTGAAAAAGAAATCAAGCTAAAATCTTCTGACCCGCATCACACCAGACATGACTGACGGCAAAATAATATAAACCCCACACGCTATAATATTATGGAGCAATATAAAACATTTCATGATGTTGCCGTCTGCATGTCCGGCGGCATTGTCTATAAATTGTCAGAATAATGCAGTGGAAGAGGTGATTGACTGTCTCAAAATACTTTACAATTCTTCAATAAAAAAAAATGTCGTGTAGGACACCGATGTGCTTCATATTTCGCCAAGGTTCTTTCTTTAGGGTTTATATTACACAATTTCAAATATGTGCTACAAACAACTCCAATAGTGTACCTGTTGTTTCGAAAAACATTAAGTAACTACTTTTGAACGCTTTGGTGGAAGAAAACTGGTATCCAAGACGAGTCCGCCATTAAGTGGTGTTCACATGGCCGATTTCTCAACAATTTTTGTCTGGCGATTATTGGCCAACAAGACGTTGCCCATGTGAACGCTCACCAATTTTGCGACGACTTTCCAGCGACACGCCACCAACTTTAGCTACTTCGGGCTGTTCCGTCGACACTCAGTACAAACTCGGTCAAAGAGGCATCACCCCATGAACACGACAACAGGTTGACTGAAGATTGAAAACAAAATCATATTTGATTGGCTAGTTCTAACCAATCGTCGATCAGGAAACAACCCGTTTGCTTGGAGTTGGTGGGAAATCGGTGGAAAGTCGAGCATTGCTCTACTCGCTGCCAACACCCCACCGACATCTGGCAATTGTCGGCCAACTCCAAAACGACAAAAGACGCACATGTGAACAGGTGGAAACTTTCGTCGGCCAATTGTTGCCAGACAAAAATCGTTGAGAAATCGGCCATGTGAACACCACTTTAGTCGCTACAGACGTTTTTGTTGGGAGGTCACATCGTGCGACTGATTTGATTGGTCGAGTGACGTAGGAAAGAATACATCTATTGCCACTGTCTTTGACGCATGGAGACACAATGTACGTCAACATTTGACGTCACACGGCACGGTATGGCAGTTTTTCCGTCCGAGACAGTGACGGTGAGAAGCGCGCTTGCGAGAGGGAGAAGAATGGTCAAAGTTGTGTCACGTGATTTTTAAATTGTTAATTTTTTTTAAGTCCCTTCTATTTATAAAATGGACTTATTAGGACGGGTGGCGGTGGGGCGAATTTAATAGAATGTCCATGATGTCAAAGTCGGTACAGGCCTAAACATTTAACAGTTGAAGTAACAAGATAAAAATTACGTCATGTCTAGATACTCTAACTTCGCTGCTGAACGTACATTTGGCGCGTAGCGCCGTATGTGCGTATGTATGTATGTATGTATGTATGTATGTATGTATGTATGTATGTATGTATGTATTTATGTATGTGTATGTGTGTGTGTGTGTGTGTGTGTGTGGGGGGGGGGGGGTGTGCACGCGTATATATGTAAACAAGAGACTCTCCGATATTTCTGTACACACAAGCTTGAAACTTGGCGAAATATTTTTTTTTATAGGGGTGGCTAAGACAGCATCCGAGCATATTGTAATTGAATGTTTCATTTAAAACATAAACAACTGTTTATAGGAAGTCGGTTGACCCAGATTAGAGTCCGTAATTTTTGTCATATTTACTTGAAATTTGGGATATAGCTAGTTTGGATAAAGATATTGGATGAGTTCGTTAGCCAGCTTTGTATCCTTCCAACTTCTTTAGTAAATATTAATCATTTTTAGAAAAGAATTAAAACAGTAAAAATCCTTGAATTCTAGAGAAAGCCAGACAGTGGCGGTGACGTAAAAGAGGCAACTCCGTCACCACGCAGACATTATACATAATACACTAAATATGACTTAATTCTTTCTAGCGCATGACGGCGTGCATCTCCAAGAGGCATAGATCCTCATGCGCCCGGAAATCGCATGAGGATCTATGTCTCTTGAAGATGTTTGGAGCGCGCGCGCATGCACGCACTAACACACTCACACACACACACACACACACACACACACACACACACACACACACACACGCACACACACACACACACACACACACACACACGTCGTCGCGCTTTCAGATGAGCACGCAGGTGACCCGATATAGCTAGTTTGGAGAAAGACATTGGATGAGTTCGTTAGCCAGCTTTGAACACTTTCAACTTATTCAGTAAAAATTAATTCTTTTCAGAAAAAAATTAAAACAGTAAAAAACCATGACATCTGGAGAAAGTCTGACAGTGGCGGTGACGTAAAAGAAGCAACTCCGTCACAACGCAGACATACTCGAAATATGACGTAATTCTCTCTCTCTCTCTCTCTCTCTCTCTCTCTCTCTCTCTCTCTCTCTCTCTCTCTCTCTCTCTCTCTCTCTCTCACACACACATATGCGTGCATCTCCAAGAGGCATAGATCTTCATGTGCCCGGATGTTCGGAGCGCGCCATTGCACGCACGCACACGCACACACATCGATGCGCTCTCAGAAGAGCATGCATGTGTACTTTGTATAGCATGTAGCTAGGTAAAGTCAGTCTGATTTCACATAAATTATAGCAAGACTGAAATTGTATTATGACATTCTAGTTTTGTCACCATTTTCCCAAGTCTTAAAGCGAAAGCGAAACTCATATCACGTTAAATATAAAATTACGTAAAAGCTAAAAAATACGTCATGACAAATGACGTTTTACAAATCAATGACGCGTATACAGTGCGCGCGCCCCTTTTAGTGTTCACTATGACGCATTGGCAGATCTGCGAGGTGTTTTGAAGTCTTTCAAAAGGAGATATTTCAATATCTGAATCAAGTCAAAGACAAAAGTAGAGACCCTTGACAGCGAAGACAGCTCTCATATATAAGGGACTTTGTGGGTTATGGTTCATCCCATCTTGTTTATACTACGATTTTTTGTTTAACTTTCCACTATTTGTGGCTAACGGGTAAAAATCGGTGTGCATGTATACTGACGAGCAAGATAAAAAAAAAGCGACATTTTTGAAATCATCGGAAACACTTTAGTGTACACTTTAGTGTTTCCGATGATTCCAAAAATGTCTCATTTCTTTGGCTCGTCAGTGTATATGGCTCGTGATTTCCTCCGTCGAAACATCGTGACGGCCAGGATTATTGTTTGAACTGTGATAGTCATGGGAAGTAATCATGACAATACCCTGACAAGCACAACTAAAGCAATCAAAGTTAATTCCATAAACAAACAGCTATACCGCATTCTCTGTCAACGGTGAGTAAGCGCAAACCAGTAATTTTCATTTTGTTTTGTAGTTAAATGATGGACGACCTGAAATCCATGGTAACAATAGTAATTATGTTATTTCTCTCACCCCAAAAAGTCGGCATACATAGAATATGGTAACGGTCATTTTTAATATTGCTTGCCATGGTAACATTAAGCAAAATCTTCGATGCCCCGGGTGTGGAATTCTTTTTTCTATCTAGATTTTCTACCGCCGAGCCAAATTTCAGAGCAATCGGCCCATATTGCATGATTCTGCCATAAGAGATCGGACTACTGTATGGATTTGATAACACGAAACTTCCGCGAGTAGGTGATCAGTGGAAACTTTCGAGACGCCATTTTACGACACTTTTTGAACTTTCATTGAAATGTTTTTATAGTGTAGACGCCGCATGTGCCCGACTCTGATTCAGCTGATTCTTTGGCAGATAGTTCATGGATTAGTGCCATAGTCTTCCACACACAAAATGCTAACAATTATAGAAAGAAAAGTGGTCTACGTCTAGTGTTACATTTGAACGATATCATTGCAAAAAGGGGCTTCTGTTTAGGTTTCTGAGATCCATTAACTACACTCACACTAAAAAAAAATATGCGACATTTTGGAATCATCGGAAACACTTTAGTGTTTCCGATGATTTCAAAATATTGCATTTCTTTTGCTCGTCAGTGTATATAGAAGGATAATTATGTTAGAATGTTTTCATGTCTTGTTAGTACTATTTGATATAAATGTACCACAAACGAATTTCTCTTTTCGAGATAATAAAGTACTCTTTTTCTTATTCTTATTATAGCCGTGGGATATACAACGTTCACATTTTCCAACGCAGAAGTGACGTAGTTGTTTCCTTTTCATTATTAATGTTCTTTTGTTGTGTTCATTAGTTAATTATGTAACTGCAAATATGAACAGTGGCAGACATGCCCATTACTTCATCCGTTCGGAAATAAAGTTCATTGTTCTTTAGTAGGGCTAACAACTTCTTTCCATTGATGTGTTCAGCTTCTTAGTATGCCACATTTTCTACGCAAAATGTGTGGGGCACAGGCATCAACTTTAGAAGACAGTAATATGTGTATCTTTGTTCTATTTGACAAGCGTCGAGAATTAAAGAAATCACAGGTAGAAGGAGCTAAACAATACAGGGAAATTAATCAGGATTTCAAAAAAAGCATGAAAAAGGCATAGAATAAGTGCATTGAAGTTCAATGTAAACACGTAGAAGAAAATTGAACAATAAGAATAACAAAAAGGCACACCAGCTGGTGAAAGACCTGACCAGTGTAAAACAAGGACGCTCCTCAATCATTCAAGATAGTGAAAGGAACTGTATTACAGAAGACCAAGACAAACTGAAGAGATGGACAGAGTACTGCTCAGATTTGTACAACCACCGAGCTACAGGGGACCCAGGCATACTTGTCAACCCACCCGTGACCAACAACGGCAACTATCCCATCCTCCGAGAAGAAGTAGAGGCTGCAGCGAAGTCGCTGAAAAAAGGGAACAATGAACAATGAACAATGAACCTTTATTTTCCAACGGTAGAAGTTATTGGTAACACGACCAGTTTTCAAACTTGCCGTTGCTACATCTACTACATAAGTGACATAGACATGTAAACATACACATACCACACACTGCTGCATGCACTGCTACATTCGCTCACGCACGCACGCACCACGCACATACACACACACATACCCACACACGCACTCAGGTACGCACGCATGCACTTCGCAACCCGCGCGTGCACGCACGCACACACACACACACACACACACACATGTACACCGCAATTCAGTACGCATGCACACACGCACGAACACTCACACACACACACACACACACACACACACACACACACACACACACACACTTACACACGCACGCACTCAGGCACATACGCACAAAAACAAACACACGCTCTCGGACACGCACTCCAGACATACCTACCCGCATACGCGTACGCACAAAAGTATAAAATGAGTAAAAATACAAAGTAAAGCAATAAACAAAGAATCATTAAGTACATTAAAGTTCATACAGCAAGGGCAAATATGAATGCAGGTGCTATCTCTCCCCCCCCCCCCTCTCTCTCTCTCTCTCACGCCGACACACACACACACATACACACACACACACAGCATGCACGCACGCGCGCACACACACACACACACACAGAGTCACACATACAGTACACACACACACACACACACACACACATACGCGAGCGCGCGCCCAACATATCGAGCACACACATATGAAGGCAAAAACATTATACACAGTACATGCAGTATTCAAAGGTACTCTTTGGCATTCAAATATTATGGTACGGCTATGGGAAAAAGGGACTCTCTCTCTCTCTCTCTCTCTCTCTCTCTCTCTCTCTCTCTCTCTCTCTCTCTCTCGCACACATACACACACATACACACACACATACATACACACACACACAAACACGCACATGTACACATCTGAACACACGTGTAAGTTATCCCAATACTGTAATGATTTGATTACGTCAGAGATTCTAGGTGTTTGAAGAGGCTGTCCCTATATGAGGTGAGCGTCTTTGCGTTTCTAATTTCTGCAGGAATAGAATTCCAGAATGAACTTCCCGAGAATGACAAGCTGGTTTTGAATAAATCAATACGCGGCAGGGGTACTTTGAACTGTTGTCCATGTCTAGAAGCTACAGATGTCCGTTCTGAGAAAAAAGAACTCAAGTACAGTGGACATGATTGCTTGTACAGCTTGTACATCAATACACCTTTATTGAACTGAAAGTGCTGGGATAGAGGGAGAATTTTTAAAGTTTTAAGCTTTTCTTCAGTTGAGAGTTCGGGATCGGGAAATATAAGCTTAGCAGCTCTCCTATGTAGGGAGTTCAGCCTCTTCAAATGTACATCACTAGAACCATCCCACACTGTTGATGCATAGTCTATGTGCGACTTGACATGAGCATTGTAGAAAAGAAGACGCGTATCTGTGTCAGTAATTGTTTTCAATTTTGACAACATATACAGGCTTCTGGAAACTCTTTTGCACACATTATTAATATGCAGTTGCCATTTAAGCTGATCATCTATAGTGACCCCCAAGAGGCGGTGGTGTGATACTTGCTCAATTGGGCTGCCGTTTATAGACAGACTAAGAGAGAGCGGGCATAGCTGGTGCTTTTGACGTGTGGTTATAACCATGCATTCTGTTTTTGACGGATTCAGGGACATGGAATGACACCAGTCGGTGACCTCGCGCAGGCTTTCCTGCAGAAGCGTGTTAATTGCAGCTACATTTTTGTGAGGAGTGTGTAGTGTGCAGTCATCAGCAAACATGTCACAAGAAATATCGCGGCAACTAATATGTAGTGGAAGGTCATTGATAAATATGCAGAACAGCAATGGCCCGAGGACAGAGCCCTGAGGCACGCCGCTTTTGACGTGACCATACGAGGAGTAGGATCCATTTAACAGTACTCTTTGCTTCCTTCCGCTTAAATATGAAGTGAACAATGAGACAGCACCTGCATTGCAAAGATATGCTTGAAGTTTTGACAAAAGAATGTTATGATTTACAAGGTCAAAAGCTTTCTTAAAATCAATAAAGATCGACCCAGTTATTTGGGAGTTATTTATGGATGCTAGCCACGCATCAATAAGTCTTGTTAGTGCCGTGTGGCAAGAATGCTTGGGGCGAAAGCCGGACTGAAATACGTGCAATAGACTACGACTCTCCAAATATTGATAAAGGTGTTTGTGCACGTGTCTTTCAAGAGGTTTGGAAAGGCTGGATAATATTGAGATGGGTCTATAGTTATTAACATCAGACAGATCTTTTGATTTAGGCAAAGGGATAACCTTGGCTTGCTTCAGTTCTGATGGAAATATATTTTGTTGGATGCATAAGTTATAAATATACGTTAACGATTCTACTGTATAGGGAAGGGACAGTTTCAGGATTTTAGGACTGATCTCGTCAGGTCCCGATGATTTTTTTGTTTTTCAGTGACCCGATCAGTTTTCCTACTTCATACACAGCTAGAGGCGGTATAGAGAAGGGGGGTTTGTCCTTAGTCTTCTGCTTACAGAAGTTAAGCAGGGACTCCGGGCATGTGTAAGACGTTTTTCCGCTTGAGGGTATGATTGACTCGGCAACAGACAAAAAATGTTTGTTAAAGATGTCTGCAGTAATATTAGAAGGAATGGCTGACGATTTCTTGCTGTTACCTCGGGTGATGAGATTAACTGCGCGCCAGAGTGCGGCAGTATCTCTGTCTTCTTTAATCATTCGTTCAAAGAGAGACTTTTGAGCCCTGCGTACCATAGACTTGACACGGTTACGTTGTTTTTTGTATTCGTTAAATAGCTTGTGTCTTCTTAAGTCATTTCTCAATTTCATAGCTTCAATTATTCCTTGCGTTAGCCAAGGCGGTAACGTGTGGTTTTTTACCCGCTTTTGCCGTAAAGGGGCGTGTTTGTTAAGTACTCTTGTAAAGAGTCGATACCAAATAGTCAGAGCCTTTTCAGGGTCAGTTTCGTTATTAACGACATTAAATGGTGTTTGATCAAGGTCTGCTAGAAAAGCAGACTGATTAAACTGTTTAAATGAGCGGTACGTTATAGTTGTGTGCCCGTTCTTACGATGCACTGGCAGTTTTGTTGACCAGGAACACACAGTAGGAAAGTGATCACTGATGCTGAGGTCAGGAACACTAACATTGAACACACTAAGGGGACGGTTGGTGTAAATGTGATCAATGAGTGTTGCGGTTGTTTTTGTGATCCTAGTAGGGGCCGAAACTAATTGTTCTAAGCCGGTTTGTGTGGTGATGCAATCCCACGCGGTATGGGGCTTTAACATATCTATGTTAAAGTCGCCTAGTAGCAACGCATCACAGTTAGGTAGGCCAACTTTTTCTACTGCATGCAAGAAATCGTCGTACCATTCAAACTTGGCTGATGGGTTACGATAACAAAAGCCGATGAAGACGGGTTTAGCTTTTGGAGCCCTAAATTCCAACCAAATGCACTCAACTTCCGGAGTTTCTATGTCCTCACGCCTTTTTACTAAATGTTGGACTGAGTTATGGATGTAAACGGCAAGCCCAGTCTGACCAAGTACACGAGGGTCACGTCGAGTGATGCTAAAGTTAGGTATGTGAACGGCTTCATCGCTTATGTCGGAGTTAAGTCGCGTCTCACTAAGACCAAACAGGTGGAATGGTTCAGACGAGTTTAGAAAAACATTCAAATCGGCCACCTTGTTAAAAAGATGGTAGATGTTCAAGTGACCAGTTTGAAGGCTTCCGTGTGTCTGAGCATTATGGGTCATGTTAAATTTTAACTTTCCCAAATGAAGTGCAACACAATACAAAAAATATATAAACAGAGGGAATAGGAAATAAAGTTTCAATGCAGTAAAGCGCGGCTGAAGTTATAGCACCTCGTATCAAAACGTCACAAATGGTGTCCAACACAGCGTTATCAAATGAAGATCGCTTTTGATTAATAGTGTATCCACGTATTAATGCTGCGCAAGCCGTCTAAATAAATGAACAAATGGTGTAGCCTGCGATGTGAAGTATCGTAGGCTGAACACTTGAAACCGTACTGTCACAATGAAAACTTAGCGGAGCTTTGGTAATCAAACCAGGCGAGAAAATCACAAAAGTTGAGGCACACAGTCAATCACTGCTTTGGAATAAATCACAAGCGAACGCAGAAGAACCGTATATAAAGAAGCACACGTAACACTGACGTAATAATGAACTGCCTCACACACCCACGGTGAAATCTGCGAAGCACAACGGTGAAGGATCACTGATCACACGACACTGAATTACCAACCGCGTAAGTAGCTGACGTATCCATTGGCACCATTCGCTGTGGGCACCTGGCATAACTGGTGGTACGGTGGCAGACTATTAACCGGATAAGCAGATACACTGGTTGCTGGGCGATGATTCGACCACACACCATGGCAACCATCCGGGTACTGTGGTTGTTGCCAGGGTGCTGCAGGTGAAGAGTTGGTATGTATTTGCAGCAGATGATGGTACTAGAGTTGCTGCCAGTCAGGAACCGGCATGAAGGGCATCTGTTGTAGATGTTGCTGCTCCTGTTGTAAATGTTGTTGCTGCGCCTGTTGTAGCTGCAGCTGCTCCTGCTGTTGAAGTTGTTCATGGTCCTGTGGTTGAGGCTCCTGGCGTAGAGGTAGTTGTACTGGTGATGTGGGACCAGCAGAACCGGATACAATAGTGTCAGAAGTGGAAGTGCCACTCTGTACATTCAAGCTACCACCAGCTAAGGCCTCTGAGTAGAGTTTCGTCTTAGTGGTCGCCTGAGAGCTTCTGTGCTGGTGAGTAATTGCATCAGCCTGGTTGACAGCTGGACCACCGTACTTGATATTGCCGGCAAGCCTCCGGGTTCCCACGTGGGATGGATGAATGGGGTCAAGTCGGCCTTTGTTGTCCACACGGTACAGCGCCTTTCGGGGAAGACCGCTTGGGGCTAGGAACACGCCCGCATTGTCAACAAAGATAGCGCGCATCTTCTTTGCCACGTGGCACAGATTTGCGTTGGAGGGGGAAATACGTTGGTTAAGGCGAGAGTTTTTCCCCTGGGCAGCAGGCAAGATGGATGAGGCCTGGATGCTTGCTTTGGGGAACACGCCTTTGCAAGAAGTGACCAGTCTCTCCCACTGCTGACTGGTGATTTCATGCGTCTTGCAATCGTTCACCCCTACGTGGAAGGTGACCAGTTGGACGCGGGGTGACTGCGGCTGCTGCTTGAGAAAGTCAGTCAAGTGGGAGATTTGCAGGCCGGATATTGAGATGACCTGTACCTTTTCGCCCTGGTACATGGTCATCTTCTCTCCCTTGAAGTTTCGCACGACGGAGTCCCCGATGACGAGCGTGGTTGTGTCTACCTCTACGTTGTGATCAAAGACCCGCTCGCACGGAAGAAAGTCCTTGCGCTGCTGCTGGCTCCCGGCAATCCGATTACCGCCCCCTTGCCGCTGGCCAGGCTGAGACGGCCCGCTCCCCTCACGGTGGCTGTCTGCGATAGGGGAGGCAACGTTGACCGTAATAACCGCACTCCCTGGGGCTTGCTCTTTCTGGCTACTCGGAGGGTTGTTCTTAGGAACGGTAATCCTTACTGGGATCACATCACCAGCTGTAGTGGACACAGGCTTCATACTAGTGATTGTATCACTGTTTACGGGCATAGAGCCTTCAGGCGTTGTTGACACTAGTAGTTGGGGGGTTTGGCCAGAGGCAACAGGTAGCCCTTGTTCAGAGTTCAGTCTTTGCAGAGTGTCGTCGACGAGACAGTGAAATTCTGCCATGTTTGTCATTTGATCATGTAAGTGGGACATCTTGCCACACATACAAGACTCTAACATCCGGAGGTCATTTGCCATCTTCACCGCGCACTCGCACACCTTACTGTCAATCTGCTTAATATTTAGCATAGTGACAGTTCTCAGCTGACACAACTCTTGATGGAGAGCCTCGACGGCGGCCTGGCTGTTGCAGAGTTGGGTCTGCAGCTTTAGGATGATAAGCGGCTTTTCGTCTCGGACACCGGACACCACCAGCTCGCTATAATCAGAATCCACCTGAGTGCACGAGACGGGTAACCCGGGCGAGGTCAAGTCCTCGGTGGTGACGTCACCCGTAGACGCCACTTGGGTAACAATATGGCTGACAGGACTTGGTGTGGAGGGGGCAGGTTCGGGTGTGGAGGGGGTAGTGGCAAGGGACTGACTGGCAGGAACATCAGAGTGATCAGAGAGGGTGGAGTGGAGATCATCCCGTAGATGTGGCCCGCTGGAGGAGGGGTGTGGGATGGAGGGCGGGGTAGGCGGACCGTCACTGGAGTGACAGGATGCATACCTGGGTGGGACCGGTCTTGCTTTCTTACCACTAGACTGAAGGTGCGTAGCACCGACCTGACTAGGACCCGTGAATAGCCACCCGAATTTTTTAGGGTCGTTTGCTATCCTCAGCAATGTGCAAAACCAGTCATTTTGGTTTCACCCACGCCTGATCTCCATGGGATTAACGACCACAGATTAAACTACTGATCCTCCTAGGGATTAACAACCACGAATTGGAGGCTTCATCATAAAACGGACAGGAGACCGCCAAACAAAACGCCGGGGGGCTGCCCAACCCCCATACACTTCAAACAACAACGGAGACGCCGACCACTCAAAACTGGATTATACACCAATGAGGAATATACTTAACAAGCCCGCGGGATGAATCGGGACCTATATTACCCGAACCCCCAAGAAGCCTCGCCACTCGACAATGAGACCAAGCGGACGGCGAAAGCGGAAGCCTTTATCATCTACCACACCGGAAAACACTATGGCCAACTACGGAGCCAACGAGGCTTCAACCACCCCACTGCCCAGCGCCTTCGACGCCCTACTACAAGACAACGAATCGGGAGAAATGCCATCTAAGGACACCTTAAAAGAAGCTTTGGCAACTTGGAGGGATGTCACCACAGCGAAGGAAACCTTGGAGATCTACATGGCACACGGCGACCTTCCACCTTATCTTCCGCCGAAGAACATCAACTTGCGAGTTGGGGGAACAGCAGGCCGAGCCAAAGAAATCATGGCAGAGATTAACAAAATAGCTGCGACACACGTCGAAAAAATGGCAGAGGAGATTGCGACCTACCTCACCGAGCGACAGAAAGCAGAGAATGCAAGAATCAGCCACCTACTCCAGAAAACGAGCTCTTCCCTCAGCGGCAAAATCAAAGACGACACTCTGACGGCGGCGAAAATGGCAGCGCATGAAGCCCAAGCAGCGATCAAAAAACAAGGCGACAGAGTTAGGCAGCAGTTTGCCAACTTTCTGAAAGAAGAGACCGACGATGGAGACAACGAGAGACCTACGACCAGAGCGGCACCGAGAATGGCACCCCCACCAAGTAGACGACCACGAGAAGAGACCAGGCCGGAGAGACGCAGGCCATACGACAACCAGCCTTACTCCGTTTCCCGCCGCCCTCACCCACAAGGACGACAGAGGCGTCCTTAGATGCCCTATTACGTCGCATCTTTAGGTCCTTTTCAGGGCCATCAGTCCTCCAAAGAAGGGACTGGCTTCTTCTCTTTTCTGGTCTTGGCTCCTAAGTCCCAAGGGGACACGCATCCAACCATACCCCCACACCTCCCACAACTAGACACTTTTCGACGTATTGGAAGACTTGACGCTAGTCAAACAACACCAGGACAGAAAAAAGGATAAAACGGATCGAAGCACAACACCCACAACCAAACACCTTAAGTCATCCCTACGGGGTACGAAACGACTGACGACAACCTAAACGATACGTCACCATCAACAACTAGACCGACGAACATGACAGACCACGCATTCGAACATCTGTCCAGTCTCTCACACATGTGTAAAAACACACCAGATAAAAGTAAATAAGCATACCCTAAAACGACGAAAAAGGAAAGGGACAAACTTTAATAAAATGGAACAGAACTGTCTACGAACGGAAGCTGCACGAGCTTCGACACCACGTAACTCCAAGAACAAAACAACAAGGTAACAAGGTACAGGAGGATGCTTCGGCTACTAGGACAATAACACGGGACACACCGGATACAACAAAACACAGAGGTAATTGGACAAGGGAGGAGACCACAAACACACACCGACCATCGACAATGAGGGTATAGGGGTTTCACCGACTACCTCGACCGAAACGCTGAAATGATACATAACACAGAGCCAAAAAGACACCAGAATGCAGGGCGTGGAGTAATGGCACACACCGACCACCAAAACTCATCAAGCAAAACCAGATTCTCTACCGATTAAGAGGAATACAGGGAGTAATCGAAACGATTTCCCACACACCCGTGAGGAAACGGCCCACATAGGCACTTTTAGGTCTGTGACTTAGGGCACAACAATTGGACCGCTCACACACCCCACGGCACAAACAGCGAGTGACACCACACAGACGACAGCCGACCATTAGGATTCGACCACGCGTCACCGACGCGCGCGCTGCGCCGTCAAGCCGCCTACCCGCACCCGATAAAGCCACAGACGGAACGGAACCACAAAGCCGACTACAGCTGCCAGCCCCACTCGACAAGAAACAACCAAGCAACCGGAGCCCAGGACTTCAAATCAACGGAAGACCACAAGCAAGAAGGAACTCGTCGACTTTTCTCCCACACCTATAATAGGGTGGTTGAGACTCACCCTCCCACACCTATAATAGGGTGGTTGAGACCCACACCTGATAAAGGGTGGATGAAACAAGAAACAACCAAGCAAGCAAGGCCCAAGACTCCAAATCAACAGGAAAACCACAAGCAAGAAGGAACTCTTCGACTATTCTCCCACACCTATAATAGGGTGGTTGAGACCCGCCCTCCCACACCTAAAATAGGGTGGTTGAGACCCACTCCCACACCTATAATAGGGTGGTTGAGACCGACTCCCACACCTATAATAGGGTGGTTGAGACCCACTCCCCACACGCATTTAAGGGCAGTCGGAACCCCCATCTCTCACCACACCGAATTTTGTCCCCAAACACATTTTTCAGCTTGGGCGAGTAAAGGGTTTAAAAGCTAACCAACTTTCACTACCCGGCTAAGGACCATTGGCTTGAGCACTCATGGCGAGGCACTTTAACAGGAGGCACAAGAAAGCGAAGGCGCAACGACACAGATACAGACAAAACGGTGGTCACACCAACACAGCAACTCTCAAGGAGAAGACAAAGGAAGCAAGAAAATTTATTCGGAACTTCTCCAAACACAAACTCACGGACCCGGAAATTCGAGCGCTGGGAAAAGGACTGAAATTTATTCCAGTCCCAAACAACAAACGAGCCAAGAACGAAATCATATCAGCATTTGACGAACTCACCCGTAAAATACGCTGCAAATACCATTTTCAGAATCAGGACAAATCTGAGCGGATTCCACACCCACTACAGTTTAGCTCAGGGTACACCCCACAAAGGGCAAACGGTCCAATTGAACGATACATCAGCAACACAAAGGACGAATTAACGCACGTCAGCATGTCAAGCACACGAAGCAATTTCACGAGAGAGGAACGTGAAGCACTCAAGGCGCTCAAAAATAATACGGACATCGCTTTAAAAAAAGCCGACAAAAACAGCACAATCGTACTCCTCAACAGAGACGATTACATCAGGGAGGGTTTGAGACAACTGGAGGACGGAATACACTACGAGAAAACAGATGCGGCAAACACAGAGGCCATCATAGCCGAAATCCTCAACACATCTGAGACACTATACAGAACTAAGAAGATAGACAAACAAACCTACAAGTTCCTACGACAAACGGAAACCTACAAAAACACAGCCTCCTTCTACCTACTTCCCAAAATCCACAAACACCCAACAGAGGTGTTGGATGACATGGAGAAAAATGGAATGCAAGGGAGAATTATAGCGGGTCGCCCAATCGTGGCACAGTCAGCAAGCCCGACTATAGCTATAGCGAAATTTGTGGATCTCCACCTACTACCGTTCGTACAAAAACAACCTACATACATCAGAGACACACCGGCGTTCATCAATAAAATTGAACAAACAAGGATCCCCCGAGAAACTAAGCTAGTATGCTATGACGTCACATCGATGTACAGTAACATGGAATTCCACGAATTGCTGGAGGCAGTGAACCAAACAGTCCCGGACATAGTTGAAACACCACCTATGCCACCGATTGAAAAACACCACCTCCTCAGATTCCTGGAGATTATCCTCACGAACAACGTCTTCACCTTCAATGGACAGCTCTACCGACAAATTATCGGCGCCCCGATGGGCTCTAAAGTTTCACCGGAAGCCTGCGACATCAATATGGGCATAATACTGAACAATATCATCAACCTTTTTGAGGAGAGAGAGAAAATCATTTGGAACGGAAGATACAGAGATGACGGCTTCCAAATGTGGAATGCGGACAATGACACCATCAACAGGTTTTTTAACCTCGCCAACTCCTATCACCCACTCCTGAAATTCACATACACAATCGAAGACCATACAGCTACCTTCCTGGACACTCAAGTTTACAAGGGAGAGCGGTTTGAGCGTGAAGGAATAC
This sequence comes from Semisulcospira habei, assembly GCA_036245525.1. Classification (NCBI taxonomy): domain Eukaryota; kingdom Metazoa; phylum Mollusca; class Gastropoda; family Semisulcospiridae; genus Semisulcospira; species Semisulcospira habei. Next base: position 10,609,332 of record BTPG01000002.1, on the reverse strand, counting down.
TGGACATCAAAACATACAGAAAACCGACAGAAACTTATCAATACCTACAAAGGGATTCAGCTCACCCTCAACACGTCTTCAAAGCTCTGATTCGGGGGGAAACAACAAGATATATGAGGACTAACAGCAACAGAACAGACCTACATGAACAGATCCATCTGTTCCACGACAAAATGACGGACCGGGGATACAAACAGACGGAACTCACGCAAGAAACGGACACAGTACTCGCGAAAGACAGAAAACAACTCCTAGCGGAAAGACCGAAGAAAGCAGGAAAAACACCTCTGGTCATGGTCACCCCATACTACCCCAGTATCAAGCACCTACAAAGGAAAATTCAAACACACTGGCACCACATGACGAGAGACCCAGAGTGTAAAACACTCTTCCCCAATCCACCGCTGATCGCCTATAAGCGACATAAAAACATAAAGGACTTGATTATATCAGCGAAACTCAACACAAAGAGAGACACAGCCGTGTCAGCCACGGACATAAACAAAACACTAGAAGACGACGCCGCAAACAACAACTAACCACCACGGCAACAACGGCCCTCCAAGCAAGGATTAGAAACCATCGACCCTAAACAGAGCACCCCATCCACCAACCAAAGACAAAGCTCATCACGTTTAATCCCCCTTCACACTCTCGCTCTCCGCTCAACGACAGGGAAACCAACCACACACACAGCATGAAGCTCAAACCCCGTAGGGGACTCTCAGCCACCCACCCCAACTAGGGTAAGAAAAGGATGTAAGAAGCATACAGTACTCCACGTAATCCAGTTTGCCCCATGGACCCAACGAGAATCAGACCCGCTGCCACGAAGAAAGCAAGCAACATTACGCCTAATTCCCCACAGACAGCCCGGAGCAACGATACAAGCTTATCTCCTCTCCCCGCGTCAGCCCTAAAGACAACGAGACGGAGGAAAAGAAAGCGGTTTAACCCACGACCATACTCCAACGGGACGATCAAGCCGGATTAACAAGGATGTACTACCGCGTCAAAGAAAAAACGGCCACATTTCACAACCAACAACTGCCCGTCACCCTAACGGGACCAGGAAAACTACGCAACCCTTAAGCACAGTCCACTACACTGCCCAATCCGCGATTCCTCTTCCACACCCCACCAGACTTCAAGAGACGGAATCCCACGAACGGATAAGGAGAAACACGTAGGTTAACTCCAACATCACGACACTAACAACGCACCCACCAACTTAAACGACAACCCTCTACGACATCAACAACGCACCCACCCACTTAAACGACAGCCCTCTACAACAATAGGCCGGTTCCCTGACGAGTATATCGGAGCCTGTAGTCACAGACTACGAATACCGATCGAAACGCCTCCCGAGTGCTTCACATAACACAACGCATGCGACAGCAGCGACCACCAACAACTCGGAGAATAAACAGGCGTCGGGACCAGAGTGACAGGATGCATACCTGGGTGGGACCGGTCTTGCTTTCTTACCACATGGCGAGGCACTTTAACAGGAGGCACAAGAAAGCGAAGGCGCAACGACACAAATACAGACAAAACGGTGGTCACACCAACACAGCAACTCTCAAGGAGAAGACAAAGGAAGCAAGAAAATTTATTCGGAACTTCTCCAAACACAAACTCACGGACCCGGAAATTCGAGCGCTGGGAAAAGGACTGAAATTTATTCCAGTCCCAAACAACAAACGAGCCAAGAACGAAATCATATCAGCATTTGACGAACTCACCCGTAAAATACGCTGCAAATACCATTTTCAGAATCAGGACAAATCTGAGCGGATTCCACACCCACTACAGTTTAGCTCAGGGTACACCCCACAAAGGGCAAACGGTCCAATTGAACAATACATCAGCAACACAAAGGAAGAATTAACGCACGTCAGCATGTCAAGCACACGAAGCAATTTCACGAGAGAGGAACGTGAAGCACTCAAGGCACTCAAAAATAATACGGACATCGGTTTAAAAAAAAAAAAAAAAAAAAGCCGACAAAAACAGCACAATCGTACTCCTCATCAGAGACGATTACATAAGGGAGGGTTTGAGACAACTGGAGGACGGAATACACTACGAGAAAACAGATGCGGCAAACACAGAGGCCATCATAGCCGAAATCCTCAACACATCTGAGACACTATACAGAACCAAGAAGATAGACAAACAAACCTACAAGTTCCTACGACAAACGGAAACCTACAAAAACACAGCCTCCTTCTACCTACTTCCCAAAATCCACAAACACCCAACAGAGGTGTTGGATGACATGGAGAAAAATGGAATGCAAGGGAGAATTATAGCGGGTCGCCCAATCGTGGCGCAGTCAGCAAGCCCGACTATAGCTATAGCGAAATTTGTGGATCTCCACCTACTACCGTTCGTACAAAAACAACCTACATACATCAAAGACACACCGGCGTTCATTAATAAAATTGAACAAACAAGGATCCCCCGAGAAAATAAGCTAGTATGTTATGACGTCACATCGATGTACAGTAACATGGAATTCCACGAATTGCTGGAGGCAGTGAACCAAACAGTCCCGGACATAGTTGAAACACCACCTATGCCACCGATTGAAAAACACCACCTCCTCAGATTCCTGAAGATTATCCTCACGAACAACGTCTTCACCTTCAATGGACAGCTCTACCGACAAATTATCGGCGCCCCGATGGGCTCTAAAGTTTCACCGGAAGCCTGCGACATCAATATGGGCATAATACTGAACAATATCATCAACCTTTTTGAGGAGAGAGAGAAAATCATTTGGAACGGAAGATACAGAGATGACGGCTTCCAAATGTGGAATGCGGACAATGACACCATCAACAGGTTTTTTAACCTCGCCAACTCCTATCACCCACTCCTGAAATTCACATACACAATCGAAGACCATACAACTACCTTCCTGGACACTCAAGTTTACAAGGGAGAGCGTTTTGAGCGTGAAGGAATACTGGACATCAAAACATACAGAAAACCGACAGAAACTTATCAATACCTACAAAGGGATTCAGCTCACCCTCAACACGTCTTCAAAGCTCTGATTCGGGGGGAAACAACAAGATATATGAGGACTAACAGCAACAGAACAGACCTACACGAACAGATCCATCTGTTCCACGACAAAATGACGGACCGGGGATACAAACAGACGGAACTCACGCAAGAAACGGACACAGTACTCGCGAAAGACAGAAAACAACTCCTAGCGGAAAGACCGACGAAAGCAGGAAAAACACCTCTGGTCATGGTCACCCCATACTACCCCAGTATCAAGCACCTACAAAGGAAAATTCAAACACACTGGCACCACATGACGAGAGACCCAGAGTGTAAAACACTCTTCCCCAATCCACCGCTGATCGCCTATAAGCGACATAAAAACATAAAGGACTTGATTATATCAGCGAAACTCAACACAAAGAGAGACACAGCCGTGTCAGCCACGGACATAAACAAAACACTAGAAGACGACGCCGGAAACAACAACTAACCACCACGGCAACAACGGCCCTCCAAGCAAGGATTAGAAACCATCGACCCTAAACAGGGCACCCCATCCACCAACCAAAGACAAAGCTCATCACGTTTAATCCCTCTTCACACTCTCGCTCTCAACGACAGGGAAACCAACCACACACACAGCATGAAGCTCAAACCCCGTAGGGGACTCTCAGCCACCCACCCCAACTAGGGTAAGAAAAGGATGTAAGAAGCATACAGTACTCCACGTAATCCAGTTTGCCCCATGGACCCAACGAGAATCAGACCCGCTGCCACGAAGAAAGCAAGCAACATTACGCCTAAGTCCCCACAGACAGCCCGGAGCAACGATACAAGCTTATCTCCTCTCCCCGCGTCAGCCCTAAAGACAACGAGACGGAGGAAAAGAAAGCGGTTTAACCCACGACCATACTCCAACGGGACGATCAAGCCGGATTAACAAGGATCTACTACCGCGTCAAAGAAAAAACGGCCACATTTCACAACCAACAACTGCCCGTCACCCTAAACTCATCGGACCAGGAAAACTACGTAACCCTTAAGCACAGCCCACTACACTGCCCAATCCGCGATTCCTCTTCTACACACCCCACCAGACTTCAAGAGACGGAATCCCACGAACGGATAAGGAGAAACACGTAGGTTTACTCCAACATCACGACACTAACAACGCACCCACCAACTTAAACGACAACCCTCTACGACATTAACAACGCACCCACCCACTTAAACGACAGCCCTCTACAACAATAGGCCGGTTCCCTGACGAGTATATCGGAGCCTGTAGTCACAGACTACGAATACCGATCGAAACGCCTCCCGAGTGCTTCACATAACACAACGCATGCGACAGCAGCGACCACCAACAACTCGGAGAATAAACAGGCGTCGGGACCAGAGTGACAGGATGCATACCTGGGTGGGACCGGTCTTGCTTTCTTACCACCACACAGATGACGGTGGTCACGGTCAGAGGCTCGAGGACAAGATTAGCGGAGCTGTTCCGAGGGTTACAGGACTGAACAATCGGCGATAGGGAGGTAGAGTCGTCAGCCTCCAATCCGATTAAGGGGAGGGATGAGTCCAAAATTGCCCGAGGAGGGGTGTCTGGGAATGATACTATCGGGGAGATGGTGGGATCGCATGACTGGTCACGCGGCATGTCAACAAGGACATTGTCAGCAGGGTCTGCGCAGCCGTCTTTCAGCTGTTGTACGAATGTACACAAAGAGTAATATTCGCTTAGGACCCACGTGTCCTTGTTGTGTCCCTGAATGAGACAGGTGCCGCCAGTCTTGCGACGCACGTGGAAGTAGAGGGTGATGGTGATTTTGGGTTTTGCTCTCCCCCTGATTTGTATGAATGTTTTTCCCAAGTCATCGGGAATGTCAGGATTGGAACAATCCAGGTAGGAGTCACCACACTCTACAGGTTCATTTCTGGCGTCTGTGTCCCTCCAGACTACAGTGTAACCGCCTCTTGCCTGGAGCAGGTTGACGTAGCGGTGGTAGAGGGCAGTTCGCCAGCGCTTGAGGGTGATGACGCCATTGGGGCCGTTGCTGTAGAAACGCGTTTGCTGGCCGCACGCAGTGTCCTTTAGCACCGGGTTTTCTCTCTTAAAGGGATTGGCGAGGGTGGGGTCTTGCGTCACGACACTTAGAGAGAGGGATGAAGATGCCATCGCGACTCGGACTTGGTGGTATGCTGTAACCGGGCACTCAGCGCCAACTTTAGAGAGTTAGAAACAGGGGTAGGTGTGGAGGGTGGTGGGATCAGCAAACATTGTGACACCCCTCAGGAAGTGCCAGCGTGTCTGCAGGGCTGACAGGAGTGGAGTCTGGTGGAGATGATACAGCATCGTGTCACAGAGTCAGTAAGCCGAAAAGCAAACATTGGCTGCTTAGATCTGAAGTTCAGCAATAGACTGCTCTAGTCACAGTCTAACTCCTCACAGTTACTGACAGTGCAAGGGATGAAATATATAATTGAAAGAAAAATATAGACAATGGCAGGCGTAAGTTCTACTATATTCAATGAGTTCCAGAAAACAAAGTGGATGACGATGCGTTCAAAATTACGAGAAGAATATCGTAAAGTGATAGTTCGTATGATCGGATTTACCTTGCACGACGGACAAAGACTGGCTTTAGTCTGGGCACAACTCGCATCACACGTACACAATATGATATCATCCGGGGAAAATAGTGTGCTTTGTCCTGCACACTTCTCACACTCACAAGCATTAGGATATCCGTGTGATGATAGTTAGTATGCACGTCCACTGGAATAATGTTTAAAAAGTATAAGAAAGTCCACAGCTTACATAGAAAAACACATAGTACACAGTATATCAAGCAATCCAAAGCGTCACGGTTGGCTGCACGACGGAGCTAAGACTTACACGTCTTACCCAGCCGGCGGCTGGAGGAGACTGCAGCAGGAGCAGACAACATCCCAGCAGAGCTAGTCCAAGAAGGGGGAGAAGACATGATAAGCGCCTTACTAACAATCTGCAATAAGATCTGGCAGTCAGGGGATTGGCCCACACCATGGACCCAATCACTTATAATAACTCTCCCCAAAAAAGGCAACTTACATAAATGCCAGAATTATCGCACGATCAGTTTTATATGCCACCCAAGCAAAGTCATGCTAAAGATCCTACTGAACAGGCTGAAGCCACAGGCAGAGGAAATCCAAGCTGAGGAACAGGCAGGATTCAGACCAGGGCGCAGCACAACTGAGCAGATCTTCAACCTGAGAGTTCTATGTGAGAGGTACCTCCAGCACCAGCAATCTATCATGTCTTTGTGGATTTTAAGAAAACGTTTGACAGGGTATGGCATGCAGCCCTTTGGTCCACTATGAAGCTATACAATATAAATGCCAACCTGATCAAAGTCAAAGACAAGGCTGCTTGCTCTCACCTACTCTTTTCAACATCTTCCTGGAAAGAATCATGACAGACGCTCTGAAAGATCATGAAGGAACTGTCAGTATTGGAGGTAGAACAATCACGAACTTGCGCTTTGCGGACAACATTGATGGCATTGCAGGAACAGAGAAGGAGCGAGCTCAGCTGGTGGAAAAGCTGGACAGCACAGCCATTTTGTATGGGATGGAAATCAGTGCAGGGAAGACCAAACTGATGACAAATAGCTCAAGTGGCATAGGCACAGACGCCATGATTGGAAGCCAAAAACTAGAAACAGTTAATAATTTCAAATACTTAGGAGCCATGGTGACAGATGAGGGATCAAAACCAGAAATACTGTCCAGGATTGCGCAGACAACAACAGCACTGACAAGATTGAAGACCATATGGAAGGACAGAAACATGACGCTCTGCTCCAAGATCAGACTGATGCTCTCCTTAGTCATCTCAGTGTTCTTGTATGTCTGCGAATCATGGACCCTCACAGCAGACCTTGAAAGGAGGATACAAGCCACTGAAATGAGATGTTTTCGAAGGCTGCTTGGCATTTCATACAAAGATCACATAACGAACGAGGAAGTGGGAAGCAGAATCATGCAAGCCATCGGGCCCTATGACGAGTTTCAGCGGAGTTTACCGTGACAGGTGCCGCCGCCATACCACCACCCACAAACTGCACTGATGGTGCTGACCAGAAGTGACCCCACCTGACGCCATTTCCGTTGTTTTTCAGGTCACTATGATGAAGATGATGTCCAGTTGTAATGCGCACCCACTCCATACTAGCAACATGCTCAGAGCGCATTAAAAAAAAATAATAAAAAAAAAACTTTTGTGCACAGTAGTCCTAGAATTAAAAGTCAAGAAACAGGTGGGTCTTGAAGTGCCTGCTGAAGTGCCAATGCAGTCAATGTCCCTCAAGGATTGTGGTAGTCCATTCCACGATACATATTTAAATTAGGTAGTTCAGGCAGTAAGAAGACCGGCGTTTTTAAAAATAAATAACTAAAAATAGCCAAGAAATGCGACGGCTTTTGTGGGGGGTGTTTTGTGCATGGCAAGTGTGCAGCTGGTGGGCGGTAGTGTTATTTAGGGGAATGACAAATGAAGGGATGACTGGGATTAAGGCTAAGAGGCGCTAGCATCACCTATCTGGTTTGTGAGTAAAGCACACTTAGCCCTGTGAGTGCCGCAGCAGAGCGAACAAATCCCAATTACAAGAGGAATATATCCTCATGAGCCTCCCGCAGGCGCGGGGGCTCATGAGGATCTATTCCTCTTGCTCACATCATTCATACCTGCGTGCGTCAGAGGGACTGGGCAATCCTGAATTGATCTGCCCACTGCGGCCGACTTCGACCCAATAGCCTTTTGCGTACTGGGTACCGACATCCTTTTCAACCTATTCTTCTGACCGATCATATGCTGTCACTTGGCCGTCGACAGCCCGAAGTTCTTTTGCACTCTGGGGAGGTATAGCATTGTCTAGAATGTCATCTGGTCCTCAGTGACAAGATGCCAATAATTTCAGAATGCCTAAAGGGACACTGCGTGACTTATACCTATGTATAAATATATTGGTTGCCACATTCCTTCTGCAATAATGAAGATAGGTAGCGACTGATCTCTATACTTGTTTGTTTGTCTATTTGATGAAGGGCATTTATATTAATAGAAATAATAATAAATTGTGTTGCAACTGTCTTTTCTAAGCGTGTTTCTTTCTCCGTCTGGGATCTTCTCTGTATAAATATAGCTGCAGTATTAGCCCATTCCTCACTGCCATTGGTCGAACATTCTGTTTCGGCAATCTGTGTCAGTTTAACGGCTAACACATTCTACCTCAGGACCCATATCCCCACATTTTCACGTTGCCCTCTGAAGGACTGTATGCCAATTCTGGAGACGGACAGATCGAACGTGACAGTTCAAGGGTGGTGCCAGAATAGCTTGGCGCCTAAGGGCGCCAAGCTATTCTGGCACCACCCTTGAACTATCATGCTCGACTCATGTCTTGCTGTGGTGTGTCGGGGCTGAATGAACTAAGAGCGCCAGCTGTAGGAGGAAGGGGATACGAAATGGTGTTGCTGTGACCGGGAACACCCAGCTCTCATAACCCACCTGATGTGACTTTGTTTTGTGCAGCAAGACTTGTACTTGTTTGCAAAATACGTTTTGTATTGTTTTTATTCAGTAGATTTCCTTCAGTATAAGGTCTCGCAAGGTATTGCTTTCAGTGATGCCTGCGTTGGTCCGACCCCTCTGGCTTACTCAGTTCTAAACCACTACGTTTTCAGCGTCTGTTCAGGGTACGCAACCGCGTCAGCCGCTTCGCTGCTTTGTTCTAGCGTGGGTTTCTACAAGGGCGTTTAGTTGTGTTTGTTGCTCAGCATTCTAAGTCCGATATCTCTTTAGTGCCTGCACCGATTGTTTTAAACCAATATCCATAAGGTTCAGGATGATAGATACTTTCATTTTTTAATTTACTTCTAGTCCGGTCGATTTTGGGTTAAACATTATTTTGGGATTTTGCACCTTTTGCTTCGTTCAAGTTCAAGTCCTTTAAAAAAATTATAATTAATTCTAGCCTTAATTAATCAAGTCAATGTTTGGCACTAGTAAGACTACATTTGCGGCTCTTTTCTTAGTAGCAAACCGCAAGTTTCTAAGTCCTGTAGAATCGGAGCTATAGTCAGAAAACCAAGTGCAAACAAACACAGATTTAAACTTTCCGCTCCGAAAGCAGCTATTTTTTGGGAAAAGGACGAGTGAGACCTTCTGTGTGGTCCGCGCATGCGGTATATAAAGCCCCTTCTGTGGCGCGCACGCGGTCTAATCCAGGGAAAAAGGACGGGCTTGTTCCATAGCATGTCCGTTGAAAGGTCCTGGTAAATCAAAGTGCCACAGTTGCAGTGTGCCTGAATTGATCAGTGTTCAGGTCGTACTTCCTAGGAAATATATTTCTCTGTCTCCCATAAACCCGCCCGTCAGGGCCGTCCATTATCACTTCGGTGCCGTGGACATTAAGGTTGTAGGACACACCTGTTTCGCGCATCTTTTCTGCGCATTTAGATACCGCTATCTTGCGTCTGCCGTGACCTGAGACTAGAGGTCACCGAAAAAAAACCGCCGTACGGCAAGTCGTATTGCAAACAAGCTCAATTTATCGATAATTGACAAAAGATATATACTGTCTGAAATAGGTGTGTACGCTGACTGTTTCTATGCATAAAATGTTGTGTTTCCTCAGAAATAAGATACTTTTGCATAAGTTGCGACAAGTCATCGAGCGTCAGTAGTAACGCACCATTTCTCAGAAGAAGAAAAAAAAAATGAACGGGCCAACCGAACGGGAGCCAGGAAAACAACAAAATCTCTTTAAACATCAGGAAGGAAAAGGTAAAGTAAAGTAGAAAAAGAGGTTGGTGGTGTTTGCTAAGTGACTAGAACACGAGTTACTAGTAGTGAAAGAAAAATGTCGTACGTAAGTGGCATATCTGACTGGTTTTCCAACTCTTAAAAAAAAGAAAGTTTTATGCACCGCCGTGAAATGTCACCTGCACGGCGTAAAACCCCAATAGCTAACTGTCCTTTTATGCATGGAAATTTACAGCCTACCTGCAATGAAGAAGACTACATTTTATTGTGGGTTGACAGGGGCATGCATTCCATGTGTGTCAGTCACCACCTAGAAGTAGAACATTTCCATACATTCTCAGAGAGCCTTTATTAATACGGTGGAAGGAATGTAGTCCACATTGTAGTGATATTAAACCAGTGCCAGTGCTTATTATTTAGGAAAATGTACTGTGTGTAGTATAAATTCCTGCTAAGGGAGAATTTTGCATTACTAACTCAGTAACTGCTTTCAGTACTTAGTAATTTAGTTTTCTCATCCATTCTCTGTCTTATGAAGGCTATATTAGTTATTACAGATTAGGAGATAGGTCCAGCATTTTTTTAGTTCAAGGATGGTGCCAGAATAGCTTGGCGGATGAGACGCCAATCGATTCTGGCACCACCCTTGAACTATCATAGTCACATTTATTTCAAGCAGTGGGTGTATCAGGATTAAAAGGATTACCTAGTAAAACGCTACTTTGACTGAAACCCTAATATTTGTTGACTACCATTTTGGATGACCGTAGAATGTGTGAAAAATACAAATTTGACTAGTACAAAAGCAAGCCTGTATGTTGAGACTCATGACACTTGTGACACTTATTTCAGCTACCGTTTGGAAAGGTCACACAGGTTGTGAATCAGTTATGCGCATGAGGCGTACAGACGTGACTTTGCCATTGTTGTTTGTTCTTTGTGGTTTACACAGTTTTTGTCGCATTTATTTTGAAAGTAATAATCTGCCCCTGCATTTAGTTCACGCAAAGTGAAATTGTCATGCTGCCGAACAACACAGTAATAATCATGTATTTCATTTCAGGCTAATACTGCTGTTGACCTCTCGCTGTGAAGTCTCAGTACTTTCACCCAGAGTACATACTTGCAAACAAGCGCAGAAGTATGACGTCTACACCAACTGACCAAGGTCACACTCACAGCTCAAGTGAAGTGAGGGAATGTGACACTCATTCTCCTGGACTCAAGGTAAATCATACCAGTAGATATGTGATGAGAATCAGGTGCAGAACACAACACAACTATGGTGTGAATGAACACATCATACTGTAATGCCTTCTTTCATTGGCTCATGTGCGAAGCAAGTGTAAGGCTATGTTCTGGGCCATTGGTCGTCCATGGTAAACTTTAATGTTGGCATTTTCTCGGAGACTATTCAATCCACAGTCTTCAAACGTAGCCGAAGGATACTTTGTGGCAAGACCTTTCTTACTCTTAGCCTACCAGTTTGAGTTCAGGCCAAGGGTCATGAGAAATCAAGAAATAGGTTTAAAAAAAAATAGCCATATTTTGACAAAAGATATTTTTTTCTCCAATACTATTCACAACTGTACATAAGCCAGCACTTTACATATGCTTAGCCTCATGGCACTTAAATTTCAGTCACCTTTTGGAAAGGTCACACAGTTCAGATTAAGAAAATGATCAGTTTTAAATGCACACGAGCGATCCAGGCTTCACCATTCTTGTTTGTGGTGTTCACAGTTTATTTCACATTAGTTTGAAGGTAGTAATGTGTAAACTAAATGTAGGGATAAATTGGGTGGGTGGGTGGGTGGGGGTCCCCCCACCGGCCCCGAATTGTTTATAATGCTATAACAAAGTCCCTGTTTGTGGAGTTTGGAACCGACCCACCCTGAAATAAGATCAGAAGTGAAATTGCCATGCTGCCGAATAACACGATACACATGTATTTCATTTCAGGTCAGTGCTGCTGTTGACGTCTCACTGCAGAGTCACGCCCAGAGGGTATACTTGCAAACAAGCACAGAAGTACGACGCCTACACCAAGAAGAGGCAAGAGCTAGTCAGGTCATGTTTGCTCACAGGAGAAGGCCACAGCTAAAAGCAGGCAATTCCAGTTCCAGCGGATCAACTAAAGTGAGAGAAGGCGACACTTATTGTCCTGGACTCGAGGTAAAGCATACCGATTGATTTGTGAATAGAATCAGGTTCATAACAAAACACAACTAGTTGGGATAAACACATCACACTGTAATGCTTTCTTTCATTTTGAAGATGGTGTAGTAGTAGTACCAGCATTCTCAACAACACCGAATGCTAAAATCACTTGTTGTCAACAAGTGGCACCATATTGCATTTGATTTGAAAACTAGAGGGTTGGGCGAGTCTCCAAATACTGTCGTTTTCTTTAATAAGCACTTAGTGCATACAAAAGGACTAGAAAAATCTGAATACTACCCATTTGGTCCAGTGTGTGCAGTTGCTAAACAGCAATGCGTTGTGTCCTGTTTGAAACAATTTCTGCAAGTTACACTTTGAATATTGATGCTGATTCTAGATATATGTATACACCCTTTGTGGTCATTTCAAGCTCGATGGCGTCTAATTTTTGGCGCAAGTGTCATAGCAAAAGTAAGTGTTTGTAATGGGTCGTCCGTCAACTGTCTGTTACCTGTGGGCAACTTTAACATTGGCATTTCCTCGAAGACTATGCAAGCCTCAGACTTCAAACTTGGCACAAGGGTACTTTGTGGTAAAATAATTCTAAACATACCAATTTCTGTGACCTTTTAAAGGTCATCTCAAGTAGTATTTTCAACTTCAAACTCAAACTTGCTATGGAGATACCACATGATAAGGGTGAAAAAAGTTAGTTTCGGGTAGAGTTGTAGTTTTTATCAATGTTTTTGCAAACTTTTCAATAAAATTTGGCATGATGATAACACTTTTCTGTGCTACTAATGTAATCAGCCCCTCACAGAGGTCAAGGGTCACAGAGGGTTGACAAATGTGTGAAAAATGAAGGGATTTGGAAAAATACTCAGGTTTCGCTGGTACAAAATCCAGCCCTATACTTATGTTTAGACATTTCAGAGACCTGTTGGAGAAGTCAAGCCAAGGTCAAAAAGGACAGACATATTATGTGGATTGGTCATACACGTGAACCATAAGGACATTGCCTTTCTTGTTCATGTTCTGACTACTGTCATATTATGCATGTATGTACTTTGTATAATACTTGCAAACATATATGCACGCAATATGTGCATGTCAGAAATTTTTTTGATACAAAATTATCTTTTGCAGGTTGCGAAAAATGAGGGAAGAAAAGTTCAGCGGGTACATCTCTCCGCAATGGCCAACCGACGAGAAGGCAAAGGAAGTGAACTGATTGTCCTGTGTAGGAGGGCAGACGTCCTGTTATTTTGATGTCCATCCACCAGGCTGGCCACAGTGTCAAGGTTTTGGACAGTCACATCATTCGCAATGCAGCAAAAGCATGTGCCTTACCGCCTGAGCTGATGCATCGCCATATATTAGGAGAAGGGCAAGCAGGCTTTAGGCCTGGCTATTCAACTGCAGACACAACAACAGTGGGGCAGTGACAACAAAGTGACAATGACAAAACTCGAGAAAATAGAAATAAAGAGGGAGTGTTTCCATAAGCCTGACATAGAAGCAGCGGGGCAACAAAATTGTAACGTGCAGTCGAGCAGTTCAGGGGCTATTGTACAGTGATGGGGGTGTGCTTTGTGTGTTTTCATATAACAATGTGACAAAGCGATTTGAACCCATGTTGTAATTTGTAGTGCAGTAAAAAGGTGACAAATATCTGTATTTTGACCAAAAAGATGTTTTCTCAAGTATACACAACTTCAAACCCAGACTTGGTACAAGGTGGTAAGAACTTTTCATGCATACTAATTTCGTATGCATGAAAGGTCAGAAAGGTCAAGGGTCACAAGAAATCGGGAAATAGGTACACTCTTGGCTGGACTTCGCGAACGAAGATTTTATAGGAGTTGCCCACGACGTCTGCAGGCTTGTTCGTGGCTGCGGAGGCCAATCCGGGACAGGCAGGTTCGACCACAGTGGCTGCAGGGGAAGGTATGGCCAGAGTTCTGAGTTGCGGCATCTCTGTTCTTTCTCCTGAGCCGCTTGTCCTTAAGGCTAGCTCTGCGAGAGTCCTCAAAGGAGACAGCTGCCTTGTAAATAGTGGAGCGCCAGGTGTCACGGTCCACAGCAAGCGAAGACCACTGGTGGTGGTCGATTTGGCAGGCACTAAGTGACTTCTTGAGACAGTCTTTGTATCTCTTCTTTGGTGCCCCTCTGTCACGGTGTCCAGTAGCAAGCTCGCCGAACAGGGTGATCTTTGGTAGGCGATGATCCTCCATCCTGGAGACATGCCCCGCCCAGCGGAGCTGTGTCCGCAGCAGCAAAGCCTCGATGCTCACGGTTTCAGCCTGTTCAAGGACCTCGACATTGGTGACATAGTCACTCCAGTGAATGCCCAGGATGGTACGCAGGCAGCGCTGGTGGAAGCGTTCGAGGAGTCGTAGTTGGCTGCGGTAGAGGGCCCAGGACTCGGAACCATACAGCAGGGTGGTGAGGACCACAGCTCTGTACACGCTGATCTTGGTGCCTGTTTTCAGCTGTTGATTGTGCCACACCCGCTTGAAAAGTCGCCCGAAAGCGCTGTTCGCTTTTGCCAGCCTGCTGTCAAGCTCCTTGTCCAGCTTGGCGTCCGACGTGATAATGCAGCCAAGGTAAGTAAACTGGTGCACTGACTTTAGTTCAGACTCGCCGATGGTGATGTGAGGAGGGCGATACACTGTCTTGGGTGCCGGCTGATGGAGGACCTCTGTCTTTTTCAGACTGACCTCGAGTCCAAAGAGCTGGGCAGCGTCTGCGAAGCAGGACGTGATGCGCTGCAGGGCTCTCTCTGTGTGTGCAACGAGGGCAGCATCATCAGCAAAAAGCAGCTCACGGATCAGTTGGTCTAGGGTTTTCGTGTGGGCCTGCAGTCGTCTGAGGTTGAACAGGCTGCCATCGAGACGATACCTGATGTACACTGCATCGTCATCATCGAGGTCCACTGTGGCCTGCTTCAACATCATGCTAAAAAAGATGGTGAAGAGGGTCGGTGCCAGCACGCAGCCCTGCTTTACGCCGTTGAGAATGGGGAATGGTTCTGAGAGGTCATTGTTGAGTCTGACCTGACCTTGCTGGTCCTCGTGTAGCTGGACAATCATGTTGAGGAACTTTGGGGGACAGCCAAGTCGCTCCAGGATCTGCCACATGCCTTGCCTGCTCACAGTGTCGAACGCTTTTGTTAGGTCGACAAACGTTACGTACAGCCCTTTGTTCTGCTCGCGGCACTTCTCCTGTAGCTGTCTCAGCACAAAGACCATATCGGTGGTGCTCCTGTTTGCTCTGAAGCCACACTGGCCCTCTGGGAGTTGGTCTTCAGCGATGGCAGGTACCAGCCGATTCAGGAGCAGCCTTGCAAGGATTTTCCCAGCAATGGACAGCAGTGTAATTCCCCGATAGTTGGAACAGTCAGACTTCTCACCTTTGTTCTTGTACAGGGTGATAACGACTGCATCACGGAGATCCTTTGGTAGTGTTCCTTCCTCCCAGCAGCAGAGAAAGAGGTCATGGAGCTTGTTGTGCAGTGCTGTGCCTCCATGTTTCCAGATCTCTTGCGGTATTCCATCAATGCCTGCTGCTTTGCCACTCTTGAGCTGGTGGATGGCTGTGAGGGTCTCTTCAGCGGTGGGCGGTTCGTCCAATTCAACTTTTACTGGGAGCTGTGGGATTTGTAGGACGACTGCTTCTTGAACAGTGCGCTCAGCGCTGAAGAGGCTCTCAAAGTATTCCGACCAGCGGTTCAAGATGGAGGTATTATCTGTGAGGAGTGCCTGGCCATTCGCGCTTCGCAGGGGACTTTGTACCAGGTGCCTGGGGCCATACACTGCTTTCAATGCTTCGTAGAAGCCCCTGTAGTCACCATTGTCTGCGCAAAGCTGGGTCCTCTGTGCAAGTCTGGTCCACCACTCATTCTGGAGATCTCTGAGCTTGCGCTGGAGACTGCTGCAGACGAGGCGGAAGGCAGACTTCTTCACAGGGCAGGAAGGCTGGGCTAGGTGGGCCTGATGGGCGGCTCTTTTTTTTGCTAGGTGTTCCTGGATCTCTACATCGTTTTCGTCAAACCAGTCTTTATTCTTCTTTCTAGCGAAACCCAAGACTTCTGCAGAGGATTTTGCAATAGCAGTTTTCAGTTCTTCCCAAAGTGTTTCAGGGGAGGAGTCTGGAAATAGGTACAAGATAGCCATATATTGCCCAAAGATTTTTTTTCTCTCAAGTATTCCTAACTGTAACCCTAAACTTGGTAAAGAGATACCTGATGGTAAGACCTTCCTATGCATATTTATTTGGATGACCCCCTCAGAAAAGTTACTTTTTGTCACTCTCCTGTCATGTCGCGATTTGGAAATGCAGCTTAATATGTATTAGTTTTTGATTATCCAAAGAAAACCCCTTTACTGACAATGTGTTCATTTTTCGAAGACATTTCATCATATGAACAGGTCTTTATTGTGACAAGTTCCTAAATGCTGGCATACATCAGTCATTCAAAATATGTACTCCACAGCTGACACTTATGGGGTAGGAAACAGTGGTACAGATAGATTTTGTGCAGCATCGGTGTGAGACAAGGAGAAAACTTATCACTGCTCCGCTTTGCATGATTCAAAATGATATACAGGGCTCATTCTGAAAATGGTCAGTGGCCTCAGAGTATAAAACCCACGGGTCCTTTTTGAAGAGGGGATGTGCGGAAATATAGAAACGTGGGGATGTATATTTATGTCATTAAACCCTTAGCTTAAAATGTTGTGCAAATGTGGACTTGCTCAATGAAAAACGCAATACTTCTCAAGAGTGAGTTGACCATGCAGTTTTTGCATTACCCTCCAGCTGTCACAGCAGATTTAAGTGGTTGGGTGATAACTGATCATAGGCATATGATATGTACTGTACTTTGTGTTTGTTTTGTTTTTTTTTCTTCCACTGTCAATCTTTGACTTTCAGCTGTGTGGCTTTACTTATCGTATCAGAATTGCTAACCACATGGTTCATTTCACAAGTTTTAGAGATGTACTGTACATGACACCCGCCTGCAAACAGAATGATCTGACTATGATCCGTGTCCATTTGTGATTTGTGCTAAGGAACATGCATACAGTGTAGTAATAAGGATAATATTTCATTTCTGAGCACATTCATGTAAGTTCTTTTGTGATTTTTTTTCATGCCCCAGCGGGTCCAAAATTAAATAAAGTAAACTGATGCCAACATTGTGTACAGGGTGCTATGCAGCAATCAGTTGTGACATGATAGCCTGCACCATGTTGAGTTTTTGGAGAGCAGCAATAGTATTGCTTGGATTACGGGCCAGCATGGTGCAGACTCTGTTGTAGACACTTTGCCAGCGTAGCACTCATGTATTTTGCAGTGTTATATGGTCGATTTTGTATCAAGAGCAGTACAGGTATTGTTTGGTATGGATGCCTATATTATGCAGACTAGGTGACACAGTGCATTGTACCCTTGTTATTCAGTTGTTATGGTATTTTGTGTTGACATCAGCATTGTGCAGTGCAAGTTATGGGGCTTGAGACTGCATTTCACTTTGTTGTGCTGCAATTGGACACAGTGTGGTACTGGTAACAGTATTGTTTGATTTTCATGCCAACATTGTGCACAGTATCTGTGTAATGTAGTTTGGTACTGCATTTCACTGTTATTATGTTGTGGGATGTGCAATGTTGAATTATATCAGGACTACAGTGATGGTACATGGTCTCTCTCTCTCTCCCCCTCCCTCTCTCTCTCTCTATATATATATATATGAGCAAAATAATATATGTAGTGGAAAGCTCTAAATGATAAGTCTGTCATTCCTTCTCTCCTATCCCCCTTCTTTTATATACTGTGCAGTTGGCTCCTAAATAAATACCTCATGAGCAAGTGGTTGCCGGTGTCGGTCTCCGTTGGCATGCACACAACTAAAAATGACATCAGCTCCACTTTTCTCCCAAATAGCTTGTATACAGTCAGCACTTTGTCAATGTAAATGTGAATAATGTTACATGTAGTTGAAATATGTTCTGCAGTAAAGCTGTATTTTGAGGGGGAGCTGGGTGGCTCGGTGGTAGTGTGTTTTTGTTTCCTTATAATTTGTAACCAAAAACTGCTGTGAAACTGAGATTCAGCTAGAGAGATAGGTACATCCACTACCAATCGGATTACAAACATCTTTCAACCAGAGATGTTCATCGACCTGCTTTCACGTAGACACCAAACGAGCATGTAGCATTTCTTGCAGCAGGTATATTAAAACAAATTCACATCAATTAATGTTTGTAGATGATGCCAGTAAAAATTATTAAAAAAAACTGTCTGTGACAACACTCTTTGGTGTGCTTTTTCATCAGTTAAGCTGTGAATGATTGAATGAATGTAAACATGCTCACACAATGCCTGGCTGAAAAAAATGAATGAACAAATGTACCGAGGTAACCAGTGTGCATTTTTATCCAAAACTGAATCCGGTTTGGTTTATGGTTTAACATTCACATTATCACAGTGATGATAATCGCATATTTAAAAAATAAAATAAAAAAAATAACACGCGTTAATTTTTTTTTTGGGGGGGGGGTTTAATGTGTGTTTCATTTAGCGAAGTAGAAACTGTATGGGTTTCAAATGTGAGCAGGAAAAAAATGTCGCCATCTACAGGACTCGAACCCTGGTCATTGCGTGGCAAAGAAAAGTACCTTACCACTGCACTAACTAAATTACTAAGAAACAGCTTGTGCATTTAATTACTTATAGATAACCGTTTTCATCCCGTATCTGCCGTTGTTTGTTCCAGTTTACTGTCACAAATAGTAATCGAGGACTAGCAGTTTAGGCGTAGTTTGCAACAGTTTGGGCTTAGGTTTTCCCTTGTAAGTTTGGCATAGTCGTTTTCCCTTCTTTCTTATGCCGGCTACGGCGGAGATATGATCTGCCGGAAGTCAGACATCGCTTGTATCCCTTATTGAATATGCACTCGAAAACGACCCAAAGTGCCCAATTTTGTGCGGGACCCCATATTTTCTTCATAATCAATGTGATAGTTATAACATAAAGTACGACTTTATCGAATAAAAAGGGCCTGAGCAATTGCCCAACATTGCAAACACTTGTAATGTTATTGATAACATCCGGGCAATTTGCGAATTTACAACATACATTTTTTTAGATTTCACTTAGAATTCCAATTATCAGAACACACTTTTTTTACGAGAAAATACTAACATACTTTATGAAGTGACCGAAATGTTTCTTTATCATTTTAACACACTATTCGATAAATTTTTATTGTGTTCTGAAATCGGCTATTTTGCGTGTTTTTTCTCGTGGGGTACCTCAGAAAAACGGCTGTAACTTACAAATATGCCCGGGACCATGGGTCTGTCAGGGTGGCAATAGCCTCCAGACTGAACAAGGCTCTCAAAAAACCCTATAAAGGGCAGTTTTCAATTAAAAAATGTAGGTATAGTATACAACCTTAAACCCCGAATACCAACCAGCGCACGCGGTCAGTACCACTCAGCCGTTTCTTTGCATCAGACTACTCGCGCCGCTACGACGATACAACTAGGAAGTGCTACAATGTCGACTCCCTCTTAGCTCTGTAAGTAGTTGTATATATTTTTGTATTTTTTATATTGAACTTTGTTGATTGATGAACTTTGATGCCTGACTTATAACGGTGCCTTGATGCATGTTTTGCCCTAGAGATAGGAGTAAGTTGCTGGAGTTGTAATTGTTGGGAATGCCTTCACGGCAACTTTGTAGCCATTCTTGGCAGCTGGAACTTTGTGTAACTTTGTTGCGATAGTAGATTTAAGTGATTTCTAGTTTTGTTGCTTCTCTTAATTCATCCTTTGGCTTCCGATGGAGATAAGAATTTTGTGACATAAACATTTGGGGCAAAACAGCATGAAGGTAACGTGTACTCTGATTTAATGCTTCTGCCTTTGGATAGCTTTGGTTTTTCTTGAACAAAGAGATCGATTACCATTCGCTCCAGTGATGCTAAATTATTTTGGCATCATTGTAGGAAATGTTGAGATGTTGTCTTGGCAGTCTGACAGGTTTTGTTTTGGATATGCTTTCATGTTCCTCGCTATCCTCCTCACAATGCTTTGTATTGTTATACTATAGTTTTAATTATATTGTGTAAGATTGCTCATGTAGGCTTTTATGTCCCGCCTATTTTCCTCACTTTGACATGCATAGCTTTTAGCCGAATAGTGCGTATCGTATGGGCTGTGACGCTGCTAGCGTGACGTCACACCTATTTATATTTAGTATGAGCAGCCATTTTGTTTCAGCTTGGCGTCTGCTTCCGGTTGGCTTGGTTACATTTGGAAGTCCCCCCCCCCCTCCTCTTCCTTTTGATTGTGTTTTCATCGGCGGGGCCTGACCCTGCTCTACATAAGTTACCCTTTTACATTCTTTGGCGTTTAATGCGCTTATTATTATTATTATAGTGAGAGGAAAAGATACTTTATAAATTTTGCCTTTCCACACTGTTGACATCGTTTCCCACTCATTTTGCCCTAGGCCTGTGCAAGCGGCTTTTGACTTAAGGGCATTCTATAAGTACTTAGATTCTTCCAGAAGCCAACCACCAGCAATGCCAAATAGAAACAATTATATTATTTTTATGAACTTTTGTCATACTTATGGCATGTCTATGCTCTCCCTCTTTCTGCCCCTTTCCACTGTCCCAGCTGGTCTGTGACTCTGCATCTGGCGACCTAGAGCGGTTTTCGGGTCCGGAATCGCAGATTGACACGTTAGCTTGACTTGACAGTCGCTGAGTTATATCATTGTTGTGCTGGTCTGTAATTTTGCATCGTTCGGCCTAGAGTCGTTTGGTCCGGAATCGCAGATGAACCAGACTAGTAACTTTGACATTGTACTGATCTGCGATTCGGCATCTTGCGGCCTGGTGTCGAGGGTCCGGAATTGCAGGTGAGTGCACTCCGACCACCAGGTCCTGTAAGAACTTTATGGTGCTGGTCTTGTGATTTTGCATCCCGCGGCCTAGTGTCGCGTGGTCCGGGATCGCAGATCAACACACTGTACTTCTGTGGGCCAGTAAGTTATTATGGTGCATAAGAAGATGTTTTTGCATTCTTCTGCTGACTACACATGCACATACTATGAACGTACCAGGTCTGGTAAGCTCTATGGCTGTTTGATGATGAAGGTTAACAGACAGGTTAGCCTAGGATTATTATGCGTGACACATGCACCTAGGTCACATATGTATTCTGCCTCCCTATTCTACAGTAGTTCAGACCCAGGCTGTTTGTGTTTGTGTTGTCACTATGTGCGGATGTATATGAGTGTATGAGCGTGTGAATGCCACTTCATATCCCTATGTACCCAAGGTTGTCTGAGAGTGTGTAAAGGGCTGCCTTAACTGGGCGAGACAAACCCGAACCTGGTCTCGGCGAGACACCCGAGACAGTCTGGGCGAGACACCCTAACTACCCCTTGCCCTTAACTAGGTTCCCCGAACCCTCCGAGACAAGATCGGCGAGACCGCCGAGAAATGTCTCGGCGTGTCTCGGGCCGGCCTTTTGTCTTGCCGATCACGCGCAGCAAACCTGCCCGAGACACTCTGAAAAAGTGAACGCTCTTTACTGCCGGAGGAAAGATTTTCAGTCAACATGGCGAACCAGCAAGAATCTGTATTCGGAGTTCCCGGAGTTCATGGCCGCCAACTATATCGACTACATCTACGCCCCCATCTGCTCGGCGCTCGGCATCATTGGCAGCGTGATAGCTTTCTACATGCTGCTGTCAGCCGTTCCAAGAGCCCTACCTACGTGTACATGTTATGGCTGTCCGTGTCCGACACGCTAGTGCAGGTCAGTTCTGCTCCTTGACCCACTGTGCCCGAGGTGCGAAACACATTTTGGAGTTGTCCTCTGCGAACTGCATTACAATTCAGGAGACAGATTGACCATGATAGTTCAAGGGTGGTGCCAGAATAGCTTGGCGCCTGGCGCCAAGCTATTCTGGCACCACCCTTGAACTATCATGGTCGATCCATAACTAGTTGTGGTGTGTCGGGGGCTGAATGAGTTAAAAGCAAAAGACAAGAAGTTTATTTTTCGTGAAAAGAACGATTTTCCCAGTATTACAATACAAATTTCGCTTTTCACACAAAAAGAGCAAAACTTTATTGCAATACAAACAAACAAAAAACAAACAAAAAAAAAAAAAAAAAAAAAAAAACAACAACAAAAAAACAACAACCCATATTTACTGTCTTTTGCGTACACACTGCACAGAACAATATTCTTTCTCGTAAGTGTTTTCATGTTCTTTCTGTTCTTCTTCCATATGACATTGAAGCACAGGGGGAATCCAGCATAAGTTGTTGTTGTTTTTTTTTTTTTCTTTTTTTTTTTCTTCTTTCCAGTTTCATTTCCTGATGATGCCAAGAGTGTTACAAAGGTAACAATAAGCCCGTTACAGTTCATTTCTTTAATTGAGAGTTATGGGTCATTTTAAATATTTTTACGAGTGAATGATGATGCCTTGTGTTGTAAGGGCAGACAGTGAATTTCCCCATGAGGGATTAATAAAGTATTATTGTATTGTATTGTATTGTATTGTTTTGTATTGCATTGTATTGTATTGTATTGTATTGTATTGTATTGTATTGTATTGTATGTATATTTACAACTTTTCCATGGCTATACACCCCCCCCCCCCTCTCCTCCGCCTCGCCCAACAGCCGCGGGGACTCGTGGAGATCAATGTCTCTTGCTGACACCACTTTTAGTTCGTGTTCTTTTTACGGCTGAGGCTCTTTGGTGTTAAATCGAAAAAAGAAACGCGATATATAGTTGGAAGTAAAGGGCTAAGCCTCCTCCCTGCCGCTGTACGTACATTTTGTTTTCCTGAGACCTGTGTTCACTAAACGACTGAACGACACAACTGCCAAACGAACATGGACACAACATTGTCCCCGCAGGTACGGAAGCTCATGAGGATCTATGCTTCTTGCAGTTGAGTTAGTTGGTTATTTGGGTTTAACGCCGTCTCGCGGCAATCTTGCAGTTGAATCGTGTTCACTTTCTCTCCGGGTTTGAAGGGTTTATTCTTGAGCACTCTCACCAAGCGGTCATAACTTTCAGTGATTTTCCAGCAGACAATAAATCATTTTGAATCTCAACCCAATCGCTGCCAAGAGAAAAGTGAACAGGATCCATCAGCAAGAGAGAAAGAACCCCCACGAGCCCCCGCAGTTGTGGCGGCTCATGCGGATCTAAGCCTCTTGCTGACACCACTAGCTGACAAGACTGACACCACTTGCTGACAAGACTGACACCACTTGCTGACAAGACTGACACCACTTGCTGACAAGACTGACACCACTTGCTGACAAGACTGACACCACTTGCTGACAAGACTGACACCACTTGCTGACAAGACTGACACCACTTGCTGACAATACTGACACCACTTGCTGACAAGACTGACACCACCTATGTTTCTTGGACGATTGGGACCCTTTGCCCCTGAACAGACGTCCGGAAATCAGACGTAGGTCAACATTGGTCAAGTTTCGACAAAAAACAGTGGCGATACCGCATGCCTGTCCTGACTTTTAACTCATTCGAGACGAACGGCATCCGGATACGCGTATCTGGATGCCGTTCGTCTTGAATGAGTTAATCCACTATTTTCGTCAAAACACGCACAATTTTGACAACTGATTTTCGGTAATCGTTTATTAAAAAAAATATACAGAATCACTATCTTCGCCCAGAGGCAGTGAAGAGGCCAGGAGTTTGAATTTGTAAAAAAATTGCACTGTGATCGCCACTGCTCCGCGTGCAGAACGTGAACATCATGTTCCTAAACGGCAAGTTCTCGAGCCACGAGACGTTGAAGGAAGGCACCGCACTGGAATTCGTAATGATTTAAAAAAAAAAAATTTACTAGATATTTTGCATATAGCTAGATAAAAGGGAGACATTGAACGAGTTCGTTAACCAGCATTGTACCTATGGAAAATTAGAGTGACAATTATATATATATATATATATATATATATATATATATATATTATATATATATATATATATATATATATATATATATATATATATATATATATATATATATATATATATATATATATATATATATATATATATGTTCTTCTTTACTTCTTTACTTATAACAAAGGCGTCGACCAAAGCCAAAAAATACACTCAATCAGAGTAGCTCGAAGGGACGTAATTTTTCTGAGAATGCTGTGCTAATGCCATGGAATTCCAGGCTGGTAAGCTTGCATTGTGTCACCAGGACATCAGCTGCCCTTTTTGTGCATCGCTTATTATATCTTTAGAGCCTTACACTGAACACCTACTACATAAAGTAATAGGGACTACACTCAGGCACCCCGCCATCCGCTGGAGAATATCCAGTGTACCCCCCGAGGGGGATGCTAGAAAATATTCCCAAACAGATATTGGACCTGCTGAGTAGATTTAAAGTTTTTGCCGCCTGTGACAGGTTTCGCCCCAAGGAGGGGAGTGGGGGGGGGGGGGGGGTCTCTTCAGGTAGGCATACGGCGTAACCTGAAATTGCAAACACAACGCATGTACTAGAAAGCCGCCTCCAGAATTTACTGATAGCACCGCTAGCACAGCGCGGATTGCATCCCTAAAGCTTTATGACGTGTTGCAGTGGAAGAAGACAGACTCATTTTGAAAATTAATTCTGACGTAAAGCTTGAAGTGATGTCATTTCGCTGCTCGTGCTATTATTATTCTTCAGAATAAGTATGCTACGCCAAACCACAGAGCTTACGAATGGCGGGAATCGCCTTCGTTCCGTCTTATTTCTGTGTGCCAGGTTGTGTGGATCAGAGGGTTGGTTAGAGTAGAAGGAGATGGATTCCTTTCGCTACACGAGCCCACAGTGCGTACTAATAGCGTAATAAAGATATTTGTGTGCGCCGACGTGTGTGTTGATCAGAGGTTGGCTTTGAGGAGGGAAATGGATCAGCATAATAAGCTTAATAATATGAACAACTCTGAATGTTTTTTAAAGCTATTCATAATTGGACGAACTTTTGATCCGCAAACCTTGATCGGAGAAGATCGGCGATCTTTTGGTTTGTTTCTTAATTGAGGTTAAACGAACCTAGGCGAACTGCAGCAAACCAGGTTTGCCATGGTTCACTTTCTTAACTAAAGTGCTTGATTCGGCGTGCTTACTGTCTGCGAAGGTGTTCAAAATGGCTGCGCTATGCCGTTTCGCGATTTGGACGATTTTTGTTTTGGTACTCCTTGCAGTAGCGAGTCCACAAACAGCGTTGCACCTCCCACAAATCAATCAAAATAGGTCTTGTTCTTCGCACGAGTGAAATATCGCCGTCCGCCATAGTTGTTTGTATCGGTGACTATCTTCTTATCTCCAACGCAAAAAGAGGGTAAAAGTTTTGACCAATCAGAGAAAAGGTTCGCCTTGGATTGCTGGAAATGTCGAGCGAACTTTTTCCGACAGCGAACTTTGGTTTGCCGAGGTTCGTGAACTACTTCGAACTAGGTTCGCCGTATCTTTAGATCGTCCAATTAAGAAACCAACCTGGTTCGCCCGAGATCGTGAACTCTAGACCGTCAGAGTTCGCGAACTAAGGTTCGTTTAATTAAGAACGACCTTTAAAGATAAACGCATCTAAGCTACAGACAATATACGTTATTTTAAAATTTCTCATCTTGGGATTTTTTTTTTTTTGGTGGTGGGTGGGTGAGAAGTGGTGGAGGGGGTGGGGATGCGGGGGGGGGGGGGGGGGGGGGGTAAAGAGCAGGCGAAGCCATACTGCATACCGATAGGGGAGAGCAGCACAGTGTGCGTCGTGACGAGTTATGATTCCAGGTGATATATGACGAGTTATGTTTTTCGATAATGTAAGATTAGTAGTACCTGTACTGCATGCCTAAAGGGGAAATAACCACAGTGTGTGATGACGAGTTATGATTCATGATGCTGTGAGACGACTTACGGGTCTTGTTGCAGGGGCATGGTGTACGATAATGAGCAGGGTCAGTAGTTCTGCATGCCGATAGGGGAGGCCACCACGCACTACATGTTTAAGATCTGGCCGTGGGTTGACGGCGTTATCTACTGCTACGCGCCGCTCTCCTGCCTTGTCGTCTTCAACATACACAGACAGGTTAGCTCGTAGATAAAGCGCATACTATGGTAGTGTTGTTCTAGACCCCCACCCCCCTTAAAAAACAACAACAACAACAACAACAATAAAAATAAAAATAAAAAAACAAAAATACAAATTAAACACCACCCCACAAAAAAACTTCCACCAAAAACAAAACCTATAGAGGCCTCGTCAGACAGGTAGACACGTGGTATACATATGAAAACCAACTGGCCTGGTGGTGAAAAAGAATATAGTAGTAGTGGTAGTACTTTACACCCCTCAGTCCCAACAAGAGTTACCACGCGCGCATCACACTCACACTCGCACTGAAAACAGTAACTACACTGTAAGTGAAACATCACGAAAAAAAAACATAAAGAGACAATGGTCAGCGCATTGAATGTTAACTCATTCGAGACGTGCCGCATCCGGCCTTATGCCGCGTATCCGGATGCGGCACGTTTCGAATGACGTAAGTAGTCGCGTTGATGTCACCAAGTGTCGCTTTACAAATCGCAAAGAAGCAGATGATGCTGATAATGACGATGATGATGTTGCAGGTGCGGTCGTCGCGTTCATTCTAGTCCCAGACGGCTAACGGCGGTGAGAGCGGCAAGATGTCGGAGAAAGAGCTGCAGCTGACGCGGATGTTGCTGCTGGTGACCACTACCTTCCCGATGTGCGTGGGTCCCATGGCCATCATCATCGTGGTGGAGCGCTACTACTGGCTGCCGCAGACACCCCTGGACAAGGCTCGCTTCTACCTCGTGCGCACCACCCTCAACAACCTGGACTACACCAACCACGCCCTCAACTTTCTGCTCTACTGCTTCTCCGGAGAGCGCTTCCGCAACGAGTTGCGACAGACCTTTGCCTGCCTGTTCCCCCGTTCCGCTTCCGGCACCAGTTCCGGTGGAGATGCGTTTGTGTTTTCCAAGAATTTAGTTTTAACCTGTTTATCAAAGAAACTGATTTTCTTAAACAAGGTGGAACATTATAAGAATATTTCATATCACCTTTGTCGAAAAAAATGTTTTACACAGAGTACATTTCATGTAGAAATAATTGCATATTAGTACAAACATGCCACGTGTCATCAGCAAGACCATCAATTTGTTGCCGGACATTTTCACCGTGTACGGATGAACTTCGTTTCACTCCCAGCCCTCCCTCCCTTTTTCCCAGTAAGCCAAGGTCCTCGGAACCACGACGGCCGCAGTGGGCCCGCGCACGGCTGTGCGCGGACCCACTGCGGCCGTCGTGGGGCCGAAGATGTTTTGCAACTGGCGTTTGTACGCCTCTGTCTTTACAGGAACCTCCTCCAGGCAGGAAAGGGTTAATTATTTGCAATATCTCATTTAAATTTGTAACATGTCCTACAAGCCTGAACAAAGGGCTGGACTTTGTTTATGAAGTTTGAATGTTGTACAATAAAAGGCTTATCTGCTCGTCTTCTCCTTTGCACTTCTTTGTAGTTCCATCGACTCGCACCAGGGGGTAGCAGGAAACATCTGTTACTTGTGTTTACTCACATGGATTGTCGAAAAAATGGGTAGAGACGTTGTATTTCAGGGAAAAAACAACAACAATACGGAAACGTGAAATATGCTCATACTGCAACATTAACAAGATCCTTATGTGCAGTAGTAATGAAATATCCTAATTTCAAAACTTAAGGGTCACCCCACCTTTTGTGTCATTGTTTATCGTCGCAAGTACGCTAATAAAATACAATGTTCTTTCGATCCAACTGGGTTAAACGTTGACCTTAGACAGTCTACTATACAGGGAACAATAGATAACAATTCATAAAGTTCCGCGAACGTGTCAAATGTACGTGAAACATCGTCAGTTCTGTGAAAAGCTGTGCGATATTGGCAAGCGTACCAAAGGCAAGCAGGTGGAACAACTCGGTAAAGTCGTGATGCACGTGCTAAAGGGGTCAGTTGTAAATTCTGAGCACTTCTGTTTCGCTACAAATGCCGGTACAGTAGGGGCATAATTGTAACTTTCCTAACCATGCCACCACGACGAAGCCGAACGCCAGTAGATCAAGGTTAGGCACTTGCATGACTGCAGGATGGAATTTCCGGACGAGAAATTGGGAGACGTCTTTGGGGTTCCATTTAGTGATCCAGAGGCTGCTGACACGATTCCAAGAAACTGGAAGGGCAGGACGACAACCCTGCTCAGGACGCCCGCGCTACACCAACAGAAAGTAGGGCAGATACCTCTGTTTGGCGGCTGTGCGCGACCGAACTGTCATGACAACCACTCTGCGACGTCAACTGATGCAAGCTGCAAACGATAACGTCAGCAGAAGCACAGTCTGCCGACATCTGGGCGATATTGGCCTGGCTTTATGCAGAGCAGCAGTGAGAATACCCCGCACTCCAGCTCATCGCAGAGCACGGGTTGCTTGGTGTCGACAACATGTGAGATGAAACAGACTCCAGTGGACTCGGGTTCTGTTGACTGATGAGTCACGGTTCACTGTGTCCTTCAACGACGGCAGGGTGAGGGCCTGGAAACGCCAGGGTGAGCGATTCACGGATGGATGCGTCCAAGAGGTGGATTGCTACGGAGGAGGCTCAGTCATGGTCTGGGCAGGCTTCAGCAGGGAAGCAGGACCCCCTCCACGTCATCCGAGGCACCCTGACTGGACTGCACTATCGGAACGAGATTGTGCAGCCCCACATCTAGCCAGCTCTCAAGGCCATAGGCGACAAAGCTGTTCTGCAGGACGACAACGCTCGACCTCATCGCGCCCGTGTGGTGGATGAGTACCTTGAGCAAAGGGGCATTACTAGAATGGACTGGCCAGCTCGTTCACCTGATCTGGCTCCCATCGAGCACCTCTGAGACGTGCTTGGGCAACGTGCAGTCAGCAACCACACCCCCCCACCCCCCCCCCACACACACACACACCTCCAGGCGTCCCCCAGCTGACTCAGTTCCTGCATCAAGAGTGGGAAGCGATCGCGCAACATGTTTTCCGAAAACTGGTGAACTCCATGCGTCAACGCTGCATTGAATGCTTGGCTGCAAACGGTGCAGTGGCTGATCCGGGAGAGGGTGAGGGTGGGGGGGGGGGGGGGGGGGGCTAGGCGGCCCTGGGCCCCCTCCCCCATCAGCCCTGACCAAAAAAAATTGGGGGATGGTTATTTGTTGAAGTTGTGTTCTACTATTCGATGGTTCTTCCTTTTTTGTACGGTGTATTTTACAATTAACTCTCGGGATCGGTGGGTGAGCATAGTGTGTTCATGGGCCTATAATCAAATATCCTCACTTGGCACTCCTTACCTACACCTGTCACAGTACTTCACGCAGACATAGAGTGTCATGTGCCCCGCACTCAGAGGGGCTCATGTAAATTAGTGCCACTTGCTGTGCGATACAATCCCCATTGCATCCTCAGACTGAGGCAGCCACCTGGCAATAAGCCGCTGACTGCTGGTCAACCCCAGCGGTGGAAGTGTCCGATCATTGCTGAACTGGGGCCCAACTCAGTCCCTCAGCCAGGCATAGAGTTTCATGTGCCCCTTCAGTAACAGAGGCTCATGAAAAGCATTACCTCTTCCTGTGCCATACGAATGGTATTGCATCCTCATACGTGGCAGTCATCTAGGTTTAAGTCTACGCCTGTGTATACGCCAACTGCGATCAAAAAGCGAGAAATCAACTGCTCTGAGTGTCTACCCCGGGGTGAGCAGCCGACTGGCCCTGGTGTCAGGTAATTTTAATCCTCTAATCCGTTACACAACATTCTCTGAGAACAGTCGGTCTCCAGCCTCACACAGATTGCATAGCTTTGTCTTCCGTGGACATGCACAAGTGCCCATCAGAGTAGCAATGTGGTCATTGATGAGTGCCACCAGAGGGGAGGTGTGAAATGTCTTGACTTTGCAATCTTGAACTAACCCTTAAGTAATCGTCAGTCAGTGTAAGAGGTATACATCATGAGTGATAATGACTATTTCTGTGATCTGATCCTATGTTCCTCATATGGAGGAGGTTTGTGGATGTACAGAGCAGTATCACAATTTTCAAAAATGGCTGTGTTGTTCCTCAGATGGAGGAGTACTTGGTAGTGTAGTGTTGTCAAACACAAGGTGATTGATCCTGCAAAAACTCCAGGTAAAACATTCTTTTCAATAAGAAAATTAACACCATATAAGAATCTAAGATTAATTTTGTTTTGTTAGGGTGGTGGGGTGGAGGCAGGGGGACGAGAACAAGTGCATGTAGATATGATCAGCCCTTCCTTTTAAACTTGTAAAAGTGCCAAAAGAGGTGCTGTGTCCCGAAACGAAAGAAGAAACGTTTTAACAAATAAAATTCGTAACCTCTGCAAACTTTAAATATGTCTCAACCCCCACCCCCCCCCCCCCCCCCCCCACCCCCCCCCCCCCCAAAAAAAAAAAAAAAAAAAAAAAACAAAAAAAAAAAACACGCGTAGAAATGGTTAGTTCGGGTTTAACGTCCACAGCACCGAGGTGATCATGGACGGCCCTGAAGGGCGGGTTATGGGGGACAGGGAAATCTATTGCCTATGGAGTACGACCTGAACACTGATCAACTCAGGCGCACTCCAACTGTGCCACTTTGATTTACGAGGACCTTTCAACGGACATGCTATTTAACAAATCCGTTTTTCCCCCTGGATTGTGAGTCCAGCTACCAGGGCCGGGACGGGATTCGAACCCACGACCCGACGATTCCCTTCGCTCTCCTGCTCCGACGTTTAACCGCCCGAGCTATTTCGGATTCTTGCACGTTGTAACGACGGTGTTTTTAGTGTACTACTGAACTAAATTGTTACATATAAACGTTTATGGAATGAGTGTGTGCGTGGGCTTTCTGCCAATCTGTATAAAGGTGGTTGTTCTATCTCTGTTTACTAGACTCTTTCATCCACCACACACGCGCTTACAAACAAGGACAAAGGCCACACAGTTATCTCTCTTTGCCCTCTGTTTAACTTATTCTCATACACTCATAACATACATTAAACCACACAATTCACATCATATAAACCAATCTACACAAATAACAATTCACATCATATAAACCAATCTGCACAAATAACTAACAAGTGGCATATAGGTTATTTACAACTTCAGCGCTCACACATTCACTCGCTACCGTAGAGGTCGTTGTCTCTCTCGAGAGACGTCACTCGACTCCTCTTTATACTAGTGTCGACACAGTCAATATCACATTGACGACTTGACGGAGATTCCCGAACTGAATATTACTATTCAATGACTACTCACAGATTTAGAACATTCCTAGGCGTGAAATTAACGGCGATAGGCGACAATAGCTACACTGACGGAACACTGCATGTGGTCCTGTAGCACGAATCTGTGGCTTACTTCGCTACCGTTGCTGCTCGTAGCACCAGTGATGGTAGGACGAAGGAGAGATGGCTTGATGTCCGCACCTGGTCACGTACGTGATGCCTTCAGGACAGCTTCATCGGCCCTACACCAGGGGTGTCCGCTCCGTACCGGCCCCGCTGTACACAACATTTATACACTCATAAATGTTCGCTCTTATACCCAAAAGTCTGAATGTGTCTTCGACACATTATTATTCTTCAGAGCGCTCTAGATCATTTCCTCTGAAAAATGTCTTCTTTATGCCACCATACTACAGTCACTATTGTCATAATTCTTATGACAATTCCTATAGCCACTTTAACACAGTGCACACAATTCCTATAGCCACTTTAACACTGTACACACATTTTGCGTACCTACACACAATGAATTATGAGCCAAATAATACAATCTCAGCTCACCTTCAATTCGTAACATATTACTGCACATTTCATCATTAGGTATACCTAAATATATACTGAATTCTATTCCTATTTCAGTCCCACATCTTCGCATATGAATGAATACAACATGACATCCTAGTTATAAACTATATCACATAATTACATGACTAAACAAGTATTGACAGGAGCCATCGCATTTCCTTCAAACATGGCTCTTCTGCACTCTAATAATAATTCATAAAACAATACTTTCCTTTTTCATCTGACTAGCGTAATAGGTCATTATAAATACCGGTAATAAAAGAATAAATACCTGTATTCAATATACAGCTATCGAATTCTCTAGCCAGAATTCTTCCTCAGAGCCCTAGCGAAAACGACCGCTCGACTCGACTGGTATAGCATCTCTAACCGGCAATTATTCCCGATACCACACTGTCACTCCCACACGTGACACGTGAACATCGCTCACCGCTACATTACCGCACGTGAACAATGCTTTTCTATACATTACCGCTCGTGAACACTGCTTATCTCTACATTATTCGCATGTGTACATTCGGTCCAACTGCTAATGACGTCACACCATCGTCCGACCGAAACCTGCACTAAAGGCGTTCGTTACACACGTAGACAGAACGGTTACAACATTATAGTACAATTTTAAAGAAAATCCCAAAAAGAAAAGCATCATTTGTAATTCTTCTTTTTAAGCGCGCTTCTTTCTTTGTTATGAATTTATGCTCGCCTGATAGTCACTGTTTTGGTCTGACACAGTTTGGGAGGCGGGGGGGGGGGGAGGAGGGGGAAGGGGAGGGGGAGGGAGGGCTGTCGCCCCCCCCCTTCCGTCGAGACACCCCTGGATCAGCCCCTGCGGTGGGTACACTCGTTACTGACTGGACCAGTCTTGTGTGACTTTTTAAATGAGGGGTAGATGAACATTCTAACGTACTGCTGTTGTTACACTTGCTTAATTTACTCAAAACATAAATGAAATTGTTACTGAATATATTGACTCCAAGTATTGTTACATTATTTGTGTGGTGTTATCAGTGCGTCTGCGATAAAACGTGGCCCTTAAGTTTTGACCATTAGTACTTCTTAGTGTGTTCGATCGCTCGAAAGTTATGTATTATACACACACACGAACGGTGAATAGACGCCAGCAAACGGGCGAGTAGCTGCTCTAGTGAAATTGACGTGATGTCAGCTTCCGATATCGACAACCTGAGAAAAGAACTGAATAAACAAACCTGCTGGCAGTTTTCGGAATTATGCGTGATCTAGTTACAAGTAAAATTTACGCACGATTATATAAAGCACTGATTTCTACATAGTCAGACGAAAACAACGCGCTGAGTCGACAGTGATACGCAGTCGTCTGACATACATGTGTTTTGTCTGAACATCGCAATCAGCCGAAAAATGAATGACGCGAGGCACAGTTTTGTTTTGGACTGGTTACATCAATTATATTGAGCAACATTTTGCTTGATTTAGAGCCGACAACCGACAAATGTGACTACTTGACCCGAATCAAAATGTTCTCCTGACGACTCGGACATTTGATGCGGGTCTCATAATGACATCTGCCTCACCCAGAATACAGAAGCAATGTGCAGTATGTGTTGATCTGTAACATTGACCCTCACAGCGCCAGACCCTAAAGTCCACACTCACAAGCCAGAACAGATAAATCACAATCTGTGGACTTACATTAACTTACCCCCTTCCCTGCCAGTGTACGCGTATTTTGCTTCTGAAACACGTGCTCATTCTATCACCAGAAGCCACCACCATCCAAGGAAAAGTAATACAAGTCGGTCTCAGCAAGAGACATAGATCCTCATGCGCCCCCGCAGTAGCGGGGGCTTATGAGGATCCATGTCTCTTGCAGTTGGATCGTGATCACCTTTTTCTCGGCATTGAGGGAGTTAAGCACTGGCGTCGGCCTAAAAATATTGCCATTAGTCGAAAGACGGTAAGTCTATTTTTGTATGGAAAGCGAGATTGTTACTGTAATGCAACGCAAAGCGCTCGTTTCACAAACATGGACTTGCTCGTCCCAATGACGTGCAACAGTTGAGTCGATCTCTGCTAGCGACAGGTATAGATTATTAGCGTCAGTCTCGGCGGCTACGGGGGCGCTTGAGACTCTGTGGTTGGTGCAGACTGATCGGGATAGGCAAGAGACCTACTTATCGTGTCGTTTCTTGCAACTGGTTTGACTCTAGGAATGTATTTATTCCTCATGGCGAAAAATAACAATGTTTAGTGCCGAGAAAATTTGAGCTCCACCCAACTGCAAGAGGTATAGATCTTCATGAGCCCCCGCAGTTGCGGGGGCTCATGAGAATCTATGCCTCTTACTGACATCACTTTGAATTAATGTTCCTGGGACAGCCGCGCTTTTTGGTTTTGAATTAACGAAGATGGGAGAAACGCAGCTGGCACCGAGCGAGTTATAATAAAAGAAAAAGAGGTTAACCCAGCTAGCAGCTATTATTGGCATATTTGTAAACCAGGTGAAATAATAAATACTAATTACGGTATTTACAATGCGCTTATCTTATAATAATTATAACTCTAAGCGCGCACTCACAACTTGCACACGCATGCGCACGCTTTAGACAACGACTCACGTACCACAAATTAATAGTGAAATACATTACGACGGGTCTGATGAGAATCTATACCACTACACCTCCTGTCGAGACCGTTTAATGTCGTTGTTCTTGTGGCGCGTGAGATCTTTGAGTTTTTGCAAAGCTCCCCAAAACACAATCTGTGTCCGCTGGCAGACCGCTTTAACTCATTCACTGCCGAGAAAAATTAAACACCACACAAAGGCAACAAGTATAGATCCTCATGAGCCTCCCGCAATTGCGGGGGCTCATGAGGATCTATGCCTCTTGCCCCAACCACTTTGTATCCACGCGCCTTTGACAGTTGTGGATCTTTTGACGCTAAGTTTGCGACCAGTCCTAAAACAGCGTTTACGTCCATAGGCAGTAAAGGGATTCTTCTTCGTTGTTAGTTCGGGGTTTAACGTCCACGGCACCGAAGTGATAATGGACGGCCCTGACGGGCGGGTTATGGGGGACGGGGAATTATATTGCCTATGGAGTACGACCTGAACACTGATCAACTCAGGCGCACTCCAACTGTGCCATTTTGATTTACCAGGACCTTTCAACAGACATGTTATTGAACAAGCCCGTTTTTTTTTTTCTTCCCCTGGATCAATTCTTCTTCTTCCTCGAACACTCTTTATATGGACAGACCGGTTTCCTCTATAAATGCTGCCGTGCGCCGCACGTCCTCCAGGCCTCCATAGAGCTTGCGGGACACCCTTGTCTCTTCCGACCAGTGTCTCCGTCTGAGGGTTGTGAACGTGGGGCAGGTCTGTAGCACGTGGTCTGTTGTCAAGCTACCAGAGTTGCATGGGCACTGGTCTGACTGGCCAATTCCAAACTTGGTGTGGAGATGCCAGTTCAGTTTGTTATGGCCGTATGGCAGTAAAGGGATTTAACGAACTACTAACTCAAAGTCAGGCAAAGGAAGCTTTGTTTTCTAAGGCGGCGCGAAAGAGACACACACATACAACCATTAACCGTTTTGCCGTCAGTGCATGCAGATTGTATTTGTTAACTTTGTTATCATCGGCAGCGCTAAAGAGCTTCAGGCCAGCGTCCAAGAAGCATGGAGACAAACGTGGTGTCAGCAAGAGGCATAGGTTCTCACGAGCCCCCGCAACTGCGGGGGTTCGTGAGAACCTATGCCTCTTGCAGCTGGACCGTGTTCACGTTAACCCAGCAGTGAAGGAGTTAACAATGTCTGTGGTAAAGATTCTTTTTTGGGGAGGGGTGGATTACTCAGTTGCAGGAAGGAATCACCGCTTTGAGTCAAGCAAACATCTGACATTACCTGTGCTGGTTTGCAAGCTTGCTCATTATAGCTCACAGGCAGTAAGGTCCAACACAATCACAGCCCAGCACACACTCATTAAAAAGTGGGACACACGCCAGAGATAAGAATGAGTAGACAACCCAGCTCGAAAGGTATGCAGATCGATCAATAATCTGGGCACATTTTCAAGCAACTTAGCTAGGTCAGACAAGAAGCTACACAGTCACATGACGGGACCTTGTAAGTCTGAATGGCAGTCACAGAGACAGTGTACGTGTCAAAGAACCAATGGCCTCTCGGCTGAACTGGAAACATGTTACCACGGCAGCGGGCCTGGTGCTTGTGGCTCTCTCAGCTCTCTTCATTTGTAAGTGATCACTTACTGCATTTCTTTCATGTTGTACATTTTTTCTAGTGTCTGTTTCTTTGTTTGTTTGTTTCTTTCTTTCCTTCTGTATTTTTTCTTTTCTAGTTAATTATTTATTTATTTCTGTCTCTATCTATCTATCTATCTATCTATCTATCTATCTATCTATCTATCTATCTATCTATCTATCTATCTATCTATCTATCTATCTATCTATCTATCTATCTATCTATCTATCTATCTATCTATCTATCTATCTATCTATCTATCTATCTATCTATCTATCTATCTATCTATCTATCTATCTATCTATCTATCTATCTATCTATCTATCTATCTATCTATCTATCTATCTATCTATCTATCTATCTATCTATCTATCTATCTATCTATCTATCTATCTATCTATCTATCTATCTATCTATCTATCTATCTATCTATCTATCTATCTATCTATCTATCTATCTATCTATCTATCTATCTATCTATCTATCTATCTATCTATCTATCTATCTATCTATCTATCTATCTATCTATCTATCTATCTATCTATCTATCTATCTATCTATCTATCTATCTATCTATCTATCTATCTATCTATCTATCTATCTATCTATCTATCTATCTATCTATCTATCTATCTATCTATCTATCTATCTATCTATCTATCTATCTATCTATCTATCTATCTATCTATCTATCTATCTATCTATCTATCTATCTATCTATCTATCTATCTATCTATCTATCTATCTATCTATCCCGTAGTTTTGCCTACCGTTGGGGCTCCAGTGATGACTTGGCAACCAGCTCCTTACATTCCAGTCTGTTCTATGCCATTCTTAGTTAATTATTTATTTACATTAAATTAATTCATTTGTTATTAATTATCTATTGTTGTACTAGTCACGTGTATTTGCTGTATTTATTATGTACTTATTTATTTATGTATTTTTTATTTATTTATTTATCATGTATTCATTCATGTTTTACTTGTTTGTTTGCTTATTTGTTGGTTTGTGTGTTTGTTCGTTCGTTCGTTTGATCGTTCGTCGTCCGTTCGTTCTTTTGTTCGTCGGATTGTTGGGC
Organism: Semisulcospira habei; assembly: GCA_036245525.1. NCBI lineage: Eukaryota > Metazoa > Mollusca > Gastropoda > Semisulcospiridae > Semisulcospira > Semisulcospira habei. Next base: position 10,572,017 of record BTPG01000002.1, on the reverse strand, counting down.
GGTTGCCTGGTTAGTTGGTGGGTTTGTTGGTTTATTGGTCCGTTGGTTTGCTCGTTGTTTGTTTCGTTCGTTCAGATATTTCTTTTTACGTAAGTTATCACTTTCTTGATTCTGTCCTGTTGTACTATGTACTTGTATCTGTCTGCTTGGTTATTTGCTGACTTATATAGTTGTTCGTTTTGTCGTTCGTTCGTTTGTTAGTGAGTTTGTTTGCTTGTGAGTTTATTTATTTGTAAGTTTGGTTGTTTGTTTGCTAGCTGGTTCATTCGTTCCTTCATTCGTCTGTTCGTTCTTGCCTTTTGTTTTGCTGTTGGATGCTTGTGTTGTTCGCTGTTCAGATCTGTTATTTAGTTAGTTAGCTAGTTAGCTAGGTAGTCAGTTTGTTTGTTTGTTTGTATGTATGTTTGTTTATTTGTTTTCTTTTTTTCTGTCTTTCTTTCCTTCTTCTTTCTTCGTGATTGATTGGTTCCTCTTTCGCACTTTCTTTGTCGTTGTTGTTGTTGATGTTATTGTTGCTATCTTTTTGGTTTTTTAAATTTTATTTTATTTTATTATTAGTTGCGCGTTAGTTTGTTAAAGGAATTTAATAAGAGAAACAAAGATTAAAGAAATAAGCCAGAGCTTAACACATCCTGAACCAGGACCAAAATCCTCAAATTTTGAAGTTGCCCTCTGAAGGACCGTATTACAATTCTAGAGACAAATCGAGCATGATAGTTCCGGCATAGGTGGTGCCAGAACAGCTTGGCGCCTATGGGCGCCAAGCTATTCCGGCATCACCCGTGAACTATCATGCTCGATCCATGTCTTGCTGTGGTGTGTCGGGGCTGAACGAGTCAAGTTAATGATTTATTAAATTCCGTGCTTCTCCGTCTGTTAAAGCACGCTGAACACTCAATGAATTTCACCTTGGAGAACTGAACACCACCCTTCCCACCCCGCGTGATAGAAACTCACGCCGCCAGCGCAGCTCAGTACTAGTGAGTTCACGTTGACGCCAAACGCCTACCCCCAACCGGCGAGACCGGCCTCACGCCCATTACCGGTGTGTACAAGATGCATGGACAATGCTCCCAGCATCTCCAAGAGATGTACTAGACGCGTAGGCAACACTCCGATCATTTCCAATAGGCACAGATCCTCATGCGGCTCATGTTTAGGTTACAAGCCGCATGGCTATCCGCTGTGATTGGGCTCTCGTCCGTTGTTAGCGGTCGTTCTATCCGCGTACACGAAACCTCATTAAACCTACTGTTCCATGAGCACGAATCCGATACGAATACGATCCGAACCCGGTACGGTGATGCAATTTTCCTTCAAATGAATTGCGTCATTTTTGTTCGAAGTCGGATGCGAATTCGTTTCTTCGCATAGGGCTTATGGAAACACACCAACATGAAAAGGATTTGCACGGACCTTTCTGTTTCGGACCCGCTTCGGATTCGGATCGTGTTCATATCCGTTTCGTGTTCACAGAAGCTAGCATATGCAGTGGTGAGTTAAAAATGGGCGGGTCGCGGGTCATAAGTTTCCCTAGGAATGCCTTGGCGAGCTGGTTGTTGTGTTGTTCATGTTAACCTTGTACCTGTTGCTTCTGCTCACTGTTTCGGTTGTTTGATTTATGTGTTTAAACCCTTAACTGTCGGGGCCAGGCGATGGACCTTTTACAAAAAAAATTTATGAATATTTTTGAATTAAAGTTGTACATAGAGCGTTAGAACCAAAAGGACCGTTGTTGATGGTAGGAGACCACGGTACGGCCCTTGGCCCCCGTAGCAAAACTCACTGACGACTTCTTTTTACTGGTCGCACGGCCATGCCCGTAGACTCTTATACTTTTACCATAGGCCCTTCCCCCCACCGCCCCCCAACCAAAAAAAGCCAAACCAGCTAGTCCCTTATGCTATTTTAGTGAATAGGGACGATAAGCCAAACTCGTGGGCCAGGCGAACGCCACCCATCTGCAAGAGACATAAACCTTCATGAGCCCCCGCTGTCGCGGGGGCTCATGAGGGTTTATGTCTCTTGCTAGTTCTGTCTTCTTCAGAACGAACAGACGTATGTGCGCGTGTATGTATGTGTGTGTATGCATGTGTGTGTGTGTGCGCGCGCGGCGCGTGTGCGTTTGTTTGTTTTTAGTGGACTGTATATTTTGTACCACTGTGCTTTGATGTCCCTGTTTTATGTATATTTTGTACTTAGTTGTAGTTTTAGCAAACGGCAGGAACGAAAAACGATATAGTCACTTACTGTGTTAATAGTCTTCACCGTTGTAAAATAAAGATTCACTGATTCATTGATTCATTGATTCTTCCTGCCTGTTGTTGGTCCCGGAGTCATCGAGTTCTTCACGCGAATGTCGGAAACTTGTGATCACTGGCAGCTTAAGGGGTTAATTCCCTAGCCTGCAAACCCCATAATAATTATAAGGTGGGGCACAGGCAAATCACTGAGAGCCCGCGTTGGCCCCCACCTCGGTACTCAAGGGCTTGCAGGCTGTGGCGTCGGTAAAATTTCTTGCTAGGTTTGTTTTTGTTGCAGTTTGTTGTTGCTGCCGTTGTAAATGTTGCTATTGTCGCCAGTTTATTGTCGTTGTTGTTGTTGTTGATCTAATTTTGTGGTTGCTGCAGTTGCAATCGGTGTTATTGTTAAAGTTGTTTTCGACGACGGTGTTGTTGTTGGTCTACTTTGTGCTGATTGTTCTTGTTGTTGTTCTTGATCTTATAAGTTGCTGTTGTTTGGTTTACCAATTATCATTGTGTAAACGGCCTCACACTGAAAGAGCAAAACATCTCACAGTTAAGGAGAAACACCAACAAAGCAAGAAACATGCTTAGAAGCACAATTAATATATATTTTAGGTAAAAAAAAAAACATTTTTCACAATAGATAAGATACAGTGCAGGAAGACAAGATGGCGACCATGCAACACCTCCGCCCTGGCCGCCCGCTCCGGCAGAAATGGTCGTCACCGGCAGTACTAAACAGACATTGTACCTTCATTTGATATACGATGTCAGACACTGCAATGCTGCATCACGACCGGTATTTCTTTTTGATGACTTTTGGCAATTTGATGTGCTCTGACTGTTCATTGGATTTTATCCGCTGTGCGATACAGGGAGTTGATACACGCTGATTCTTGTTGTCATCATCATCATCAGTCCCTTGCCCGAACTGGGCGTTGGGGGGACTGAAAGGCAGCAGCAACAGACAGTATTCTCCACTGAGTTCTATTTTGGGCGGTGGCAAGCAAGTCTGGCATCTCGAGTTCGGTCCATTCTTTTATGTTTGCGACCCAACTCTTTCTCTGACGACCTCGCCGACGACTTCCTTCGAGAGTGCCTTGGAGGATAGTCTTGGACAATGTGTTGTGTCGGGTCACGTGGCCAAACCAAGCAAGCTTGCGCCGTTTCACGGTTGCCAGAAGGGGTTCATGTGGGCCCACCAGAGAAGTGACGATGCTCCGTACATATTCGTTGGTCTTGTGCTCGCGGTACGAGATGCGGAGCAACTTCCTCAGGCACTTGTTCTCAAAGGCCTGGATTTTCTTTTCTGAGTTTGCAAGCAGTGTCCAAGTCTCATAGACGTAGAGTAGAATAGACACTACGAGGGACTTGTAAAGCCTGTACTTGATGGTGAAGCTGATGGAGTTACTTCGCCATATCCTGTCCAGCCTGGCCATTGCGGATGTTGCTGTACCTATCCTGATACGGATCTCTGCTATGCAACTACCGTCTTTGGACAGGGTGGCTCCCAAGTACTTGAAGCTGCTGACCTCTTCTAGCTTCTGGCCGTTCGTGTGGATGTTGCTGCTGCTGTCGCTTGTGGTGTTGATCATCACTTTGCTTTTATCCGTACTGATCTCCATGCCATAAGACCCTGCGCTACTTGAAAGTTTGTCTGTCAAGTTTTGGAGCTCACTATTGCTGCCTGCCATGAGGTCAATGTCGTCTGCGAATCGAAGATTGCACAGGGATCTGCCACCAATAGAGATTGAAGTATGGTGGTCGTGGAGGGTTTCCTGCATGCTCTTCTCCAGGAATATGTTGAAAAGGACAGGAGAGAGCAGGCATCCTTGACGGACACCGATCGTCGTCCTGAAGAACTCGCCTGACTGATTGTTAAGTAGAACTGAGCTGCAGGCGTTCTTGTAAAGCGCTTCTATCATTTGGATCAGTCCCTCCTCTATGTTGAACGATCTCATGACTTGCCAGAGTCCGTCGTGCCAGACGCGATCGAATGCTTTCCTGAAATCAAAAAAGTTGTGGTAGAGTTCGCGCTGATGCTGCAGATGTTTCTCGATCAGGACGCGGCAGTTGAAAATCTGCTCTACAGTGCTTCTTCCAGCTCTGAAGCCAGCCTGTTCTTCTGCCAGCAGTTCCTCGGCGAAAGTTTTGAGGCGGTTGAGAATGATTCTAAGCATTACTTTGCTAGGGTGACTTATCAGACTGATAGTTCTGTAGTTCTGGCACTGTTTCAGGTTTCCTTTCTTGGGGAGCGGGATCACTAGAGACTGTGTCCATTCTACTGGCCATTTCTTTTGCTCCCAGATCTTTTGACAGAGTGTAGTGAGGACCTTCGTTGTTACTTCTCCTCCATGTTTCAACAGTTCAGCAGGTACGTTGTCTACACCTGGAGACTTTCCTCCCTTCAGGCCGCGTACGGCTGCTTCCACCTCTTCAGCTAACACTGGCAGGTCTTCAGCCTTCCTGGCCCCAGCCTGGTCGTTTTGGAGGATGCTGGTGTCTGGCTCAGCCTTGTAGTTATACAAGTCTCGGCAGTACTCAGTCCATCTGTTTAGTACAATCTGCTGTACTAAACAGATTCTTGTTGTATCATGCGGATATTAGAAGAACAGCGCGCGTTATGCTGTGGCAATACAACCAACGTGCTTTCCTCCCCTTTCATCATCTCGGGAGTGGCTCTTCCCACGCCAAGCTCAACATCACTGCCTAAGGAATAGCGCTAGTGCATTCAACGAAGCGAGTACTAGCAAGCTTTAGGCCCCACATTCCAGCCGAATGATGTGATGACAGACACCTCCCAGACGCAGTGACTGTGTTTTTTACTGAACAGCGTGCCAGTGTGTACTCTTTAGAAACCATTTTGGACTGCTTTTACGTTAATTATGTAGTCATACTACTATTGCTTTAAAAATGACTATGAAGTTATATACTAGTTAAGTTATAATTAAGGTGGTGACTGTTTATGCCGGAGCGACTGTCTAATAGCCGGCGCTGTTCTTATGGCGACGGGCCCCCAGGTAGCAACTGTGAAAGTATTCGCCTTTTTATTTTTTTGCCTATTTTTGTTATTTGTGTAACTAGTCTCAGCCAAGCTGAAAGTTTTAAAACATTATATTATGTGTTATAGAGATACTAAGATAGAACCGTCTTTAGTGTGCTTGTGTTAGGGAGGTTCAGGTCGTGTTGGGACTGTTGGCGCCGGCCATTAGACGCCTTGGCGACGGGCTTCACCCGTCCTGAGCCATTGTCCATTTGTATTGAAAACTCACTGACACGTAGCGAATTGTGTACTTGTTCGTCTATTTTGAAACACAATTAAAAAAAACCCGAAACATTAATTGTGTTGTAACTGCCTTTTTTAAGGGTGCTTCTTTCTTTATTAGGTTACTTTTTGTAAATTGTACACAATTGGCAGTTGCCTGTTTGGTCTGGACTTCACACGTTAGTGTCGTGAGTTCAGTACTACCGTGCAAATCGACAAAGATTGCTCGAGCTTATCACCGCATGGTTAGTGCCTAATTAGTTTGGTGCCTGTTGAAGCAATAAAAACTAATCAGGCATTGCTCGTGAGATATGCTGTCACGGTCGATTTACCTCGCATGATTGTGAGATTAAATAACAACCTCGTCAACTAGGCACTTTATGATTTGGCCGAGTCAGTTCAGATTACGTCAGTATCTGGCTATTGCGAAATGTCGGTCGTGTGACAAATACGAGGAATCCCTTAGTTTCCCCATAAACCGGGTACAGCCGGTTTGTAGGCCACCCGCGAAAGTTGGCAGCGACTATGACTGCTTGCGTCTCAAGACCAGCCTGCTATCGATAACCACGAAAGAGCATTGAGTGCACTAGTGTCAAGGCATACGACTGTACACAGCGCCAAAATGACACTATGAGTTTTGATATTAACCCTTTGGCTGTCGGTAGCGTTATTTGTCGCGATGATTCCTACAGGACCCTACTCTAACACTTCCTACAGGAATCATCGACACAAAAAGCGCTACCGACAATTAAAAGGTTAATGACATTATTTATCAACCTCGTTAAAAAAATCATTTTGTGTTTTGTTTGTTTGTTTGGTTGTATGGCTGGGTGGGCGGGTGGGTGGGTGTTCGGTTGTATCACTATCCTGCTTATCGCTGTGTGTTTGGTGTGGCCTGGCTGGTTGTTTGGACGGACGAGTTGTTCGTTAAAGTCAGTTGCCTTCTTTAGGGCAGGCTTGGACTGCTAAAAAATCGCCTTCTGGTTCTCAATGTTGTCACGCATCAGTTAAAACTTGTGTACCTTTTTTATAATACATTTTATTTTTATTTAAATTGTTTTTTTTATTTTATTGATTTTGCTTTATTATTTAATTTAATTTAATTTTATTTTACATTTATTTATTTATATTTATTTATTTTAAATTTATTTATTTATTTTTTATTATTATTACTATTATTATTATTATTATTATTATTTTAAATTATTTATTCATTTATTTATTTATTTTTTGTTAAGGGGGGGGGGATCACAGGGGGGGGGGGGGGGCGGGGTCACAACGAATTTGATTAGGCACTACTGCTACTGCCCTTTGTGCGCAACGGAGGATGTGCCCCTGGTACCAAGGGATAAGAGGGGTAGAAGAGTCAATCATCGGAGAACATTTAAACTTCACAATGAAACAAGTTAAGTTAGGCTAGTCCGTCTGGCATTATCGAAAGTCAGTCGAAGAACATTATAAAATAAATATAGAGGATATGTTGTGTACTGTTAGTGACCCCTTAACTGTCGGTGCGAGGCTAACCCTACCCAGGTGCAAAAGACATAAACCTTCATGAGCCCCCGCAGTCGCGAGGGTTTATGTCTTTTGTTGTTCCTGTTTCCTGTAAGACTGTGTTTGGTTCCCTTTACAACTGTATCTCCACACGAAGGTCGGGCAGTGTGCAGTGGTTTCAGAAGCGAAATTCTTGATCACTGGCAATGAAGGGGTTAACCTGCCTGAAGAAAGTCAGTTTAAAGGGTAAATGGGTAAGAGGCTGAGTGATTGACTCCTCCTCACCCCCCCCCCCCCCACCTCTCTCTCTCTCTCTCTCTCTCTCTCTCTCTCTCTCTCTCTCTCTCTGTGTATTACGTGAGTTATGACTATGACTACTTTTGCAGTTTTGCACTGATGAGTGTGGGCCCGGTCGTTTCTTCATACTAAGCGTTCGCTCTCTGTGGCTCGGCTATGTTTACAGATAAAGAGGCGGTCGGATCCAGATCCGCACCGTTGACCCAAATTCCATACTCCGACCTGAGTGCACGCAGCGACTAATCACCTACAAGAGAGAAATATAGAAAGCGAGGTTTTCGACTGCGCGCTTTTAAATTGTACAGCCGTTGTACAAGTATAACTGGGCTCTACTAAAATTTAACTCTTGACTCGCCAGTGTCTCCAACTTACTTCACCTTTACACTCCGAGGCCGCTAGTCAACATGGCGACTGCACTAACCCCCCTTCAAAGACTATAAGTAAACGATGGGCCCGACAACAAGGTCCAAGTTGAATTTTACCCACACTAATGTTGAAGAAATAAAACATACCTTAGACCCAATTCAAATAACTTACAACACGGACCCTGCCAAACTGCCTGTGTAGCGAAAGAGCTGCATCTACGTTACGTCGGGGAATTCAAGCCCCAGGGTGTCGCAACAATCTGGGAAGATTACGCAGAGAACCATGTAGCCCACGAAAAACAAATTGAGCTTGATGCGCTTAGCCTGCCCGATGAACTAGTGCACTCAACTATACGGTTAAGAGACGATAAGCGGCAACTGCTGGTTATACATGTATATTCACCACTGCCAGTAGTTCCTGGTCCAGGGCCGGTCCTGCCGCCAGTGGGTGGACAGGGCGTTTGCGGCATTGAAACTGATATCGTCAACACTCTGTCTGCACAGTCTGGTCACGGTCAGTTGGCACTTCCATCACCACTCTCGCCAGCTGACAGTACACGGTATGTGCCGGATTGTGATGACACCCTGACAATCTCCATCATGAATACCAACGATCCAACCCCTGATACGCTCAACACAGGTGGCACTGGCACTGCTACATTCCACCACGCTGCCATCCACCATGACGACGGCAGCACTGGTAATACTATCACCACCGCCAGCAGCAACATCAGCCACAACGTCGGCAGCACTAGCACTGTTTCCTCCATCGTCAACAGCGACAACAGTGGTGGTGCTGTCATCAACCATGACGCCGACAGCACTGGAACTATCCCCACCGCCAACTGCGACAGCAGTGGTAGTGCTGCCATCAGACACGACGTCAGCAGCACCAACGCTAACAGAGACAACAACAGTTGCAGTGCTGCATCCTGCCACGACCTCAGCAGCACTGGGACTGTCATCGCCACCGCCGACAGCGACAACAGTGGCAGTGCTGCTATCAGCCGCGACGTCAGCAGCACTGGCACTGTCATCACCACCGCCATCAGTGACAACAACAGTAACAGTGCTGCTATCAACCATGACGTCAGCAGCAATGACACCGTCATCACCACCGCTGACAGCGACAACAACAGTGTCAGTGCTGCTATCAGCCACGACGTCAGCAGCACTGGCACTATCATCACCACCGCCAACAGTGACAACAACAGTGTCAGTGCTGCTATCAACCATGACGTCAGCAGCACTGGCACTATCATCACCCCTGACAACAGTGACAACAACAGTGGCAGTGCTGCTATCAACCACGACGTCAGCAGCACTGGCACTATCATCACCACCGCAGACAGCGACAGCCACGACGTCGGCAACGCTGGCACTATCATCACAACCGCCAACAGCGATAACAACAGTGATAGTGCTGTCATCAGCCATGTCGTCCGCAGCACTGACCCTGCTCCCTCCACGGCCAACAGCGACAACAACTGCGGTAGTGCTGTCATCAGCAATGACGTCACTAGCAATAGCGCTGTTGTCGCTACCAGCAACAGCGACAGCGGCGCTAATGTTGCCATCAACCACGACGTCGGGAGCAGTGGCACTCTTGCTTCTGTACAGTTTGTCGAGTCCGCGTGCCAGACTGGCTGCCCTGTGATTTTGAGCCCAGACCCCCTGGTTGTGGAGCGCTTGATGGCGGAGATATCTGCTCTCCGGGCCGCCGTTGGGGAGATCCGCCATTCCTACAACATAGAGGTGGATTCTCTCCATACGGAGATCAGGCACCTGCCTGAACGGGTCACCAAACTAGAGGGGGAGAAGGAGGGTCAAAGAAGCGGCAAGAAATGCAGCAAAACACCTCCTATCCCCCCTCCAACGCCCAGCACAAGCAAGTGGTGGATAATGCACTCACCAGCAAGACAACGGCTGACCCCCGGAGCGCAGCTCATGACGACACCACTACTTCGTCGACCCTCCAGCAAAAAGACCAAGTACCTAATGCGCGACCCCCTCCAGCCGCCGTCAATCCCACTATCCGTCCCGGGATACCAGAACTGAGGCCTAACACTCAGACTCTACTTCTTGGCGACTCGGTACTGCGCGGCCTGCACGGTAATCTGATGTCTGTCACTGACACAGACAAGGCGCAAGTTGTGTCAGTGTCGGGCCTCAGAAGAGCCGATATCCTTTAGCGCCTTCACGATTCCGAGCCCACGAATACAGTCACCACAGTCGTTGTACATGTTGGCATAAACGACTGTAAGCGTGGGTTCGTCATCGGCAGGAAGGGCTGGAAGGATGTGATCTCCGCTGCCAAACATGCCTTCCCTAAAGCGAAGATCTACATGTCCTCCGTCTTACCAGTAAATAACGAACGCCAGCAAGTAGACCCGTGCATCGCCGACACTAACATGTACCTGAGAGAAGTGTGCGAGTCGCTAAAGTTAAACCTCGTTGACAATGACTGTGCCTTCTATACTAGGACAGGCGAACTGAAAACTGAATGGTACACAGATACAATTCATCCCAACAGGCGGGGTACCAGCGCCCTTGCCGTCAATATCAAGCGGACATATTCTAGCGTAATGTCGCGTAACAAAGATGGGCAACAACACCCCCGCCAACACACGCAACAAGACAAGCATGATAGCGAGGACAGAAACTCGCGACAAGTACGTGGACTGCACCGAGGGCCGCCACAGCTGAAAACTTCGCCTGATCAGAGGGATCCAAACCCCTGTGAAAAAGCTACCCCGATAATGTCGGGTAATCCCATCCAGCCGGTCGATAGATCAAAGGATGTACCGACCACTGACCCGAAGCAACAGCAACCCCTCTACGGCTTTGCTCCACAGCCTATGGGCCCCCCCGCCTTTTGTCCCGACTGGTCGGCCCATGTACCCGTATCCTTCTTTCTTTTACCCCCACCCCCTCCAGTGCCAGCCCTCAGCCTCACGTGGGCAGCTTAGTGACAGTGACTTTGCAGTGTTGTTTAATCTGCTTGATAGGATCAGGCCACGTGCCGGACAGTAGATAGTGCGATTCTAGGCGTCTGGTGTCATTTCTTGCCCAGGGTTTTTTGACAGATTTCTAGTGTGCGATCGGTTAACTGCTTGTTTGGAATAACAATTTTGACGAAGTTGATATTTCTTTCTTTTAATTTTTTGTATCTTCTTTGCAATAGAATAGTGTGTAGTCATAACATTTATTCACCTTTTTTCAATTACCTTTTTGTGATAATCAATTATTTTGTACTTTGCATTTATCAACAAGTGAAAACTGTGACACGTAACTTGTTCTTTTTGTGAGACAGTGGCACCGACGTGGACACGTGTGTGTATGTACTGTGAAAACCTTTGAGTGCCCGTGTGTGTATCGACCAATTTCACTTCCAACCGGTTTTGTTCATTATCTCTTATTGACACTTCATACACTAATTGAATACTGTCTCTTCCTGTAGTTTTATTTGTGTACGAAACCCTCCTTGTCACAAAGCTTCCTTTTTATTTTATAATTATATACCTCTTTAAATAAGACAATTTTTGTACTTTTATATACTTTGACGTTCATAGTGATAGTATGCCTGACGGTGGTACAAAAAAATGATTTATTTTGTTGTGGTGGACTTAAAATAGGTCACCTGAATATCTATCATCTTGTTAATAAAGTGCCAGATCTCTGTGTGTTTTTGAACCAGCCCGAACACTTCCACATTTTTGGTGTTTCTGAATCAAGACTTAAGAACAAAATCAGAAATGCTTCCATCTCTATTTCTAACTATAAAATATTTCGTAAAGATGCCGATTTGCCTCAACACACAGGGCTAGCGATTTATATGCATACGTCTGTATCTAGCTACGCCAAGCGGCGTCTAGACCTCGAATTTACCAAAGTGGAGTGTATGTGGCTCGAGTTAAAAACACCACAGTCATCACCTATACTAATCGGCTTTGTCTATAGAAATCCGGCAGCCGGCTGGGATTGGTTTGATGAGTTTACAGCTTTGATATGGACAAGGCAAGTCAGAGCAAATGTGACATATTTCTCCTATGTGATTTCAACATCGACCTATCTAGACCTAAGGGATCAAATGCAGCATAGATCACGACCACATCGCTATTTGGTTTGACACAAATAATTAAAGCACAAACTAGAATCACATCTACATCATCCACGCTCATTGATCATATTTATGTTACCAACAAGGACAGAATAACTAGTGCGAATGTCCCGACCTTAGCCATTAGTGATCATAACCCGGTATGTTGTACAATTGCTCTGAAGCTTGATAGGCCAAAGAAATACAAACACACAACTATAACGTATCGTTCTTATAAAAAAAATTTGATAGGGATAAATTCATGCACGATTTGCACAATACACCCTTTGATGATGTATACTGCCACACTTGCCCTGACAATGCCTTATCTTGCTGGATGAGTCTGTTCCTCGGAGTCCTTAACAAGCACGCGCCCCTCAGGGTAAAACGCGTTAAACATACTACCATGCCGCCCTGGTTAACATTGGACATTAAAAATGCTATGTCGCTCAGAGACAAACTTAGAAAAGAAAAACGCTTTGATGACTACAAAAAACAACGTAATCAAGTAAAATATCTGGTAAGGGCTGCAAAAAAAGCATTCTTCAATCAAATGATCTCAGAAAACCGTGACACAGCATCCCTTTGGAGAGCACTAAATGCTATTACTAAAGGAAAAGCAGCCCCAGAAATACCATCTCATTTAACTTCAGACAAATTTAACAAATATTTTCTATCGGCCGCTGAAAATCTAGCCCAATCGGCATCAAATATCAGTACGCAATATAGTATCTCAAGTCTTCTGAGATCTTTCAGCGAAGCAACAAATATAACACAAAAATTCGTAATTCCTAATATATCAATAGCAGAAATCGGTAAGTATATTTCTGACATGCCGAATAAGAATAGTAGAGGGATTGATGATATTGATAACCAATCACTAAAATTGTCGTTGCCTTACACAATACAATCCCTTACATACATTTTTAATCTGTGTATAAATAAAAGTTATTTTCCTACAGTCCTGAAGCAAGCAAAGGTAGTTCCGATCCCCAAAACTAAAAACCTTGAAGATATTCATAATTACCGACCGATCTCTTTGCTCTCAGCCTTCTCAAAGCCATTAGAGCGGCACATTCACAAGCATCTTCTTAATTTCTTTGAGAAGGGTAATTTACTAAACATTCATCAGTCCGGTTTTCGCCCGACCCATTCATGCCAGTCAGCACTCACACATATTGTAGATTGCTGGCTAGAGTCAATTAATAAAAAATTAATGTCGGGAGCAGTTTTCCTAGATCTTAAAAAAGCTTTTGATCTTGTGGACCATGAGATTCTCTTACATAAGCTTACACTATACCACATGGACGAAACTACAATAACTTTTCTCAGATCCTATTTGGAAGACCGAAAGCAAAAAGTATACGTCCATGGTCAGTACTCTAGGCAAGGCCATGTTAAATTTGGAGTTCCTCAAGGATCAAATTCTAGGACCCCTCCTATTTTTACTTTTCATAAATGACCTTCCTTTACACATTTCCGACCCTAACGTTAATTGTAATCTCTTTGCGGACGACACAAGCCTTCACGTTCCTGGTAAGAACAGTCATGATATTAGTCGTCGTTTACAATCCAGTCTTGACGAAGTTTCTGATTGGTGCTGTAAAAACCACATGGTACTACATCCTGATAAGACGAAGAGCATGTTAATCACCTGACGACAAAAACATCAACTTCACCCCCCTTCACTAACGCTCAGTCTTAATTGCCAACCTATTGAACAAGTTCATGAACGCAACTTCCGTGGAATATGTATAGATGAGCAGCTAAGTTGGGAGAAACATGTGACTAATATATGTAAGAAAATATCAAAAATATTTTTCTTTTATCACAATTGAGAAGTGTGAGTGACATAAATACACGAAAAATGTTTTTTCATGCACACATTAAATCTCATGTTGATTACATCTCCACTGTTTGGGATGGTAGCGGTGATGTGCATATCAAAAAACTAAATTCACTATACAAAAGAGCCATTAAACATGTAGATATAAGACCCATTCCTACCGCTGTAAAACTGCAAAATCTCAAACTTCTTGGCCTTCGTCAACAACTCGTTTACAACAAGTGCATACTTATGTTTAAAATTCTCCACAAGAAAGCTCCACAGTATCTAACAGCTAAATTTACTCCACGACAGTGTGAAAGGTCCTCGAGGAACAGTACTCTTCGATTACCACTACCTCGCATTGACTTATTCAAATCAAGCCTAGCCTTTTCGGGACCACTTTTATGGAATTCACTTCCTCAACATTTAAAAACACTAACCCACCTTTCCTCCTTTAAAACAAAACTACACATATACCTGATGGAAACTGCTTAGATATATTATTTTTATCCTGTCATTCTGATGAATCCCGCCAGAGATCTGGAAACATGGAGGCCCAGCACTGCACAACAAGCTCCACGACCTCTTTCTCTGCTGCTGGGAAAAAGGAACACTACCAAAGGATCTCCGTGATGCAGTCATCATCACCCTGTACAAGAACAAAGGAGAGAAGTCTGCCTGCTCTAATTATCGTGGAATTACCCTGCTGTCCATTGCCGGGAAAATTCTCGCAAGGTTGCTCCTGAATCGGCTGGTACCTGCCATCGCTGAAGACCACCTCCCAGAAGGCCAGTGTGGCTTCAGAGCCAACAGGAGTACCACCGACATGGTCTTTGTGCTGAGACAGCTTCAGGAGAAGTGCCGCGAGCAGAACAAAGGGCTGTACGTAACGTTTGTCGACCTAACAAAAGCGTTTGACACTGTGAGCAGGCAAGGTATGTGGCAGATCCTGGAGCGACTAGGCTGTCCCCCAAAGTTCCTCAACATGATCGTCCAGCTCCACGAGGACCAGCAAGGCCGGGTCAGACTAAACAGTGACCTCTCAGAACCATTCCCCATTCGCAACGGCGTAAAGCAAGGCTGCGTGCTGGCACCGACCCTCTTCACCATCTTCTTCAGCATGATGTTGAAGCAGGCCACAGTGGACCTCGACGACGACGACGCAGTGTACATCAGGTATCGTCTCGATGGCAGCCTGTTCAACCTCAGACGACTGCAGGCCCACACGAAAACCCTAGACCAACTGATTCGTGAGCTGCTCTTTGCTGATGACGCTGCCGTCGTTGCACACACAGAGAGAGCCTTGCAGCGCATTACGTCCTGCTTCGCAGATGCCGCCCAGCTCTTTGGACTTGAGGTCAGTCTGAAAAAGACAGAGGTCCTTCATCAGCCGGCACCCAAGGAAGAGCATCGCCCTCCCCACATCACCATCGGCGAGTCCGAACTGAAGTCTGTACACCAGTTTACCTACCTTGGCTGCATCATCACGTCAGACGCCAAGCTGGACAAGGAGCTGGACAACAGGCTGGCAAAAGCGAACAGTGCTTTCGGGCGACTATTCAAGCGGGTGTGGCACAATCAACAGCTGAAAAAAGGCACCAAGATCAGCGTGTACAGAGCTGTCGTCCTCACCACCCTGCTGTACGGTTCCGAGTCCTGGGCCCTTTACCGCAGCCAACTACGACTCCTCGAACGCTTTCACCAGCGCTGCCTGCGTACCATCCTCAGCATTCACTGGAGTGACTATGTCACCAACGTCGAGGTCCTTGAACAGGCGGAAACTGTGAGCATCGAGGCTTTGCTGCTGCGGACACAGCTTCGCTGGGCGGGGCACGTCTCCAGGATGGAGGATCATCGCCTACCCAAGATCACTCTGTTCGATGAGCTCGCCACTGGACACCGAGACAGAGGGGCACCAAAGAAGAGATACAAAGACGGTCTCAAGAAGTCACTTAGTGCCTGCCAAATCGACCACCGCCAGTGGTCTTCGCTTGCTGCGGACCGTGACACCTGGCGCTCAACCATTCACAAGGCAGCCGTCTCCTTTGAGGACTCTCGCAGAACTAACCGTAAGGACAAGCGGCTCAGAAGAAAAAACAGAGCTGTCGTAACTCAGAACCCTGACCAGACCTTCCCCTGCAGCCACTGCGGTCGTACCTGCCTGTCCCGGATTGGCCTCCGCAGCCACGAAAATGCCTGCAGACGACGTGGGCAAGCCCTATAGAATCTTCGTTCGCGAAGTCAAGCCAAGACAGACACTATGTAAATGTATATATGTTAGTGCGTGCATTTACACGGCTGTAAAGGTGTGTGTATGTATGTTTGATTCTTGGTACTTTGTGCTTGTTTTTGCTGTGCTATGATTTTTCTCCTATGTAATTTGTGCTGAAGAGTGTTACTTCCTTTTTTGTATTTGTTTATTGCTACCTTAGTAGTATCATTTTCTGTACTGCGTGTGTCTGTACTTATTTAGTTATGTTTTTTGTTTGCGTTAAGTATTTTTTGTTTGTCTTCATTATATTTCATGTTGTAGAACGTTAGAAACGGCAAGTTTGAAAAATGACATATTTGTATCTGTCAAAACTTCTACCGTTATGTAATAAAGTTTCATCATCATCATCATCTCTCTCTCTCTCTCTCTCTCTCTCTCTCTCTCTCTCTCTCTCTCTCTCTCTCTCTCTCTCTCTCTCTCTCTCTCTCTCTCTATTTCTCTCTCTCTCTCCAACGCAGGTTTGTAAAATGGCTATGCCGACGATGATGTCAGTGCCTCGGCCGTTTGTAAAAAAAAAGTTTCATTGATTCATTGACACTCTGTCTCTCTGTCTCTGTCTATGTGTCTCTGTCTCTGTCTCTCAGTCTGTCTCTCAGTCTCTGTCATTGTCTATGTCTCTATCTGTCTCTGTCTCTGTCTCTGTCTCTGTCTCTGTCTCTCTCTCTCTCTCTCTCTCTCTCTCTCTCTCTCTCTCTCTCTCTCTTATTTAAAGCATTCTATAGATATTGATATTAGTTGATTTTTATTTTTTATTTTTTTGGATTATTTTTTTGTGACCATATTAATTTTGTATTATATTTTTTGCTACATTTGAGTTTTTACCGACATGCAAAATCGTAATCTAAATACTGTTCCGAAACGAACAGACGAACTGAGAATTGGCCATCTTAACACATACCATCTAGTTAACAAGGTGCCCGATTTATCTGTGTTCCTAAACACGCCCTTACATTTTCATATTTTTGGTGTGTCCGAGTCGAGGCTTAAAAGTTCAATAAGGGATAACTCCATTTCTGTCCCAAATTTCTCAGTACTCCGCAGAGATGCCTCAAGCCCACAACACAATGATACATAATTCAATACTTGGTAACGTCAAACGGCGACAAGACTTAGAGTCAGCTCAAGTGGAAAGCTTGTGGGTAGAAGTGAAGACATCTAAATCACCCCCCGTCCTCATTGGCTTTATTTATAGAAATCACGCAGCCAGCTGGGACTGGTATGATGACTTCGTAGCAATGATGGATAGCGTAAATCAAAATAAAGCTGACGTTGTTCTTTTCGGCGATTTTAATATTGATCTTTCTAAATCTAAAGGGTCCAATGCTGCATGGGCATCAACAACAGCACTATTCGGTTTAGAACAGTTAATTAAAACCCCCACTAGAACCACATGTACATCTTCAACCCTGATTGATCATATTTATGTGACAAATGATGATAAAATATCAAATGTACATGTTCCCTCCTTAGCTGTCAGTGACCATAACCCAGTATGTTGCACAGTCTCCATGAAACTAGACAAAGAGAACAAAAAGAGACATAAACAATTAAATATCGTTCTTTCAAAACATTTAATAACGGCGACTTTCTGCGGGATCTGCGCAATACTCCTTTCAGGGACGTGTATAACCACACTTCTCCTGACAGTGCCCTGTCGTACTGGATGAATCTATTCCTTGGAGTCCTAAATAAGCATGCGCCCATACGAGAAAAACGAGTTAAGCACTCTACCCTGCCACCCTGGTTAACAGTAGATGTCAAACAGGCCATGTCATTTAGAGACAAACTTAAGAAAGAAAAACAGTTTGATGAATATAAGAAACAGCGAAATCGTGTTAAATACTTAGTGAGAGCGTCAAAAAAAACTGTTCTTCCAGGAAATGATTATTGACAAAAAAAGATACAGCATCGGTGTGGAAAGCCCTGAACGTTATAACAAAGGGTAAATCAGCCCCTGAAATACCATCCCATTTGTCAGCTGATATATTAAATAACCACTTCCTATCGACAGCTGAAACACTTGCTCAGTCAGCTGAAAGTAGTAACGCAGAGTACCAAGTTTCTAGTGTACTGGAAAAATACTGTGAGGCCAAAAATATACTGCAGACATTCATCATTCCTGATATTACCGTCGCTGAGGTCGGCAAATTCATCTCTAGCATGCCGAACAAAAAGTCCACCGGGATGGATGGTATAGACAACAAAATTCTGAAAATGTCACTACCATATACGGTAGAGGCACTCACTTATATCTTTAACCTCCGTATAAAACACAACACTTTTCCAACTATTTTCAAAGAGGCCAAGGTAATTCCAATCCCTAAATCAAAAGATCTTGAAGATGTCAATAACTACCGTCCTATCTCACTTTTGTCGGCCCTGTCAAAACCCCTTGAAAAACACATACAAAAACACCTCCTCGATTTTCTAGAAAAGGGCAATTTCATAAATATTCATCAGTCCGGCTTTAGACCGAAACACTCATGTCAGTCAGCACTGGCACACATTGTAGACAGCTGGCTGGAATCAATAAATAAAAACCTGATGTCTGGAGCTGTTTTCTTAGACCTACAAAAAGCATTTGATCTTGTCGACCATGACATTCTCTTAAAGAAGCTAGCAGCATACCATATAAGTGAAACTGCCATAGCATTTTTTAGAGCATACCTAAAAGACAGAAAACAAAAGGTATATACCCATGGAAAATACTATAAACAAGGACAAGTTAACTATGGTGTCCCCCAGGGGTCGATCTTGGGACCTCGTCTATTTATAATATTCAATAATGATTTGTCTTTGCATATTACTAACACTGATGTCAATTGCAACCTGTTTGCGGACGATATGAGCCTCCATGTTTCGGGTAAAAAAACAGCTGACATTAACATTAGCTTAAAAAGTAGTCTCAGCGAGGTTTCCGACTGGTGTAGAGAGAATCATATGGTTCTTCATCCAGGAAAAACAAAGAGTATTTTAATCACTACACGACAAAAACACCAAAGCCGACCACAGCCGTTACATTTACAACTGAACGCTAAACCGATAGAACAAGTCACAGAGCGTAAATTCTTGGGAATACACGTCGACGAACAATTATGTTGGGAGACGCATATAAATACAGTCTGTAAAACCATTGCTAAAAACACTTTCCTGTTGTCCCAGCTTAGACAAGTAACAGATACACATACTCGTAAATTGTTTTTTCATGCCCATATCAAGTCTCACGTTGATTATGTCTCCACAGTGTGGGACGGTTGTAGTGATGTTCACATGAACAGGTTAAACTCTATATATAAAAGAGCTGTCAAAATGATAGATACGCGACCCATTCCTACCATAGACAAATTTAGACATCTAAACATTCTCGGCCTGCGTCTACAACTTAATTTCAACAAATGCATCCTCATGCACAAGATATTAAATAACATGACACCGCAGTATCTAACCACCAAATTTGAGCCACAGCAAGAACGCGAACGGTCCTCAAGGAACAATACTTTACCCCTACCTCTGCCTACAATTGACCTCTTTAAAACTAGTTTATCCTTTTCTGGACCGTTTGTATGGAACACTATTCCTGCACATTTGAAGACTATAGCCTCACTTGGAATCTTTAAAACGAAACTTTTTGATTACCTGATGACCCAAACATAACAACACTGGGCATTTAAACAAACCCTTGTGGTTAATGCTTTCATGTAATATAATTATGCATTTATTTATAGTGTTTGTGTGTGTGTGTGTGTGTGTGTGTGTGTGTGTGTGTGTGTGTGTGTGTGTGTGTGTGTGTGTGTGTGTGTGTGTGTATGGTATAAGATGAATGTTAAGTGTTATTATTATTTTGTGTCATTTTTTTTAAAAATAATTTTATTGTTGCATGAAATAATATGTGTAAATATAATTCTTTATTATTATTATTATCTTTTAATCTATTTATGTTGTAGATGTTAGCAACGGCAAGTTTGTAAAATGACGATTTGTTTCTGTCAAAATTTTACCGTTGATAAATAAAGTTTCATCATCATCATCATCATCATCATCTCTCTCTCTCTCTCTCTCTCTCTCTCTCTCTCTCTCTCTCTCTCTCTCTCTCTCTCTCTCTCTCTCTCTCTCTCTCTCTCTCTCTCTCTCTCTCTCGGGAGAATTCAAACTGTATACGTCAATGGTAGTTACTCTTCTGAAATGTACGTTGAGATAGGAGTGCTCCAGGGATCCATCCTAGGACCTCTACTATTCTTCTTGTTTATAAATGATTTACTATTACATATATCCTGTCCTAATACCGAGTGTGAGATGTTCGATGATAAATAATTGTTGGCATCTTCTGTCTCGGAAGACAATGGAATATATTCGCTTGCTAGGTCAGTCCGTGTGACCTCTCCAGGGCGCAAGCCTGGGCGAAGTGTATGGAGATCATGGGATGCCCAGTCGTCAAGATCCCCCTCTCGGCCTCACCTGTGTAGTCCAAAGGAATGCAAAGCAATACGTTTGGCACCAGTTTGGCTGCAGGAGCTGCCAGACCAGTGCGTGAATACAGTCAGCTGTCTGCCTTCGGGGCTCAACTCCTGATTTGATGGGTTTACTCCCTCACATTTGGCGTAGACACACACACACACACACACACACACACACACACACACACACACACACACACACACACACACACACACACACACACACACACACACACACACACACACACACACACACACACACACACACAAGAACATATGGCGCTTCGCGCCAAAACGACATTCAACAGCAAGGTTAGAGTGGATAGATGTGACGTCATTTTTATCTTGTTATTTCTTTGAGAAACCATAAGTCCCACCGGCCTGTTATGTCCTTTGCATTGTACGGAACGCGCTACGGCCAGCCCCGTCCTAAAGTCTACCGTATTCTCAATACGGTAGATAACAAGCGAGGGGAATAAATTGTAAGAGAGAGAGAGAGAGAGAGAGAGAGAGAGAGAGAGAGAGAGAGAGAGAGAGAGAGAGAGAGAGAGAGAGAGAGAGGGTGAAAGAGACAGGGTGGGGGAGATAGAGAGGGGGAGAGAGAATGAATTAATGAATGAAACTTTATTTTTTAAAGATGGAGTTAATAGGCGCACATATCTGTCCTTGCTAAACTATGTACTTAAACCAAGGGGAATCACAGCGCTGGACAGACAAACAGTTAGATCCCCTGCCCACGCCTATCAGGCACCCAATCGCCAGCCCACAGAGAAATACGCAGGATTTTTTTTTTATTGCAGTACCAGTACTCAGTGGCGGTAGATCTACCGTGATTCCCAACAAAATCCCCACCCCACCTCTTGAGACCAAACAATCCTCCTCTTGGGATATGGGGGTAGGGTGTGTATGTGTGTGTATGTGTGTGTGTGTGAGTGCGTGCGTGCGTGTGTGTGTGTGTGTGTGTGTGTGTGTGTGTGTGTGTGTGTGTGTGTGTGTGTGTGTGTGTGTGTGTGTGTGAGGGAGGCGGGGCGGGTGGTAGGTGGTTGAGAGAGGGTTGGGGGGTTGTTAGTTGTGGAGTGGAGGTGGAAATTATCACACAGGTTGTCTGTCTCGCGGTGGCCAATCAGTCGAGGGAGACAACCAGTGTGGGAAGGAATAGCACTCCAAAGAAACGCAATCATCACCCACCCCCCACCCCGCCACAAACACACCCCATATCTTTCCCACGGACACGAACTCACAAACCAGATAGGTGAGGCTAGCGCTGGCAGAATTGTACTCAAAACAAGGGGAATCACAGCGCTGGACAGACAAACACAGGATGGAAATGATCGTCTTGTTCTATACCTGCGTATTTCTCTGTGGGCTGGCGATTGGGTGCCTGATAGGCGGGGGCAGGGGATCTAACTGTTGTCTGTCCGGCGCTGAGTAATTCCCCTTGGTTTGTTGTACAATTCTGCCAGCGCTAGCCTCACCTATCTGGTTTGTGAGTATCTCAGTATAACTCGAGGCAAATTTGTATCGTTACATTGTTGTGTAGTGTTCTGTGCATCTACTGTGGGAAATCAGGGTATTTACCCGACCACATATAGTAATGCACCTTCGTGTTTGTGTATGTATGTTTCTCCTGCCTTCTTCCTAAGTTCCGGAGAAAGACATGGGTTATATAAGAGACCTGATGCATCTTTTTAGAGATGCAAATGATCGTCTTATTCTATACCTGCGTATTTCTCTGTGGGCTGGCGATTGGGTGCCTGATAGGCGGGGGCAGGGGATCTAACTGTTGTCTGTCCGGCGCTGAGTAATTCCCCTTGGTTTGTTGTAGATTTGAGATGGAACTTTGGAACTTTGAGAAGTTTCTCTCCCGATGAACGCAGTGAGCGAGAGGGCTGGTAAGTATTTAGACTGGAGGAAAGGTACGACGGAAGACTGCCATCAAAGTGGCTGTACGCAAGGGTCGCTATCTTATGCGGGATTGGATTGGAATCCAGTGAAGGTCTTTCAGTATAGGGGTTACGTGGTCTCGTTTTCGCCTGCGCTTCACAAGCCTTGCAGGATTATTTTGAACTCGCTGAAGGCGGTTAATCTGCTCAGATGTAAGACCAAAAAGCAGAGGATTGCAGTAGTCAAGACGGCTCGTGACTAAAGCAATCACTAACTTTCGCAGTGGCAGAGCCCTGAGGCACTCCAAACTACAGAATGGAAGGAAGGTCTAGAAACACCGTCTTTTACCCCTACAAACTGATACCGATCGGAAACGTAAGATTCAAACCAAGAGAGAACCGTTTCACGCAGGCCAAAGGTGATTTCAAGCCTCTTCAGGAGAATGGAATGGTCCAGCATATCGAAAGCAGCGCTGAGATCCAACAGGGCCACAAGAGAGACAAGTCTCTCATCTGCGTTTCAAAGCAAGTCATTTCGAACACTCAGCACCGCTATCGCCATGCTGTGACCTTTCCTATAGGGGGACTGATACACTTCCAAGAAACCATTCACCTCTAAGTGTTCCAGGAGCTGTTGTAAGACAACTTTCTCCAGTACCTTAGAACTGAATGGCAGGTTGGCTACAGACAGGCCTGTTGTTTTTCAGAGTATTTCTGTCCAAGCTTGGTTTGTTTTAGCAAAGGGGTAACAACAGCCTGTTTGAAAGAGTTTGGAACAGTTCGGGCTGAGAGAGACTTGTTTACAATAGCAGCAATCAATCGTACAAGATCGCTGATGCACTGCTTTTGGAAACAAGTCGGAACTTTTTGTTGGAGTCTTTGCAATAATGGCAGCGATTTCGCTTTCTGTAACAGATTTGAACTTTGCAAAACATTGACCATCATAAACAGCAAAAACGGGTGGACCACACTGCTTAGCATCTAAGTTCTCATGCTACAGTTTGATTTTGTCAGTGAAAAAAAAAAGCACAAAATATCTGCAGCAGTTCAGAAAATGGGACATCAGCAGGAAGAGCTGCAGACTTGGGTTTTCCCAGCAGTTCTTTTGACACTGAGAAGAACAGCTTCCTAGAAGAGGCAGCCGCGTCAAGCTTGTCCACGAAGAAATGTCGTCTGGCAGCATTTAGGCGCTGAGAGGCCGCATGTCCTTTACTCGTGTATATCTGTCTGTACACGGTCAGTTTGTGCTTTCTCCACCGACGCTCGGCACGCCTCCTCTCACGCCGTGCATCTCTCATCCTCAAACAGCCAGGGGGCAGACGGACGGTCCCTGATACGCCTCGTTTTCAGAGGGGCATGACGGTCCAACACTTGTCGAAGACCGTCATTGTACAGGCCCACCAGATTATCCAGTAGAAGATCAGAGGTCCGGCTACTTAAATCAGCATCAAACACTTTAACGTCGGCTTGGAAAACTGCAGGATCTATGGCTCCACGTTTCCGTGACGTCACAAGCCGTGTGGGTGGGGGTGGCCTGGCAACGGCCACTTTACACAACACAGCGTAGTGTGTCCGACAGGTCCGGGAATTCTCGTACACCCGAAAGGTATACTAGACTGTTTTCACTGCGCACTGCCCCCCAGTCTAAAGTATGCCCGTGTTGGTGTGTGGGGACAGTCACGAGCTGCGACAGTCCATGGTCACTGAGCACAGTCTTCAGGCAGTTCACTTGTCCATCAGAACAGTTATCAAAGTTAAAGTTGAAGTCTCCGAATACAGAGACATCGGCACTGCTGCAAGTAAACTGGGACAACAGTGCCGGGAATTCTCGAAGGAAGGTTGCCCTTGACAGTTTGTTACGTTTTCTTGGTGGCGGGCGATAGATGCACACCCACGAGGCCGACAGCTGTTTACAGTCATGTTCATTTTCACACATTCAAAGGAGGAAAGGTTCATGGGTCTGAAGGACACACAAGATGACAGGCTCTGACGGTAAAGGCAATCCCCCCTCCTCTCGAGCCCGAGCGAGGGAGTAGTGACACTCATAGCCTGCAGGGGTCATGGCGCCAATGCATGCATCACGACCTTGTGGATACAGCCAAGTTTCTGTGAGCATCAAAAGATGAAGTCTATTGTCAACGATCATAATATGGATGTCAGCAGTTTTTTTTTTTGTTTTTTTTTTTTGTCGGTAGGACTGAGCATTAAAACACATGATATTTAATTCATTGTTCTCTCTGACTTTGTGTTTGATTGGCTTGCGCGGTAGTCCGACACATAGGTACGTGGATAGAGCGCTCATCTGGTTGACCCACTGACTCAGAATGTAAACAGTTCCGTGCAGGCAGTGCGCTGGCACCAGGTGATAGCAACGGCGAATGCACTGTCACTAACCTTGTTGAAAATAGCACGGCCAGAGCTAAAAGACGAAGTTAAAA
>BTPG01000002.1:10507376-10542376 GCA_036245525.1 Semisulcospira habei | reverse complement strand
TGAACTATCATGGTCAAGCTGTCACCTAAATCGTATTGCAGTCCTCAGAGGACAACTCCAAAATGTGGGCATTTCGTACCTGGGACACAAAGAGTTAATTTAATGCAGAAATCTTCGCATAAAGCAAATCGCCCGGGGAACCAAATGTTTTCATTTGTTAAATCTGTAGTTTGTAATAAGCGAAGTAATTTGTATAAAAAGAGGTTGTGGCGAACTCTGAAATAAGTGTTGTTATACCCGGCTTTTCTTAGGTGTGAATTTGTAATGAGCAGTGCAAATACCAAGGTGAATTGCTCAGCGCTGGACATACAATCAGTTAGATCCCCTGCCTATCAGGCACCCAATCGCCTGCCCTCAGAAAAATACCCAGGTAAAAAAGAAGACGATCCATAATGAGAGAAGTCCACAGTATAAAGCTATTTTCATCAAGCATATTACAATTTAAATTTTCTATTACTATTATTATTATTATTATTATTATTATTATTATTATTATTATTAAACTAGTTATTATTTTTTATTTATTTATTAATTATTATTTTAATGTAATGTAATGTAATTTAATTTAATTTAATTTAATTTAATTTAATTTTATTATTATTATTATTATTATTATTATTATTATATTTTATTATTAATTTGTTTTGTTGTTATTTTTTATTTTTATTTTTTTAAAACGGCATAAAACAGACAAAATACGGACCGTCCAGGCGTTCGCAGTGTTGGGGATGCTTGTGGCGTTGGTTCTTCTCATCACACTGGATGCCGTGTCCGTGTACTACTGCTGCCAAAACAGGCTCCTTGAAATGTTCGAGCCTGGGGCACTTGCATGGGATCTGGACGCCATCATTGGGGGCATGGGTAAATATCATTTAAAAAAAAAAAAAAAAAAAAAAAAAAAAAAAAAAAAAAAAAAAAAAAAAAAAAAAAAAAACACTTTCGCCCCCTCAGGAGGGACAGTTGCTTCGTATGCTTCGGCAGAAATCATCGCGACAAAAGTCGTTACCGAGCGCCAAAGGGTTAATTACTGCAGGAAACGTCGCATATAACAAATCTACAAAGGATTTTTTTCTCTTTTCATTATATTCAAAGTTTATTTAAAGCGAAGTAATTTACGTGAAAAGGGGATGTGGGGGTGCGGGTGGGGTGAGAGGGGGGGGGGTGGGGGTGGCTTGCGACCTTGCACTCTACAAAAAGTTATTTTGGAGATGTTTGTCATGCTCCGCCAATGCCCGAGTTCAGTTTAACCCTTTAGCTGTCGGTAGCGACTTCTGTCGCGATGATTCCTGCAGGAATCATCGCGAGAAAACTCGCTACTGACAGCCAAAGGGTTAATTACTACATTATAGTGCGTGATTGTGTTTCTTTTCAGTGCTGTGTGGCGCGACCTGCTCCATCGCTTTCCTGATTTCGTACGAGGAACTAGCCATCCACGCCAACTCCACCGCGTCCTGGTCCCCCAGGCTGATCATGGCCGGCTGGTGTATCGCGCTGATGGCTCGCTTGGCCACACGATGTTTTTCGAACTTTGAGGACGGATTATTCCTTCACACAGAGCCGTTACCATATCCGTGATCACGTGTATTGTAAATATTGGTAATGCTAAGTTCTTATTTTTTTTCTTAACTCATTCTACCCCAAGACCGAACTCCCCAAACTTTGTCGTTGTCCTCTGAAGACTGCATTGCAGTGCAAGACACAGATCGACCATGATAGTTCAAGGGTGATGCCAGAATAGCTTGGCGCCCATGGGCGCCAAGCTATTCTGGCATCACCCTTGAACTATCATGGTCGATCTATATCTTGCTGTGGGGTGTCTGGAGTAGAATGAGTTAAACTACAATGTTTACATTAGCACCCGGCTGTGTTTCCATCAGCCGTGCTGCCGACGTCAGCCCAAAGATCTTTTGCGCGTACTGGACTGTGTGTGAGTAATCAGCATGATACCTTTTCGTGCTCGCACGAATCTGACCTGATGTGGCAAAACACAGAATCAGCGTTATTCTGAAAGAGGAGTTTGAGCTCGTATCTCATGCATATTAAATTTCAGAAAATCGCGTAAAATTAGCAGAAACAAGACTGGACGCAAAACCCTTACCATTCCTGCGAGACTATTAATTTTGAGTTGTATGACGGAATCAACCATTACCTTCGTGTGAGCCACACTATTCAAGAATATATGTAATGTATACATTTCTCATATGTACAAATAAATACTCTACAGTAAGAAAACTATTATGTGTGTTTGCTATTTCTGCAACAGCTCTTGTCATTCTTCGTACGTCTTGATGCTCGAAAAGAAAACACAAACTGCTTACTAACAAGCAAAGCAATTAATCTACACTCAAACTCGTTAGCCCACTAACTATAACGTTTCAGCAAAGGATTGAGCGTGGCAGTTCAAGAGTTCAAGAGTGGTGCCAGAATAGCTTGGCG
The DNA here is from genome assembly GCA_036245525.1 of Semisulcospira habei. Taxonomy (NCBI): domain Eukaryota; kingdom Metazoa; phylum Mollusca; class Gastropoda; family Semisulcospiridae; genus Semisulcospira; species Semisulcospira habei. Next base: position 10,539,940 of record BTPG01000002.1, on the reverse strand, counting down.
CCTACAGCCCTTGAACTATCATGGTCGATGTGTCTTCTGCAGTGTTACAATGATGTGAACAGACAGCCCCCAAAATGGGTGATTTCGACGTGAGGCGTGTTTTCAAGACACTTTGGTGGTCTTTGTTAATATCGCGTAATCGGATTAACACATTCTGTTCCACGACCGAAATCCTCAAATTTTGAAGTTGCCCTCTGAAGACTGCATTACACTTCTGGAAAGAGACCGAGCTTGATAGTTCAAGGGTTGTGCCAGAATATCTTGGCGCCTATAGGCGCCAAGCTATTTTGGCACAACCCTTGAGCTATCACGCTAGATCGATGTCTTGCCGTGGCGTGCCCGAGTTCAATGAGTTAAATGTAAAGCACTTTTACGCTAGAGTGATCCTTTGCACTAAGGTCCGCATTGGTAAATTCTTTCTCGCACAGAGCACCGAAGGGCAAACTGCAGCAAACCCTGTTTCGTCCAGTCGTCAGCGAGATGACACCTACTCTTGCGACGGAGAATCTCTCACAGGCGCAAACACTAGACAATCGCAGCATTATATAACTTTATTTGCCTGGTGTTCGTGAGTGTGAATGCTCTGCCGTACAAGTAGGCGTCAACACAATGGCTCTAGAAGTATTCTTGAATCTCTCACCGAGGTCGATTGGAATAAGAAATGACACGACCAGGAAGTTCCACGTCATAAGCTGAATACAAAGTTCTGTTAGTTGGCACCTAGGACCCAACAGCTATGGACGGCTGACTGACTCAGCGCGCACGCGTTGTGCCACTAACAGAGTCTACCGAAGCCTGACCGAAGCGACTGACCGCTGTAGTTACTTCCGGTACGTCTGCTACCGCAATGGACGCTACAGTTGAGCGAATTCTCATGGTAAGTAAAACAGTAAACTGTTCAAACAGTTATGATTTATTCCATCAAGTGAGAACTTAAGTACATTTGCAGGTATCCCAGACTGACACAGCATTAAAAAAAATATATATTCATTCCACTTCAGACAGAAAACGAAGCACTGTGGTCAGGCTATCTGGACACGTGGGAATTCGCCAATGTTATGAAAACTTGTTTGGCTTTGATGTTGATAGGGCAATTTCTTATTTTGTGTAAACAAATTGCTGCTGTATGTTGCAATCTAATCAGCAATAACTGAATAATTCATAATTATATAAAGTTCGGAAATATCCCGAAATATCCCCGTCGCTTTGGACCGTGTACTGTTCTTCTATGTGAGTGGGTGACCTTCCCGTGTTTGCTTGCTGTGTTGATGCTATTAACCTTGCATTGTTGATGCTATTCACCTTGCTGTTTTGATGCTTTTGCTGTGTTATTTGCTTCTGTGTTATCTGCTCTTATTGTGTTGATGGTATTTGCTTTTTCTGTGTTTTGATGCTTTTATGTTATTTGCTGTGTTGATGCATTTGCTGTGTTGATGCTTTTGCTATGTTATGCTGTGTTGATGCATTTGCTGTGTTGATGTATTTGCTGTGTTGATGTGTTTGCTGTGTTGATGTATTTGCTGTGTTGATGCATTAGCAGTGTCGATGCTTTTGCTGTGTTATTTGCTGTGTTGAAGTTCAAATGACTTCCATTTGTTTTGATTTTCAGGTTGAAGATGAACTGCTGGACTTGGAGTTGGACATAATAATAATAATAATAATAATAATAATAATAATAATAATAATAATAATTTATTTTATAAAGCGCAAAACCAAACTTATAGCTTGCTCTAAGCGCTCGTACGCATACACACACAAGGATAAAATATTTAAACAATATGATAACATTATGAGATAAAATACGTTAAACATCATAAAAAATAGTCTATATATATATATGAAAAGACATGTTTTAAAAGAAATACAAATACAGACAAGCACACACACTCACACGCATAATTAAGAAATAACCTATATATAAACCTAAAATATAAACAAACAATGTTTAAAAGTAGCTTAACGTTAAAAGTTCTAAGTACTAACACACATATAAAAAGTAATATGTTGGTAATAAAAACAATGTTTACCTATACTTAATAATATCTCTAATAAAACAATTCAAAAACCATACAGTGCCAAGCAAAACAATAAATAAAGGTAAAAAAAATACCCTAACACTGATTAAATACACACACACACACACAATACAACACACACACACACACACAATACAACACACACGCACATACACACACACACAATATAACACACACACTTTACGAAAGAACAACTTGTGATACTCGTTACCTACACATATTTTAAAATATAACGCAAACACCTATCCCAAAACTAAATCCCCAGTTTGACATTAGGCCTTTACATGAACAACCACACTGGTTACAGAATCAGCATAACCTGCTCAAACCCAGGCTGTTTTCAAAACAGAATTCCAAAAGAAAAGCTTTTTTTTGTGCCAAAACTAAATAATCTGTCCCAAAAAATTTCACTGTACTACAATTTGTCTGTGTGTGTGTGTGTGTTTCGCTCCTATACTACAAAACAAATATGAAAATAATATGATAATAATAATCTCCTGTACTGTGCGCCCTCCTTGCTCTTGATTTAGGAACTACCAAAGCTCTGGGACTGTCACTACTAGTGTCAATGTCACTCATTTTGGAACACACTGTGGTTGACTCTGGTATTAATTAGGGGTTTCAGAAATGGCTGACAAAAAAATCTAAACACAGGGTTATAAACTCGACTGATTTTCCTATCGACGTATGCGTAGAAAAAAATTCAGATTGCTAAATAAAGACACAAAAATCGCGATTTTCAAACGACGCGTAACACTAGCAAAGACATCGGTCATTGAAACGTTAGCAACCGGAAGTGAAAACAGATTGCAGCTGAAAACGAGGCTGTCGGTGAACTTATTTAGCGCGCTGAGTCAGTCAGCCGTCCATAGCTGTTGGGTCCTAGGTTGGCACCATGCTTACCACCGAAAACTATCCTGTTAACCCATTCAGGCCCTGACGCACTACAGCAGGAGATGGGTCGACCACGATAATTCAAGGGTAGTGCCAGATTAGCTTGTCGCCTGTCGGCGCAAAGCTAATCTGGCTCTACCCGTGAATTATTATGGTCGATCCATCTAATGCAACAGGTGTATAATCGTTAGATGACGCCTCCAAAATTTGGGACATACGTGCGTCGGGCTGAATGAGTTAAAGAGACCTGCTGCAGGCAATAATGGGTTAATGATTCGAAATAACACATCTCCTTTGTAAATGTTATTTGTATGACTTAAAGGCCATGACATATGAAAGACGTTTCAACTCTTCTTAGCTTTCTCATCTGTACAAATAAATAGTCTACAGTAAGAAAACTATTGTTTGTGTTTGCTATTTCTGCTACAGATATTGTCATTCTTCAAATTTCGCCAGTGATCACCCCCCCCCCCCCTCAAAAAAAAAAAAAAAAAAAAAAAAACACCCACACAATTATCTACGTCACGAATATTAGATCCGTCTTCAGCTGAAACAATAACATCACTTTGAATTAATTTTGTATTAGGCGCCGAGCTATTCTGCCACCACCCTTGAACTATCATGGTCGAGCCATACCTTGCTGGTGTGTGTCGCGGGCGAAATGAGTTAAATTCTCATTTGAATAGAAGCGTACTTGACTGTGGTGAACCCGCCGAGTGGATCTGTCTGAGGAGTACACCTCCAAAAGGTTCGGGTATGCACACATTTAACTCATTCAGCCCCGACACTCCACAGCAAGACATGGATCGAGCATGGTAGTTCAAGGGTGGTGCCAGGATAGCTTGGCGCCAATAGGCGCCAAGCTATTCTGGCACCACCCTTGAACTATCATGACAAGTAATATTAACTCATTCGAGACTGCACGCTTCCGGATACGCGGCACAACCCGCGTATCTGGGGGCGGCACGTCTCGAATGAGTTGAGAGACGAGCAAGGTGGCACAGCCCCTCCTGAAACCGCCGCAACTGAGGCGGCTCATGGCGATCAATGTAGCTGGGTATTGTTCCCGCAGGGATGGGGTTAAAGTTATTGCCGTTAGCTTGACAAATGCCTTTATGTTCGTTTTTTTTTTTTAATAGAAAAGCGAGCTTTTTTTTATTGTAGTGCAATGAAAATTTCACTGTCTTAAAAATGGCCGTTCTGGTTTTTGCCAAATAGCTTCAGAACTATAGGCAAGAGGTCTACATACGCTTTTTAGCTGAGCACACACAATTCTGTTTAATTTCAGTTTATTTTGTTCTCTTCCTTGCGTTAATCAGTATCATTACAGCTTAAAACAAATCAGCGCATTAAATAGGCGCTTTACCCAATTGAATATCGGCTCAAAGCGCCGCCTCGAACTCAACCCGACAAGCACGCTCACGTGAATCACGCGCATTTATTCACACACTGTACATAAACACAGAACATTCACGTGGTGCAAAGGTCAAGCTCAAGCGAGCTACTAAAGTTTTAGGAAATTCAAATCGATTTATATTTGAAATTTGATACATTTATATTTTATACCAACGTCGTGGTGAGGAAGAGCCGGAGTACCCGGAGAAAGAAACCCCGAGGGTTTGCCCGAATTAACGGTGACACTTACTATAGGATAAAAGTCCGTCGACGGAAACTGTATGAACCTCGCACCTTTATCAATGGTAGAAGGCGCCTTAACCACTGCGCCACGGACCGCCCACTGATACACAGATTTGCTTAAAATGAATTTGACTGATAGTTCAAGGATGGTGCCAGAATAGCTTGGCGCCTCCGGCGCCAAGCTATTCTGGCACCACCCTTGAACTAAAACAGTGGATCTAACTCATAATCTGTAATGAGTCTTCAAAGGGTAACAAGCAAATTTGACAAAATCAGCCCCAGCATGCAATGGGTTAAAAAACGAAATCGTGCAAAGACACGTGATGCGTATATAGCTCGTGTGCGTGAGTGGTTCTGATTTTAGAACCTACGGTTCTAAACCGTAGTGTCTAAATTCACAGACCGACGTACACATACTAGAGAATGCCGTGCCCGCTTTCGGCACAAATGCGTGTAATAAGTGCCTGTGGAAAAGAGAAACACCATCTAAAATAGGACACGCAATTCGTAGCAGACATGCTTCAGACAGTCATGTGTACAGCGAATGCCCGTCATGCGTGTGGGACTTGTTCCTAGCACAACAAAGCTGAGAAACAGTCAAAAAAAACGCCGCCCCGCACGTGTTTTAAAAAAAAACTTTGCAGGACCCAGCGAGGGCCCTGTCTTCGTGAACGTTCGGCTAACTTCGGCAAACCGGTTTGCAACTGACTCAGTTGACTGAGTTTTCAACTGCGTTTGTCGTGCTGGCAAAACTCCCGTGAAAAAGACAAGCCACTTCCTGTTTGCAGCTAGTGGGCACCGCGATCACTGATCTAAACCAGCGATAATTTTACTGATATCAACAGTAGCAGACGACACTCGACCACCCGACGGACAGAGCAGGCCATTTGTGCCTTGCCTGGACGCACACTGGATATGGACCAGGCCGAGCTATCCGTAAGTTACACAGTACAGCCTGAAGCTTATTTGATATCGGAAGGGTGAGGAAGGAGGGGTTATTTGTCGTTTAGTGTTTGTTGTTATATCTTTTCATCTGGAGTGGCCTACAGAAAATTTTTTTCTCCATACGAAGGGCAGCTACTAAAAATCAGCTTGACCCATGGCGACCTTGTATCTTTTGGCATCTATGTAAACAGTCGATTCTCTCTCTCTCTCTCTCTCTCTCTCTCTCTCTCTCTCTCTCTCTCTCTCTCTCTCTCTCTCTCTCTCTCTCTCTCTCTCTCTCTCTCATCCAATTTACTGTGTTGGTTGTACATCACAATGCTTCTTTATTTATTTATATTAGCATATATTGGACTGGAGGTACGTGTTGAAAAAATTCGTTCACAACTACAAAGTGTCAGGAGTCATACTTACAGCATGTACAGCCGTGCATTCTGCCATCATAGTCCCCAGCGCGTAAAATCCGCGGCGGTCGGTCAGTTTCAAAGTGTCACAGAATCGTCTGCTGTTGTCCGATCTGCTAATCGCGATGATTTCCGTGCAACAGGAAGTGGTCTGTCGTTTTCCGAGAGTTTTGCAAGCTCGGGATACGCAGTTGCCAACTCCGTCAACTGAGTTACGAACCGATTTGACCCACTTAGGGGCAGGGCCCAAGCTGGGTCCTGTAGTCCTTTTAAAACACGCGCTGGGCGGGTTTTTCTCATTGCACCTCAGCTTTAATCCTCTTGACTGCTACTGACTATATAGACGGGCGAATAGTCGCCTAACTACGCGCCCGAACGGTATCGTCAGTAGCATTACAATTGTGAACTCATTGTGACGAGGTGACGAAATACCCACGTTTTGGAGTTATCCTCTGAGGACTGCACTACAATTCAGGAGACACCCCGACCATGATAGTTCAAGGGTGGTGGCAGAATAGCTTGGCGCCTATAGGCGCCAAGCTATTCTGCCACCACCCTTGAACTGTCATGTTCCAGCCACATCTTGCTGTGGTGTGTCGCGGGCAGAATGAGTTAATGAGTGCCCTGGGCTGCACAAGTGCTTTGAAGAAAATATCTCCTACAAGCGTGACAGGAGGTGGGATAACGGAAATAAATCACTTGCTGTGAGTGACACAGGCTGGTAATACCCAATCGCAAAGCGTCTTCGGGCCCACGACGGCCGCAGAGGGCCCGTGCACAGCCGTGCGCGGGCTCGCTGCAATCGTCGTGGGCCAGAGGATGAGCTGTTGCTTACTGGGCACTTGGCCCTGTGTTTCTAAAAGCAGCGGAGATCAAAACAGCTAATTCTCGCGTGAATTAGATGGCTATAGCCAAGACGTCTTTGTGCTTTGTCTTTCCCCTGCCATCACACTGTAGCAAAGACCTATTTGTGCTGTGTCCTCCTTCTGCCATCACGCTGTAGCGAAGACCTATTTGTGCTTTGTCCTTCCCCTGCCATCACGCTGTAGCTAAGACCTATTTGTGCTGTGTTCTCCTTCTGCCATCACTCTGAAGCCAAGACCTATTTGTGCTGTGTCCTCCTTCTGCCATCACGCTGAAGCCAAGACCTATTTGTGCTGTGTCCTCCTTCTGCCATCACGCTGAAGCCAAGACCTATTTGTGCTGTGTCCTCCTTCTGCCATCACGCTGAAGCCAAGACCTATTTGTGCTGTGTCCTCCTTCTGCCATCACGCTGAAGCCAAGACCTATTTGTGCTGTGTCCTCCTTCTGCCATCACGCTGTAGCCAAGACCTATTTGTGCTGTGTCCTCCTTCTGCCATCACGCTGAAGCCAAGACCTATTTGTGCTGTGTCCTCCTTCTGCCATCACGCTGTAGCAAAGACCTATTTGTGCTGTGTCCTCCTTCTGCCATCACGCTGAAGCCAAGACCTATTTGTGCTGTGTCCTCCTTCTGCCATCACGCTGAAGCCAAGACCTATTTGTGCTGTGTCCTCCTTCTGCCATCACGCTGAAGCCAAGACCTATTTGTGCTGTGTCCTCCTTCTGCCATCACGCTGAAGCCAAGACCTATTTGTGCTGTGTCCTCCTTCTGCCATCACGCTGTAGCAAAGACCTATTTGTGCTGTGTCCTCCTTCTGCCATCACGCTGAAGCCAAGACCTATTTGTGCTGTGTCCTCCTTCTGCCATCACGCTGAAGCCAAGACCTATTTGTGCTGTGTCCTCCTTCTGCCATCACGCTGAAGCCAAGACCTGTTTGTGCTGTGTCCTCCTTCTGCCATCACGCTGAAGCCAAGACCTATTTGTGCTGTGTCATCCTTCTGCCATCACGCTGTAGCAAAGACCTATTTGTGCTGTGTCCTCCTTCTACCATCACGCTGTAGCCAAGACGTCTTTGTGTTGTGTCCTTCCCCTGGCATCACGCTGTAGCCAAGATGTCTTTGAGAAGTTTGCTTTCCTTCGCCCGTTGTCGTTTCTCCATCAGGACGTTGATGTTGTAGAAAAAAGGGTTGAGGACCGAGTTGAGCGGCATGACCAGGATGGCCAGGGCCACGCTAGCCTCGCTAGGCACCGCCACACCATGGGAGGCCAGCAGCCCCAGGACACCCACAGGGAACCAGCAGAGAAAGTCCGACACAGCGATGGACACCAAGCGGCGAGCGATGGCTAGGTCCTGAGACTTCCTGCTCGAGTCTGTCAAGGTCATGCTGTTGGCGCGAATAGACAGGTAGACGGATGCTTGTCCCGAGGCGATTAGCAGGAACAAGACAAAGTTGAGGACGATCATCACACCGAAGGCGTAGTCATGGCCGGCAAAGTCGCCCCTGGTGATGGGCAGCGGGACGCAGATCCCGGTGTTGCTGTAGAATTCCCAGTGTGACGTCACAGGCAGTAGAGGGACGGCGACGATGATCAAGCCCGCCACCCAAGTCACTGCGCAAAGCAGACGGGCGGATCTGATGCTGAAGTGAAGATTGCTAAAGGGAAAGCGCAGAGCCAGAAACCGGTCAAGTGTGATCAGACACACAACAAACACAGACACCTCGCTCGACAGCAGTGACACAAACCCGGCAACTCTGCACGCCACACTTTGCCGCCAAGCGTTGTCATCCCAGAGGTAGGTGCCACTGTACAGACGGTCAGCGATACCGATAATGGCCAGGTACACTCCCATGAGAAAGTCCGACACGGAGAGATGCGTGACAAAGACAGCGTTGCCGGATTTACTTTTGATGTCCAGCACGACCAGGCGAAGCACGAAGCTGCTCAGATTACCCACTAACGCCATGACGGAAAAGCTCGACAGAATCACGCGGTACAGGTCAGAGCGCAGCAAAGCGTCACAAGAGGAGATCTCGTCAAACGGAGCGCGACATCCACTCGGGCGAAACCCCGCCGGCAGCATTTGTATGCAACACAGCTTGAAGTTGTCGGCAAAGACCTGCTGCAGATGACGAAGACCGTGAAACACGCCCCGTGGGAACTCAGTCAAGGCACAACCACGCACGTCGAACACGCGCAGCTTGCTGAGTGTCAGAGAACTGTCCCCTGACACACGATCCACGCCACATCCGGACAAGTTGAGGTGCACGATGTGGCGGACAGGGCGAAACATACTCAGGTCTAACGGCCGGGTGTCCATGGAGGCAAATGATGTCAGCGGGTTACCGGCTAGAGACAGAATCCTCAGATTGGGAAGCTCTTGAAGACCGCTGACGCTGACAAAGTTCAAACGGTTGTGACTGAGATCCAGGCTGCGCAGGTTGGGGAGGTTCACTCGGCCCAGATCCTCCAGCTGACAGTGGGAGAGGCTGAGATGGACCAGCATGATGTTGTTGGCGATATCTGGCAGATTCATGTTGCTGCCGCGTCCGTCCAGATAACGCATCTCACGGAACTGGGACGCCGGGAAGGTCGTGTTGCACGTGAACGCCAATCCGTGACACGTGCAGCCATGGGGACACGTGAGGTCACAGAACAGTTCGTCGTCCTGATGCGGACAGTGCAGCGTCCCGTCACACACGTGGCTCACGTGCAGACACACGCGTGACGCCCTACAGCGATAGAAGCCGGGACAGACGGCATCCGAACATGACGCTTCGTCCTCGCGGCCCGGGCAGTCGATCACGCCGTTACAGCGCACAAACACCGGCAGGCAGTAGCCGTCACCTGGACACTGAAAGTGGGTCTCCGGACACAGCGAGCTGTTGTGAGTGTGACCAGACGTGTTGAGCGGTGTGTAGGTCAGGTGACTACCTGGCTGAATGCCGGGTGTAAAGTCCACAATGGCGGGGGGAGCGGGCCTGTGATACTTCCGATCCATAAACCTATCTTTCAAACTTACCATGCAGCCATCCTCATCAGAGCCGTCCACGCACTGAGGCTGGCCGTCACACTCCAGAGAGATCTCCACACACTGGGACACAATCAAATCACATCAATTCAAGTCTCATGCGATCAACGGAAGTTGCATCAAGTCGATGTCGACAACTAAAGCAACCCTCCAATGCATGTGAGTACCGGTGCGTTGATTATAGCTTGCCAAGCCATTTAACTCCGGGTTGACCTGGTTTAAGAGACGTTCTGAAACCGGAAGTGACGCTTCCAGTACGCTACCAGTGAATACTAATTGTGCGTCAGAATCGACTGTACACTGACAGACATTTGCGTGAATAACACATACGTAAATGGTGCAACCCCGACCGCCAACCCCCCTCCATAAAACAACAAAAACAAAAACAACACCACCAAAAACATCTAAAAACTCAACCCAAACAATAAAACAAAAAACAACAAGAACAAATAAACCAAAAACACAACAAAAACAGACAAACAACAAAACAAAACAAACAAGCCCAAAAAGAAAGAAACAAAAAATAAGATGAGGATTTCATCCCAAAGTCTACCGTATTGTTCGGAGCTCACGTGCGTTTTTCTTTTCGGAACATTCAGATTTGTTCATATTTTAAAGCTTATCCTTCTGATCCTTTTCCCTCCTTTCTAAGCCAACCTCTGATCAACATAAACGCCGTCTACACAAATAAAGACGGAAATACAGCGCTTCCCGACATGAGTACGCTCTGTGGGCTGGAGTAGCTAAAGAAATTATGAAGAAGAAGAATAACACGAGCAGCGAAATAACGTCACTACAAGCGTCACGTCATGGCATCGCTGGTCTTACTACGCCGTCTACACTGGGACGAATTTGATATTTCACGTCATTCATGCGAAAGGCACGCTCTTCCAGAGCTGACTGTTTTGTTCCACACAGCCTCTTCCAGCGCTGACTGTTTGATGGGAGTAAATAGCGGCTCCAAAACGTGCAAAAATGAATTAATTATTATTGAAAAAGTTGAAGAGGTACAACGCTGGATTACGAACTCATTCAGTATCTCCCTTTCATCCCCCATCCCGGGCCACCCCATCCTCTGATCCGCACGGCAACACAAACACAAACGGCAGACACACGGCGCTTCCTACCGGTTATACCTTCTGTGGGCCGGCGTAGCCGCAGCCATTTTGAAGAATAAGATGGACTAGCCCTCCAACGCCCACAAAGCCTCTTCTATATGAGCTTGCATGTACATTCCACCTTTTCCACAAAACGTTCTCAAATATCATCATACAAAAATAAACGAAGGAGACCATCGCACCAGCTCATGCACATGTAAAACACTGAAGTGCTGGTGCTTTGCGTAAATAATGAACATTGTATATAACACGGACGCGTTTGGTGCTATTACGTCACCATCACTGTCTGATTCTTCTGATGAAATCAAGGAGTCTTACTTTTGACATTTTTTCAGAATTGAGCTTTTATTTTCGTAAACGTTGAAGAGGTACAAAGCTGGCTAACAAACACACCCAATGTCTTTCTACAAATTAGCCATATCCAAAATTTCACTGCATATAATCAAAATTGCGGACTCTAATCTGGGTCAACCGACTTTTTATAAACGGTCTTTTATGTCTTCATTGAGACATTCAATCACAATTTGCTCGGAGGCTCTCGTAGCCACCCACTTAATAAAGTATTTTGCAACGTTTCAAGTTTGTGCGTACAGAAATATCTGAGATTCTCGTGTTTACATACATACGGACACACATACATACGCACATACATACGCACATAAGGCGCTTCGCGCCAAATCCACGCTCAACAGCAAGTTAGAGTGGCTAGACGTCACGTCATTTTTATCTTATTACTTCTTTGCCAGACCATGAGCACAGCCCGCTTGTTATGTCCTTTGCATTCTACGGAACGTGCTCCGACCAGCCTCGTCCTAAGTCTACCGTATTTTCAATACGGTAGACATGAAACAAACACCCAAAACAACAACAATCATGAAGAACTTAGGACTAGCAATAGACGTAAATTCTCATGAACCCCCGTGAATGCGTAAACTCATGTAGGTTTGTGTCTCGTGCAGCTCTGCAACGTTCGCTTTGTCCCGCCATTTGAGGGGTTATATTTGCCATAATAAGGAGGTTTCCTTTGGACAGACGACGATCGACAACAAACAGCAGCGAAATTGCGGTTGACAACCAGCTTGTACTATAAACACAGATAACACTATAAAAATATCCAAGGCGCATAGATCCTCATGAGCGCTTCCGGGCTCATGAGGATCTATGCCTCTTGGAGATGTGTGTAGAGTTGTGTAGGCTCTAGTTACAAGTTAGTTATCCGCCGTGATTTCGCTCTCGTTCGTTGTTGGTAGTAGTTCGTTGTTGGTAGTAGTTCGTTGTTGGTAGTAGTTCGTTGTTGGTAGTAGTTCGTTGTTGGTAGTAGTTCGTTCGTTGTTGGTAGTAGTTCGTTGTTGGTAGTAGTTCGTTGTTGGTAGTAGTTCGTTGTTGGTAGTAGTTCGTTGCAAACGAGGCCTCACTAAGTATTCGTTCGTTACCTGCTTAGTGTTGCCACATTTAAAGTGCGAGTGTCTCGTGCACGCCGCAAACTGGCAGAAGTTCTCGTCGCTGGCGTCAGCACAGTCTGTGCGATGGTCACACAACAGACTGTACGGCACGTGCTGGTAACCATTGTCGCACGTGAAAGAGGGAGGAAGTGACGTCATGGGGACCGGGCAGGAGGTTTGGGAGGGGGTTCCCCACATGCTGACGTCAATCCTATAGCTGTCGGTCCAGCACGCGCTCTGCACGTCACAGGCCAGAAAGGCCAGCGTCATGTGACCTTTGGGGCAGGCCACGTGGTGGGAATCACCAATCGCATCCACATGACTGGTGGAGAGTCTTATGGCGTCGCTGGCCTTTCCATCTCGCATTCTGGCGCTATCTAACTCCGAGTCTACCTCACAGAGTGCACCCTTGCTAAAGTCACTTAGGTAGCACAACAGGGTGACTTCAATGACTGTTGACTGTTTCTGGAGATAGCCACACGTTTTGCCCGAATCAAGCACGTCCTCGTCGTAATGGCTGTAGTAAGCAATGGACCCATCAGCCCAGACAAGTTCGTTCTTGTATCTACAATGAAAAAAAAAAGAAAGAAAGAAAGAAAGGAAAGAAAGGAAGGAAAGAAAGGAAAGGAAAGGAAAGAAAAGGAATGGAAACGAAGGAAGGAAGGAAAGAAGGAAGGAAGAAAGAAGGAAAGAAAGAGAAAGAAAGAAAGAAAGAAAGAAAGAAAGAAACAATCGAACGAATTAATAAACAAACAAACAAACACATAAACAAACAAACAACTGTTAAACTTCAATTTTTGACCTTACGGCTTTGAGTCGTTAGACCACAAACCACAGACATGTAAGAAGTTAAGTTTTAGAAATAAATCAAACACACAAACACACACATATACGGCGATATAGATATTAATGATCTAGTGGGAACTATCAAACATATTGTGCATATAAGCACAGCAACAACTTTTGTTAGATTAATATGTCAGACTCCTATAGGAAAGCGTTTGTAATGCATTATTATATATAGTTTAGACTATTAAGCTTCAGGCGTTTGTGTGTGTGTGTGTGTGTGTGTGCGCGCGCGCGCGAGCGCGTGCGTGTTTGTCTAAAATCACCAAGAAGTGAAGAGACCCGAGGTACGAAATACCCATATTTTGGAGTTATCCACTGAGGACTGCATTGCAATTCAGGAGACAGACCGACCATGATAGTTTAAGGGTGGTGGCAGAATAGCTTGGCGCCTATAGGCGCCAAGCGTGGTGGCAGAATAGCTTGGCGCCTATAGGCGCCAAGCTATTCTGCCACCACCCTTAAACTATCATGGTCGAGCTATATCTTGCTGTGGTGTGACGCGGGCAAAATGACTTAAATAAAATTCATTCATTCTTTCATGCACGTCGATCGGCACAGTTTCCGCCCTGTAATGAACAACAACAGGAAGTTCATTTAGGCACGTCGATCGGTACAGTTTCCGCCCTGTGATGAACAAAGACAGGAAGTTCATTTTGTGAAAAACCAGATTCTCGTTGTACATCTCGTTTGCCACATACACATACGTACAGGCCGTTTGACATCGGAGCGCAGAACGTTTTTGCCAAATACCTCCGCAAAGAAACACTTTTCTATACTACTTTAAGAAATAAATATGATTTAGCGTGAATTGACCTAATATGGAATATTCTTACTGAACTCCTATGATTTGTCGATTTTGCTGTACAGTCATAAAAATTTGATGAATAGGCAAGATCAAGCAATTTTAAATACCCTATTGTGGAATCGTTTATTATTATTATTATTATTTTTTAACCGAACTATGATTTGTCGCAGTTTTTCGACATTTGTAAACAAGGTGAGGATTTCATCCCAAAGTCTACCGTCTTGTTATGAGCTCACATGCGTCTTCTATCAGACATTCAGAGTTGTTCTTGATTCATCTCTCTCCAACGTAACTCATCCTATCCCGCAATCCGCACGGCATTGGCACATAAACAGTGTCAGACACACGGCGTGTTGTACCAGTTATACGTAGACACAGACATTCTGAAGAACAGTGCTCACAAAGCCTCTTCTATGTGAGCTTGAATGTGTTTTCCACCTTTTCTTTAACACGTTCGCAAACATCATAATAAAAGAGACTGTCTTCTTGAATCAAATCAGAGAGAAAGAAAATTGCGTGAGCTCATACGCATGTAAAACACTTATGTGTAGGTGCTTTGCTTCAATTAGGAACATTGTATAACACTGGCGCGCTTGGTGCTTTTACGTCAACGTCACTGTCTGCATTCGTCGATTTGTACTTTTGTCATTTGTTTCTGCAATGCATTTTTATTTTTAAAAAGTTGAAGAGGTTCAGATGTGGCTAACGAACTAACCCAATATCTTTCTCCAAACTAGCGATATTCAGAATTTCAAGTGCATATAATAAAAATTACGGACTCTAATGTGGGTCAACCGACTTTAAATAAACGGTCATTTTAACTCTTCGATCAGACATATATTATTTAAATCTGTTTGTAAAGGCTTTTAGACACCACTTCATGAAGCAATTCCATAATTTTCAAGCTTGCTTATACGTACGCAAACTTCAAAGATTTTCGTGTTTACTCACACACACACACACACACACACACACACACACACACACACACAAACCACACACACACACACACACACACAGACACACACACACACACACACTGTTACGATTGTGGTTGTCTTGTTCTGTGAGAGCATGCATGTGTTAATCGTAGGAAACGATCCGATATTTATTTGAGCTATCATGGTTGCGAACCACGTACCTTTTCAGTAAGATTCTTTAGCGTTCGAGCAGATAGCGGAATTGGCTTAGTTATGATACGCTAAGTTTAGTCCGGATGCTTCTAGCAAAGTCGCACGGCGAATAGCGGTCAATTTGTGTTATGCGTAGATTCGCTGAGAATATACCAGAACGTTCGAGCAAGGTCGCGCTGTCTGGTGACCTCGTATGTGTGACATCAAAGTGACATCAAAGTGTAGAGCCGCTCTATTTTTATTTTTAGTCACAAGTTGTTTTCTGTGCGCGTGAATTTAGCAGCCAGTCAGTGTGTTTTATGAAAGGTCGTGAACGGTCTGCCATACTCTTGTGTGACGTCATTACACACTGGGATTTGGGGCTGAAAATAGAAGTCGAATTTTGTAGACTATTTTAGTTCATTCTAGAAAGTTCTTTTTATTTAATATTTATGAGTTTCAGTTACGTGTTCTGTTCTGATTGGTTGCGTTGTGTGAATTCGGTGGATTTGTTTTGAAATTAGTTTTACTGTAAAACATGGTGCTAGGAAGCACGTGTGTACATTGTCATGCATATTCACTTGTAGGGACACACAGATTATCATAGGTACGTGGCCCGTATAGGGTGTACATTGTGAGAGACGCAGCGTAAAGGTGGTGTACATTGTGAGAGACGCAGCGTAACGGTGGCGTACTTTGTAAGAGAAACACATTTGTGTCGTCAGTGTTGACATTTGCAGAAGACACATTGTATCAGTGTTGTTGCATTTGGGAATGCATTGTGTGGAGATCGCATCGCTGAAATAAAGTATTTGTTGGAACTGTTACTCCAGTATTGTCTACAACCTTAAGCCACGTGTGACGGGTTGCAGCTGAATGAAGTTTTTTTAAAAGAACCTTACGTGCGTGCCGTCTGGTGTGATATCATACTACGACCACGACTCAACACGTAACACACACACACACACACACACACACACACACACACACACACACACACACACACACACACACACACACACACACTCACACACACACACACACACAAACACACACACACACCACACACACACACAAACACACACACACACGCACACACAAACACACATACACACACAAACACACACACACACAAGTAAACACACACACACACACACACGGCGTTTCACGCCCAAAAGTACGTTCAACAGCAAGTTAGACGTGACGTAATTTTTATCTTGTTACTTATTTGCCGGACTATGAGACCTGCCCGTCTGTTATGTCCTCTGCAATGGTACGGAACGCGCTCCGACTAGACCCATCCCAAAGTCAACCGTATTTCAATACGGTAGGGAAACACGATGGGATGAACCATAACCCACAAAGTTTCATCTATATAAGAGCCATAACTCACAAAGTCCCTTTTATATGCGAGCTGTACTTTCTATCAAGGTCCCTGCCTGTTGTCTTTGAGCTGATTCTGATTTTGAAATATATTTGAAAAAGCCGCTAAAATTTGTCAATGCATCAGTGAGTTCCTAGTCTATAAGTGTGCAACACGTATCCCAAAAAATCGACGCCTAGTGTCGCCGCCGACGTGCGTTTAAACAGGTTATTTTCCAAGTGTCTATTTGAACACAGAGTGTCGAGAGCACACTGGTTTTAAGCACCGCAGGAGAAAGATACACAGAAATCTTTTACGTAATAAAATGAAATGTTCGTTTTTGACGTTTTGGCATGTAAACGTCATGTAATGTTCTAAGCATGCAATGTTAAAATAATACGCTTGTTGGCGGTCCCGTGCAGGATTTTGCGTGGTGTGTTTAAGTGTGTAGAGAAGCGTGACAACGTGAAAGCTGCCTTTCAGACAGATTTACAGCGCATGCTCAAAGACACAGCTGATTCAGCAGACTCCTCCCCTGAAACACTGGGAAAAACTGAAAACTGCTATTGCAAAATCCTCTGCAGAAGTCTTGGGTTCCGCTAGAAAGAGGAATAAAGACGCTTTGACGATAACGACGTAGAGATCCAGGAACTCCTAGCAAAAACAACAACAAAAAAGAGCCTCCCGTCAGGCCCACCTAGCTCAGCCTTCCTGCCCTGTGAAGAAGTCTGCCTTCCGCCTCGTCAGCAGCAGTCTCCAGCGCAACCTCAGATATCTCCGGAACGAGTGGTGGACCAGACTCGCACGGCAGAGGACCCAGCTTTGCGCTGACAGCGGTGACTACAAGGGCTTTTACGAAGCACTGAAAGCATTGTATGGCCACCAGGCACCTGGCACAAAGTCACCTGCGAAGCGCTGATAGACAGGCCCTCCTCACAGATAATACCTCCATCTTGAACCGCTGGTCGTAATACTTTCAGGACCTCTTCAGCGCTAAGCGCACTGTTCATGAAACAGACATCCTCCGAATCCCACACCTCCCACTAAAGGATGAATTGGACGAACCGCCGACCGCTGAAGAGACCCTCACAGCCATCCACCAGCTCAAGAGTAGCAAAGCAACAGGCATTGACGGAATCCTTCCAGAGATCTTGAAACATTGAGGTCTAGCACTGCCCAACAAGCTCCACGACCTCTTTCTCTGCTGCTGGGAGAACGGAACACTACCAAAGGATCTCCGTGATGCAGTCGTCATCATCCTATACAAGAACAAAGGAGAACAGTCTGCCTGCTCCAACTATCGTGGAATTACCCTGTTGTCTGTTGCCGGGAAAATTCTCGCAAGGCTGCACCTGAATCGGCTGGTACCTGCCATTGCTGAAAACAGGAGCACCACCGACATGATCTTTGTGTTGAGACAGTTTCATGAGAAGTGCCGCGAGCAGAACAAAGGGCTGTACGTAACGTTTGTCGACCTAACAAAAGCGTTTGGCACTGTGAGCAGGTAAGGCATGTGCCAGATCCTGGAGGGACTTGTCTGTCCCCCAAAGTTCTTCAGCAAGATCGTCCAGCTACACGAGGACTAGTAAGGCCAGGTCAGACGCAACAATGACCTCTCAGAACCATTTCCCATTCTCAACGGTGTGAAGCAGGGCTGCGTGCTGGCACCGACCCTCTTCATCATCTTTTTTAGTATGATGTTAAAGCAGGCCACAGTGGACCTCGACGATGACGACGCAGTGTACATCAGGTATCGTCTCGATGGCAGCCTGTTCAACCTCAGACGACTGCAGGCGCACACCAAAACCCTAGACCAACTGATTCGTGAGCTGCTCTTTGCTGATGACGCTGCCCTCGGTGCACACACAGAGAGAGCCCTGCAGCGCATCACATCCTGCTTCGCAGAAGCTGCCCAACTCATTAGACTCGAGGTCATTCTGAAAAAAACATAGGTCCTCCATCAGCCGGCACCCAAGGACGAGAATCGCCCTCCCCACATCACCATCGGCGAGTCTGAACTGAAGTCAGTGCACCAGTTCACCTACATTGGCTGCATCATCACGTCAAACGCCAAGCTAGACAAGGATCTGGACAGCAGGCTGGCAAAAGCGAACAGCTCGCTCGAGCGACTATTCAAGGGGGTGCGGCACAATCAACAGCTGAAAACGGGCACCAAGATCAGCGTGTACAGAGCTCCTCACCACCCTGCTGTATGGTTCCGAGTCCTGGGCTCTCTACCGCAGCCAACTACGACTCATGGAAAGCATCCACCAGCGTGTACAGAGCTCCTCGCCACCCTGCTGTATGGTTCCGAGTCCTGGGCCCTCTACCGCAGCCAACTACGACTCCTGGAAAGTTTCCACCAGCGCTGTCATGCGTACCATCCTCGGCATTCACTGGAGTGACTATGTCACCAACGTTGAAGTCCTTGAACAGGCAGAAACTGTGAGCATCGAGGCTTTGTTGCTGCGGACACAGCTCCGCTGGGCGGGGCACGTCTCCAGGATGAAGGATCATCCCCTACCCAAGATCATCCTGTTCGGCGAGTTCGCCACAGGACACTGAGACAGAGAGACACCAAAGAAGAGATACAAAGACTGTATCAAGAAGTCACTTAGCGCCTGCCAAATCGGCCTCATAGTTATCAGACAGACGAACCGTTGCCGTCTATGTACCTTTAACACGTCGTTCCTCTTCGACTTCGATTTTTTTTTCGGATAAAATAAATCAAACAGCATAGAATGACCGCATTTGTTGCATAATTTCTGATTACATCACTTGTCGTAGTGTCGGGGATTTCTTAGTAACCTTCCAATGATGCCAGCCTGATTTGTGTTCTTTAAAGTCTGCGTACTTGTTTTTTACGTCACTGCGGAACCTTCAAGCTAGGGCGATCGAACATTACGCAACGATAAAATTTACATGTTTCTACATGCCGACGTGTTTCGTACTTATAGTAATAGACTTATGGTGAGCGCTGTAAAGCGCGTTCTTAAAACCGTTGATTCGCAAATCTAGATCGGAGAAGATCGGCGATGTTGCTGCCACTCTCTCCAAACGCATAAACGGAGTTGAAGTTTCATCGTAGAATTTATTGAACTCACTCGTAAAACTCGTTGGCTCGATGAGGTAGTAACAGCAAGCGGACAAGTTCCGTGCCTTCCTTGAACATTCAACGCCTTCCTCCTCTCACAAAGATCTTCATGCAAGTGAGTTCGAGCGGGAATGCGCACTAATCTATATTTTCCAAATTATTGACAAGAATTATAACGAAAAAGTTTGCAAAATATTCAATAAGCTAAATAAACTAAAAGGAAACTAAATATACCAATAAAAGGATTACTAATTACGTTATAAACTACGAACTATCAGGGAACTATTTTTTCGTAGTAATGGGGCTATTTCCGGCAAGGAGGCACAGGCGCTTGACACGAATAATTTTGTTTGTCTGCGGCAGCAACACTCCCACCCAAATCATCCCAAAATGATTTTAAACAATAAAATAACTGAACTATTTACGTAGCAATCCTACATCATGTACATGGGGAAAAAAGAGCTCTCCAAGGACTATTCTAGGCAGTTACATCTTCCTGTCGAACAATGACAATCAACTTGTGGACTGGTGTCTCTATGTATGTTCTTTGGTGGAGGGGTTTGCCTCTAGCGTCTAGCGCTTCGGTTGCCACAAGCAATGTAACTCTCCTGACAAGACCATCATCACTCAAAAATGTTTCCGTGACCTTGCCCATCTTCCAGTCTGATCGGCAAGCTGCCTCATCCTGCACCAAGACGACATCGCCTTCACGCAGATTACGCTGGGGTTTGTGCCATGTGCTTCTTGCCCATCTTCCAGTCTGATCGGCAAGCTGCCTCATCCTGCACCAAGACGACATCGCCTTCACGCAGATTACGCTGGGGTTTGTGCCATGCGCTTCTCCTTTGCAACATTTGTAGGTACTCTTTCTTCCACCTAGTCCAGATTACGCTGGGGTTTGTGCCATGCGCTTCTCCTTTGCAACATTTGTAGGTACTCTTTCTTCCACCTAGTCCAGATTACGCTGGGGTTTGTGCCATGCGCTTCTCATTTGAAACATTTGTAGGTACTCTTTCTTCCACCTAGTCCAGAATAGATCAACCAAGAACTGGACTCTTCTCCATCTCTTCTTCAGGTAGAGGTCTTCCTTCTCGAAGCTTCCAGGTGGTGGTGGCATGATAATGCCTGACTTCATAGTCAAAATGTGGTTAGGCGTCAATGGAGTAGGACCATCAGCTCTTTCAAGATTTTCGGAGGTCAAAGGTCTACTGTTTACAATTGCCATCACCTCATACATCAGAGTTCTCAGACAAGAGGTGTCCAACCGACTTGTCGATTCCTGTTTCAGAACGCCTTGTAGTACACTTCGCACAGTGCGAATTTGACGTTCCCATGCTCCTCCCATATGGCTGGCTGACGGAGGGTTAAACTGAAATTCACAATCTATGTCCAGCAGTTTTCTTGTGACGACTGTGAAGTCCACTGTGGAGAGCTCCTTTTCAAGCTCGTTCTTAGCACCGACGAAGTTCGTGCCTCGGTCGCATCTGAACATCCGGACCTTTCCTCTAAGTGCGATTAGGCATCTCAGCCCATTGATGAAAGAGTCAGTAGTCAGATCGTCCAAAACCTCGATGTGGATGGCTCTCATAGCCAAACAGGTGACAATGAGTCCATATCTCTTGACTTCCTTACGACCTTCCCTCACCACAAAGGGTCCGAAGCAGTCCGCAATATGTGAAAGGTGGAGAGGGGTTGACTCTCTCACTGGGTAAGTCCGCCATTTTCTGGCCATCGGAAATTCCACGATGTTTGGCGCAGGTCACGCACCTTCTGATTAGTGAAGAGACAACTCTTCGACAACCAACAATCCAATAACCTGCTGCTCGAATCGCATTCATGGTCAGATTTCTGCCCTGATGAGCTGTTTTCTGATGGTGATCCAATGCGATGAGGTGTGAAAGGTGACTCTTAGGAAGTATCAGTGGGTGCCTCATGCTATGCATCTCAGTCTTCCGGAGTCGTCCTCCCACCCGTAACAAACCCTGGTCATCTACAAACGGGTCCAGATTTTTCAAAGGGTTGGAGTTTGATCTGATATCAGGAACATCTCCAAAAGCTTCTCTCTGAATAGCTCTTATAAGATTTCTCTCTGCAATCTGTTTGGCTTCTATATCTGAGATCTTCTCTTTTCGCCGACACCACTTGACTATTGCAGCGACTGCTGTAATTGTAGTCTTAAAACTGGAGAATCTGATGACTCTATCCTCAAAGCTGGTAAAGCCTGACTGCTGAACGCTGAAGACTGTCGCAGACTTAACTTCTGCATCTTGAAGTGATATCTCTGTGTACGTGTCATCAGGGATGATCTCCAATTTCCAGAGGAAGGCTGGGCCTGTGAACCAGTTTGACGCCGACATCTCCTTCACACAGAGTCCGCGAGATGCATGATCCGCTGGGTTTTCAGAAGTCGACACATAGTGCCACTGATATGGCTGTGAAGCTTGACGAATCTGCTCCACCCTGTTGGCCACGTACATGTGGTATCTTGCAGTTTAATTCTTGATGTAGCCGAGGACAACCTTGGAGTCAATCCAAAAATAATGTGTGATGTTCTTGTGGTCCAGTTCTGTGCTGAGAAACTTAGCTGCGTTGGCTGAAAGCACAGCTGCCTGAAGTTCGAGTCTTGGAACCGTTGTTGCCTTCAGGGGGGCGACTCTTGCCTTTGCCATTACGAGGGAGCAGTGAACTTTGCCTTCATTTTCAAGACGCAAGTATGAACACTGTCCATAACCAGAAAGTGAGGCGTCTGAAAAGTGATGCAGCTGAATGTTGGTCGGAGTACCAAAACCTCCCGGCTGATAGCATCTTGGTATTTTAACGTCTCTCAGGTTTTCCAAATCTCCCTTCCACCTTTCCCAATGTGGAAGAAGATTCTCTGGAAGAGGATGATCCCAGCTGAGATTTTCCTTACACATAGACTGCAGGATTTGCCTGCCGATGAGAATGACCGGTGAAATCAGACCCAGTGGATCATAGATTGATGCAACGGTGGCCAAAATTCCACGACGCGTCAGCGGATTGTCCTTCAGATTGAGCTTGAAACAAAAACTGTCCGACTCAATGCTCCACTGTAGACCCAAAGCCCTTTCAACTGTGGTGTCTTCATGATCCAGACTTGCGAGTGCGGCAGGTCCACGCTCAGACTCTGGGAACTGTGCCACAACTTCTGCGCAGTTTGATGTGATTTTGTGTAGTCGCAGATTGCCTTGTGCACAAATCTCTCTTGCTGACTGGATCAAGTTAGTGGCTGCCTGAGATGAGCGCTCTCCCTTTAAACCGTCATCCACATAAAAGTTTCTCATGATGAAATCTGCAGCCTCTTCGCCCAGATGCTTATGATCCATCGCCAATTGTTTCAACCCAAAATTGGCGCATCCAGGTGATGACGTGGCACCGAACAAGTGAACCTTCATGCGATAATCAGTTGGAGGTCGAGAGATGTCACCGTTTTCCCACCACAGGAATCGCAGGTAATTCTGATGCCGTCGAGAAACCCTGAATTGGTGGTACATTTTTTCTATATCACAGGTCACTGCGATAGGACCCTGTCTGAATCTGCATAGGACTCCAGTCAATGAATTAATGAGATCTGGGCCTTGAAGCAGGTAATCATTTAGGCAGGTTCCCTGATACCGAGCACTGCAGTCGAAGACCACTCTAACCTTGCCAGGCTTCTTGGGATGGTATACCCCATGATGAGGGATGTACCACTGACTGGAAGAATCCATTTCATCATTCGGGATTTTTTCTGCGTCACCACGCTCTAAAATCTCCTTCATGAAGGTGTTGTAATGCTGGAGGTACTGAGGCTTTCTGTCGAACTGCTTCTTCAATGACCATGCTCTGTTCAAGGCTGCTTGTCTGTTGTTCGGTAGTGTTGGGTCGCCATCTCTGAAAGGAAGAGGCATTTCATAATATCCATCTTCTCTTTGGTAAATGCCTTCCTCTAGTATCTTTATGAATTTCTTGTCTTCCTGTGAGATCGACATCAAACTTGTCTCATGATCCTTGAAATCTTGTTCCATGAGCTTGATCAGATCAGTCGCAGTGATGTCTTTGATCTGCGTCTTACGCACATAGGTCAACAATCTTTCAGGATGTAACGTATCTTGAGTGAAAAGTCTGTGAGAACATCCTATGGCATCAAACCTCTCTGTGCTCGTGGTCGTGCCTCCAACGATGCTCCATCCAAGTTCTGTTTCAACTGCATAAGGCTGGTTGTCTTCTCCAACAATGCAGCTGAGGGGTGCAAGCGCTCTGGGGCAGTTGTAGCCTATCAGGAGTCCAGCTGGGCATCCCTGTTTAGGAGCCAGATGATTTTCAAGCCTGTTCAAGTGAGGCCACTGATTTGCTGTCTTTGGTGTGGGTATATGGTTCTCATCAAGGGGAATATCGTTTCTAGTGTAAGTCGTCGGCAAGGGAATCTTCTTGTCTGACTTCATACCTCTAACTCTCAGATCCTCGTACCGCCGACATGAGACAATTACATCTTTATCCGTGATAGTTGTCACCCGAAGACTTGCAGGCTCAGACGTGGTTCTCAAGCTCTCGACGGCTGTATCTAACACGAAAGTAGAGTCGGACATAGTGTCAAGTAAAGCATACACTAGCACGTCATGCTCTGGGTCTTGTGCCGAGGAGATGTAGACAGGAAGCACCATAGATGTCAGACTATTGGCTGTGGTAGTGACCTTTCTATTTGTGGCACTATCAATGGTCTTATCTTGGATCTGCTTGGCAAGTGTTGAAGATGACTGTTGATGTGATGGCTGTTGTGGATGTACGGTGTCAGCCTTCTCCCTGTGTAAGCAGGTCGGATGACGTTTCTTGCAAATTCTGCATTCACTGCGCGATTTGCACTGCTTTGACATGTGCCCTTTCTTGAGGCAACCAAAGCAAAGACCTTCTCTTTTGATATAGTCTGTTTGTTCTAATAATGCCTTTTTTGTGAAGGCTCTACAATCACAAAGCGTATGATTTTCCTTTTTGCAGAAGTGGCAGATTACTTGCATCACCTCCTTGTTGTCTGTCTTCAAGACTGTTCCTCTGTGTCGAGAGGGTTCGTTCTGTTGTCTTGGCCTTGAAGGTACCTGGGGGCGAAACTCTGAGGTAAGGATAGGATCATTCACAATCTCTGACTCCTCCAGCACGAAAGTTGCAAGTTAGCTGAAGTTCGGGTATCTCCCTTCGTTCTGTTTGCAGATGGCTGTCTTCCGATTCCATCGATGCCCAATCCACTCTGGAAGTTTCGCTACAATTTTTCTTGTTTCCCTGATGTCATTAAGAATTTTCAGGTCTTTGACTTCATCTATTGCAACCTTGCATTGTAACAGGAAATCAGATAGGCTGCGAAGGCCAGCCTTGTCTTTCGGAGAGATCTTTGGCCAAGAGTCCAACTTTGTCCGAAACGCTTCTGAGACTGTGAAGGAGTTGCCGAATCGCTGCTCGAGAACTTCACGTGCTCGCTGGTATGCGTTCTCGGAGTGCAAAAGGAAGAACCCATTTATTGCCTCTTTTGCTGGTCCCCCAACGTATCTTTTCAGGTAGTGAATTCTTTCGTTGGCAGGTATGCCTCAATTTTCTATAAGGGACTTGAAAGAGGACAACCACTCTCGATATTTCAGAGGATCGCCCATGAAGACTGAGGGCTCGGGAATGGGGAGACGACTCTGGTTGATTGCTTGTGCCAAAGCGTCGACAAACTGTTGAGTTCCAACATTAGTCAAAGTGTGGGGATTATCCACTGTTACAGCCTGAGCACGAGCGTTCGCAGGGTTTCTATAGCTCTGATCCGTCAAAACATGGTGATTCTCCACAACAGTGTTTCCATAGTCCTGACCACCGACTTGAATGAATCGAGACGTGTCGCTTGATGCATCGGAATGTCTAGAGTAGCCATCAAACTCATCAAGAACTTTCAGTCTGATTTCCTCGACCCTCAGCTTAGACACAAGCTTCTCCTCTTCCATTTGTCTCTTCAAGTCTGCTATGCGCGTTTCTGTTTCTGCCTGAAGTCGCTCAAGTTCAACTTGTCTACTATTTTCTAGACGTAAGGCTTCCATCTGGACCTGAAGAGCAGCAGCATCTGCAGCAGCCGCAGCTCGTTTTGAAGACATAGACGTTGACTGAGTCTTGGATGAACGAGTAGCCACAGACGGAGCACTCAGATGCTTCGTTGCCAAAATAATCTTGTTCATGGTTGAGACAGCTCTATCTGCTAAGTTGTTCATTTTACTGTCCAGATCATCCTCATGACCCAAGGTGATCATCTTTTCCACAGTGTCTCTAAGCAAACTCAACCTGGCAGTGATACTCCTGCGTCTGTCAACCATAACATCTACATCTATATCAAAACCTTGAAACAGTCTGTCAGTGTCTTCTAACAGCGAAACCAAACCTGCACTGTCAGAATCAAACTTGTTTTTAAGCACTTCCATCTTATAAACTCTACCCTTTTTAGTGAGTCTAATTTCACGACCAGAACGCCTAGTCTCAACTACACGATGCGTTTGACTACACTGACTCATGAGTACTGAAGACCAAAAAGGGCTCTTGGCATCCTTACAAGGATAAATTTTGAAAAAACTAAAAATTTAAATATATAAACTTAAAACTGTAGTCCTGATAATACCAAAACAAATACCAGAAATCACAAAATCTAAGCTCCAATACTGAAGCTGGCTCTTACCTGTTCAGTCCAAATTATCTAAATAATAATCAGGCTTGATTTAAGACTAAAAATTACTATAAAACTTAACTATAAAACTTTATCTTAAGAAACAGTGAGTCAATTGTATCCAGAACTGTCACAAAATGAGCTAGAGGGGATGCTTCTTCAGTTATTTGCCTTTTACGATGAAGTTACTCAAAAGTCTGTGACAAAGGTTAATGAAGATACTATGAAAGGAACACTACGAGGTTTGCCGTCAAAGTTCCTGTAAGAGGTAACCAAAGGCATCAACCATCGAATGATGAAGAAGGTCAGCCGTCAAATGATAAAGGTCGACTGTCGAAGGTTCTTGGGAAGACACCCAAGTATCAGTCGTCAAATGATGAAGGTCGACTGTCGAAGTTCTTGGGAAAACACTCCAGTATCAGTCGTCAAATGATGAAGGTCGACTGTCGAAGTTCTTGGGAAGACACCCAAGTATCAGTCGTCAAATGATAAAGGTCGACTGTCGAAGTTCTTGGGAAGACACCCAAGTATCAGTCGTCAAATGATGAAGGTTGACTGTCGAAGTTATTGGGAAGACACCCAAGTATCAGTCGTCAAATGCTGAAGGTCGACTGTCGAAGTTCTTGGGAAAACACTCCAGTATCAGTCGTCAAATGATGAAGGTCGACTGTCGAAGTTCTTGGGAAGACACCCAAGTATCAGTCGTCAAATGATGAAGGTTGACTGTCGAAGTTATTGGGAAGACACCCAAGTATCAGTCGTCAAATGCTGAAGGTCGACTGTCGAAGTTCTTGGGAAAACACCCCAGTATCAGTCGTCAAATGATGAAGGTCGACTGTCGAAGTTCTTGGGAAGACACCCAAGTATCAGTCGTCAAATGATGAAGGTTGACTGTCGAAGTTATTGGGAAGACACCCAAGTATCAGTCGTCAAATGCTGAAGGTCGACTGTCGAAGTTCTTGGGAAGACACCCAAGTATCAGTCGTCAAATGCTGAAAGAGGTAGGCTGTTGAGTTCTCAGGAAGGAGGCCCACAGGTCAGACGGTGTCGTTGAGGTCGAGTTTTACTGTTGCTGCCACTCTCTCCAAACGCATAAACGGAGTTGAAGTTTCATCGTAGAATTTATTGAACTCACTCGTAAAACTCGTTGGCTCGATGAGGTAGTAACAGCAAGCGGACAAGTTCCGTGCCTTCCTTGAACATTCAACGCCTCCTCTCACAAAGATCTTCATGCAAGTGAGTTCGAGCGGGAATGCGCACTAATCTATATTTTCCAAATTATTGACAAGAATTATAACGAAAAAGTTTGCAAAATATTCAATAAGCTAAATAAACTAAAAGGAAACTAAATATACCAATAAAAGGATTACTAATTACGTTATAAACTACGAACTATCAGGGAACTATTTTTTCGTAGTAATGGGGCTATTTCCGGCAAGGAGGCACAGGCGCTTGACACGAATAAAATTTTGTTTGTCTGCGGCAGCAACAGGCGATCTTTTGGTTTATTTCTCAACTGAGGTTAAACGAATCTGAAAGAACCTAGGCGAACTTCAGCAAACTAAGTTCGCCATGGTTCTCTTTCTTAATTGAAGTGCTTGGTTTGGCGGCAGTAGGTCTGCGACAGTTTTCGAATAGGCTGCCGCAATGCCGCTTCGTGATTTGGAAGATTTTTGTTTTTGTACTTCTTGCAGGAGCGACTATTCCACAGCGTTGCGCCTACCACAAATCAATAAATAGGCCTTATTTTTCGCACGAAAGTGAAATATCGCCGTCCTCCATGGTTGTTCGATCGGTGACTGTCTTCTTATCTCCAACACAGAAGAGGGTAAAAGTTTCGACCAACCAGAGAAAAGGATCGCCTTGGATAGCTCGACACGTCATGCGATCTTTTTCCGACAGCGAACTATGGTTTGCCGAGGTTTGCAAACTACTTCAAACTAGTTCGCCGTATCTTTGGATCGTCCAATTAAGAACCAAACTGGTTTGCCCGAGATAGCGAACTCTAGATCATTAGAGTTGGCGAACAAATGTACTGGTAGTTTCGTTTAATTAAGAACGGCCTTTAGGGTGACAGTGCATTCGCGTCATTGTTTTGAGAGAGAGAGAGAGAGAGAGAGAGAGAGAGAGAGAGAGAGAGAGAGAGAGAGAGAGAGAGAGAGAGAGAGAGAGAGAGAGAGAGAGAGAGAGAGAGAGAGAGAGAGAGAGAGAGAGAGAGAGAGAGAGAGAGAGAGAGAGAGAGAGAGAGAGAGAGAGAGGAGAGAGAGAGAGAGAGAGAGAGAGAGAGAGAGAGAGAGAGAGAGAGAGAGAGAGAGAGAGAGAGAGAGAGAGAGAGAGAGAGAGAGAGAGAGAGAGAGAGAGAGAGAGAGAGAGAGAGAGAGAGAGAGAGAGACGTCGCATCTAGAGTATTGCGTCGATGTCTGTATGTCTGTATGATGACTAAATTTCTGCTTTTAGGTCACCGTCAATCTTACTTTCTCCAGAAGTCGAGTTTGTACGTTTCAAAAACTTTCTTCATAGAAGAAACTTTGACTGAAAATGTTCAAAAGATAAAAATCTGGCTCTCGAACTGATCCACCGGCTATATCCAAAACTGCAAGAGAATATAATGAACATAACGGACTTTGATGTGGGTCAACCGACTTCCTATAAAGGGTCATTTAACTCGTCAATGAGACATTATATTTCAAAATCCTCGGAGGGGCTCCATCCACTGAAAAAAGCACCTCCCATAATTTTAAAGTTCGGAGATTTTCTTGTTTACATATGCACATACGCGCGCGCGCGCGCAAACACACACACACACACACACACACACACACACACACACACACACACACACACACACACACACACACACGCACGCACGCACGCACGCACGCACGCACGCACGCACACACGCACGCACACACACACACACGCACACACACACACACACGGCCTTTCGCTCCAAAAGTACGTTTTACAGAGAGGTTTGCGTAACTAGACATGACGTAATTTTTATCTTGTTACTTCACTGTCAGAGTTGTAGTCTAGCCGGCCTCTTATCACGTGTATGTTCTTTTAAAATCGCCCCACGCGTTCCGTCCTAAAAAGTCTCTTCTATAAATAGAAGAGACTAATAAAAATGGCGAAACGACAAGAATAAGTCCTTTTCAATACCTTACAGAACCCGAGGAAATATTTCAATATCGAGGTCAAGCATGCAGTCTGCACGTGTGCCTACGCTGTTTCAAGTTGAAAACTTCACGTGAAAATGAATCTTTCTTTATACTGGGCTTAATAATTATATCTGAGGCACATTTGTGGATGCAAAATCAGTCATTTAATGAAAACAAATCAGAAGTTTTACGACTGTACAGCAAAACTGACACATTGATCGAGTTTCTTTAAAGTAAGTCGTATTAGGTCAACTGTCACTGAATGATATTTGTTCTAAGATTGGTATAGGAAAGTGGCTCATAGCGGAGATATTTGCGAAAAACGCCGTGCGCTCCGGTGTCAAACGACCTACGTTAAGTCATTCTACCCCAGACACACCAAAGGAAGATAAGGATCGACCATGATAGTTCAAGGGTGATGCCAGAATAGCTTGGCGCCTATAGGCGCCAAGCTATTCTGGCATCACCCTTGAACTATCATGGTCGATCTGTGTCCTGCACTGTAATGCAGTCTTCAGAGGACAGCGGCAAAATTTAAGGATTTCGGTGATGGGGTAGAATGAGTTAAAGTTACCATGTGAAATCATACCACCTTAACCTGTCAGTGATAGCTAACGCTGACAGCGTTGCTGCAGTTTTCGTTAATTCAACACACAAAAAAAAGGCTAGCTGTCCCAGAAACAGGGACTTGATATGGTGTCAGCAAGAGGCATAGATCCTCATGAGCCCCCGCAACTCCGGATGCTCATGAAGATCTATACCTCTTGCATCTGGGTAATTTTCACATTTTCTCATTGTCTTTGCATTCATCTTATTGTTCTATGGAAATCATGTATTAGTTTTCCCGCCACAGCCTAACCTATATCAGAACTCACATGTGCAAAATGTCGGGGGTAGCCTGACGCAAACCAAGCATGATGTCCGAATTTGCCAGCTGCCTGGTCCACTCAAACTCATCAGTGCGCCCGCGCAGTAAGGTGATGACGTCATGCCACTCACGTGGCGTGTTGAGACTGGCCAGGTAACCGCCCGCCTCGCGACATTTGATGTCGGCGCCAAGCCACGTTGTGGCGGACTGTACAAATTTGTAGCACCTGAAAAAAAAATAGCATGCACTTAAATTGTTTTACATGACTGATTGACTTGTTAAAGCTTAGAGTCCCTAGGCACCTAAGTGATTACAGACTAAACAAGCATACTGATTTACTTGCTTGACTCATTCTACCCCAGACTCACCACAACAAGATAAGGATCAACCATGGTAGTTCAAGGGTGATGCCAGAATAGCTTGGCGCCTATGGGCGCCAAGCTATTCTGGCATTACCCTTGAACTATCACGGTCGATCTGTGTCCTGCACTGCAATGCAGTCTTCAGAGGACAACGGCAACATTTGGGGATTTCGGTCTTGGGGGACAATGAGTTAATTGATTGCTTACTTACTTACTAGCCTGATTCATTAAGTGGCCAATTGTTTTTCTATTTTTATGTGTTCTTTTTTTCCACTGTACATATTGGTGTGCTGGTTTTAGATTTAGAAGAGCCCAACGAAGAAAGAAGCACGCTCAGAAAATACAATTACAACACAAGAAACACGCACTAGGTCGTAAATTTCAAAATGACGTAAAGTACACTATTATTTATTCTTCCTTCCCTTTTTACGTCATAAGTAGCATCTTTGATAATGTAACAAATGTACACCTTTTTTTCTCATTTAACCATAGCCGTGTAGGTATGCGCTTCGATAGGCAAATCTACGTTTAGAAAACTCACTATGACGTAGATGGGGAAATCGACCTTGTATGATGACCTGGAATTTAAAGCGAAGCTACTTCGTTAAACGATTACTCGTGCATAAAGTCACTCAAACTAAACGTGTTAATACTGTGGGTTTAGCGTTTTGAAAACGCAGCAAAATACGTCTCTACATGTGGAAATCTGTTTCTTCCAAAACACAAGCAACATGTGGAAGCCCAACAGCGTGCTGACCGATGCATTAGTGGGAGGAATGATGCAAATAAGGTCATGTGAATTACAGTCTCGCAGACCCTCTTCGTAGATACGGTCGAAGGGGAGATTAAAAAAAATGAAATACTCATAAAAAGGACACCAAAATAAAACAAACACCATATGGTGGTCTGCATTTCTTTTTGTTGTCGTCGTTTTAAAGAGTACTTCTTTCTTTGTCAGTTATTTCTTCAAGCATTTGGTGATTCGTTTAAAACGCTCAGTGCCGAGAATAATTGAGCACCATCCAACTGCAAGAGGCATACATCCTCATGAGCCGCCGCAGATGCGGGAGCTCATGAGGATCTATGCCTCTTGGTGACTTCCCTTTATTAGCATGTTCCTTTGGATTTTCGGCTTTGAAGTAAAAAATAAATAAATAAAAAAAAATCACAAACACAGTCTGTGACCTCTCGCACTAAAATGGCTTAGATAAAATCTAAATACTAAAATTTTGCATGACCCGTTGAAAAAAAAAATCATGTTTAATAAGCTTTCATATAAATCAATTTTGTTCGTCTGTTTTCAATAAAAACAAATCATGAAATGTTTGCCGTGTTGATATGTTGAACCTTGCGGAGGGCTGAAATAACAGACCATTATTCAAATTTACCTGTCGCGTACGGAGATGTATCCAGCCGCGCAGTGACCTACATACGGGCACTCAGACTCGTCTTCACTTGCCACGCAGGTGGAAACTAGGTCACACGTGGAGAAATGGCACATGAACTCCCGCCATTTTGGTACCGTGCAGTTCCATCGACCGTCGGGGAGTCGCTCGGGGGAAACGGTTACAGCCTTACAAAATGATAGAATTGAGTCATATTAAAAATGTGAGAACTGCGTTATATAAAAACCATGTATTATTATTATTATTTAAAAATATTTGAAACAATTGTTTTACCCCACCATGGCATCGGGGGTGCTGAGGGTAAGAGATGGGCTCTGACGGTTCATGACATACACTCTTACACACACACACACACACACACACACACACACACACACACACACACACACACACACACACACACACACACACACACACACACACGCGCGCAACATACACACACACACACGCACGCACACACACACACACTCACACACACACACACGCGCACGCACACACACA
>BTPG01000002.1:10484876-10504876 GCA_036245525.1 Semisulcospira habei | reverse complement strand
TTGGAGGTTCACCACAAGTACATTTGTAATCAGATGAAATGCATCTAATTCAAGCTGAACTGTACCTGTGGTATACTTCTCGGAGGGTCAATGCAGGGAACAAACAAACAAACAAACAAACAAATATTCAAAGAAGCAAAGAATCAAAACAAATCAAACAAACAAACTGAATGACTGACTGACTGACTGACTGACTGACTAACTAACTAAACAATTAACTAACTAACTAACTAACGAACAAACAAATCAAACAAACAAACAAATCGTAAAATAGTGCTACGTGAGAATTCAGTGAACTTGTTGTAAACAGACCTTGAGTTGCTGACGTGAAGTTGAGTAAAAGCATGCTGTGGCGTACTCGGCGGGTTTCAAACTGAGCTTGCTGTAGCGTAGTCACGTGCATGAAGTCTGCTGATTGCGTTGTAAGCGACACTGGTGTGCAAAAACAGTCATTATCCTGATACAGTTGATTGATGTGTGCATATCACAATTCGACTGGAGATGACTTATTGCTTGGAAATAGTTCTGTTAAGTGTGCCAGCTGGTGGGCTCTGTTTTTGTTTTCTTTTTTGGATGGGGGGGGGGGGGGGGGGGTGGGGAGGGGGGGGGTGGAGAGGGGGTGGGGTGGGGTGGGGGGTTTCCTTAAAACCTAAAGCCTTCAGGTGCAAATTCACAGACAAATAAAATCGCACTTCAATAAGTTTATTGGTTATTTATTTATTTATTTATTTATTTACGACCCCGCCCTCCACGAGTCCCCTGCTGCCTTGCAGGCCTGGCCGCTTGGCTGCGGAAAGGCTAAGGGAGGAAACCCCTGACATCAAAGCCCCCGTGTCTCCGGGGAAAGCTTTTCAGCCAGAGACTAGGACAAGGACAGTCTGATATAAAACCTACGACCCGAGGACCTCGATGCCATCGTCCCAGCTTGCTAGGCCATGGCAGACGAACCAAGGGTGTAAAGGGTGGGGCCAGTACTGCGCACACTGCACTCCACCAAAAAGCTCCACCGCGCAGGCTTTAGGAAACCTCCACGGACCATGACACAGACCATTCCAAGTCCTGTAGCGACGGGCGAGGGGCGAAACGGCAGGTGAAAGATGTCACTGGAAGCCGCAGTCTCAAATCTGCATGCAGGCAGTTCAGGATATTTGTCGCCTGATGTTGACCTGGGTATGACAACATCACTCGGCACACCCTGAACGACCAAGCAGCCTTCTCTAGGGACAGCACTGCTTGCTACACACGGAGAGGAGCCTAGAAAAAGTGGCCTAACCAAAGCTCGTCCCCTCGCAACCCCAGTTGGCTAGCCGCGGTCAACGAGCATCTTTTCCTGCGGTCAAAAAACAAGAAAGAATAACGGATCCACTCTCATGACGACCACGACCGGCCTCAACGTAGCATGCTGGAACATCCGATCCATGCTCGACAAAGCAGACAGCGGACGCCCTGAACGTCGCTCCGCCCTCATTGCCCATGAATTGCGGAGGTTAAACATCGACATCGCCGCGCTCAGTGAAGTACGCCTTCCGGACGAAGGCAGCCTCCAAGAACTTGGCGCTGGGTACACCCTCTACTGGTCA
The DNA here is from genome assembly GCA_036245525.1 of Semisulcospira habei. NCBI lineage: Eukaryota > Metazoa > Mollusca > Gastropoda > Semisulcospiridae > Semisulcospira > Semisulcospira habei. The sequence continues at coordinate 10,503,296 of BTPG01000002.1, read as the reverse complement.
GGCAACCCTGAATCAGAAAGACGGCTCTCAGGCGTGGGTGTCATGGTCAAGACCTCCATTGTGACTAAGCTGGAAAACCTACCAACGGGTCACTCAGACCGCATCATGTCCATGCGCCTCCCACTGAGACACCAGCAACACGTCACCCTTCTCCCAAACCCTCCTGGCAGAGCCTGCTGAAAAGGACAAGTTTTACACTGACCTGCGCAGCCTCATACAGAGCACCCCTGTAGACGACAAAGTCATCATCCTTGGCGACTTCAACGCCAGAGTGGGCCAGGACTCTGAAGCCTGGAAAGGAGTCTTCGGCAAGCATGGCGTCTGGAACTGCAATGACAATGGCCACCTACTGTTGGAGTTCTGTGCAGAGCAGCAACTTGTCATCACCAACACTACTTTTCAGCAAAAGGACAGTCGAAAGACCACCTGGATGCATCCTCGCTCCAAAAACTGGCACCTTATCGACTATGTCCTAGTGCGTCAGAGGGACCGCAGTGATGTCCTCCTCACCAGAGTGATGCCCAACGCAGAGTGCCACACTGACCACCGCCTTCTCCGCTGCAAACTCAGGCTCCACATCAAGCCAAAACCCAAGAAATGCCCCCCCCCCCCCCCCCCCCCCAAGAAAAAGCTTGATGTTGCCAGCCTTCAGCGTGACTAGGTGAAAGCTGCCTTTCAGACAGATCTACAGCGCAGGCTCAAAGACACAGCGGACCCAGCAGACTCCTCCCCTGAAACACTCTGGGAACAACTGAAAGCTGCTATTGCAAAATCCTCTGCATAAGTCTTGGGTTTCGCTAGAAAGAAGAACAAAGACAGGTTTGACGAAACGATGTTGAGATCCAGGAACACCTAGCAAAAAAAGAGCCGTCCATCAGGCCCACCTAGCCCAGCCTTCCTGCCCTGTGAAGAAGTCTGCCTTCCGCCTCGTCTGCAGCAATCTCCAGCGCAAGCTCAGAGATCTCCAGAATGAGTGATGGACCAGACTTGCACAGAGGACCCAGCTTTGCGCTGACAATGGTGACTACAGGTGCTACTACGAAGCACTGAAAGCAGTGTTTGGCCCAGACACCTGGTACAAAGTCCACTGCGAAGCGCGAATGGCCAGGCACTCCTCACAGATAATACCTCCATCTTCAACCGCTGGTCGGAGTACTTTCAGAGCATCTTCAGTGCTGAGCGCACTGTTGAAGAAGCAGTCGTCCTCCAAATCCCACAACTCCCAGTAAAGTTTGAATTGGACAAACCGCCCACCGCTGAAGAGACCCTCGTAGCCATCCACCAGCTCAAGAGTGGCAAAGCAGCAGGCATTGATGGAATACCGCCAGAGATCTGGAAACATGGAGGCACAGCACTGCTCAACAAGCTCCTTGACCTCCTTCTCTGCTGCTGGGAGGAAGGAACACTACCAAAGGATCTCCGTGATGCTGTCGTTATCACCCTGTACACGAACAAAGGCGAGAAGTCTGACTGTTTCAACTTTCGGGGAATTACCCTGCTGTCCATTGCTGTGAAAATTCTTGCAAGGCTGCTCCTGAATCGGCTGGTACCTGCCATCGCTGAAGACCACCTCCCAGAGGGCCAGTGTGGCTTCAGAGCAAACAGGAGCACTACCGATATGGTCTTTGTGCTGAGACAGCTTCAGGAGAAGCGCCGCGAGCAGAACAAAGGGCTGTACGTAACGTTTGTCGACCTAACAAATGCGTTCGACACTGTGAGCAGGCAAGGCATGTGGCAGATCCTGGAGCGACTTGGCTGTCCCCCAAAGTTCCTCAGCATGATTGTCCAGCTACACGTGGACCAGCAAGGCCAGGTCAGACTCAACAATGACCTCTCAGAACCATTCCCTATTCTCAACGGCGCAAAGCAGGGCTGCGTGCTGGCACCGACCCTCTTCACCATCTTTTTTAGCATGATGTTGAAGCAGGCCACAGTGGACCTCGATGATGACGATGCAGTGTAAATCAGGTATCGTCTCGATGGCAGCCTGTTCAACCTCAGACGACTGCAGGCCCACACGAAAACCCTAGACCAACTGATTCGTGAGCTGCTTTTTGCTGATGACGCTTCCCTCGTTGCACACACAGAGAGAGCCCTGCAGCGCATCACGACCTGCTTCGCAGACGCTGCCCAGCTCTTTGGACTCGAGGTCAGTCTGAAAAAGACAGAGGTCCTCCATCAGCCGGCACCCAAGACAGTGCATCGCCCTCCTCACATCACCATTGGCGAGTCTGAACTAAAGTCAGTGCACCAGTTTACTTACCTTGGCTGCATTATCACGTCGGACGCCAAGCTGGACAAGGAGCTTGACAGCAGGCTGGCAAAAGCGAAAAGCGCTTTCGGGCGACTTTTCAAGCGGGTGTGGCACAATCAACAGCTAAAAACAGGCACCAAGATCAGCGTGTACAGATCTGTGGTCCTCACCACCCTGCTGTATGGTTCCGAGTCCTGGGCCCTCTACCGCAGCCAACTACGACTCCTCGAACGCTTCCACTAGCGCTGCCTGCGCACCATCCTGGGCATTCACTGGAGTGACTATGTCACCAACGTCGAGGTCCTTGAACAGGCTGAAACTGTGAGCATCGAGGCTTTGCTGCTGCGGACACAGCTCCGCTGGGCGGGGCATGTCTCCAGGATGGAGGATCATCGCCTACCAAAGATCACCGTGTTCGGCGATCTTGCTACTGGACACCGTGACAGAGGGGCACCAATAAAGAGATACAAAGACTGTCTCAAGAAGTCACTTAGTGCCTGCCAAATCGACCACCACCAGTGGTCTTCGCTTGCTGCGGACCGTGACACATGGCGCTCCACCATTTACAAGGCAGCTGTCTCCTATGAGGACTCTCGCAGAGCTAGCCTTAAGGACAAGCGGCTCAGGAGAAAAAACAGAGATGCCGCAACTCAGAACCCTGGCCATACCTCCCCCTGCAGCCACTGCGGTCAAACCTGCCTGTCCCGGATTCCAAGAAAAGAATATTTATTATTAGTTGTTTGTTTGTTTGTTTGTTTGTTTGTTTGTTTGTTTGGTATGGAATAGTACACCATTGAGTACTGGTTTGCCTATCTGAACTCTGTGGCTCTAGGCTTTGTGTCACAAAACCACAGTCCAGTTTGTCAGTATGAGCAAATACATGTCTTGTGTACAGGAAACGTCGTTTGGAAATGGATATTATGTGTGTATTTAACATAGTCAGTTCTACCGGTAGATGGCAAATGCCAGTAGCACCATAACCATGAAACACTTTCAAAAATGAATATACTGGCTTTTGCCAAAAATATATAATAACGGCAGATTTGACGTCTGAACGTCAGTGACGTCTGAAAGTGGATTCAAGTTGCCGCCTGGTAAATTGAACTGACGTTTCGTTTGCAACGAACGACAACCGACATCTAACGAGAGAGAAATTGCGTTTGGTGAACGAGCCTGTACCGATAGCATAGATAACACTCCAAACATCTCCAGGATGCATAGATCCTCATGTGCTCAAAGGAGATGTTCGGAGTGTTTGGAGTGTTGTCTGTTTTTAGGGCACAAGCATGCTATCCACCGTGACTTCGCTCTCGTTCGTTGTTGGGAGTCGTTCGTTGTTGGGAGTCGTTATGTCGTTCGTTGTTGGGAGTCGTTCGTTGTTGGGAGGCGTTCGTTGTTGGGAGTCGTTCGTTGTTGGGAGTCGTTCGTTGTTGGGAGTCGTTCGTTGTTGGGAGTCGTTCGTTGTTGGGAGTCGTTCGTTGTTGGGAGTCGTTCGTTGTTGGGAGTCGTTATGTCGTTCGTTGTTGGGAGTCGTTCGTTGTTGGGAGTCGTTCGTTGTTGGGAGTCGTTCGTTGTTGGGAGTCGTTATGTCGTTCGTTGTTGGGAGTCGTTCGTTGTTGGGAGTCGTTCGTTGTTGGGAGTCGTTCGTTGTTGGGAGTCGTTCGTTGTTGGGAGTCGTTCGTTGTTGGGAGTCGTTCGTTGTTGGGAGTCGTTATGTCGTTCGTTGTTGGGAGTCGTTCGTTGTTGGGAGTCGTTATGTCGTTCGTTGTTGGGAGTCGTTCGTTGTTGGGAGTCGTTATGTCGTTCGTTGTTGGGAGTCGTTCGTTGTTGGGAGTCGTTCATTGTTGGGAGTCGTTATGTCGTTTGTTGTTGGGAGTCGTTCATTGTTGGGAGTCGTTATGTCGTTCGTTGTTGGGAGTCGTTCGTTGTTGGGAGTCGTTCATTGTTGGGAGTCGTTATGTCGTTCGTTTTTGGGAGCCGTTCGTTGTTGGGATTCGTTCATTGTTGGGAGTCGTTATGTCGTTCGTTGTTGGGAGTCGTTCGTTGTTGGGAGTCGTTCATTGTTGGGAGTCGTTATGTCGTTCTTTGTTGGGAGTCGTTCATTTTTGGGAGTCGTTAGGTCGTTCATTGTTGGGAGTCGTTCATTGTTGGGAGTCGTTATGTCGTTCGTTGTGGGGAGTCGTTCGTTGTGGGGAGTCGTTCGTTGTTGGGAGTCGTTATGTCGTTCGTTGTGGGGAGTCGTTCGTTGTTGGGAGTCATTCGTTGTGGGGAGTCGTTCGTAGTTGGGAGTCGTTCGTTGTTGGGAGTCGTTCGTTGTGGGGAGTCGTTCGTTGTTGGCAGTCGTTCGTTGTTGGGAGTCGTTCGTTGTGGGGAGTCGTTCGTTGTGGGGAGTCGTTCGTTGTTGGGAGCCGTTCGTTGTGAGGAGTCGTTCGTTGTGGGGAGTCGTTCGTTGTTGGGAGCCGTTCGTTGTGGGGAGTCGTTCGTTGTGGGGAGTCGTTCGCTGTTGGGAGCCGTTCGTTGTGGGGAGTCGTTCGTTGTGGGGAGTCGTTCGTTGTTGGGAGCCGTTCGTTGTGGGGAGTCGTTCGTTGTGGGGAGTCGTTCGTTGTTGGGAGCCGTTCGTTGCAAACGAGAGCTGCTACGGGCATGATACCGATTGTACAACTACTGTCTCTCGTCGCACACACAGCAAGGAGCAGCACTACAACCATTGCAGACATGCTGAAATATCTATCGATAGAATACTAGATACATTGAACTTTTGTAACAAACTATATATACTATAATTTGCATGCGAATCTATATACAGGGAGATCTGAAACTAAAAGACAAACGAACAAATGGCTTTAAAGGATTATAGACAAAATATTAACAAGTAAAGAGGAAGAACGTTAATAAATAAATGAAGACACGAACAACAAACAAACAAACAAAAAAGTAAACAAACAAATAACAAATGAAGAAACACACACGTAAATAAAGAAAGCATAATTAATAATTAAATTAATTAGAGAATTCGTAAAATACTATATAAATAAATTATAACATTAATAAATGAATATAAACAACACACAAGAACCCACACACACACAGCACGCACTCAAGTGAATACACACAAAGAAAGCATTTTTTTTAAATGAGTGAATGACATTTAACTATCGGCTTCGGAGCAATAGCGAAAAGAGAATGAACATCACAGAATGACTATTTGGAGCTTTTGTTGTTCTTTGTACTGCTATTTTTCTGTAAGGTTTCTATTTTCTGACAAGAAGACTTAATGGGCACCTGCTGGCAATGCTCACGATCCTTATTGCATCGTATGTACTTATCTGTGTCGATCTGTGACTTTGGATAATACGGCTTACAGCCGTAAGGTCCAAAATCACAGACCAGCACAACGAGAGGGAAGGTCCAAAATCACAGACAGTACACATTTAGTGCAACGTTTTGTTGTTGTTGACCACATACGTTTCAAGTTGCAAGAAAGTGCGCGTATGTGTGTGTGTGTGTGTGCATATTCATATGTGTGTATGTGTGTGTGTGTGTGTGTGTGTGTGTGTGTGTGTGTGTGTGTGTGTGAGCGCGTGTGTGTGTGTTTGTGTGAGCGCGCGTGCCTGCAAGGATTATTTTAGTTGTTTTTGCTCGTGTTGTTTCGCTGTTTTCTTTCCTCTCTGAAAAAATATATTCTGTATAAAAAAAAAACTATTTTGTTAAATATTTCCCACTAGTATCAGATATCAGATTTATAGTCAAGTAAAGTCTCTGAACTAAATGATCAACGTATTTCTTTCCTCCTTTCTTTTTTTTTTTGGTGTCTTTATTTCTTTACATTTATTTATTTATTTATTTATTTATTTATTTATTTATTTATTTGTTTTATTTATTTATTTATTATTTATTTTAAATTTTATTTTATTTGTACGTCCTGTCGGAGCAATTTGTCGCCATAATTTTTAGGCAGACAGGATATATATATACTGCGGTTAACCCCCTTGTCCACGCAGCCATCGACTCTGAAACATCAGCGGTACTGTAAAAGGTCCAGTGGCTGCGTGAACACGGGTGTTAGTGTGCTTTGGTTACAGGTAACACTACCTTGCCACTTAATACATATTTTGCTTCTGAAATCTATGTTAATTCAGTGACCAAAAGCTAGAACTGTCCAAAGAACGGAAGCATAAACCAGTCTCGGTAAGAGGCTAGCTCCTCATGAGACACGCATGCCTCATGCAGCTGGATCGTGTTCACTATCTTCGGCAGGGAAAGAGTTAGTTTATTTGCTCAGGCAGCGAAGATTCTCCTTACGCTAGAAATGACAACTAAGATTGGCCAGAAATTTAAACTTGTTAGACTCTGTTTATTGTTGGTGGCTTTCTACTGTACATATTCAACAACTAGCGCCGCCTACAACGTGGAAACTTCCGATTACGAAAACAGCGTTTCCGACGTCATACCGACATCCTTTTTACAAAGAGGCAACAACAAAACCACTCACTTCTTTAAAATTGCCAATTCTCAGAATGAACCTAAGGTTGCAATCAGCGCTGTTAAAGAACTTCAGACGAATTATGTTTCACAAAATATTCCTGACTTTGTACAAGCTGTGTCTACCGAGGATATTCAGACCAACCACGCGTCTCAAAACATTTCTGAGAACACTTTTACAGAAGGTAACCAAACCAATATCATTTCGTTCAAGCGCTTCCACCGAGTGCGTTAAGGTAGTCCCTGGAATAGGCGAAATGAGAAGTCTGCCAAAATTGGACGTGTTTCGAAGCAATCAGTGAATAAAAGCCCGGACAAAAATGTCCGGGGTTTTAATCCACTGTTTGCATCGAAACATTTGCACATTTGAAACTACTTCTGGTTTAACTCATTCTGCCCACGTCAAGATATGGCTCGACCATGATAGTTCAAGGGTGAAGGCAGAATAGCTTGGCGCCTATAGGCGCCAAGCTATTCTGTCACGACTCTTTAACTATCATGGTCGATCTGTCTCTTGAAGTGTAATGCAACCCTCAGAGGATAACCCTAAAATATGGGTGTTTTCTACCTCGGACACAATGAGTTAAAGAAATCGTCTATAGTGATACACTTTATCAAAAGCTTAATTAAAAACTGTTGAGCTATAAGACGCTCAGTGACAAGCAGCAAAATGACATCAGCGTACTCCTTGATTGACCTCAGTATTATTCGCACGACGCCGTAAGTACAATTACCGTTTATGGTTATACACGCAAGGCGTCGTGCGAATAACGCTGTCACGATGCAAACTACGTTATAATGACATCATGTTTTTCCTTGCAAGTGCGCGTGTTGCTGTATGACTGGTAAGGGATTCTAGCATTAATATGCTTGTATTTCGATCATTAAAAAAAATAAAAAATAAAAAATCCGTTCCAATATTTCTCTATCGCATGCACTGATATTTGGTTTCAAGTTATGAAGCGCAAACTTTCTCGAAAGCAGTGCAACATTTTTGGTACCATCCTATTGACTGATCCGTGTGCGTTTGTATAAACGTTCAGATCTGCGTTTGCTGTTCATGCACGTAATCTTCATTGTCAGCGGGCTCGAATCCTGTCGTAGAAATCGAGTCCAATTTAACGACACGTGGCTTCTTCACCATAGGCACACGCCTGTAAACGGGCCAGCAAGAAGCAAACAACTTTGAGTCCGAAATAGCTCAGGCGGTTAAACCTCGGAGCAGGAGAGCGAAGGGAATCGCCGGGTCGTGGATTTGAATCCCGTCCCGGCCCTGGTAGCTGGACTCACAATCCAGGGGAAAAACGGATTTCTTCAATAGTATGTCCGTTGAAAGGTCCTGGTAAATCAAAGTGGCACAGTTGGAGTGCGCCTGAGTTGATCAGTGTTCAGGGTGTACTCCATAGGCAATAGATTTCCCTGTCCCCCATAACCCGCCCGTCAGGGCCGTCCATGATCACCTCGGTGCTGTGGACGTCAAACCCGAACTAACCAACCAAAGAACTTCATAAGCCCCCGCGAATGCGGGGGCTTATGAAGTTCTTTGCTTGTTGTCTGTCTTGTTCTGGCAGTGACGGGTTTAAGATCAAAAGAGTTGCTTTTTTTTCAAAGCGTTGTTCCAAAAGTATTCAGGGGTCACGGATGACTACCCTCAAATAACTGTGGTGGACGGAGGACTTCAACTGATACGTCACACGCCCAATATAGGTAAGCTTCATACGCGATAATGATGATGATGATGATGATGATGACAACGGTGAAGAGAATGAGAATGACTATTGTGCTTACCGTGACTATTATATTATTGTTATTATTTTTTTTAAATTCTTTTCAATTGTTACTCTTATTGCTTTTATTATTATTATTACTGCTGCTGTTATTATTATTATTATAGTTATAATAACAATAACAACAATATAATAATAATAATAATAATAATAATAATAATAATAATAATAATAATAATTATTATTATTATTATTATTATTATTATTATTATTATTATTATTTTCGTTATTATACTTTACTCAAGTTTCTTTTTGCACTTCAAAATCATCAGACCTGTTCGCTAGTATCATTTTAGTGTTCCAAGGTTGGAATCGGCTTACAGTATGCTTGCGAGATATTGGAAATGAAATAAAACTTTTTTTTTTTTCTCAATGGAAGAAGCAGTAAGCTTATGTACCATGTGTCATGCTTGCCGTTGCTACTCTGCTGAAAGTACAACGCCATTAACTCACATACGTTTACGCAACAACAAGTACACTGCACAAGAAGTCGATGAAATAACTGACAAAAAATGGAGATTACTGGCAAAACTGGCTGATATTAATGCAAATGGATTACAAGGCCACCATGGGACTTGTCACAGCCTGTTGCACCCTAGCAATACTTAAGATATGGCCACCGCGCCGGCAATGTGTTGGCATTGGAATGTAAGCCGGAAAAAGCAGACTCAAAATTGAACGGGAAGAAAAAGCAATTGCTAAAACAAAGGTGAAACATAAGTGTGCAAGTTTTTTTGATCTCTTACTTGAACTAATCCATCGAAAAACGCACACGAAGCCTTTTTGGGACCCGGCGTATAAGTCTGTTGTTTTCTACCTGTATCTGTTTTTATTTAACTCTTAAAAACCCAGAACTAAATTACTCCATTTTACAGAATGGAAGTCATTTAGTTCTAGGAGTTTAAGAGTTAACGTATTGCAGTCATTTCCTGAAATAAAGACTGCAAAATAAATCTGGATGGACATTTCTGTGCCATTTCAGTTTCCCTACGGACACCTGGCTGGGATAAAAAAGGGCAACTCTGTCTGACTGCCAAACACCACTGGGCACATGTACATGTTCCTTCCGGCCACATGACACTCGTCAGCGCCATCTTTGAAGTTGTGCCGGACTGTGTGTTTCAAGTTCTTACACTTCACAAGGGGAGCAACTCTTCAGCGGATATAGTCTGGAGTTTTTGCGGGCAGCTGATTCCTGGACCGACGCTGTATTCCACGCATATGTTTTATCTCCACTGGGGGGTGGTACTGGGCAAAGACGAGAAGAAACACAGGTTTAAATTTCGCTTCTCCTTTTTCCAGGTGAGCAGGCATTTCTTTTAACCCCTTCAGTGCCAGTGGCCGCAGATAATGTTTATTAACTCATTCAACCCTAACACCGAAATCCCCAAATTTTGCCGTTGTCCTCTGAAGACTGCATTGCAGTGCAGGACACAGATCGACCATGATAGTTTAAGGGTGATGCCAGAATAGCTTGGCGCCTATAGGCGCCAAGCTGTTCTGGCATCACCCTTAAACTATCATGGTCGATCCTTATCTTGCTGTGGTGTGCCTGGGGTAGAATGAGTTAAATATAATTAATAATTAACTTATAATCATGACTCATGACGAAATATGAATTACGCGAGGTAACGTTTTGTTTAGGACTGGATACATGCATTATATTGAGACAGATGTTGCTTGATATAGTGCCGATAACCGACAGATGTGATTACTTGACCCGAATCAAAATGTCCTCGTCCTTCTACTCATACATTTTGATTCTGGTCTCGTAATCACATCTGCCGATTATCGTCACTATATCAAGCAAAATGTGCCTGAATATAAGAAATTATCTACGGATTTCATATAGAAATACATTTATTATTTTAATTTTTATTTAGCACTAATAAAGAAAAACCGTCTGTCTAAGAAATGATATGTATGGACACACAATGTGGTTAGTAAAAGGCATAGATCATCACGAGCTCCCACAACTGCGGGGCTCATGAGGATCTATGGCTCTGGCAGCTGGTTGGAGCTTCACATTTTCTTGACACTGAAGGGCAGAAAAAAAAGTGGGCATGCAATTCACACGGAGCACGGACGAATATACACGTACAACGCAGACTGTTGACGATAGGGCGAATTGGGGGCTGTGGGTGCGTCGCAGCTTGAACGCCACACTGTCACACGAGACGCCGAGACAACAGGGCACGCTTTAACTCACCCAGCCCCGACGCCCTACAGCCGGAAATAGATCGACCATGATAATTAAATGTCGGCGCCAAGCTAATCCGGCACTACCCTTGCATTATCATGGTCGATTCATCTCCTGCAACAGGTGCGTAGTCGTTAGATGACGCCTCCAAAATTTGGGAAATACGTGCGTCGGGTTGAGTGCGGAGAAAATGTGAATGTGAATACTGCCCAACTGCAAGAGGTATAGATCTTCATGAGCCCCCGCATTCGCGGCGGCTCATGAGGATCTATACCTCTTGCTGACACCACTTTGAATCCTAACTCCTGGGACGCCTAAAATGTTTTGGAAGCAAAGATTGCAGCAACGCAGTCTGTGTCAGTTGTGACTGAACGGGTTAAAAACTTTTAAAATATGACATAATCGTGGGGAAAAGGGGGAGGGTGATGGTGGGGTGGGGGCAGGGGAGAGAGGGGGTAGGAAGGGAGGAGGGAGAATTTGAAACAGACAAAACGACTGCAGATTTTGTAAGTCTTACCACTGAACAAAATATCAAACGACAGAGGCGATGTTTGGAAGGGGAGGGGGGGAGAAGTGTTGCGGGGGGGGGGGGGGTAAGAAGAAGGAGAGGGAAGAGAGAGAGAGAGAAAGAGAGAGAGAGAGAGAGAGAGAGAGAGAGAGAGAGAGAGAGAGAGAGAGAGAGAGAGAGAGAGAGAGAGAGAGAGAGAGAGAGAGAGAGAGAGAGAGAGAGTAGATGAAATGAAATGAAACTTTATTTCTCAACGGACGAAGTACTTAGCACGTGTGCCATTTTTCATATTAGGCGTTGCTACTCTACAAAACACAGGATAATAATTGTAATACTAAAACAGAAAGTACACGCAACTAACGCGCGCACACACATACACGCTCGCGTGCACACACAGACACGCGCTAATGATAACTTGACCTATATACGAAACAAATCATTTGGATCATAGTGAAAATTCACATTAGACAGCAAAAAGTATTTGGATTATAATCGAAACTTGAATTATGTAATTAGGCGATTATTATTAGTATGGACAAACCATACGGCAGCATGCACGGATTATACGATAAGCACATATTTGATACGGATACTTGTGGTAGATTATGTATCAGCAGAAAAGTACTTGAAGAGGCATTCCTTGAAAGAGGAGAGGGAGCTAGCGTGTGTTATACATGTAGGCAGTTTGTTCCAGAAAGATGCGCCTGAGAAATATACACTGGTTTTAAATAGATCTATCCTGGGGCGAGATGTAATAAAGTTTCGTCTTGAAGTAGAATAACCTGAACTTGCATTGGTAAAGAGCTTACAAAGATATTCTGGGTGAATCTCATTCCAGATCCTTGTTTAAGAGGTGATGCTTGCTAAGAGGTAGCATTTTCAGTTTTTCAAGTCTTTCGTCAGTTGTCAGTGCTGAATTAGGCAGGATATGTTTCGCTGCTCTCCGATGCAGGGAGTTAAGCCTCTTCAAGTGTATGTGCGTTCGAGGAGTCGTAGTTGGCTGCGGTAGAGGGCCCAGGACTCGGAACCATACAGCAGGGTGGTGAGGACCACAGCTCTGTACACGCTGATCTTGGTGCCTGTTTTCAGCTGTTGATTGTGCCACACCCGCTTGAAAAGTCGCCCGAAAGCGCTGTTCGCTTTTGCCAGCCTGCTGTCAAGCTCCTTGTCCAGCTTGGCGTCCGACGTGATAATGCAGCCAAGGTAAGTAAACTGGTGCACTGACTTTAGTTCAGACTCGCCGATGGTGATGTGAGGAGGGCGATACACTGTCTTGGGTGCCGGCTGATGGAGGACCTCTGTCTTTTTCAGACTGACCTCGAGTCCAAAGAGCTGGGCAGCGTTTGCGAAGCAGGACGTGATGCGCTGCAGGGCTCTCTCTGTGTGTGCAACGAGGGCAGCATCATCAGCAAAAAGCAGCTCACGGATCAGTTGGTCTAGGGTTTTCGTGTGGGCCTGCAGTCGTCTGAGGTTGAACAGGCTGCCATCGAGACGATACCTGATGTACACTGCATCGTCATCATCGAGGTCCACTGTGGCCTGCCTCAACATCATGCTAAAAAAGATGGTGAAGAGGGTCGGTGCCAGCACGCAGCCCTGCTTTACGCCGTTGAGAATGGGGAATGGTTCTGAGAAGTCATTGTTGAGTCTGACCTGACCTTGCTGGTCCTCGTGTAGCTGGACAATCATGTTGAGGAACTTTGGGGGACAGCCAAGTCGCTCCAGGATCTGCCACATGCCTTGCCTGCTCACAGTGTCGAACGCTTTTGTTAGGTCGACAAACGTTACGTACAGCCCTTTGTTCTGCTCGCGGCACTTCTCCTGTAGCTGTCTCAGCACAAAGACCATATCGGTGGTGCTCCTGTTTGCTCTGAAGCCACACTGGCCCTCTGGGAGTTGGTCTTCAGCGATGGCAGGTACCAGCCGATTCAGGAGCAGCCTTGCAAGGATTTTCCCAGCAATGGATAGCAGTGTAATTCCCCGATAGTTGGAACAGTCAGACTTCTCACCTTTGTTCTTGTACAGGGTGATAACGACTGCATCACGGAGATCCTTTGGTAGTGTTCCTTCCTCCCAGCAGCAGAGAAAGAGGTCATGGAGCTTGTTGTGCAGTGCTGTGCCTCCATGTTTCCAGATCTCTGGCGGTATTCCATCAATGCCTGCTGCTTTGCCACTCTTGAGCTGGTGGATGGCTGTGAGGGTCTCTTCAGCGGTGGGCGGTTCGTCCAATTCAACTTTTACTGGGAGCTGTGGGATTTGTAGGACGACTGCTTCTTGAACAGTGCGCTCAGCGCTGAAGAGGCTCTGAAAGTATTCCGACCAGCGGTTCAAGATGGAGGTATTATCTGTGAGGAGTGCCTGGCCATTCGCGCTTCGCAGGGGACTTTGTACCAGGTGCCTGGGGCCATACACTGCTTTCAATGCTTCGTAGAAGCCCCTGTAGTCACCATTGTCTGCGCAAAGCTGGGTCCTCTGTGCAAGTCTGGTCCACCACTCATTCTGGAGATCTCTGAGCTTGCGCTGGAGACTGCTGCAGACGAGGCGGAAGGCAGACTTCTTCACAGGGCAGGAAGGCTGGGCTAGGTGGGCCTGATGGGCGGTTCTTTTTTTTTTTGCTAGGTGTTCCTGGATCTCTACATCGTTTTCGTCAAACCAGTCTTTATTCTTCTTTCTAGCGAAACCCAAGACTTCTGCAGAGGATTTTGCAATAGCATTTTTCAGTTCTTCCCAAAGTGTTTCAGGGGAGGAGTCTGCTGGGTCCGCTGTGTCTTTGAGCCTGCGCTGTAAATCTGTCTGAAAGGCAGCTTTCACGTCGTCACGCTGAAGGCTCGCAACATCAAGCTTTTTCTTGGGGGGCCCCCATTTCTTGGGTTTTGGCTTGAAGTGGAGCCTGAGTTTGCAGCGGACAAGGCGGTGGTCAGTGTGGCACTCTGCGCTGGGCATCACTCTGGTGAGGAGTACGTCACTGCGGTCCCTCTGTGTTTGTCTTAAGTGGCGTAAAATCCGTGTCTGTTTCGTGAGTGTGTGTGTTGGGTTTCAGGCGCGGCGCTTTGAGTCGATTTCCCCAAAATTGAGAAAAAGCGCCTATATAATAACGGTATTATTATTATTATTATGTCACCGCTGCCATCCCATATCGTGGACGCATAATCGATGTGGGATTTGACATGTGCATTGTAAAATAACTTGCGGGCATCAACATCGATAAAGTACTTCAACTTTGAAAGCATAAAATCATTTCTGACAACAGTTTTATATACAGCATTTATGTGCGTTTGCCACTTCATCTGGTCATCAACAATTACACGAAATAATCGGTGTTCCGTGACCTGAGAAACGATGTTGTTATGGATAGTCAGGCTGAGTGTAAGTGGCTTGAGCTGGTGCTTCTGACGGGTTGCTATAGTCATGCATTCCGTTTTGGAAGGATTTAAAATCATTTCATTGTTTGCGCACCAAGTGGAAATTTCGCTCAAACCCTGCTGCAAACGGCCATTTTAAAAAATCAATACTCTTGTCCAGAGTGTGAATTGTGGCGTCATCGGCGAATTAATTACATGAAATTTTGTGGCTAGTCAAATGTAGCGGCAGGTCGTTTATAAAGAGGCAAAACAGAAGAGGCCAGTCTCCAATCTCTCTTTCCTGTCCAAGCTTCTTGAGAAGGTTGTCCTCAACCAGCTCAACCTCCACCTCGCCGACATCAACATCCTCAGTCCCATCCAGTCTGCCTATCGCAAACATCACAGCACTGAAACAGCCCTTCTACATATCCTAAACGACGTGCTTCTCTCCACCGACTCGGGCAACATCTCCCTTCTTACGCTACTCGATCTCTCTGCCGCCTTCGACACCATAGACCACTCTATCCTCCTCCACTGCCTTCACCACTCCTTTGGCATCACTGACTCTGCTCACTCCTGGTTTCTCTCCTACCTCTCCGACAGACAGCAGTCCGTCACCATCGACAGGGGTCCGGCATGGGCCCGGTCCTTTTAACACTCTACACATCTCCCCTGTCCAACATCATCCAGTCTCACCACATACACCACCACCTCTACGCTGACGACTCACAACTACTAGACAAAGACAAACTCGACAACACTCGGTCACTACTGACTCGCACGGCTGACTGCTACGAAGACAAAATGAAAAACTGGATGACAGCAAACAAGCTCAAACTGAACGACGACAAAACGGAAGCCATCCTGGTAGGCACTAGCCAGAAACTTTCCCAGCTCCCTCCCTCTCTCCACCTTCAACTCGACAGCACCCCATCTCCCTCTCTGACTCGGTCAAGAACCTCGGCGTTATCCTCGATTCCTCTCTTTCCATGACTAGCTTCGTCTCCGCCACGGCCAAGGCATGTTATTTCCACCTCCGCCGCATCAGTCAGATCAGAAAATACCTCACTACCGAAGCTGCCACCAAATTCGATGTCTCTCTCATCTTATCTCGCATCAACTACTGCAACTCTCTCCTTTCCGGCCTTCCTTACTCTACCACTCACACTCTCCCAGCGCGTCCAGAACAATGCTGCCCGCCTCGTCCTCAGAAAGAAAAAATCCGACCACATCACTCCCCTGCTCAAGCTCCTTCACTGGCTCCCCATCCCCCAACGCATCCAATACAAGATTCTGTCTCTCTGCTACAAATCTGTAAACAACTACGCTCCTACCTATCTCTCCAACTTACTTCACCCCTACACTCCTTCCCGCTCCCTCCGCTCCGCCTCCTCATCCCCCCGCACCAAACTCAGCACTTTCGGCCCCCGTTTCTTCTCCGTCTACGGTCCATCCACCTGAAACACTCTCCCACTCTCTCTCCGTCAGAAACACTCTCTCTCCTCCTTCCAGTCCGCCCTCAAAACTCACCTCTTTCAACAGTTCTAGCACTATATCACCACACTCCCCACCCCCAGCTGACCGTCGTGATGTTTTTTTTCCCACTATTTGTGGTACGTGAGTTACTGTCTAAAGCGTGCGCATGCGTGTGCGAGTTGTGAGTGCGCGCTTAGAGTTATAATTATTATAAGATAAGCGCATTATACATACCGTAATTATAATTTTTTTTTATTAAGAAAAAAAAAGAAGAAATGGTAAGGTAGGGTACTCCGTAGCAACGGACAGCTGTAGCGGCCGATTATGCCTCTGTTCCTGAAACAGAGGGGTGGTGGTGTGTGCCCGAGACCTGCGAGAAGCCTCCAGGCCACTGCAAAAGACTCACGCCTATCAGCGGCCTGACCAGGGGCTGGCTCAAGAGAGAGAGAGAGAGAGAGAGAGAGATGATGATGATGATGATGATGATGATGATGATGAAACTTTATTTATCAACGGTAACAAGTTTTGACAGAAACAAATCGTCATTTTACAAACTTGCCGTTGCTAACATCTACAACATAAAATAGATTAAAAGATAATAATAATAATAATAATAAAGAATTATATTTACACATATTATTTCATGCAACAATTAAAAAAAAATATTTACACAAAATAATAGTAACACTCAACGAATCAGCTCGCGCAGCTTCTTGTATGTAAGGACCAGCATAATGATAGAGGCAGGCAAGAGTCAGGATTCTCATGAGCTTTTGTATCTGCGGGCGCCATGAGGGTCTATGTTTATTCCAGACAGGAGGTGTTTATCATTGAGTGTATCTCGGACAGTGT
Organism: Semisulcospira habei; assembly: GCA_036245525.1. Classification (NCBI taxonomy): domain Eukaryota; kingdom Metazoa; phylum Mollusca; class Gastropoda; family Semisulcospiridae; genus Semisulcospira; species Semisulcospira habei. The sequence goes on along the minus strand of BTPG01000002.1, from coordinate 10,486,396 downwards.
CATAGTGGTCCCTTCTACAGATGAGAAAAGGCATAGATCCTCAAGAGTCCGCCACGCAAGTTACAAGAACGTGACCCATGAGAATCTGTGCCTAAGTTTTGCTTTTTCAGTTCACACAGTTTTAATTTCCAGGCTGAGTGGGGGAAAGGGAGAGAGATGCGCTATTGTGGTTTGCAGTGAGTTTCAGCCGTTTCTTTTGTTTTTCAGTAACCGTACATCAATGACCATATTATAAATGAACACACTTCCCCCCTCCTCCTTTGTTCTGGTAAAGACAGTCGGGTTCACTACGGAATATACTTGAATCTGCTGAGGCACATACAATTCTGAAAACTCAGAAATTTAAAAGCCAGGTTACAAATTTAAAATATATACTGACACAGTTATCCAAAAAGCCTAATTATTTTCATTCGATGGAAAAATGTGAGCTCTATCTATTCTGTTTCTGTCCCCCTTTTTTTAGCCGAGCGGTTTGTTGATAATTGCTGTCAACGCGGTTATTACACTATGGAAGGCAGTCAGTGAACCAGCTCGCCTAGCTTCTTGTATGTAAGGACCAGCGTAATGATAGAGCCAGACAAGAGGCGTGATTCTCATTAGTTTTCGCATCTGCGGGCGCCATGAGGATCTATGTTTATTCCAGACTGACAGAAGGTGCGTATCAGTGAGTGTATCTAATTCAGTGTGATAGTGGCCCTTTCTACTGATGAGAAAAGGCATAGATCCTCAGAAGTCCGTCATGCAAGTTACAGGATCGTGACCCATGAGAATCTGTGCCTAAGGTTTGCTTTTTCAGTTCACACAATTTTAATTTCCAGGCTGAGTGGGGGAGGGTGAAGGGAGATGCGCTTTTTTTAAATTGTGGTTTGCAGTGAGTTTCAGCCGTTTCTTTTGTTTTTTCAGTAACCGTACATCGATGACCGTATAAATGAACACACTTTCACGCCCTCTATCGTTCTGTTAAAGACAGATTCGGGTTCACTACGGAATATACTTGGATCTGCTGAGGCACATTATTATACGGGGAGAAATTTAAAAGCCAGGTTACAAATTAAAAATATATACTAAAATGGGCTTGGATAGGGCTATTATTTGGTTGAGGGCTGGGGACAGTACAAGGCTTTAGCCAGCCTTGAAGGCCACTTTCATCGGAACTGCCGTCAGATGGTATGGCAGAAGGTTCTCTGTTCCGTCTGATGTGCACAGAGACAAACGAACCTATCAAGAAACATTCATTCCACCGTTACCGCATACTTTCACGAGGATAAATATATTCTTTATTTTCCATCAGACGGATGGCATTCACTGCATAGCAATGTTCGCCCTTAACCAAAGACAAAACTCCCCAAGAGACATAGATCTTCATGAGTTCCGCGCAGAGTGCGGGGGCTTGTGAGAGGCTACATGTACTATATATCTTGGTGGCTAGTGTTGCCTCTTTGCTGCTATGTTTACGCAGCCGGGATGAAATCACGACCACCGAGCCCAAAACAAAACACCCATGGCTGTCAACACGTGCG
>BTPG01000002.1:10434876-10479876 GCA_036245525.1 Semisulcospira habei | reverse complement strand
CACTGGTCGATCATGCACATTTCTCTCCCCTGACAGTGCTATAACCTACTTTACTTTGTAACCTTTAGCTTGAAATGTTTTTAACATATACTTACATATTATCTTAAAACCTTTCTTTTAGTTTGCCTGGCCAGATTGGTAACTTTCTGCCGTGAGATGGCCTTAGTCGCCTGCTTGACTAACTAACTAACTAACTAACTAACTAACACCTTCTACCTACCGTTTGTGTGTGATTTGAAAACAGCTTTTAAAATTGGCTCGGCCATCATTAGCACCTCATAACCTCCGAGTGTGCTTTCGTGGCAAGGCATACATCTCTCTTGTACAGTATTTAGTAAAATTGTGTTGTCTGATCAATTTCAGACGTTTCGTCATGCTTGAAATTGCCATGCGAGTAGCAGAAATGTATGTTATGATCGTACACAAACATGCGCGCGTGTGTGTGTTCGTCTGTGTGTGTGTGTGCGTTCACATCAAACATTTCTGATATCGCTGTCATGTCAGCTAATTAACAACAAAAAGACTCACAGTCAATGCTTCCTTTGACTCTGATTCGTGATTTATGCTGATGCCTTTGTCATGCTGCTGCTGCGCGGTCCGCTCGAGTTTGAGTTTCATTTGAAAGAGAATGGAGACCCCAGAGAGATTGTCTGCAGGCCAGTGGAACTGTTCCGTGCCCAACTTTGCCGATTTCCGCCAGCATTTGCTCTGTAACCTGCAGACAGAGTGCGTAGGCGGGGAAGACGAAGACAACTGTGCCTACAGAGGGCGCTGTCAGCAAGGGCAATTTGCGGTGAGTCAACCCTTTCCGTGCCACTGTGCGTAATATTTGCTTTTGAAATCTTGGTTCATTCAACGACCAAAAGCCAACGCCGTCCAATAAACATGGATATAAATTGGTCTCAGCAAGAGACATAGATCCTCATGAGCCTCCGCAGTCGCGGGGGCTCATGAGGATCTATGTCTCTTGCAGTTGGATCGCGTTCACTTTTTTTCTCTCGGTAGTCAAGGGCTTCATATATGATTTCGTGGAAATCAGAAGTGAGTTAAAACTGCACATGTTTCGACGAGCACAGAGAATAAAATGCCGGGACAAACGTGCGATATCGCATGACAGTAACTGTTGCCATCAATGACGCTTGCAGAAAGAAAAAAAAAAAACCGATGTGAGCTGGGTTTCTGTTTGTGGATCTGATATTTAAAGTCAGTAGTCTTCTGAAAATTGCAGAGTGTGTTGGCAACTGTGAGGCAAAGACTATGCGATGCGTGCAATATCCCCGCTTTTATTGTACTTTCAGTGTGTGTATATTTACGTGTGCCCATGTGCGTGCGTACGTGCTTGCATGCGTTGGTTTATTGCGTGTGTGCGTATGTTTGTGCTCGTTCACGTGTTTTAAAAAGTAAATTTTGAATTGGACGCGCTTACGTCACTAGTTGAATGGTCTTTGTGTAACCATCGCCGACTGACTATTGCGAACGAAAGAGGCTAAAGCGAGCAAGAGGCGACGATCCTCATGAGCCCCCTCAACTGCGGGGGCTCATGAGCATCAATGCTTCTTGCATTTGTCGTTAGTTCACGTGTTTAACTCGACAGAGAAAAAGTTAATTCTCCTACTAAAGGAAACAGCTTTTTTTTTTTCTTCTAATTTTAAACAAACTCTGTAAAATATTGAGCAGTTGCTGGTTAGCGAGGTAGTGCTGTTTATTCTATCCCAAAGTAGCAACGTTAGTCTTTAGGGGTAAACGTCTTTTGTTCACCACGATGTTGATTTCATAGACGTGGCACCAAAATGTCTGAAGTTCGAACCCGCAACGTTTCGAACGAGGGTCCTGGGGATTAACCATCTGACCTGCAAGCTCCCCTCCACGAGTGGGGGCTGGTACTGCTCTAATAAAAGGCTCTTCAAATTAACCTGCTTAACTCATTCAGCCCGACGGCCGCATTTCCCCAATTTTGGAGGCGTCATGACTATGCACCAGTTGCATGATGGATCGACCATGATAATTCAAGGGCAGTGCTTGATTAGCTTGGCGCCGACAGGCGCCAAGCTAATCTGGCACTGCCCTTGAATTATCATGGTCGAACAATCTCCTGCTGTAGGTCGTCAGGGCTGAATGGGTTATGGTGGAAATAAACGGGAATTCGATATAGGTACGGGAACAGCCACGTTTCCAGGTAAACGGTGATCGCCGCTTTTGCTGGAAATACGTGTACTTAATCATGTGTGTTTTCCAGGTAAGTAGTGCTCACGGCTTCCTGGAAACAATTCATCCAGAATGTTTGAAGCACATCAGCGTGTTTGGTCGTTGACCGTTCTCGCCGCAGTTTTGTAGGGAGGGTAGTGAGTGATAAGACGAGAGCAGATGCTGAGACGAGTCGAATCGAGTCGAGACGAGACGATACGAAGCGAGCTGAGGTCAGACTAGACGAGACTTTGAGAAACGAGGCGATACGATGCGAGCTGAGACGAGGCGAGACGAGAGGAGGCGAGACGAGACGAGGCAAGGCAGGCGAGACTAAGAAAGGCGATGCAAGGCAGGCGAGACCAGTCGAATTGAGTTGAGTCGAATTGAGACGAAACGAGGCGATACGAGTTGATGGCAGAGACGAGACGAGACAAGATAGGCTAGAGACCAGAAAGACAAGACAAAATAAGCACCAAATTTCTTGTTAAAAAAGCCGGGGAGAGAATCTAGACTATCGTTAACCTCCTCGCTGCCAGTGATGGCGGATTTCGCGTCTGACACCACTGCACACTGTTGGACATTCGCGTAAAGAGCGCAAACTAAATGGGACCAGACACAACCAGAAAGAATCCAGGACCAACACGATACATAATCCTCATGAGACCCCGCGACAGCGGGGGCTTATGAGGATTTATGTCTCCTGCAGCTGGGTAGTATTTGCTTGCCCAGAAAGTTAAGGGATTAAATCAACACACACACACACACACACACACACACACACACACACACACACACACACACACACACACACACACACACACACACTCTGTCTCTCTCCTCCTCCCCACCGCCAGCCCCCTCCCCACGCCACTCCTTCTCCAAACGCCCTAAAACGTCTCACAGGCAATGGTGATATTTGAGCCTTGGAAGTGAGGTCAACATCTTCGGGGCTCTACAACACCATTCTCTGTGGCGTTCCTGACAGGCCAGCTGTGGGAACTCGTCGCCAAACTTGGTGAGTTTACAGTCAGCTTTAACCCTATCGCTGCCACTGGTCAAGCGTTGCTCGTCTCCAGCCACTGTGCATTGACCTTGACGCAAACCGCTGCATACTGACCGACATTCGCGTTAAAAGCACACATGCAAAATTAGGCCGGACAACATGCACAGGACTATAATTATTACAAGAGACATAAATCCTCATGAGCCCCCGCGACTGCGGGGGCTCATGAGGGTTTATGTCTCTTGTGATATCGTCTGGGTACCGCTGGCCTTGCATCGGCGGTTAGGGAATTAATTGCATGATTCTACACGGAAATGTCCTTGAAAATGATCACAGATGAAAGTAGACTGTTATCGAAATGTCAGTCACATTAAAAAGCCTGAAACGCGCTTTATAACAAACTGTCGCACCGCGGATTAAAACTGGAGTTGCGTAGTTTTGCCTCGTTTCGTACTTGAAAAAAAAGAAGAAAAAGGTTTCTTGATCCAGCTTTCATAAGCTGTGAGATGACGGAGGTAAACTGCGCCAAACCAGAGACTTGACAGACTATAACTAGCTTCTGGAAGACACGTGCACTACGGAACTCTTGCCTACTTTCCATGTTCTAGAACAAGAACACAATCGCACTGAAGTACCCAACGGAGAAAGAAACACGCTTAGAAAAGACGGGTACAACAAAATTTATTAATATTTCGGGTAAATACCCTTTGTCAAAATAGACCAAAAAAAAAACCCAGAGAGATTAGCCGCTACTTATCTTCATTCGCACTGTCTTCACCGGAGACTTAAACTGATGCATCCTGTCAGGGATGCATCTGACCGTCTTGTTATGTATCTCCGTATTGTTCGGTGGGCTGGCGATTGGTTGCCTGGTAGGAAGGGGCAGGGGATGTAACCGTTTGTATGTCCAGCGCTAAGTAATTAGCCTTGGTATGTGTACTGTTCTACTACTAGTACTAGCGTTAGCCTCACCTATATTATGTTTCGTATGTATAGTTTTACTTTTGTCAGCCCACAGTGAGCGGCTATCTCTTTTTTCTTTTGTTTTCTTTTTTCTTTGGAGGGGTGGGGGTGGGGGTGTTGCCATTTCCCGTTCATCTGTATTTTAATTTTGTGTGTATTAAATCTCCCCACTGTCTGAGCTGCTTTTATTCCTTGATATCGGATGTGTTTTGTTGCTGCACATAAGAAATGAAAAGTTGTGTGTTTGCGGTTAATGCACTTTTTATATACTATTTCCCTGTACATATTTTATAATTGTAATGATTTTCTACCCTTTTGTGTAAAATAAGGTACGATAAGTTAACACGAAGGTGCAGCACCATTAGCACATGATATTTTAGATTGTAGATTTTAGACCGGCTGGCAACGTATATTTACTATTCTGTTTTGTGCAGAGAAAGTCTTGTTGCTGTCTGAGTGCTAAGCAATGTACAACCAGGCAATCCTTGTGCAATCAGCCGTTGTACTGAACACAGTTCCGGCGGCTGCATACGGGGGATGAATCGAAATACAGAGAACACCATCCAACTGCAAGAGGCACAGATCCTCATGAGCCCGCGCAAATGCGGGGGCTCATGAGGATCTGTGCCTCTTGCTGAGACCACTTTGAATCTGTGTTCAGGGGACGGTTGTGGCCTCTTTGGCGTTGAACGGACGAGGACTGCAGAAACACATTATGGAGTCGCCTTTTTTCAGACGGAGAAACGAAACGAAACATTTTGTCGAAATGTCCGCATTTCAGACATTTCTCCAACATTTCACCGTTTCACGAAATGCGAAACGACACATTTCACGAAATAGAACCTGTCTCTATTTTGCGAAACATGTCGCCGAAACATTTCTACCGTTGCCCAATCAGCGTCGTCCGCTGCCAATCTGACGTCATTCAAGCCCAAACACTGAAGATAGCAACGGAAAAGCTATGCCGTGGATTCAAGTCTATTATGGCTAGAATTGCGTGATGTGACGCACGATTCTGTAAGATTTAACTTGAAGCGGAGAAATCATTTTCGAAATGGAATCTATCAAGTATCATCACTAAAGTACCACCAAAATATGATTTTTCTGAACCCCACTTTCACCGGCTGCTCTGCTAATCCGCCCACAATATGGCGGCTATCGCTTCGAGACCGCGGCAACCTCGATTCACTTGAACAAGCCCCGTTTACGCATTTAAAAGCGCTAACGTTTATTCGATATGGTCGTAATTTCACTTTAATTGTGTAAGTGAAGGCACACATGTCTTATAAGTTTAGTTTTTAAACGTCAATAGTCAGAAATATGACCCGACATCCACCGACACAAACCAGAGCATGTGTCAGTGAAGACTTACTTCCCCTGTACCAATCGAAATGAATTTTCACCGCGTTTCTGCGTGTGCGGAGGAGGCATTTCGATGCATTGAAAATGTTTCGTTTCTTGTGCATTTCGTTTCTCCGTGTAGGGAAGCATTTAGCACTGAAACGGACAAGGCCTGCACTACCGGTGTTATCATACCGTCGCCATTTTCAGGTTGGAGACAGTTGCTACGTGTTCGTGGTCCCCACGCAAAATGTGTCCTGGAATGAGGCCAGCATGGACTGCTCCCGCCGTGACGGCTATCTGGTTTCTCTGAGCACCACAGAAGAGTTGGACGGGATGGCCAGAGTTTTGAGCAGAGCCGGCAAAGCGTTCGATTCCGTGTACGTTGGACTTCGAGGGACCAGATCGAGCTTACCGGGCTTGTAAGTGGCGTTGTCTTTCACTGATCAGCGCATGGCTTTAGCCGTTGCATGGGCGAACTGTGAAATCCTGCGCAAGCCACTGCGTTAGGTGTGCCGTTTTAGCCTGCGCGAGTGTCTGCACTCGGCGGTCTGCTATAGCGGCACACCTCGCTTAGTGTCTTGCGCTTAATTTACTCTCAACCATGCAGCTGACTACAGTCATCAACTGATGACAGGAGACGGCCCACATTCGGCTCCGCCTCCTTCAGAAATGGAAGCGTTGACGCGCTTGTAATACGGCCGTTAGGCCCAAGACCACTTGTTTTCCAAGTCTTTCTTCTTCACTAGCCTATGTAAAATCAAAATCCATACCAAGAAAAGTGACTGCCAGGCGTGTAAAATGCAGCGAATATCCCAACGAAGAAAGAAACGAGGTTAGAAAAGACATTACAGCACAACGTATGTATATTTCAAACTAAACAAAGAAACAAGAATACACTTCGGTACTTAGCTTATCGTATCGATGCGTGTAGAAGTGTCACCGGAGTTAACGCGGTTTTAACTCATTCGAGACAGACCGCATCCGGATACGCGGCTTAAGCCGCGTATCCGGATGCAGTCTGTCTTGAATGAGTTAAGGTACGACTGCTACGGGGTGGGGGTGCTGGAAAGAGGGGGTGGGGGGTAGCAATGAAGCTGATCTGTACTTGCAGGAAACTACGTTCTGGTAATTATCAATGCCACAAATCGGATCTACTTCCAAAGGCACCAAAGGTTTAAAGTAGCATTACTCGTAAATTTGTAGACACACTACAGCACCATTGTATGTGTTTGTTATGCCTTGTCGACACACCTAATGAACTTTAACAGCAGTTTGGACACACAGCAAAAACACACGGCACTTACGAATTCTGCGCAGCCGTTAGCGTGTCAATGTATTTTTAGCTGTTTCTCGTTCTGAAAGCGTTGCATTTCTAGAACGGAGTGGAGTCACTGTCAGGTTATTTGACATAAAGACGGCGTGTACTGAACTGGATTGTCCTGTGTTTAAATGAACCACAACTAGACCTGTGCGTAGCGTTTCTTGGCGATCTGTTGCATTAGTGTATCTTTGAACAGCTACGGCGTTTAATAAGTGGGAATGTATTCTTTATAAAATTTATGTCTGAGTATACCGAGGAGCAAAAGACATGAGACATTTTTGGAATCATCTGAAACACGATGATTTTAGAAATGTCGCATTTCTTTTGCTTCTCTGTATATGTCTTACAACCCTGGACAAAAGGGATAATTTAACTGATACAGTTTGATCGCCGTAAAATGAAAGCTTTTTGTTGTTGTTGTTTTGTTCTGGTTTTTAACATACAAGAGTGCTCCCGTTGCACGCAATAGGCAATCGAAACCCCTGTTACATGTACCTATTCACACGAATTGTGAAAAGAAGGGTATACAGTTTTTAAATTAGACAAAACAACATTGGTAACCCGCTGTATAGACAAATTCTAGCAATGTGAGCCAGCCTTGCAGTAGATTGCTTAGTTTTTAATCCACTCTGCCCAAGGACCGAAATCCCAAAATGTTGAAGTTGCCCTCTGAAGGACTGTATTACAATTGCAGAGACAGATCGAGCAATGATAGTTCAAAGGTCATGCCAGAATAGCTTGGCGCCTATGGGCGCCAAGCTATTCTGGAACCACCTTTGAACTATCATGCTCGATCCATGTCCTTTTGTGGTGTGTTACGTGGTAGTCGTAGTCGTAGTATGATGCAATCACACCAGACGCACGCACGTAGGGTTCTTGTAAAGAAACTTCACTCAGCTGCAACTCGTCACAAGTGGCACAAGGTTGTAGACCACACTGGAGTAACAGTTCCAACAATATTTATTTGCATCGATGTAATCTCCGCACAATGCATCCACAAATGCACCAACACTAATACACTATCTCCTCTTTAGTGCATCAACACATTTGACAGACTGCGTCTCTCATACAATGTAGGGGAGGAGACCTATGTATGAAACACTTAAGCAAAAAATCTCGCGTGACCGTCCAAAGAAAGGTAGAATCAATCCGAAACCAGGGTTTGATATAGATTATATTGATGCACCTTAGGACAAAGTAAAATTTCAAAACTCGAATCGACGCAGAAGCAGTTCCGGTTTTGAAAAAAAGTGACACATTGTTTCATATTAGGCACCATTTGCCTAATATGAAACACTAGGTCTCCTATTATGGAACAGTGTGATTATGTCATTTTTACAAGTTTCCCTTGCATTTTGTTGGAAAAGTAAGGCATAAGAGATGGTTAGCAGACATAGGTTCATCTAATACTAAAAGTGAGTTAAATATAATGAGTCATCCGCCACTGGTCCACTATTGGTCCATCCATCAATTATCCTGTGTATATGGATTTGTGACAGATGTTATCATTTTGAATTTCTGAGAGACCATCATAGCCACAGACTTCTAATTTGGCACAGTGATCATATTTGACAATAGCTTTGATTGTCACTTGCGCTGACCTCGTGAAAGGCCAAGGTTACAAGGTCAATAACGGCCGATTTAAAAAAGGAAAAGAAAATAGTTGTAATCTTATTTTAAAACTTGCCAAAGAGAAAACGGATGATACAACTTTTGTCTGCAGCTCTACTAAGTTAACCTCTCATTAAGGTCAAAGGTCACAAGAAGTAAGAAGGCTTTTATTTTAGGTTGTTGTTATAACAGGTAGTTTGTATGTGAACTTAGCAATAAGACCCCAGTGGAAATGTTTTGTCATGGGGTAAACTGTCTATGCATGTTAAGTTTATTGGCTCCTTCCAAAGGTCAAAGGGCAGGCATGTCAGCAAGTGTGTTGAAAATGTTCTATGTATGGGGGAATAAAAGCTACAGTATTTAGTTTTTCCACCTCAGAAGTAAAACTTGATACAAGCTAGCATTATCAACTCAGAAAAGAAAAGGCGAAACTGCCAGTGATAATATTTTAGGAAGTTTACAAAGTAAAGTAGGTAAAAGCACTGTTAGGGGAGAGAATTGTGCTGTATCGACCAATGATCATAGATCTAGTTTGATCGAAGCACTGAACCCCCCCCCCCCCCCCACAAAAAAAAAAAAAATAACAATAAGAAAATAGGAAACAGGGGCTGCGCTAAGTAAGTGACTAGAAGCGGTGCATATGGACACCCCCCCCCCCCCCCGAACCGAAGGGGGGCGTATCACACATCCCACTGTTCCAGCCCCTTGGTGCATGGAAATTTAAATCTAGGTCCCCCAAGGAGGGGGGGGGGGCTGGAACAGTGGGATATGTGATACACCCCACTTCTTGGAGGGTTCCATATGCATTGCTTCCAGTCACTCACTTAGCACACACCCTCTTTCCTATCTTTTTTTTTTCGGGGAAGGGGGGGGGGGGGTGTTTCGATCAAACTAGATCTATAAGCGCAGGTTCAAAGACACAATCAGTTGCACTCGAAAGGGTACAGAGACGCGCAACAAAGCTGGTCAAAGAATGTAGAAATATGACTTTTTTAGACAGAGTCAGATACTTTGGACTACACTCCTTACGTAAACGTAGAATACGTGGAGACTTAATCCAAGTTTTTAAAATTTAGAATGGCAATGACGACCTAAATTGGAACGGCTTTTTTGCAGCACCATTTTGTGACAGAACCCAAAACTCTGAAGTGAAAATCTTTGTACAGCATTGCAACACTAAACTGCGGAAGTTTTGATTTTTCTAACAGAGTTGCCATTGTTTGGAATGAGTTACCAGTTTCATTAAAAAAGCACCTAACATAAATTCTTTTAGAAACCAGCTGGACGAATTACCAAATGTTAAAGAGATTTTCTATTCCTAAGATGAATGGTTTATAAGAAAATTTGCATGCATAGCAGACCCATAAAGTAATTTTTAAAAAAGAAAGGACATTTGCAAAGGCCTCATGGTCCATTTGTCCTCACAATACTAATACTAGATCTATGATCATTGGTCGATACAGCACAATTCTTTCCCCTGACAGTGCTTTTACCTACTTTACGTTGTAAACTTCCTAAAATATTAGCACTGGCAGTCTCCCCTTTTCTTTTCGTTTATTACGACAATATCGAATGCAACCCTCCCCCCCCCCCCTTTTTAAGTAGCTTTTCTCTTAGGGTGCGTGGAAATTTAGCTCTAGGTGGAGGCATGGAATGTATTGCCCCCTGCAGACACCACAGTAAAATGTTTCCATATGCATTGCTTCCAGTCACTTACTTAGGCCACCCTCTCTTTCCTATCGTTTTTTTTTTTTTTTTTTTTTTTGGTGCTTCGATCAAACTAGATCTATGATCATTGGTCGATACAGCACACTTCTCTCCCATGACAGTTATTTTACCTATTTTACTGTGTAAACTTTCTAAAATTATCGACACATGTTTATGCACATATGTAAGAAGCAAATTCAGGGGGAGAAGGGTGTTCCAAGGTGCACGGCTCCCAGGATATTTTTTAATGTGTAATTTTCCATTTTGGGGAGATTGGAAACACCCCCCCCCCCCCACGCCCGCCCCCCCCCCCCCCCCCCCCACACACACACACATACGCACACTCCAGCGCCTCTTCTTGGAAATTGTAAACGGTCCGTCGTGTGATTTGTCGCCCATTGGTGAAAAGGTCTCCAGACCTCTCACCCCTTTCCCGCGACCTCCCACCTGCACTAACACCAGCAACACCCGCCCCTCGTTTTGATAGTCAACAAGTGGCGCACTGTAGGTCCTCACCCTCTTCGCAAAGTGACATGATCATGGTGTGGGGTATTCAGAAAAAGTATCAACATCTGAAATTTGGATCAAACTGGCTGGATCGTTTCCGATATACAATACAATACAATACAACTTTATTGTCTGTTCGAGTCCAAGCACGACAGAAATGTGCCTATATATACGCTAGACAAACACTGCTCCTTATATGAAACACTGTTTTAATTATGAAACCCTGTTTCATATTAGGAGCTCTTTGTGTTTCATAATAGGAACAAGATACCTCTCCAGGAAAATGCGTGCCTCCAAAACAACAAAAAGAGAACCAAAACGATTGCTGTTGGTTATCTGCTGTCCGAAGGTTGCTCTTCATGACAAGAGTGGCTATTTTAAAAAAAAAATCACAAAACTGAATGCTGACGTAGGTGTTTCAAAATGGCAAAAATATTAGACGCAGAAGGGTCAAAAATCACATTTTCTCGGCGTGTTTTCGTTTTCATCACGCCTGACATTCTTGTACCGGAAATAATGCTCACTGAAGTAGCTCTATATTACTGCACAGGCGGAATTTAGAAAAGTTATTCCGTTTCGCCGGGAGCAAGGTGTTTCATAATAAGCACTGTTTCATAATAGGGGCTCCTCCCCTACACACAGTTTTCCTAACACCGTCTTTTATACTATTACAGATTTACAGAACAATCCAGCAAATGTACCCAACACAACCAATCAGAAAAGAAAACGTCACCAAAACTCGTTAATATTCACTAAAAAAGAACTCTTTAGAAGTTACTACAGCTAAGCTTTCGACTAACATCTAGGCTTATTCGATACAATGTTAAGAAATGTTCCCAGCAACTTTGACGTCGTTGTTGAGGTCACTAGAATGACTGGGCCGTTTTGAGAACGTTCTAGGTCAAACGAGGTCGGACTATAGCAACAATGTAACGAAAAGACGCGTCATTTTAGCTACACAACATAAATTGACCGCGAATCTCCACGCAATCGAAAATGAATCCTACTAAAAAGGTACGTAATTCTTATCCAAAATAACTCATATTAATATCGGATCTTTCCTGTGATTAACACACTCATGCTCTCAAAAGAATAACCAGTGGTCTTCGCTTGCTGTGGACCGTGACACCTGGCGCTCCACCATTTACAAGGCAGCTGTCTCCTTTGAGGACTCTCGCAGAGCTAGCCTTAAGGACAAGCGGCTCAGAAGAAAAAACCGAGATGCCGCAACTCAGAACCCTGGCCATACCTCCCCCTGCAGCCACTGCGGTCGAACCTGCCTGTCCCGGATTGGCCTCCGCAGCCACGAACAAGCCTGCAGACGTCGTGGGAAACTCCTATAAAATCTTCGTTCGCGAAGTCAAGCCAAGAGAGAGGCTCTCAAAAGAATAACACAACCACAAACTTAACATGGTGTGTCCGGGACTGAAAGAGTTGAAACCTTTTGTTTCAGTAACTGTCAAATATGAGACATAAAGCATGCAAATATAGGAACAACTTTACTATAATCAGTAACAGACTGCGTGTAAAAGATATTTGGAAGTACGGACACACTAGGCGCTAAGCTGTTGTAGCACCGCCCATAAGCAATCATAATACAGAGGACGAACGAATCGCAACACGAACGAAAGCGAAATCACGACATTCAACATATCACGGGATCTATGCCTCTTGGAGATATTTTACCGTTGTCCTTACGGGACAGCTAGTTATCCTCGCTGGTTTTGCTATTGTGCGTTGTGGTAGTCGTTTCCCCGCCAACGAAACCTCACTCTCGCCTGTGTGTAAAGGCGTTTGCTTTCATACTACGTCATGCGACCAATGCTTTAGCGCAAACCGTCCCATGTGACCTAGCTACAAAAACCCATTTAGCGACTAATGACGGAATTTGTGTAGCCCTCTTTATGTCGTGTCTTGGATGCCAGTTTTGTTCTACAAAAATTCACCAAAACGTTCTAAAGTACAAAGTTACTTAGTATTGTTTGAAACAACAGGCACACTACTGGAGACGGCAACGTCATAAACAGATTTTAAATTACGTAATGAGCCTATTATGTATAAATGTATACACTCTTGTCTGGCGTGGATCCAGGTCGAAAAATGTCTTATTGATTTCTTTACGAAAATAGCGGAGGAATGAAAACAAATACGTTATTGGTGGCATGGACGTGCTGCACGGACCCTTGTATGCCTTCGGGAGGTCAAAGGAACCATGGTTCCTTTGACCTCCCTCAGGCATACAAGGGTCCGTGTAGCAACCCACCGCTACAAATAACTTAAAGTGTGGTTGGCAGGTATAGTGCGCTGTGGCAGTGGGCCGATGGTACTGTTGCGTACTTCTACAGCCGATTGGTTGCCGAAGACACAATGGGGTGTGTGATTTTAACTGGAGATCTAATGGCCGCTTCAGAGTCGTGTTCTCAGTCCATGTTCCCGCCTCTGCGGAAATACGTGTGCGAGATTCTCACTGCGGACAAAGAAATCAGACAAGAACAGAATGTAGTGTCTCTCCCTAATCTGTCTACAAACGCAACATGGAAAATACACACCGTCCATTGTCCCTCTCGTCACGTGACCCATGCATTTTTAGCATGTGATGCGGCCAGCGCTTGCTGGGCAGATGACATCACAGTAGATGCCGACGTCATTGGCGTCTCTTTGTCGTCAGTCTGTCGGGCGTCGCTATCGTCATTTCCGTCTCCTTTCGTCTGTGACAACGAGTTTGAGGGCATACCATACAGCCTGGTGTGCGACCACCGCCGGGACTGTGCTGACGGCAGTGACGAGGACTTTTGCCATTTTGAGCCTTGCAGGGGAGACAAGCCGGTAAAGTGCGGAACTACCAATGCAAAACAGGTTTGTACAGGCTTTTCTATCCTCAAAACGTTGGTAGGTTGTGTGGCGCTGCATTCTTCCCCTGGGAAGGCAACCCAAATTTCCCTTCGTGGGACAACAGTTACAAATAAATCACTTAACCCTTTCCATGTCACTGTACGTATATCGTTTGGTTTCTAGAATCTTGGTTCATTCAAGTACCAAAAGCCAACACTGTCCGAGAAAATGGCTACAAATTGGTCTCAGCAATAGGCATAGATCCTCATGAGCCCCCGCAGTCGCGGGGGCTCATGAGGAGCTATGCCTCTTGCACTTGGATGGTGTTCACTTTTTTAGCGGCAGTGAGGTGGTTAACCTGCTCAGGAGGGGCAGGGGATAGGAGTGTTAGCAGCAAAAACTGAAGCACAGAGCAGAAATCTGTCCGAGTGTTCAGACCCTGAAAAACGGTTCCAGTGTTACACTGCAGCCATGCCTCTGAAAGAGTTGGGATTCATTGTAAATACCGGTGTCAATCGGAAAGATTTGCAGAAAAGCAAGATGAAGGGTCTGGTGGGGGGGGGGGGGGTCTCTTTCGAGACATTGCACGTCTGTGTTTTGCACAGCTTCACATCAGAGTTATGATTAGCCCAGCGGAGCTTAAGGTTCTTCGCAGATCCCGCATACAAGAAGGTCGGTTGTAACTTACATCCTGAAATGTAAATAGTGTTGGGAGAAGTACAATCCTCATGATTGTTGGCTTTTGATCTACCAACTACCACTCCTACCCCTCCTTTACGCCCCCCCCCCCTCCCGCCCCTTTCTTCTATTTATATCTATATTGTTTCATCTGTGAAGTTTAAGATAATTTTAAATACTAAAACAGAAGTGATCGTTGTTTTGCGCACGGTTGACCTGTCGTCTGGAACTGTCTACCCATATACATAAGACATTCTCCCTTATTCACTGCATTTAAAGCTGCCATTTAAGGTCCGCCTGTCCGATACCTCAATGTAGCTTACTTCTCCGTGATTATGTACCTGTGTGTTTGTCTGTGTGTGCGCGTGTGTATTGCAGAATCCTTTGTTTTTCTGGCTTTATCACCCCCTCCACTCCCACTCTTTATTTGTAAAGCGCTTCGAGCTTATTTAGGATAAGCGTTATATAAGTAGTCATTATTATTATTATTATTAGTGTTACTGCTAAGGGAGACTATCGCTTCATTTGTATAGTTTCGAGTCCACATGGTTGCTATCCTTGTGTTGCAGTCCTGATGAAGGTCTTATGGACGAAAGCTCGCCTTATAAAGGAAATAAATAAATGATGTTGGACGACACCAGACCTGGCCTTTTGATTTTTCTTATATATTATATATATATACCGAGGTTTTGTTTGCAGCGAACGCGTAATCGCTGAAGCGTAACGCTGCTCAACTCCACCAATCGTCAGAACCAACAACAGGGTTAGTTTCACCTTCTCAACCGTAAGGCCCCATTTCCCAAATTTTGGATTTGTCACCTGACAACTATGTGCCAGTTGCAGGAGATGGATTGATCATGGTAATTCAAGGGTAGTGCCAGATGAGCTTGGCGCCTTCAGGCGCCACGCTCATCCGGCACTACCCTTGAATTATCATGATCAATCCAGCCCCTGCTGCAGGGTTTCGGGGCTGAATGGTTTAAGCCGGCTCTTATTACGGAGGCTGCCTTGTTAGCAACGCAACTTCAAATCAATCTATCAGGAACGACTTCTTGAAAACCTCTAGGTACCTGGTTTTGCGATAATATTGGAGATGCTAGAAACTCCCCGTCCAGACGGTACCTAACGAGACATCTTAACTCATTCGAGAAGTGCCTTCTCCGGATAGGTGGCATAAGCCGCGTATCCGGAGGCGGCACGTCTCGAATGAGTTAATGTACTTGGGGCCCTTCCTCCTCGCATATTTTCTTTCAACTTTGATGTCGACAAAATGTCGTACACTTGTAAAGTGTACTTATCAAACAATGTGGGCATTTATTTATTTGTTTGTTAAATTATTCCCCGCCACTGTACGTACTAAACACAGCCTTAATACCCATCTTTTCCCATCTTGATTATCAGTGTTCATGTAATTAGTCATTTCTGTTCTTCTGTGTAATTGTACATGTGGCTTCTTGATTATCAGTGTTCGTGTAATTAGTCATTTTCTGTTTTCGTAGTAATTGTACTTGTGGCTTTGTCACCTTTTGTGTAACATTTTCCTTGTTCATATGTACGGCGCCTAGAGCATCTTACCATGTATAGGCGCCTTATAAATCTTCCTTATTATTATTATTATTATTTTGTTGTTTTTGAGATCTTTCTGTTCACTCAACGACCAAAAGCCACAATCGTCCAAGGAACATGGATACAAACTGGGGTCAGCAAGAAACACGGATCCTTATGAGTCGCGAGGCCCATGAGGATCTATGTGTCTTGCTGTTGGATCGTGTTTATTGTTACTCCACTGTGAAGCAGTTAATTTAATCTTCAAAAGAGTATTTGCTCTCTGGGCTCACGCTAGCACAAACACCTATTTCGGGCGCAATTTTGTGGCGGCAATGCTGCTGCCACATTGCGTGGCGCCAGCAATATTGCCGCCACAACTTGCCACCCGATACAATCCGAGTCTATTTTCAGGTGGTAGCCTTCAGCGAATCAGCGGTGTTCTTGCGTCACTTCCCGTTTGTTCACATTCCGAGCCGGAAAAAATATCGGTGAAGCTGATCGACGGCTTTGAGACTGTTAACTCATTGGAGACGCGTCGCATACGTATAAGGTACGTCTCCAGGGAGTTAATTGATCAACCTCTTCCGAGAGTTCCCATGCATATAGAAATCTTGCAGCTCCGAATATTTCAACCGCGCGCGTGAAAGTTGTTTCAAATAATGATGGTAATGGCAGGTACAATCACATTGAGTGCACATTGAAACATGTGCCACGAAGACGATGTGGCAGGTGGCAAATGTTTGCTTACCACACATTGACGGAAGCAAAATCTGTCAGCGTGAGCCGAGCCCCTTACCAAACACGTGCACTAGTTCGCAGGTGTCTATTAGCCCCAATCACACAATGCTAACGTTCTGTCAGCTTAGCTCACTGAAAACAGACGAAAATCATATTTTAAAATGTCTCCGTGTCTTGAAAATATTGCCGACAGAAACCGGAAGCCAGAACTGAACACATTTAACGCATTGTGTCCGAGTTACGACATACCACATTTTGGAGTTCTCTACCGAGAACAGCATTACAATTCAGGAGACAGATCGACCATGATAGTTTAAGGGTGATGGAAGAATAGCTTGGCGTCTATAGGCGCCAAGCTATTCTGCCACCACCCTTGAACTATCATGGTCGATCCATATCTTGCTGTGGTGTGTCGCGGGCAGAATGACTTAAGAAGACAGGAAAAAAGTTAGATTTACACATACCTCAGAGAATGTGTTACAGGCTCACTTGAAGTCTGTGGATGTGCTCACACACTGGACACGTGAGGCTGCTGTTCTTTTCCCCCCGGAATCTCTTAGCGGTAGAAAAGGAGTACAGTTAATAAATTAAACTTTTGATGTAACACGTCGCCAAGGTCGAAAGAGATTTAACGTTGTTACATTCGACTTCGCTTATAATGGATCCTTGTTATTTGCAATGTTTACTGTGATCCAGACCAAAACGGCGACAGCCAAGCGTGTAAAACGTAGAGAGCATATCAACAAAGAAAGAAACACGCTTTAAAAAGACAGTTACAACACAATTGTGTTGTAACTGTCTTTTGAACACATTTTACACCAAGGACCGAAATCCCCAAATTTTGAGGCTGCCTTCTGAAGGATTGTATTACAATTCCAGAGACAGATCGGGCATGATATTTCAAGGGTGGTGCCAGAATAGTTTGGCGCCTATCGGCGCCAAACTATTCTGGCACCACCCTTGAACTAACAGGCTCTATCGATGTCTTGCTGTGATGTGTCGGGGCTGGATGAGTTAGAGCGTGTCTCTGTCTTCGTGAGGACGTTGTCTGGAGCTTAGTGTGATCACCTTATTGTGACAGTGCGTGGCGTGGCGGGATGTCTGTGACGGCCACAGGGACTGCGTCCACGGGTCTGACGAGGTGGATTGTAGCATAGGCAGTTCTGAGTTTTACGTGTCCCCGCCACCCCCTGCTGTGGTCTACCTGGACCAGTTCGGGCCGGGAATGGTTATTAATAAAGCACTGCGAGTGGTCAGATACACTGGGCCTGTCGACATGAACGGCTCCTACCCGTGTCCAGAGACCCACTTCCAGTGTCCAGTCAACGGCTACTGCCTGCCGGTCTTCCTGCGCTGTAACGGCGTGTACGACTGTCCGGGCCACGAGGACGAGGCGGGGTGTGACGGGTACACGTGTCCGGGTTTCTACCGCTGTCGGGCATCCAGCGTCTGTGTGCACGTGAGTCAGGTGTGTGACGCCATACCACAGTGCCCGCAAAACGACGACGAGCTGTTGTGTAGTGCCACTTGCCCTGAGAACTGCACGTGCTACGGACTGGCCTTCACCTGTGTTGGTGTGTTCCCTATCGACCTTCACCCTGACCTGCGGTACCTGGCGGCTGGCGGCAGCCTGATGAGTGCCCGTGACGTGGCGGGAAGCAGGATGTTGGTTCATCTCGGTCTGGATCACTGTCGTCTGCTGGACCTGCACCTGCCGCGTCTCCCCAACCTCCGCAGTCTGGATCTCAGTTACAACGCACTCACCTCCATCAGCATGGCTCAGCTAAGTACCGTCCCTGCCCTCAGAGATCTGAGACTAGCCGGGAACCCGATCTCACAGCCGTTCATGAATAGTGACCCTCCTCACTCTGTGTACAAATTGGACTTGTCCCACATCCCGCTGCCTGAACTGAACGTGAGCAGTTTGCACAACATCATGGACCTCCAGACACTGAACCTGTCTCACAGTGGCGTGGAGCGAGTGTCGGAGCGAGGTTTCCAGCCACTGAAACATCTCCGTGTGTTGGACGTGCGCGGCTGTCCCATGCCTCAGATCCCACGAGGCGCGTTCGAGGGCCTAGATGATCTGCGGGCGGTGTACGCCGACAACTACAAGCTGTGCTGCCTGGCCATGCTGCCTGTAGGCTTCAACACCAAAAACTGTCTGGCTCCCACTGACGTCATTTCCTCCTGTGACAGTCTCCTGAGCTCCAGCACTGTCCGCGTTCTGCTGTCTGTCTATGCTGTTCTGGCCGTGCCTGGCAACCTGGCCACTGTCACAGTCCGAGGGATCTTTAGAAATCGCGATACGTCAGGTATCACCGTGTTTGCTAATCACTTGTCCGTCTCCAACATGTTCACTGGACTGTACGTGTCCGTGATTGTGTCTGTGGACAGACTGCACCACGGGAACTTTGTGTGGGCAGAGTCAGCGTGGAGACACAGCCCCGTGTGCAAACTGGCCGGATTTATGTTCCTGATGTCCACGGAAGCCTCTGTCTTGATCCTGTGCCTCTTGACGGCAGACAGGATGGGTTGTCTCCTCTTGCCACCTGGCCGCTGGAAATTACAGTCTCGTTCCGCGCACGTGGCCAGTGGGTCAGCCTGGGTTGTGGGCCTTGTGTTGGCGGCTGTTCCCCTCATGCTGGATGAGTCTACCACTCGCGACTTTTACAGCCAGACAAGCATCTGTCTGCCGCTACCAGTGTCTACATACAGGCTTCCTGGACACAGCTACTCTCTCGCCGTGCTGGTCGTCCTCAACATCAGTCTGCTGTTCTTCGTGTTGACGGGACAAGCGATCGTCTACTTCTCCATTCCCAGCAACCGCAAGGTGATTCTGAACAAGACGGAGACATCACACGACGCAGACATCGCGCGTCGCTTTATTCCAATCGGACTGACGCACTTCGCCGGCTGCTTTCTCATCACGCTACTGGCCATACTGGCTTCCCAGCGCTCCGCACTCTCTGATGACGTCATCGTTACCCTGGTGATAGTGTTGCTGCCCCTGAGTGCAGCCTTGACCCCGTGTCTGTACGGATACAGCGTGGTGGCGGAGCGCCGACGTCACGTGTTACAGAGCCGGCTGGTGAAGCAGTTGGTGGCGCGCTCTCGTGGAAAACGACCACACAAATAATAATATACTCACGAGCAAACGCAAGGCGACATTTTTGGCAACAATGACACATTTGTGGCAACAATACGACATTTTTGGCGACAATGCGACATTTTTGGCAACAATGCCACATTTTTGGCAACAATGACACATTTTGGAATCCTCGGAAACACTTTAGTGATTCTTATGATTCCCAAAATGTCGCATTTCTTTTGCTCGTCAGTATATATGTCGTTGCATATGGTTACTATTACATATGGATACTATTACATATGGTTACTATTACATACTGTTGCTGTGGTGGCGACCCATGGTCTTAATGACGGTCAGGAGTTTGAATGTGTTAGGAATTTCGAACAACAACTACCTACTACTACTATTACTATTACTACTACTACTATTACTACTACTACTACTACTACTGCTACTACTACTACAACTACTACTAAATAGTTCTAATAAAAGTTCTTCTCTCCATAAAACACCGGACTCACCGCGCTGTAATGCACACACAATGCAAAAGAGCACACACACTCTCACACTCTCACTGCCACATAATAATAATAATAATAAATATGTACATTTATATAGCTCTTAACCTCCAAATGAATGATTCTCTAAGCGCTTTATAAAAGCAAAAATTACAGAACAAAATGTACAAGACGGTAAAATCTACAATAACTATTACAAAAACTAAAGTGACACATATCAAAAGCTCGCACTCGCACATACACACACACACACACTGGTATAAGAACAATTACTGCCAACGATTGCTAACACACTGAAAAAACATCTAACTATACGCATAAGAAGAAAGATACGTCAAACAACGATACTACATCAAACCATCGCTTCCCTCAGCAACATAGTAATCCTCTCACATAATACACCAAACACCCAAAACCTGAAAAGACAACTTTCGTGACAGTTTGTTAAGAAAACAACACAACACAGGCTAACTGAATAAGGCCTGACGAGAGTGTAAGGTCTATAAGTGAGATTTGAAATTGTGTCAGTGTGCACAATATTAAACACACAACTATAGCACTATGGACCCAGTAAGCAAAGATTCTCCGGCCGATGTCGGCAGCAGTCGGCCCGCGCACGACTGTGAATAGGGCTCACTGCGGCCGACGGCCTCCCGATGACTTCTTGCATACTGGGGATTAGGTCTTTTCCTCTCATGTCAACGAAGGCTTGTCCAACAGACGTTTTATCGGAAATCCGAGGTAGTTAACTCATTCTGCCCGCGACACACCACAGCAAGATATGGCTCGACCATGATAGTTCAAGGGTGGTGGCGCCAAGCTATTCTGTCACCAACCTTGAACTATCATGGTCGATCTGTCTCCTGATTGTAATGAGGATAACTCCAAAAATATGGGTATTTCGTACCTCGGGCACAATGAGTTAAAACTTGCACGGGTTTCGACTAAGACAGTGGATTACAAGCCTGGACAAACATGCCGTATCGAATGTTTGTCTGGGGTTTAATTGCGCCAAAACAATTTCTCTTGGCTTGACTTCGCGAACGAAGATTCTATAGGGCTTGCCCACGTCGTCAACAGACGCGCCAAAACAGACGTGCAGATTTTGATCTAGATTCTGATTTATGGAAATCGTCAATTTGGCATCAGTTTGAGCCTGCTTCTGTGTTTTGCGTTGTAATCTCGATGGCAGTAATAAACGGATTAACAACAACAATTTTAAAAAATAAATTAATGAATGAATAAATAAATAAATAATAAATAAATAAATAAATAATAAATAAAGGTGCGAACCTCATTCAGATCTTGACAATAATATTAGAAATGTCAAGACATATGAATCAGTTCTGTAGGCCGTGCTAATGAAAAAATGCAGTGCAGTAAATACAATAGCATGAAATGCAATGTAATGCAGTCCAGTGCAATGCGACGTGGTGCGAAGAAGTGCAGTGAAGTGCAATGCAACGCAATACAATACAATGCAATGCAATGCAATGGAATACAATGCAATGGAATACAATGCAATGGAATACAATGCAATACAATACAATAAATGCAATGCAATTTCAAAACTCCTACAATTCAAAACAATACAATTAAATACAATACAATTCAATACTATACAATACAATAAATTACAATGCAGTGCAAATGCAATACAACACAATACGATACGATACAATACGATACGATACGATTCGATACGACACAATGCAATGTAATGCAGTGCAGTGCAATCAATTTTATTTAATTACAGCACAACACAAATCAGCGTATTGCAAGACATTACGTTGCAATGCATATCAATGCATTGCAATGCAGATCAACACAACACAACACAACACAACACCAAAACCACACCACACCACCCCACTCCATCCCACCCCAACACAAGACAACACAGCACAACACAACACAACACCACAACACAGTACACCACACAGTACACTACACCACAACACAGAAGGTAAAGTACCGTATAATACAATATCATTTATTGTGAAAACATTAGGGAACACTGGGGAAGACTGAGTGGTGAAAGACTGTCGTCGTCGGTCACTCTGTGAGGTCTATATCAAGAATACACTGCTGGGTGACTCGGTGGTAGAATATTTGACTCTCGTCCGAAAGCTTCCGGGTTCTAATCCAGCTGGGGTCAAAATTTGTTCAGACCCTTTTCGGTGCCCTGTCTTTAAAATCACCTTCGTGGTGGAAAAAGACTTTAAACCCCAAACTAGTTATTTTATTTATTTATTTATTTATTTATTTATTTATTTATTTATATATTTTTTGCACCCCGACTAGATTTATCACAGGAAATGTGTTTTGAAACAGATGGCGGTCTGGAACAGGCGGCCACTTTAAGCAGGTTTGACTGTACCAGCCCGCGTGTGCTATTATGGGACATTAGGGCCCAGAATACCAGAACAGAACAACGAGAGTTGAGCTGACAAGCCCTATTCCCCTTGTCTACGAATTTGCCATTCTGCATACTTACTGCCTTTAGGCGAGGAGGGCGAGGAAGCATGCATAGCCCGTAAAATCATAATCGTTGATCCTCGTTATCGCTCTGTTTTTTTTTAACACATTTAGCCCCGAGTCCCTACAGCAGGAGACTGACTGACCATGATAATTCAAGGATAGTGCCAGATTAGCTAACCGGCACTAACCTTGAATTGTCATGGTCAAGCCATCTCCTGCAACGGGTACATAGTCATTAGGAGAAGCACCACAGAGCACATCCTCCAGGACTGTGGGAACCACCAGCTGCTGAGGGAGGAGATATAGCCGAATCCCGCCACTCTACAAGAGAAACTGTACGGGCCTGTGGAGGTGCTACAGAAGACAACAGATTTTATTTTGAGAGCCAAACTCTAAGTGTGACGGCTTTCGAGAAGGAGAAGAAGAAGAAGTCATTAGGCAACACCTCCAAAATTTGAGAAACGGGACCTTGGATGTAAAAAGGTTAACCGTTCTCTGCCAGCTGATGCAGAACGTCATTTTTCAGTCTGCAATAATTCAACAGTAGACGTTATATAGTTAGTTAGCGTCCAGGCTGGCACTGCAGCGCTTCTACCGTTCCGACCATTACCTCCCACTCGCAGATTGTGCCAAATCAGGATAATATGTCTGCCGGTTTGTGAATTTGGACCTTAGGGATTTTTTTAGCAGTAAGGTCCAAATTCACGGATCAGCAAGCATGTCATAGGACAACATGACTAGTCAATTTTGGTCATTTCTCAAGCACGCTCACGCCGGGTTATTGTACTTTCGCAGGTGTTAATCTTGTCTCACTGATCAGCAGGTTTAAAGACCAAAAGTGTTGTCCTCCGGGCCAGCTTATACGATAAGAATGTTATTGCCCCTTTTCAAAGTTACGACAATAAAATTAGCATGATCAGATAATATGAACATTTCAACTGGCCTCCAGACATTGCGGCAGTACGTTGTATCCGCTTGAACAAGCAGACCAATAAAATTACGTTTCGGATGTGCGTATTTCTTCCTGCGAGGCAAAAGGATTACAGCATCGTACACCACGGCATTGGGGGTATAACTCCTTGCATCCGCACTCTCCCATATATCAGTTCACCTGTTCATCAAACAGGCAGGTGACCAGCACTGCTGAAAGTAAGAACCCGTGAAGGTGAGTTATACGTATGTATCAGAGAGCTGGACATATTCATGTTTTAGGATATATACATTTCCCTGGGAATACCATAGAGGACACAATAATATGACACGTTATTCTTGTTTCTTTGTTTCTTTGTTTTTTCTTTCTTTGCTTCTTTCTTTCCTTCTTACTTTCTTTCTTTCCTTCTTAATTTGTTTTTTCTTCAGTCGTTCCTTTCTGTTTGTCTTTCTCTCTTCCGTGTTATTATTTTTTTTTTCTCTCTTATTTAAGAAAATGTTTCCCTCTTTTCGGTGACTTTGGGAATGTTTCATTCAGCACCTTGGTTTACTATGCTACTTAATTTCTTGATGTTTGTGATGTAATAGAACTGAAATTTTTGTGAACCTCACAGAAAAACAGAACTTTCAAATTGTCTGTTGTCTTAAACAACAACAACAACAAAAAAATATTAAAAGAATTCAAGAAACTAATTATATTTACCATTTACAAATATGGTCGAATCGGAAACAATAAAGCCATTAAAAAGCATCAGTACCATTTTGCTTGCAATGGATAATTAATCACCGATAAAATGCATGATTGCTCTGACCCAATACGTATACTGTGCCATTGCGTGCACTGTGCCATGACGTATATTGACAAAGTGTGTGCTGGTCTGTGATTTTGAAGGGCCAAAATTACAGGCCAGCACACAAATATTAATCAGATCACAGAAGTGCATGTATAATGAAGTACTCTATTTGCACAGGTAACTATTTGGAATCAACAAGAACAAAAATCAAGATGCCTGGCTACCTCTGTGTCTTCGTCGTGGTATTTGCCACTGTGCCGCAGCTACGCTGCTGCACTGCGCAGACGCTGGGACGTGAGTTCCTGTGTTTTCGTTTTGTATAGTGCGGTATCGTCCCATTGCGTGACGTGATACACATGCCATTGTGACGTACATCCCGTTAACCTGTATCTTGGTTGCTTTTGGGGAAGAGGGTACAAATGCAAGTATAATCACATGAACGTGGCACCTCACTTGTTGTATATTAAAAGGTTGATGTGATGGCGTTCTAATAACAATAATAATAATAATAAAGAGCATTTATATCGCTCTGAATCCCCAGGAGCAGTGGGCTCTAAGCGCGTTACAACAACAACAACAACAACAACAAAATGCATGTATGCAGAATCTCATACCTTTAAAACATTTAATCAACGCACACACATACGACTGAAACACACATAACAAACCCATTCCCAAGTTAAACACATTTTGATGATGCTGTTGCGCCACCACGATGGTGCTACACGGTCAACAAAGAGAAGACTTAAGATCAAGGCCACCACGGTTGTGATAAACGGTCAGCAAAAGAAAAACCTAAGATCAAAGCCACCATCATGGTGCTACAAAGTCAACAGAAGGTCAATAATCTAAAGATGTAAAGAGGTGAGAGGATTTTAGTGTCCGTCTTGTGCGCGCGTGGTTTATCTATCTGACATTCTATCTGTCTGTCAGTCTGTTTTTGTTTCCATCAATGCATCCGTCCGTCTGTCAATCAATCAATCAATCAATCAATCAATCAATCAATCAATCAATCAGTCTGTCTGTCTGTCTGTCTGTCTGTCTATCTATCCATCTATCTATTTATCGATCGATCGATCGGTCTGTCTGTCTGTCTAATACCTACCTACCTACCTACCTACCTACCTACCTACCTACCTACCTACCTACCTATCTATCTATCTATCTATCTATCTATCTATCTATCTATCTATCTATCTATCTATCTATCTATCTATCTATCTATCTATCTATCTATCTATCTGTCTGTCAGTCTGTTTTTGTTTCCATCAATGCATCCGTCCGTCTGTCAATCAATCAATCAATCAATCAATCAATCAATCAATCAATCAATAAATCAATCAATCAATCAATCAATCAATCAATCAATCAATCAATCAATCAATCAATCAATCAATCAGTCTGTCTGTCTGTCTGTCTGTCTGTCTATCTATCTATCTATCCATCTATCTATTTATCAATCGATCGATCGGTCTGTCTGTCTGTCTAATAAATACCTACCTACCTACCTACCTACCTACCTACCTACCTATCTATCTATCTATCTATCTATCTATCTATCTATCTATCTATCTATCTATCTATCTATCTATCTATCTATCTATCTATCTATCTATCTATCTATCTATCTATCTATCTATGTAGCTTTCTGCGTACCTACCTGCCTATGTCTGCCTACCTACCTGCCTAAGTATTTGCATGTGTATTTTTGTAAAATTGTATGTTTGTAAAACATTGTAAAATTCTCTGTGGCACATCTTTGTGCATCTGTTACGAGAGTCCTGTTGATATGTACCTACACACCTACCTACCTACCAAAAATGTTTTGCAAGGGAGTGGGGGTATGGTGGGGAGCGGTGGGGGTGGGGGGGTGGGGGGTGGGGGTGGCGGGAGTAATGGTGGTGTACGGAACCCTTACCCCCGATCAGCTCCTGTATACATCTGTATGTCTTTTTACATTCATATGTATATATAGTTTAATATATATATATATATATGTATATATATATATATAATAATAATAATAATAAGCGCATTAAATAGGCGCTTTATCCCAATTGAAAATCGGCTCAAAGCGCCGCCGCGAACTGAACCCAACAAGCACGCTCACGTGAATCACACGCATTCACTCACACACTGTACATAAACACAGAACATTCACGTGGTGCTAAGGGCAAGCTCAAGCGAGCTACTGTAGTTTTTTGAAATTCGAAATCGTTTGTATTTGAAATTTGATAAAGTGGGCTGAAACTGATACCAAAGTCGTGGGGGAGGAAGAGCCGGAGTACCCGGAGAAAAAACCCCCGACGGTCCGCCCGAATTAACGGTGACACTTACTAGAGGAGAAAAATCCGACGCCGGAACCCGTAATCGAACCTCGCACCTTTAGCATTGGTGGCAGGCGCCTTAACCACTGCGCCACAGACCGCCCCAATATATATGTATATATTTTTTACTGCACATAATTATTTGTTTCCTTCAGAATTCCTGTTTCGACCACTATACCCTTGAACTGTCACATACACCTAATTTCGTGCAGACAACGCGAGATGCATGAATACTGTCAACGACTGCCTTTGCGTGGGAGAGGGCCAGTACCCTGTCTGCTCTAACTGCTCCCAGTTTGTCAAGTGTTCTACAGCGGGTAGCGCCATCTTGCACTGTCCCCAAAACCTTGAGTATGACGTCCGTATCGGTGTCTGCAATTTCAAAGGGGAGGCACTCTGCGGGTAAGAAAAATGATGGACTTTGTTTTGTATTTTAGAACTCATTTTCAAATGGCACAAAATGCCCTCGCTTACAACTGGAGAAACCTGATGACATCAGATGATGCAGGAGTGGAATATATTTTGCTGGTTAGAACGCTGCGCCCTAATGCCAACAGCGCCGAATGTGGCGACCGCTTTCACAAACACTTAACACATTCTACTTCAGCGCCGAAATCCCCAGATTTTGAAGTTGCCCTATGAAGGGCTGTATTACAGTTCTAGAGAGAGATCGAGCATGATAGTTCAAAGGTGGCGCCAGAATAGCTTCGCGCCTATGGGCGCCAAGCTATTCTGGCACCACCCTTGAACTATCATGCTCCGTCCATTTCTTGTTGTGGCAGGTCGGCGCTCAATGGGTTAAAATGACATGCACCTGGCAAGATAGAGGAAGTAAGGTGTCGGTAAAGATTTTAGTCGCGATGATTCCTGCAGGATGTCCGGGTGTTGTTATTCCTGCAGGATGTCCGAGTGTTGTTATTCCTGCAGGATGTCCGGGTGTTGTTATTCCTGCAGGATGTCCGGGTGTTGTTATTCCTGCAGGATGTCCGGGTGTTGTTATTCCTGCAGGATGTCCGGTTGTTGTTATTCCTGCAGGATGTCAGAGTTTTGTCATTCCTGCAGGATGTCAGGGTTTTGTTATTCCTGCAGGATGTCCGGGTGTTGTTATTCCTGCAGGATGTCCGGTTGTTGTTATTCCTGCAGGATGTCAGAGTTTTGTCATTCCTGCAGGATGTCAGGGTTTTGTTATTCATGCAGGATGTCAGGGTGTTGTTATTCCTGCAGGATGTCAGGGTGTTGTTATTCCTGCAGGATGTCCGGGTGTTGTTATTCCTGCAGGATGTCCGGGTGTTGTTATTCCTGCAGGATGTCAGGGTGTTGTTATTCTGGCAGGATGTCCGGGTGTTGTTATTCCTGCAGGATGTCAGGGTGTTGTTATTCTGGCAGGATGTCCGGGTGTTGTTATTCCTGCAGGATGTCCGGGTGTTGTTATTCCTGCAGAAATCACTGCGACAAAAAGGGGTACCGACAGCCATAGGATTAATAGCTGCTTGCTTGCTTGGTTGATTGATTGCATGCTT
This sequence comes from Semisulcospira habei, assembly GCA_036245525.1. Classification (NCBI taxonomy): domain Eukaryota; kingdom Metazoa; phylum Mollusca; class Gastropoda; family Semisulcospiridae; genus Semisulcospira; species Semisulcospira habei. The sequence goes on along the minus strand of BTPG01000002.1, from coordinate 10,451,776 downwards.
GCTTGCTTAGTTAGCGGTTTAAATTCCACGCCACCGGAGTCATCCTGGGCGGCCCTAACAGACTGGTTTATGGAAAGAGACAAGCTCAGAAAAAAGTGCTGTATGTCTTGAACACGGACACATCGATGCGCACTGCAACTGTGCAATTTTGACTTACCAGAACCTTCATACAGACCACACCTATGTCAAAAGACAGCACTAGTATATGACTGCCAAGCGTGTAAAATGCAGAGAATAACCCAAAGAAGCACGCTTAGAAAGGACAGCTACAACACAATTAATTGAATTATCCCCTTCGCTGCCAGTGGTCACGAATTTCTCGTCTGAAGCAATCGCATGCTGACCCACATTCGCTTGAAGAACACAGATGTATTCGGTTCAAACACAGGCAGATAATATTATTGACATAGGACTAACAAGAGACACAAATCTTCATGTACCCCTGCAACTGCGGGGGCTCATTGGGGTTTATGTCTCTTGCAGCTGTGTAGAGCTCGCTTTGCCCCAGCAGTTAAAGGGTTACTAAATGGTTGTTGTAACTGTCTTTCTAAGCGTGCTTCTCTCTTCCCCGCGTTATTCTCCGTGTCCAACACACCTTTTTGTTGAACTCATTCAGCCCCGACTGATACCGCTTGTACGACATTTTCGCAGCTATTGATGCTGGTCGCCAAGCGGTATCTTCAGTAGTGAAGTGGTTAACTCTGGCTGTCGGTAGCGGTCTGTAGCGGTCTGTAGCGGTCTGTAGCGGCCGGTAGCGGTCTGTAGCGGTCTGTAGCGGTCTGTAGCGGTCGGTAGCGGTCTGTAGCGGTCTGTAGCGGTCTGTAGCGGTCTGTAGCGATCTGTAGCGGTCTGTAGCGGTCTGTAGCGGTCTGTAGCGGTCGGTAGCGGTCTGTAGCGGTCTGTAGCGGTCTGTAGCGGTCTGTAGCGGTCGGTAGCGGTCTGTAGAGGTTTTTGTTGTAATGGTTTTTGCAGGCATCACCCAAGAAACGACTTTGTGTTCACGTATTCACTCATTTCCTGTTCTTTTGCGTAACTGCACAGCTGGTTTTGGTTTCGCCACTTTTGGTGTAATACTTTTCTTGTTCATAAATTATGTGCTACGCCTATAGCATCTTACCATGTATGGGAATCTTATAAATCCTCTTTATTCTATTATTATTATTATTATTATTATTATTATTATTATTATTATTATTATTATTAAAATTATTATTATTATTATTATTATTATTATTAAAATTATTATTATTATTATTATTATTATTAATATTATTATTATATTATATTAAAAAATGATTAAACTACAACTAACAAAGCTTCGTGCGCTGCTAGTCGGTGATTATGGACCTTACGAATCTAGGCCGTAAGGTCCAAATTCACAGACCAGGATACACATAGGTTGTAAGCACTAACACATTCCTGAAAATGAAATGACGTCTTTGGCAGACGGACTTGCAGAGCGTATTGTTAAGAGGGTATGCACACATTTGAAATAAGTAATAGTGAGGAGACACACATAAATGCTCGCGCTTCGGCCCACTGAAGTCCAATCTGGTGCGGGGTTTTGCATTTGTTTGTTGTTTCTTTACTTCCGATTGACAGATAAAACTCAACGGAGAAAGAAACACGCTTGAGTTGTAACTGTCCTTTCTAAGCGTGTTTCTTTCTCCGCTGGGTTCTTCTCTGCATTTTATGCGCTTGGCAGTCGCCTTTGTCGAAGCTGCCACCAAACTTGCTGTCTCTCTCATCCTATCTCGCATCGACTACTGCAACTCTCTCCTTTCCGGCCTCCCTCACTCCACCACTTTCACTCTCTAGCGCGTCCAGAACAATGCTACCCGCCTCGTCCTCAGAAAGAAAAAATCAGACCACATCAATCTCCTGCTTAAACTCCTTCACTGGCTTCCCATCCCCCAACGCATCCAATACAAGATTCTGTCTCTCTGCTACAATCCCTGAACAACTGCGCCTATCTCTCAAACTTACTTCACCCCTACACTCCTCCCCGCTCCCTCCGCTCCGCCTCCGACCCTTTCCGTCTCCACATCCCCCGCACCAAACTCAGCACTTTCGGCTCCCGCTCCTTCTCAGTATACGGTCCATCCACCTGGAACACTCTCCCACTCTCTCTCCGTCAGAAACACTCTCTCTCTCTCCTCCTTCCAGTCCGCCCTCAAAACTGACCTCTTTCAACAGTTCTAGCACTATACCACCATACTCCCCACTCCAAGCTGACTGTCGTAATGTATTTGACTATTTGTGGTACGTGAGTCGTTGTCTAAAGCGTGCGCATGCGTGCGCGAGTTGTGAGTGCGCGCTTAGAGTTTATAATTATTATAAGATAGGCGCATTATAAATATCGTAATTATTACTTTGTGGTCTGGATTCTGATCGACAGAAATGATGACTTTTTCTCAGATGGTCAACTGTTAGAGCTTACATCCAAAATGCGGTAAAGAATTTGCAGTAAGAAGGTGCTAGTAAGGGCGGGAACTGTGAAGTCATTGGGCACAGTCTTTTCCCTTACCAACGAGATTTCCTGCCAAGTAGTGTAAACTTCGATTTTAACAAGATCGAATAATATATTATAGCAAACATTGCATATAGCAGCAGGGGCGGATCAGTTACCTCGGGGGGTGGATTGGGGGGAGTGTTCCAACTTTTTGTTTTGGACCTTTAACTTGATACAAAAGGCCTCCCAGACGCTAGACCTTACTACCAGCAACCGAAAAATGGAAAATGGGAGGGGGGGGGGGGGGGGCAGGCAGGCGGTACGTGATTTGTAAGACTCTCACCATTCGTCAAAATATCAAAACAACCAGGGGGGGGGGGGGGGGGGGCGGGGGGAGGGGAGGGTGGTCCCAACACACCAAAAAGGGACTTTGTTAGAAATTTTGGGTCGGGGCATGGAGGGGTGGGGAGGGGGTCCGAAACTCCTGTACCTCCTCCACCCCACCTCAGATCCGCCTCTGTAGCAGCACTACTGCTTTTTTGGGGGGTCAATTAATTCGTTTATAAGAAACTTTGGACATAACAGTAATACATAAATGAATACCTAAATACCTATATACATAAATAAATAAATAATACAGTTAAACTTGTGATATAATACATTGCTTTGACAACTAAATATTTTTGTTGTTATTTCGAGATTTATTATAAGCGAAGTAATTTACATAGAAAGCGAAGTCAACTTAAATATTAAAGTGTAGGCGTTCCGAAGTGTAACTGTACATAACGTAATAAGAAAGGGAGGGGGGGGGGGCCACGAGTAAGGGAAAGAACTGTGCCGTCAGTTCTTTCTCTTACGCATGTTCTTAATTAAACGAACTTTAGTTCGCGAACTCTGACGAACTACAGTTCACGATCTCGGGCGAACCAGGTTGGTTCTTAATTGGACGATCTAAAGATACGGTGAACCTAGTTCAAAGTAGTTTACGAACCTCGGTAAACCATAGTTCGCTGTCGGAAAACGTTCGCTCAACGTTTTGTGCAAACCAAGGCGAACCTTTTCTCTGATTGGTCAAAACTTTTACCCTCTTTTGCGTTGGAGATAAGAAGATAGTCACCGATACAAAAAAAAAAAAAAAAAAAAAAAAAAAAAAAAAAAAAAAAAAAAAATTATGGCTGGACGGCGATATTTCACTAGTGCGAAGAACAAGACTTATTTTTTTTTTTATTGATTATCGCTGTTTTTGGGGTCGCTACTGCCAGGAGTACAAAAACAAACATCGTTCAAATCGCAACGTGGCATAGCGGCAGCCATTTTGAACACCTTCGCAGACAGTAAGTACGCCGAAAGAAAGCTCTTCAGCTAAGAAAGAAAACAATGGCAAACCTGGTTTGCTGAAGTTCGCCTAGGTTCGTTCAAGCTCAAGAAAGAAAGAAACCAAAAGATCGCCGATCTTCTCCGATCTAGGTTTGCCGATCAAAAGTTCGTCCAATTAAGAGCAGCTCTTACTCGCGTCCATTATTACCTACACTGTACCTAACGAGCAAAAGACCATCGGCCCGATGGTCTTTTGCGCATTGGGTATTCTGTTACAATATTCGCTCCCCCACTCCCCTCACCCCTTTCCCCTCCCCTTCTTCTCTGTCTCTAGTCAAAGACATGTGCGTGTCCACAACGGAGAGCTGCCGAGCCCGCCCCCTGGCCCAGTACCCCAGCTGTTCCGGCTGTAAAAAGTTCGTGGTTTGCGGGGGAGACAGAAACCTGTTTCAGGAGATCAGCTGTCCGGGTGATCTGCTCTATGACGTTGTGATTGGAGCGTGCAACTACGTGGGGTCGACCACCTGCGGGTAGGTTTAGCTCTTGGGCTGATGTTAATAACCGCTTCGATACAGTTGACTTTCAGATGCAGCCTATAAAGTTAGCGACAGAAAAGTAAAGGGATGCAAACGTGAAAAGCAGAAAATAAACGTCCGCATTGTAAAAGACCGTACATAAATTGACAAGAAGCGAAATGACGTCAATGTAGACTTTGTCCCACGACAGTGACGCCTTGAACGTGACGCGTATCAGAAGCATGTCACTGTCACGTCACGAACGGCCTTGTGCCAAAATAAGGGTCACGACGCGAAGCTTTCATGACATTATTTTTTTGCTCGTCAGGGTGTAGATCTGCTACGATGATGACTGTGACGTTGATAATGATAACGACGACGACGATTATGATAATAATAATGATAACGACAATGATAATACTGATGATAATTATGATTAACTCATTCAGCCCGATGGCCGTATTTCCCAAATTTTGGAGGCGTCATCTAACGACTATGCACCAGTTGCAGGATAAGGATCGACCATGATAGTTCAAGGGCAGTGCCAGATTAGCTTGGCGCCGAGAGGCGCCAAGCTAATCAGGCACTGCCCTTGAATTACCATGGTCGATCCATCTCTTGATGTAGTGTGTCAGGGCTGAATGGGTTAAGAGGGACGACATTATGATAACGCTCAAAATGGCGCTGTGTTGACGTGATGACGACGTGCTTGTTTCAGCACTAGAGCACCACCATCAGGCTGAACACTGCGAGGAACGGAGCATCACCATCAGGCTGAACACTGCGAGGAACTGAGCACCACCATCAGGCTGAACACTGCGAGGAACGGAGCATCACCATCAGGCTAATCACTGCGACAAACGGAGCAGAGTCATTCTGAATATACAGTTTCGTAATGATCTGTCTTTTTACTGCATTTGGCGCTGCGGCTTGAATTTTATAACAAGTCCCGATACTTCGGGAAGAGGCACAGATCTTCATGTACGCGGCCGTGCATGCAGCAAGAGTTCATGTGAATCTTTACCTCTTGTTAGCGGCGATCGCCCACATTGACATCTGTTAACACATTCTGCCCCAGGACCGAAATCCCCAAATTTTGAAGCTGTCCTCTGAAGGACTGTATTACAATTCTCCCCCGTGAGATGGCCTTAGTCGCCTGCTCGGCGTTAAACACGTTAATCATGTAGTATAATTCTAGAGACAGATCTAGCATGATAGTTCAAGGGTGATTCCAGAATAGCTTGGCGCCTAAGGGCGCCAAGCTATTCTGGCACCACCCTTGAACTATCACGCTCGATCCATGTCTTACTGTGGTGTGTCTGGACGGAATGCGTTAAGTGTAAATAATAATGTTAATAAAGTATAAATGTTAATAAAGTCGTGGGTGTGATCAATTAAGTGGCGTTGGCTTCGTATTTCTAAACACAACATTGTCTTTCCATGTCAGTTGTTTGACTTGCTGCAAGACGTTTCGGCCAAACCGTGCCCCTTCTTCGGTTCTCCGTTAACACATTCTGCCCCAGGACTGAATACTCCCGATTTTGAAGTTGCCTTCTGAAGGACTGTATTACAGAGACAGATCCAGAGTGATAGTTGAAGGGTGGTGCCGGAAAAGCTTGGCGCATTGAGTTATATTATAAATATGAGAAATGCGCCATATAAATGCTATGTATTATTATTAACTATCACTCTCGATCCATGTCTTACTGTGGTGTGTCGGGGCTGAATGAGTTAAGTCAGGTTTAGATTATCACAAGGAGACGTGTCTGTATTGCCGGTCGTGATGATTATCACAAGGAGACGTGTCTGTATTGCCGGTCGTGATGATTATCACAAGGAGACGTGTCTGTATTGCCGGTCGTGATGATTATCACAAGGAGACGTGTCTGTATTGCCGGTCGTGATGATTATCACAAGGAGACGTGTCTGTATTGCCGGTCGTGATGATTATCACAAGGAGACGTGTCTGTATTGCCGGTCGTGATGATTATCACAAGGAGACGTGTCTGTATTGCCGGTCGTAATGATTATCACAAGGAGACGTGTCTGTATTGCCGGTCGTGATGATTATCACAAGGAGACGTGTCTGTATTGCCAGTCGTGATGATTATCACAAGGAGACGTGTCTGTATTGCCGGTCGTGACGATTATCACAAGGAGACGTGTCTGTATTGCCGGTCGTGATGATTATCACAAGGAGACGTGTCTGTATTGCCGGTCGTGATGATTATCACAAGGAGACGTGTCTGTATTGCCGGTCGTGATGATTATCACAAGGAGACGTGTCTGTATTGCCGGTCGTGATGATTATCACAAGGAGACGTGTCTGTATTGCCGGTCGTGATGATTATCACACGGAGACGTGTCTGTATTGCCGGTCATGATGATTATCACAAGGAGACGTGTCGTATTGCCGGTCGTGATAACTAGCACAAGGAGACGTGTCCATATTGCCGGTCGTGATACTTGTCCGTTCGAGGATTTTTTTCTTAACCCTTTGGGTGTTGGTAGCGGGTTTTAGTCGCGATGATTCCTGCAGGATGTCAGGGTGTTGTTATTCCTGCAGGATGTCAGTGTGTTGTTGTTTTCTGCTGGAATCCTCGCGACTAAAACCGCTACCAACAGTTGTTATAGCTGGCAACGTTTTACATTGGGCTTGAAGGGTATTCTTATAATGTTTGGGCCAGATATGATATGACTGGCACAAACAAAAACGTATTACTAACGGAAATAATCTTGACATTTTTTACGTTATCTCTTTATTGTGAATCTACGCTCATGCTTATGCACTAAACACACCCCACCCACCCACCCCCACACCCTCACCCTTCACACGCACGCACACACACACACACACACACACACACACACACACACACACATACACACATGAGGACACATGCCAACATTTATCTATCTATTCTATCTATATCCCGTAGTCTTGCCGACCGTTGTGGCACCACTGATGACTTGACAACCAGCTCCCTCCATTCCTCTCTGTTCTCTGCCATTCTCAGCGTATCGCCCAGCTTCAGTCCTGTCCACTCTGAGATATTGTCCTCCCATCTTTTCCTCTGTCTTCCTCCCCTTCGTCCTCCTTGCACAGTGCCTTGCAGGATTGTTTTGGCAAGCCCTGCTGAACGCGTGACATGCCCATACCACTTCAGTTTGCGTTTTCTCACAATGGCTAATAAGTCTTCATAGGGCCCGATTGCTTGCCTGATTCTGCTTCCCACTTCCTCGTTTGTGATGTGATCTCTGTATGAGATGCCAAGCAGCCTTCGAAAACATCTCATTTCAGTGGCTTGTATCCTCCTTTCAAGGTCTGCTGTCCATGACTCGCAGGCATACAAGAACACTGAGATGACTAAGGAGCGCATCAGTCTAATCTTGGAGCAGAGTGTTATGTTTCTGTCCTTCCATATGGTCTTCAATCTTGTCAGTGCTGTTGTTGTCTGCGCAATCCTGGATATTTCTGGTTTTGATCCCTCATCTGTCACAATGGCTCCTAAGTATTTGAATTTCTTAACTGTTTCCAGTTTTTGGCCTCCCTCCATGATTTCAGTGCCAATGCCACTGGCGTTATTGGTCATCAGTTTGATCTTCTCGGCACTGATTTCCATCCCATATGCAATGGCTGTCACCAACGTCGAGGTCCTTGAACAGGCTGAAACTGTGAGCATCGAGGCTTTGCTGCTGCGGACACAGCTTCGCTGGGCGGGGCATGTCTCCAGGATGGAGGGTCATCGCCTACCAAAGATCACCCTGTTCGGCGAGCTTGCTACTGGACACCGTGACAGAGGGGCACCAAAGAAGAGATACAAAGACTGTCTCAAGAAGTCACTTAGTGCCTGCCAAATCGACCACCACCAGTGGTCTTCGCTTGCTGTGGACCGTGACACCTGGCGCTCCACCATTTACAAGGCAGCTGTCTCCTTTGAGGACTCTCGCAGAGCTAGCCTTAAGGACAAGCGGCTCAGAAGAAAAAACAGAGATGCCGCAACTCAGAACCCTGGCCATACCTCCCCCTGCAGCCACTGCGGTCGAACCTGCCTGTCCCGGATTGGCCTCCGCAGCCATGAACAAGCCTGCAGACGTCGTGGGCAACTCCTATAAAATCTTCGTTCGCGAAGTCAAGCCAAGGGAAGAAAGCAATGGCTGTACTATCCAGCTTTTCCATCAGCTGAGCTAGCTCCTTCTCTGTTCCTGCAAGGCCATCAATGTCGTCCGCAAAGCGCAAGTTCGTGATTGTTCTGCCTCCAATACTGACAGTTCTTTCATGATCTGTTAGAGCGTCCGTCATGATTCTTTCCAGGAAGATGTTGAAAAGAGTAGGTGAGAGCAAGCAGCCTTGTCTGACTCCGACTGTAGTCCTCAACCAGTTTAGTGCGCGACTAAACCGCTGACACTAGCCAGTACACGATTAACTTACGCTTTTACGCACTCCCTCACCAATGTGCACACGCTTGCGCACACACATTTTAACTCTTTCGAGACGTGCCGCAACCGGATTCGCGACATAAAGCCGCGAATTCGGATGCGACACGTTTCGAATGTGTTAAGCCGCGTATCCTGATGCAGTTCGTCTCGAATGATAAAACTTGGAGCCAAACCCGATCCATCTTCATTACTATTTCTGACATACATCTATACATACTCGCATACATACATACATACATACATAATGACTGACTGACTGACTGACTGACTGACTGACTGACTGACTCACTCACTCACTCACTCACTCACACACTCACTGACTCACTGACACACTGAGTGACTGAGTGACTCACTGACTGAGTGACTCACTGCCTGCCTGACTGACTCACAGACTCGCCGACTGACTGCCTGACTGACTGACTAACTCACTGACTCAATCAATCAATCAATCAATCATTAACTAAAAAACTAAAAAAAAATAAACAGTTGAGCAGATCCGGCCCTACGAGCTAGAGACATAAAATCTCAAGAGCCCTCGTCAATGACTGCTGGAGGCCGCATAGGCTCATGAGAATTTGTGTCACTCCCAGATGGATCAAGCTGAATATACGCCTTTGTCTTGTCTGACAACGAAGTGCCACATAAGGCTGAAGTGCTGACGAGAGGAATTATTTCAGAAAGCAGCGAGAATGGAAAATAAAAGAAATTCCACCCGAACAGTAAGTCGCGCAAGAATATTTGCATACCCTGGCTTTCTGTCGCGCACGCCAAATCAACCCAGGGTTACCGAGGCGTGGCAGTTTTGCTTAAGGGGATAACATGTAAATATCACTGTCACGCCGATTTGACCCGGTAACACTTTGACTTGCGCCAAAGCGTTTGGAACCAATCTATACTATAGATGATTGTGTATTTTTGTGCTGGTGTTTCATACAACCTTTTCTCTAGGTGAAGTCTCAGGTGGCATGCACCTAGTATATATTTCTCGACCCTACAAGTCAGTGACCACACTCAGAACTCTCACCGTCGCCCGCAGCTCAGTATTCGCAGCGCGACAGATGGCGTCAAGGAAAAAACAGACACCCGCCCTTGTTAGGGCGAACAGACGGAAGACCAACAAAGAACAAATAGAGGAATACACCGCCAGCCTCCCCCAGGCGCCGCAACCGCCACCCAAGACTCCAAAGGAGACGAGGAGCTATAAGCCTCCTTTGTCCCCGCCGATCCAACGCCAAGAATACGCCCCCTCTGCCAACTGCACAGCCAACACAGCTGGCCTGCCAGCTGGCTTCATTCGAAGATATATTCAGAGGAGGATTTCCATCACCGCAGCACACCAGGCGGTTCCACCAAGGCCAAGTAGACCCACCTAGCCCGCAACAACTCCAACAAGTGGGAGAAGAAGAGACAGCCCCAGACAGCCCCCAGTCCCCCCCCCCACCGCCCAAGATGAAGGACCCAGGGAATCGTCGGAGCCAGCCTTCCCACCCTCCCCACCTCCGGTCACCTTTCCCGAATCAATCACTCGGGAACGGCCGGCATCGTCTGTGGAGGAAGGGATCCGGCTCCGAAGTATAGACTTCAACGACCTGGTACTGCTGCTACAGGACGCGGTGCCTGCCATCAGTGCGGTCGAAGGAAACAACTACCACCGAGCGCTGATCGCCGCCCGATGGTTAGTCCACACCGGGCCATCAATGATCTTCTCTCCCCAAAGCTAGAAAATACGGCCAACCAATCCACCGCCACCTACAAAGACGGCGAATGCCAGGCAGCGCCCGACCGAAAATAAACAGGGTCAACAGCTGCCCCATCGACAGCAGCAAAGAAAACAGGTACCACCACCACCACCAAACACAGGGGTTGCGGTAACACCGCTCCGCCTACGCAAGAGGCAGGCACCGACGCAAACCCGGTCCCAACCAACGAGACGAAGAGCACCATAACTGACCCAGTGCCACAAGAAACCGACACCACCCCACGCCAACCAGCCAACGGAAGCGCAACCGACCACCGAAGCGCTACCGGAACCCACGCTCGCCACTACTTCTCACGCCGCCACCACACCTCCGACTGCCACCCCAACACCGCCACCCTCCACGCCCACTCCAACGACCGACCCCGAAACCCAGGCTCCACTGGACACCACCACCGCCACCTCAACTCCTCAGGCCCCACCACAGTGAGCAACGGTATCTCCGGCCACCACCACCGCCACTACTCGTACAACATCTTCTCGAGTGGCTAGCCCTCCAGCACCCCCCAGCCTGGTACTAAGAAGCAACGGTTTACAGGCCGCACCACCCGCCTCCACCACCACCAACCACCCGGCCCCGGCGATACCATCAGCCGCTGCGCGACGGAGCGACAGACAGACAGCGAGACGACTCCCCCAGCCCCCCCCCCCCGCCCCCCACCCCCGGACGAAATCAGCGATAGCTGGAAGTCCTTGTCTCTTTCCAAAAAGCTCAAGCCCGCACGCCCAAAACATCATGTGCATGCACTGGATTGCGCTCGGACCAGCCCCATTTCAAAGTCCACCGTATTTTTAAAATACGGTAGACAAAAAGATCTGCGCACCTATTCTTCACACACACACACACACACACACACACACACACACACACACACACACACACACACACACACACACACACACACGCACGCACGCACACACACACACACACACACACACACACACACAGAGGAAATAAACTAACGCGTGCACGCTGATGGCAAGACAAATTTAATGCTTGTCACTGCTGAGCGAGTGAATACATGCTTGTAAAACAAAGATAATTCTTTTCCGAAAACGATTCTTTGCAGGTTCTCATAAAGTAGTGCGTATGTGCTGCTGTGGTTTGGAACTTACGGCTGGAAGCCGTAAATTCCATTATAACATACCAACTATTGTTTTCCATTTTAGTTCGTTTTCCCACCTTCGTGGGCCGAAACACAAACAGGACACACACATTTGGACCGAGAGGACAAAAAGACATACAGCTCAAATCGTGTGCAAGTCTTCTGTTTGGAGCATCCCAATTTGCAGCCGCGCCCATCGAGCAAAAGACATTCTGGCCGAAGTCGGCTGCAGAGCGCGGGGCCCACTGCGGCCACTGCTGCCGTCGTCGGTCAGAAGGCCTTCACTTAGTGAATCAGGTCGCAGCGTTCTCTCTCGCGCGTTTTCAGCCGAGGCTGATTAGCGAGCATGTGGAGGAGACGTAGTTGCACATCTTGATGTTGGCGTCAAACTGCAGAGGGAAGGCGCACGGCCTGTTGTCAACGATCACGTTGTTGGTGCACGTGGCGTATACGTTGCAGCTGGTGCACGAGTGGTAGTCTCCGTCAGACAGACCCGCACACGACGTGATGCAGCGAACCGAGGGGGTGATGTTGGTGGGCCTAGTGCTGGTAGTTGTGGGTATAGGGGTGGTGGTGGGCTTGGGGGTGGTGGTGGTGGGCATAGGGGTGGTAGTGGTGGGCATCGGGCTGGTGGTGGTGGGCATAGGCGTGGAAGTGGTGAGCATAGGCGTGGTGGTGGTGGGCATAGGGGTGGTGGTGGTGGGCATAGGCGTGGAAGTGGTGGGCATAAGGGTGGTGGTGGTGGTGGGCATAGGGCTGGTGGTTGTGGGCAATGGGGTGGTAGTGGTGGGCATAGGGGTGGTGGTGGTGGGTATAGAGGTGGTGGTGGTGGGCATAAGGGTGGTAGTGGTGGACATAGGGCTGGTGGTGGTGGGCATAGGGGTGGTGGTGGTGGGCATAGGGGTGGTGGTGGTGGGCATAGGGGTGGTGGTGGTGGGCATAGGGCTGGTGGGCATAGGGGTGGTGTTGGAGGGCATAGGGCTGGTGGTGGCGGGCATAGGGGTGGTAGTGCTGGGCATAAGGGTTGTGGTGGTAGGGATTGGGTCGGTAATGGTAAGAGCAAGAGCAGCCGGTACCGTTCTGTGGAACATAAACATAAATTAATCCTCATTTCGCACAGCATCACTCTCTTATTGACATTTTTGTTCTGTTGGGTTACGTGTTGTGGCGTTTCGTTGCGCAGCGCTGCGCTGCACTATGCTGTGTTCTGCTTTTATCATTATAATTTATTCTGACGAGCAAAAGAAATGCGACTTTTGCGGAATCATCGCAAACACTAAAGTGCTTCCGATGATACCAAACATGTCACATTTCTTTTTCTCTTTAGGGTATGTCGATACTGACGCATCTTGTGAAAATCTTTGTATCCGTTAAAACGTGAAGCAAAGTGTGAAATAATCTATCACTGAAGTCTCCTGGCTCTTGCTCTCTCCCAGTTCCGCTCTGGAGAAAGCAGACGACATCTCTTTCGGCGAAAGAGTTGTCGCCCATCGATTTCGGACGCTGTAAAGATAGTATTCAACAACGAAAGCAATCCTTGTGATCCAGACATGCATGTCGACTTTTGAATCTCAGCACTAAATGACTTCCGTTCCACAGAACGTTGGTCATTTAGTTCTGTGATTCAAAAGGTTGATAGGTTCGAGTTGTTATCTTTGACACTATTTCACGTTGGCTAAGGCCTTTTATTTATAAGATTTTTTTTAGGACGAGTCGCGGTGGGGCGAATTTAATAGCATGTCCATGATGTCAAAGACGGGCAGGCCTAAACCTCTAACAATTGAAGTAACAAGATAAAAATGACGTCAGGTATAGTTATGCTAACCTCGCTGCTGAACGTACATTTTGCGCAAATCGCCACATGTGCATATGCATGTATGTGTGTGAGTATGTGTGTAAACAAGAGAATCTCCGATATTTCAGTATACACAAGCTTGAATCTTGGCGAAAAAAAATTCTTAAAGGGGTGGCTAAAGAGCCTCCGAGCATATTGTAATTGAATGTATCATTGAAGACATCAACAATCGTTTATTGGAAGTCGGTTGAATCAGATTAGAGTACGTAATTTTTGTCATATTTACTTAAACATTTTCATATAGCTAGCTTGCAGACGGCAGACTTTGGACGAGTTCCTTAGCCACTTTGTATCCTTTCAACTTCTTTAGAAAAACAAATAATTCGTTTTAAAAAAAAAATACAAAACAGTAAAAAAAACTTGACTTCTACAGAAAGTCAGATCGTGGCGGTGACGTAAAAGCGGCAACTCCGTCAGTACGCAGACATTGACATAATACTCTAAATATATCCTAATTATCTCTCTCGCGCGCGCTCTCTCTATCACACACCAACGTGCGCGTATCTACAGGAAGAATAGATCCTCATCGCCCTCCGGGCTCATGATGATCTATGCTTCTTGCAGATGTTTGGAGCGCTCACGCAAGCACGCACTAACACGCACACAAACATCGACGCGCTTTCAGAAGAGCATGCGGGTTACACGTGTACTTATTATATCATGCAGTTCTATTTATATATCTATCTATCTATCTATCTATCTATCTATCTATCTATCTATCTATCTATCTATCTATCTATCTATCTATCTATCTATCTATCTATCTATCTATCTATCTATCTATCTATCTATCTATCTATCTATTTATCTATCTATCTATCTATCTATCTATCTATCTATCTATCTATCTATCTATATATCTATCTATCTATCTATCTATCTATCTGTGTGTCTGTCTGTCTGTCTGTCTGTCTGTCTATCTATCTATCTATCTATCTATCTATCTATATCCCGTAGTCTTGCCGACCGTTGGGGCACCACTGATGACTTAACAACCAGCTCCCTCCATTCCTCTCTGTTTTCTGCCATTCTCAGCGTATCGCCCAGCTTCAGTCCTGTCCACTCTGGGATATTGTCTTCCCATCTTTTCCTCTGTCTTCCTCTCCTTCGTCCTCCTTGCACAGTGCCTTGCAGGATTGTTTTGGCAAGCCCTGCTGAACGTGTGACATGCCCATACCACTTCAGTTTGCGTTTTCTCACAATGGCTAATAAGTCTTCATAGGGCCCGATGGCTTGCCTGATTCTGCTTCCCACTTCCTCGTTTGTGATGTGATCTCTGTATGAGATGCCAAGCAGCCTTCGAAAACATCTCATTTCAGTGGCTTGTATCCTCCTTTCAAGGTCTGCTATGAGGGTCCATGACTCGCAGGCATACAAGAACACTGAGATGACTAAGGAGCGCATCAGTCTGATCTTGGAGCAAAGTGTGATGTTTCTGTCCTTCCATATTATGGTCTTCAATCTTGTCAGTGCTGTTGTTGTCTGCGCAATCCTGGACAGTATTTCTGATTTTGATCCCTCATCTGACACAATGGCTCCTAAGTTTTTGAATTTCTCTTGTAGTTAGGTAAAGTAAACCTGCTTTTACACAAATTATAGCAAGACTGAAATTGTACCGTGATGTTCTAGTTGTGTCACCATTTTCTCAAGCCATTGAAGCGAAAGTGAAACTCATATCGCGTAAAACATAAAATTACGTAAAAACGAAAACTTACGTCATCACAAAATGACATTTGACAAATCAATGACGCGTATGTAGCCCTTGTAGAACTCACTGGCGCATTGGCAGATCTGCGAGACTTTTTCAATAGGAGATAATTGACATCAGAATCAGGTAAAAGACAAAGGGTAGAGACCATTGACAGCGAGGACAACTCTCACATAGAAGGGACTTTGTAGGTTATGGTTTCATCCCGTCTTGTTAATAATCGTGTGTGTGTGTGTGTGTGTGTGTGTGTGTGTGTGTGTGTGTGTGTGTGTGTGTGTGTGTGTGTGTGTGTGTGTGTGTGTGTGTGTGTGTGTGTGTGTGTGTGTGTGTGTGGACACGCTTGAAATGTTAGGATATTGTCCTTAAAAAAATTATCTCGAGAACTTTATTTGAATTTTTGGATTAAGATGCTCGTTGGCGAGAAAATGGCCGTTTCACAAAAATCGGTTGATCCATACTGGAGTTCGTAGTTCTTCTTATGTTTACAAGATAATTTGCATATTGCTAGATAAAAGGAAACTATTGAATGAGTTCGTTAACCAGGACTGTAGCTCTAGAACGTTTTGAGTGATAATTAAATATCTTTTGAAAAATATATATTGTCACGTTTTGGGGATTAATTTCACGAATTATATGGGTTACTCTTAAAAAATTGATTTTTTTTTTTTACGAAACAATAACATTCTTCTCATTAATAGTCGCATAATTTTTCGTATACGGTATTTACATAAGCCTACAGTTTGTCTCGGCTGTCGGGTACGATTAGGTCAATTGTGATCTGCATGCCCTAGACAAATTCCTGCACCACTTTTTCGGAGTCATTTGTAAAACAGCCAGCATAACTTTAATATTTCTTTTCGAAAACAACTATCTTCTCATTAATACCCGAATGATTTTTCATTAACAGTGTTCGTATTATCCGGCTGATTGTCCCGGCCCTTGGGTATGTATAATTAGGTCTAATTGTGACCTGTACCTAAGTGTGAAAATCAGCAAGGAAATTGCGATGTTGATTCTCTGATACGTCAAATGTTAGTACTGCGATGAGTGACGTATAACATCGAGTCGTCATTATGAACACGGCGTCGTGGGACTAATGATGCAATGACTTGAAGTGACGCCATTTCGCTACTCGTGTTATTATTATTCTTCAGAATAGCTATGCTACACCAGACCACAGAGCTCACGTGTGTCCGTCTGTATTTCTGTGTGCCAGTGTGTGTGGATCAGAGGGTGGGTTAGAGTAGAAGGAGATGGATTCCTGTCGCTACACGAGCCCACAGAGCGTATTATTGGCGGGAAGCGCCGTTTGTCCGTCTTTGGTTTTATGTGCTCCGACGTTTGTGTTGATCAGAGGTTTGATGAGAGAGGAGAGAAATGGATCAGCATAATAAGTAAAAAAAAATAGAAACAACTCTGAATGTTCCTAAAAGATAAACACATCTGAGCTCCAAACAATACGGTAGGCTTTGAGATAAAATCCTCATCTTGTTGGTAGTAGTTGTGGTGGGGAAAAGTGTCGGAATAAAGAAGGCAAACATTTTATGTTTAGTAAATTGCGTTGTCATTGGAATTCTTGAAGCGTGTATTTCATTTCTTTGTTATTTTATTTTACATTTTAGTTGTTTGGCGGTGATTTTATTTAAAATTAAAAAAAAGAAACTGTTGCAAAATAACTAAAATGTTCTGTCATTATTTAATACTGTGGTTATACCCTTGAAGACGTGTCTTGAGAGAGCACGTGTTTTTAT
>BTPG01000002.1:10314876-10429876 GCA_036245525.1 Semisulcospira habei | reverse complement strand
ATTTCAACATCAGAATCAGGTCAAAGACAACAGGTAGCGATCCTTGACAGCGAGTACAGCTAGCATAGAAAAGGGACCTTGTGGCTTATGGTTCTCGTATAGAAGAGGCTATGTGGTTTATGGTTCATTCCATCGTGCTGTTTCCTGAGCAGCCTGAGCTTGGTTTGACCAAACTCACATGTACTACCTCAATCGGAATAATTCTGCGGAAGGGCACCAGCCATGCTTACCCACAAGCGGTCTCTCCGATAAAGTTGCAGACGCTGTAACGATAGTCATAGAGCAGGTTGGAGGGACAGGTAAAGATTCTGCTTGCGGACCCGACGCACTTGACGAACTGTGTACAGTCAGTACAGAGCGGGTACTGGCCAATTGCTCTCGTCAGACAGTCCGTCGTAGAGTTGATGCATAAGCTGAGAACTGGCGGGAAAAAAAATGGGCCATGCGAGTTTAAAGTCATTCTGCCCGCGGCACACCACAACAAGATATGGCTTGACCATGATAGTTCAAGGGTGGTGGCAGAATAGCTTGGCGCCTATAGGATTGACCTTCAGGCGCCAAGCTAATCGGGCACTACCCTTGAATTCTCATGGTCAACCCACCTCCTGCAAGTGGTACATATTCCCTAAGTAACACTTCCGAAATTCAGGAAATGAGCTCAGGGTGCTAAAAGTGTCAATTCAGTTATAACGTTAACCCTTTCATCCTAATATACCCATTGCTTGAAAGAAATGTGACTGTGATAGTTCAAGGGTGGTGCCAGAACAGCCTACGGCGCCAAGCTATTCTGGCACCACCCTTGAACTAAAATGCTTAACCCATTCTACCCCAACACCGAAATCCCCAAATGTTGCCGTTGTCCTCTGAAGACTGCATTGCAGTGCAGGACACAGATAGACCATGATAGTTCAAGGGTGATGCCGGAATAGATTAGCGCCAATAGGCGTTGAGTCAGTCAATCAGCCCACAGGCGCCAAGCTATTCTGGCATCACCCTTGAACTATCGTGGTCGATCCTTATTTTGTTGTGGTGTGTCCGGGAGAGAATGAGTTAATCTGGCTCTTAAGGCTTCATAGGGGAGTAAGCAAATTTGTTAAAAGCCAGCCTCAGGATGTGATGAGTTAAAACCCATTTTCTGACAGCGTGGGAGGTAATTCCTGCCATAATCAACACCACCAGTAACAACAACGGTAACAACAACAACAACAAAAACAACCATAACAAAGTAAACCACGCTTCTCTGCGATACACACTTAAGAACAATGATCGAACAGCGTCAACATTTGGAAATGGGATTTCTTTGTTGGCGCGTTGATGGTACTTACATCCCAGGGTCTGGCCAGACACGATCGGAGCCAAGCAGCACGCCAGGCAGACACCCACCAGCACGCTCTGTGTCACGCTCGTCATTTTCAGAGTACAGGTCTGAAAAGGAGTATTCATATGCGTGCTGCTCTGTGATTTTGGACCTTACGGCCTGTGGCCGTAAGGTCCAAAATCACAGACCAGACCATTATCATGACGTTTGGCGACGAAGGTACGGACAACCCGCAACCTTAGATATAACACAAACTAACACGTGCAGGCAAAACACAGCAAGTAGAAAATTTCACATTTATTATTATTATATTATTATATTATTATTATTATTATTATTATTATTATTATTATTATTATTATTATTATTATTATTATTATTATTATTATTCACATCATTAGTAACACAATAATGCTAACGCGCTTCTCCTAGCAAAATACTGTCCTTGTAGCAATTGTAGTTTTTGGATTACGTGCGAAGCAAAAGTGAGTCTATGTTCTGGGCCAGTGGTCGTCCGTCCGTCGTCTGTCGTCCGTCGTCCGTGGTAAACTTTAACGTTGGCATTTTCTCGGAGACTATTCAAGCTACAGTGAGCACACTTGGCCCAAGGATACTTTGTGGCAAGCCCTTTCTAAACATTCCAATTTCAGTGACCTCTCGCAAAGGTCGATGTCATAGGGGATCAGGAAATATATCAGAAATAGCTATTTCGGACATTTTTTTTTCATATACTATTGGTAACTTCAATCCCAAAATTGGTACAAAGATACCTGATGGTAAGACCTTTATAAGCACACTAATTTGGTTGATCCCTTGGAAAGGTCAAGGGTCACAAGAGCTCAGGAAATAGGTCCGAAATAGCCATATTTTGTACAAAAGAAGTTTTTTTTCTCAAATACAATTCACAACTTTAAAACCAAACTTGGTACAAAGATACCTGATAGTAAGACCTTTATATTAATTAAATTTGGTTGATTCCTGCGCAGTGGTTAAGGTGCCTGCTACCAATGGTAACGGTGCGATGCTCGATACCGGGTTCCGGCATCGGACTTTTCTCCGCTAGTAAGTGTCAACGTAAATTCGGACCGACCGTCGGGGGTTCTTTCTCCGGGTACTCTGGTTCTAATAATAATAATAATTACGGTATATATAATGCGCTTATCTTATAATAATTATAACTCTAAGCACGCACTCACAACTCGCGCACGCATGCGCACGCTATAGACAATGACTCACGTATCACAAATAGTGAAGTACATTACGACGGTCATCTTGGGGTGGGGAGTGTGGTGATATAGTGCTAAAACTGTTGAAAGAGGTGGGTTTTGAGAGCGGACTGGAAGGAGGAGAGAGAGTGTTTCTGACGGAGAGAGAGTGGAAGAGTGTCCCAGGTGGATGGACCGTAGACGGAGAAAGAGCGGGGGCCGAAAGTGTTGAGTTTGGTGCGAGGGATGTGGAGGCGGAGAGGGTCGGAGGCAGAGCGGAGAGAGCGGGAAGGTGTGTAGGGGTGAAGTAAGTTGGAGAGATAGGCAGGAGCGCAGTTGTTAAGGGATTTGTAGCAGCGAGACAGAATTTTGTATTGGATGTGTTGGGGGATGGGGAGCCAGTGAAGGAGTTTGAGCAGGGGTGTGATGTGGTCGGATTTTTTCTTTCTGAGGACGATGCGGGCAGCATTGTTCTGGACCCGTTGGAGAGTGAAAGTGGTGGAGTGAGGGAGGCCGGAAAGGAGAGAGTTGCAGTAGTCGATGCGAGATAAGATGAGAGAGACAGCAAGTTTGGTGGCAGCTTCGGTAGTGAGGTATTTTCTGATCTGACTGATGCGGCGGAGGTGGACATATCATGCCTGGGCTGTGGCGGAGACGAAGCTGGTCATGGACAGAGAGGAATCGAGGATAACGCCGAGGTTCTTGGCCGAGTCAGAGGGAGATGGGGGTGCTATCGAGTTGAAGGTGGAGAGAGGGAGGGAGCTGGGAGAGTTTCTGGCGAGTGCCTACCAGCATGACTTCCGTATTGTCGTCGTTCAGTTTAAGCGTGTTTGCTGTCATCCAGTTTTTCACGTCTTCGTAGCAGTCAGCCGTGCGAGTCAGTAGTGACTGGGTGTTGTCGAGTTTGTCTTTGTCTAGCAGTTGTGAGTCGTCCGCGTAGAGGTGGTGGTGTATGCGGTGAGACTGGATGATGTTGGGCAGAGGAGAGGTGTAGAGTGTGAAAAGGACCGGGCCCAGGACAGTGGAACTCCGCAGGAGAGCGTGACTGGGTTGGAAGAGACGCCGTTAATGGTGACGGACTGCTGTCTGTCGGAGAGGTAGGAGAGGAACCAGGAGTGAGCAGAGTCAGTGATGCCGAAGGAGTGGTGGAGTCGGTGGAGGAGGATAGAGTGGTCTATAGTGTCAAAGGCGGCATAGAGATCGAGTAGTGTAAGAAGGGAGATGTTGCCGGAGTCGGTGGAGAGAAGCAGATCGTTTAAGATATGTAGAAGGGCTGTTTCAGTGCTGTGATGTTTGCGATAGGCAGACTGGAATGGACTGAGGAGGTTGTTGTCGGTGAGGTGGAGGTTGAGCTGGTTGAGAACAACCTTCTCAAGAAGCTTGGACAGGAAAGAGAGATTGGAGACTGGGCGATAGTTTTTGAGTTCGTTTGGGTCGAGGTTGTGTTTTTTTGAGGAGAGGACGGACGATGGCGGACTTGAAGATATCGGGGACGGAGCCGTTTTTTAGAGATGCGTTGATGATGTCGGTAATGAAGGGCAGAAGTTTTGGAAGGCCGTCACGGTAGAGAGAAGCTGGGAGGGGGTCTAGTTCGCAGGTTTTGAAGGGCATGGACTTTATGGTCTTGAGGACTTCATCCTGAGAGACGGGGCGGATGGACGAGAGGGGAGTGCCGGAAAAAGGTGGGGTCGGGAGGGCAAGGCGGAGAAGGCAAAAAGTCGAGTGTGTTGCGCAGAGTTTGGATTTTGTCCGAAAAATAGGTAGAAAAAACGGACGGGAGTTCTTTTTTGCTGTGTGTGTTGGGGAGAGGACAGTCTTTAGATGTGCCTAGAAGTGTGTTCATGGTGGCGTAGAGGGTTTTGGAAGAAGTTGATTCCATGATTTGGCTTTGAAGGTGTTTGCGTTTAGAGTCGGATATCATTTTGGAGACTTTGGATCTAGTTGTTTGGAAGTCTGTGGACGGTGAGGTCAGATGAGCGCCAGCGGCGTTCCGCTTGTCGGCGCTCGCGCTTCGCCTCAGCTATGTCGTCAGTGAGCCAGGGGAGGGGAATCGGTTGGGTATGGAGCAGGTGGTGACAGGGGCATGGGTGTCTAGAAGTTTTCGAAGGGAGAAATCGAAATGGGATGCAAGATCGGGAGAGGGGGCGGGGTCCAAGAGAAGGTCGACAGTTTCGTCGAAGAAGCTCTCGCGGTTGACAGATTTTAGTTTGCGACGAGAGACAATTAGCTTGTTTTTTTTTTCGGGGAAGGTAGATTGAGGGAGACGAGAATAGCGAGGTGGTCAGAGGGAAGCACAGTGGAGGTGTCAGAGTCGAGAAAGAGTTGATCGGAGGTGCGGGTGATGATCCAGTCGAAGGTGGGTTTAGTGATGTGTTGTGTAAGATTGTGGTTTGAAAGTGACGTGCAAAGGCGTTTTGTGTCAGGGTGGTCGGGTTTGTCAAAGTGGAAGTTAAAGTCGCCTAGAAGGATGTGTTTTCCGGGTCGTGTGCTGTAGTGGTCGAGGAGGAGGTCAAACTCGGTGAGGAACATGGAGTTTGTGAGTTTGTTTTGAGAGCTTGGAGGGGGGCGATAGATACATGAGAAGATGAGGAACTGGCCGGGGAGTGTTGCTACGGCCTCGACAGATTCAAAGGAGGGATGAGCAAAAGGTAGAGACTGAGAGAAGGAGAGGTGAGCGGAAAGACAGTCCCTGTAGATGATGGCAATGTCACCTCCTCTGGAAGCGCGCGGGAAGGAGGCGAGGCGGTAGCCACTCGGAGTGACGCTGGCGATGATGGGTACATCGCCAGCTGAGCTGAGCCACGTTTCGGTGATCACGACAACATCTAGGTCATTGTCTAGAATGAAATCTGAAATCACGTCAGCTTTGCCATCTTTGCAGACAGACTGTGCATTGAACAGACAAAGTTTTAGGTTGTAAGAGACAGCAGAGGTAGAAGAAACGGACGAAGAAGAGGACAGAGGAGGAGGAGGGTAGGGAGGGGGGAAAGAGGATGGAGGGGGAAAGAGGGGTGGAGGGGGGAGGAGGAACATGCGGGGAAGGAGAACCTGGTAAGAAAGAGGATGCGAGAGGAGGGTGGGGGAGAGAGGGGAGAGGGTGAGGAAGGGGAGTAGGAAAAGATGAGGAAGAGGGAGGGGGAGGGTGAAGGGGATGAAAAAGGTGGAGGAGGGGACGAAGTGGAAAAAGCAGGCGAAGGAGGAGGGGGTGAGGGGAGGAAGGGGGATGAGGGTGGGGGAGGGGGCAGCCGAGGAGAGCAGGGAGCAGAGGAAGAGAAGAGAAGAAATGGGAGAAGAAGGAAGAAAGGGGGAGAAGGCGGGGAAGCGGGGGGAGGCGGAAGGGGTGGAAGGGCATTGGAAGAGATGAAGAAGTGTGTGGTAGTGTGTGTGGTGGTGCGTCCTGCCTTCTGCTAATTCCGCCCCTGCGGCCTCTCTTACGCAATTGGATGCCGCGTAAGGCATCTGCAACAAAGCGCCGCTCCACTGTGGTACCGGTTTCAGGCCACTTTATAAAATTTCAAATACAAGCGATAAAAATTTCCGAAACCTCAGTAGCTGGGCTGATCCTTCGCACCACGTGAATGTCCTGTGTTTGTGTTATACTGTGTTTGATTTCAGAGTAAATGCCTGTGCGTCACGTGAGCGTGCGTTGTGGGTTCAGTTCACGGCGCTTTGAACCGATTCGCAGAATTGGGTAAAGTGCCTATATAATAATAATAATAATAATAATAATAATAATAATAATAATAATAATAATAATAATCATCATCATCATCATCATCATCATCATAATAATAATAACAACAACATTGGATTTGTGTGTTTTGCTTGCTTCTTCATTTTTTTTTTAAGCTAAGAACTTTTGAAGCATGAAGAGCAAATGAAAACTAGCCTTTTCTGATTCTCTGAGAGGTGTATTTGCAGTACAAATGAAGTCCATATTGCCAAATCACGTCATGCCTGTATCTACAACGCACGTGCAAAGGAGAAAGCTTTGTGTTTGCGCGACATGACCACCACAACAAAGGGGAAACAGTCGAAGATACTTGATCTGATGTCATGTCAGTCAAAACATATTCACTGATCCGACGTATCAGGTGATGTTCTTATCACTGACGTCGCTAAATTCAAACCAATCCAATCCAAGTCACTTGCAAACCGCAGCTACTTCGTGGCGCTATACAATAAATGTCTTTTGCGTGCTTCTTTGGCAGTCTAGGTGCCAGTGGTCACAAGTGAACAGGAACACGAATGTGCCTGTCGTTGATTTTATCTAACTTATCCCATTTTTCAGTTATGTTTTGTATGAAACTGGTACCAGCGGTATCACAGAACGCCTACATATATTTATTTTTGTTGTGTAGCCCCCAAAATTATTTATTTATAAGTATATTTTTATTTAGAGGTTTGACTGAATGAAGATTACGGTATGTTTGTACCGAGAAATGCAATTGACAAAGACTTATTTCGGGACGAACGCTTTGTTCAGCGAGTAACGTTGTCATCGTAACATGTAATAAGAGAGTCTGCTTGTCACATGTTACCTTGGTAAAATATGACAAAGGGGGCTCCCGTTGCCTTGAGAACGGGCGACCAGGGAAACAATCGAATAGAGCCAGGCCAGTGGGAACAAGTGCTAACTAATTCGAGGCGTGCCGCCTCTGGATACGCGGCTTATGCCGCGTATCCGGAGGCGGCACGACTCAAGAAAGTTAAGAGTCTGAAAGAAGACAATGCTTCTTATCACTATTTTTTGTTATCTAAAACATCTACTAAAACGACCATTTAATTATTACACACATATACTCTTTGTGGGAAAAAGCAGTCCACTTTTGTCACATCGAGATTTTCAATGTATTATGATGCAAATCTAGCTACTCACAAAATGAACTGTCCTTACCTTTTTGAGGGCAGATGTAGACAGTATGAAGGCAAACTTACCACTTGCGGTTTTTGCGACGACTGTGTGCTGACTTGTCACTGCAAACCGGTAACAGCCTGGTGTTCAGTAACGGACAGACGAAGAGTGTGAAAGACAAATCGAATAAAGGCGATCGCCTTTCTATTATCAGTCACGCATTAATGTTATATGCAGTTCCTTTAGGGGGGGGGGGGGGGGGACTGATTCGATTGGCTGATCGTATCACGTGTGAAGGGTCTGCGAAATACAAACGACGATGTGATGGTTCGGGTTTGCATTCGACCTTGCTGTAACTTTGACCGCGGACCGTCAATGGCCACTCCTTTCCGATCTTATCACGCGATTGGTAAGCGTTACCGTGGGCACAGTCTTTATCATGACGGTTGCGTGAACTTCACGAATATTAGCGGCGTAACATGTTATACAACTGTGGCTCACGACACAGAATAAGAACTGTTACGGTCCGTTCTCGCCTTCTTTGTAAAACTCGAAGCTCGAAATTGCCGAGACAAAAATCGCATTGGAACATCACGATAGCGTGTGGGATCCACCTCATAGTGAGAGGACGCATGGTAATCTCCTCATCCCGTGTAAAACGAAACTGTGTTTCTTATTATGATCCAGACTTTAATGCATTCGCTGCTAGTGATCGCGGAATTCGCGTCTGAAACCACTGCACACTAAACGACATTCCAGTGAAGGGCCAAAAGAGGGTACGCAGAACAACGAACTAAGAAGAGACATAAATCCTATTAAGCCCCCGCGACATTTTGGGCTCATGAGGATTTATGTCTCTTGCATCTAGGTAGCGTTTGCCTTGGAAGTGAAGAGGTTAATACAAAGACTGAGACGTGATGACAATACAAGCATGCTTTGTTGGATGTTGTTTAACTATATGCAACACCATGAGTGATGGTGGCTTACGAGACGAAACTTTGCTATTGATACATGAGTTCTGGCTCCGAGGCCCTTTCTCGAGGTTCGAAAATCATCGCCGTCCATAGTTTAACGTATGTATCCCAGTGTCGGAAGGCCAATGTTTCATTTCATGCCTACCTAACGGTCGGGTTGACGCGATACACTCGTTTTGTGCCTTTGGTTTTTCTTTTTTCTTTTAATGGCTCTCCCAAACAGGAAATTCCACAGTTGTGACGTCAACAATTTTTTAAAATTATTATATTAATTATTCTTATTTTATTTTATGTATATATATATATATATATATATATATATATATATATATATATATATATATATATATATATATATATATATATATATATATATATATATATATTTAATCGCGTTCCGCTGCATGCTGTTTGAGAATTTACGTCCAGTGTGGCCCTGATATGAGTGTAGGGTGTCATGGCCACATGGTCTCGGCACGGAGGGCTTGGTCGTGGAACACGTTAATCTGCATGTTGTGGCATATCACACACAGGCGGCACATATTGTACCTAGTGGATTACAGTGAAAAAATAATAATAAAAAGCACGCGTAAAGATCGGAAGAGACCTCGCGGAAAGGGGGGGGGATAATTGGTATGTTTAGTATATACCTAGGAAATGTCTTTATAGTTATAAAACTCCTTCAACTCTGGCTGGCCCCACACATTTTAACTCCTGCCGTGCGACCGCAATAACAAACACTCGATGCAGTTGTATATGTGATGTACTCATTTTAAAAAAACCGACGTGCCCTTCTCAAACATGTACTGAAAGAAATATAACTTTCACCAGAAAAAAAAAAAAAATTCATTGACGGCGAGCTGGATCCGGGTACACAGCTTGACCCCTGCCCTGCTACTGTACGTACGTTTTTGTTTATGAAATTTCTGTACCCTAAAACGACCAAAGCCAAACCCGTCCAAGAAACATGGATACAAATTGGTCTCAGCAAGAGGCATAGATCCTCATGAGCCCCCGCGACAGCGGGGGCTCATGAGGATCTATGCTCTTGCATTTGAATTGTGTTTACAATACCTTTTCTCGGCAGAGAAGGGGTTAGATGAGATGGTGGCGAAAGAGTTAATATTCATTACATCAGAAGCATTATTGCATTGTCTCGCGAAACACTTTACGCCGTGGGAGAAGATTGACGGTGATTAAAACTACGACCCTTACGCTAGCTAGAGAAAATGACCGCCTGCAGGGAGACCACGTGGGGAATTTATGTTCCGATGGATAAGCCAAGCGAATACGCTGATAACATTGCCACCTTGGCGACACATACAGTGAATCATTGTGATCGCTTACGTATGTTCGAAATATAGAGGAGAAGAGGGTGGTGGAGGTGGGGGTGAGGGGGCAGAGGGTGAGGGATGAGGAGAGTACCAGAATCCCTTTACAATATACGGGAATGTTGGTTGGTTGGTTAGTCCGGATTTAACGTCCACAGCACCGAGGTGATCATGGACGGCCCCGACGGGCGGGTTATGGGGGACAGGGAAATCTATTGCCTATGGAGTACGACCTGAACACTGATCAACTCAGGCGCACCCCAACTGTGCCACTTTGATTTACCAGGACCTTTCAACGGACATGCTATTGAACAAATCCGTTTTCCCCCCTGGATTGTGAGTCCAGCTACCAGGGTCGGGACGGGATTCGAACCCACGACCCGGCGATTCCCTTCGCTCTCCTGCTCCGACGTTTAACCGCCTGAGCTATTTCGGACTCTCATACGGGAATGTCCCCCGCCCACCATCCCTTATACCCGCCCCAGCCCCCGATGGGCCTGCCTAGGGTGTACACTGCAAAGTTGCCAGTCATTTAATGAGAGCTTATTAAACTTTCAAAATATTCACTCACGGTAGCCATTAACGATGTCTTAGAAAAACTCTCAAGCTAAAAACCTAAGTAATTTCCTCTAAGAACGCAGATTTAAATGAATTTGTCAAGGATTAGGTCAGCTTGTTAACTGTAAGCCCTAGGTAGGAAAATCAGCAAGAAAATTGCAAAAGTAATTCTCTGACAAGTCAAATGTTAGTGCTGCTGAGTGACGTATAACATCGAGACGTCACTATGAACACGGCGTCGAGGGACTAATGATGCCATGACGTAAAGCTTAAAGTGACGTCATTTGTCTGCTCGTGCCATTCTTCTTCTTCAGAATAACTATGCTACGCCAGACCACAGAGCATATCAAAGGCGGGAATCGCCGTGTGTCGGTCTTTATTTCTGTGTGCCAGTGTGTGTAGATCAGAGGGTGGGTTAGAGTAGAATGGCATGCCGGGATTCCTGTCGCTACACGAGCCCACAGAGCGTACTAATGGCGGTAAGCGTCGTGTACCTGTCTTTATTAGTGTGCGCCGACGTGCTTTGATCAGAGGTTTTCTTAGAAAGGAGGGAAATGGATCAGCATAATAAGCCTTAAAATATGAACAACTGTGAATGTTCCTAAACGATAACAGCATGTGAGCTCCAAATAATACGGTAGACTGTAGGATTAAGTCCTCATCTTGTTTCTTTTAAATAAGAAATCTAATCTAAATATGCTTAAAAATACATCTTGAAGATAACATTTCCTACATTTTTAGACCTCTACGTACACAGACACAAGAGAAACTCGTGTCCACACACATTCACAACACACACACACACACAAACACACTCAAACGCACATTCACGCCCACACAAACACACACAAATTGCGCTAACATATGTATCCGTACATAAACAAACCAATATAAAAAGGGACACAGTTCTTGTTAGTTCATTGCCTGTTGTGGAGAAGTCATTCAACAAATACATTGCACACCTCATTTGGGCAGCAAGTACTTTAACGTCTGCCCTGCCAACTAAGGTACGTTTTGTTTCTAAACCCTGTGTTCACTTAACGACCAAAAACGACAATTGTCCAAAGAATAAGGACACCAAATGGTTTCAGCGAGAAGAACAGATCCTCAGTCGCCCCCGCAGTCGCGGGGGCTCATGAGGATCTATTCTTCTTGCAGTTAGGTCGCGTTAGCTATTTGTCGGCAGTTAATTGTAAAGATGATGATGATGATGATGAAACGTTTTATTCAGGATAAAAAGTTTTAGGCATTGCAATGCTTATCTTCCAAACTGTCCTGCTACTCTACACATATAAAAGTACATCAGACGATACAGCAAAAGATAAAACACAGATAAGTAAAAAGACCCATCCTACCCTCAGAAAAAAAAAAAAGAAAAAGAAAGAAATTAAACTAATATGTATATATATACAGCAATGCGACACGGACAGGTTGGTCACAGATATACATCAGCAGCCTAAAGATGCGGCAATCAGTATAGCTCTGCCGTTACGTAGCAAAAGACCGGATGGCCATCTGTTTCTTAAAAGAGCGAGATTTTCATTGTTATACAACGAAGATATGTCTTTTCTTTAAAAAAAAAATAAAAAAAAAAAATATGCACGTACTTGCTTTGGCCAAATAACGAGACAAAACTGTGTTGACTTCAATGAGAAGTTGAGTCGCGTTGCAAGTCAGTTGTAAAATGACGTTTTCAGTTGGGCATTATTTTAATTTTTTTTTTCATGTTATCTTTTTTTAAGCCGGCAACTTCCAGCCACAGAGCTATAATGTTAGAATGTTGTCTTAACACCTTAGCTTCCAGAGGACGCTTGTCGTGTTTGCGAAAGCATGGTGAATTAAACGTCAAAATCACCAGCCGCCGAAGGAACGCAGATTCAAAGTGGTCTCAGCAAGAGGTAGAGATCCTCATGAGCCCCCGCAGTTGCGGGGGGTCATGAAGATCGATACCTCTTGCGGTTGATTGCTGTTCAAATTTCCTCGGCAGCGAAGGTGTTAAGCTGTTTGAAGGAAATTCAGCCAGTCACTGTCAACCAATGCACGCAGAGGTGAAACGAGCCACTTAGAATGGTGAACAACTGGCTTTCACAAAATATCTATACCTAAACTATTTCGAGTGGTCATGTTTTCAGCCCCTGTTTACGTGTATCTAACTTATTCAGCCAGACGGCCGTATTTTCCACATTTTGGAGGCGTCATCTAGCTACTATGCACCTGTTGCCGGAGATGGAGCGACCATGAATCAATGAATCAATGAGTCAATGAATCTTTATTTTACAACGGTAAAGATACTAACACAGTCAGTGACTATATCATTTTTCGTACCTGCCGTTGCTAAAACTACGACCAAGTACAAAATATTCATAAAACAGGGACATCAAAGCACAGTGATACAACATATACAGTCCACTAAATACAAACACACGCATGCACGCACAAACGCGTGTGCGCGTGCACTCACACACACACACATGCATACACACACACATACATACACGCGCACATACACATGATAGTTAGAATATACACGTACATTCGTGTCTACGTTTAACTATATATTATTATTTGAGTGACGTCAGATATCTATAAAGACTTGTCTTGAAACGAGATGTCGAAGTGGCTTTACCGTCATGTGGGAGTGAGTTCCACAGTGTGGAACCCGCAAATGACAAAGTAGATTTAAATAAATCTATTGCGGTTTTGGAACAATATAAAGACCCCTCATATTCCCATAGCAGGAATCTGATTTTTTAAACAGATCTATTAAGTATTCTGGAGCGTTATGGTTCCACACTTTAAACATCATTACCCATTTGTTAAATTTAAAGTGATTTTGAAGGGGTAGGAATCCAGTTTTATAGAGTTTTTTTAATCGGTTTTTCAATTGCGGGTCGGGAGAAATTAATTTTGCCATTCAATTCGGCAAGGATTTAAGATTCTAACAGGCGTGGGGAGGGATTTTATTTAAATATGTGTTTATTTGCTTGTTCATGTTTGTGAGCCGAAGACAAATTTCCATTTTATACAAATATATTTAATGGACAATAAATATTTTTGAATTTGAATTTGAATTCTCCTATGTAAGGAATTTAGTCTTTTTAAGTGGACATCACTGCAACAATTCCACACCGTCGATGTGTGCATTACTGAACAAGTTTCTGGTTTCACTATCTGTGACAAAGCTAATCTGGCACTGCCCTTTACTTATCGTGGTCGACCCATCTCCTGCTGTAGTGCATCAGGACTAAATGGGTTAATTTATTTTTACTTGTATCTTTATATTTCACGCGTATCTAACTCACTCAGCCCGACGCACGTATTTCCCAAATTTTAGAGGCGTCATCAAACGACTATGCACCTGTTGCAGGAGATAGAGCGACCATGATAATTCAAGGGTATTGCCAGATTTGCTTGGCGCCGACAGGCGCCAAGCTAATCTGGCACTACCCTTGAATTATCATGGTCGATCCATCTCCTGCTGTAAAGCATCAGGGCTGAATTGGTTAAAACAACTGTGTTTGTTAGTTAATTTGTTAGTTAGTTCGATTGTTTGTTTGTTTCTTTCTTTACGTGTTTGTTTGTGTGTTTCTTTCTTTCTTTCTTTCTTTTGTTCTTTCGTTCTTTCGTTCTTTCGTTCCTTTCGTTCCTTTCGTTCCTTTCGTTCCTTTCGTTCCTTTCGTTCTTTCCTTCCTTTCGTTCTTTTCTTCCTTTCGTTCTTTCCTTCCTTTCGTTCCTTTCCTTCCTTTCGTTCCTTTCCTTCCTTCTCTTTCCTTCTCTCTTTCCTTCTCTCTTTCCTTCTCTCTTTCCTTCTCTCTTTCCTTCTCTCTTTCCTTCTCTCCTTCCCTTCTCTTCCCTTCCCTTCTCTTCCCTTCCCTTCTCTTCCCTTCCCCTCTCTTCCCTTCCCTTCTCTTCCCTTCCCCTTCTCTTCCCTTCCATTCTCTTCCCTTCCCTTCTCTTCCCTTTCCTTCTCTTCCCTTTCCTTCTCTTCCCTTTCCTTCTCTTCCCTTTCCTTCTCTTCCCTTTCCTTCTCTTCCCTTTCCTTCTCTTCCCTTTCCTTCTCTTCCCTTTCCTTCTCTTCCCTTTCCTTCTCTTCCCTTTCCTTCCCTTCCCTTCCCTTCCCTTCTCTTCTCTTCCTTTCCCTTCCCTTCCCTCTCCCTTCCCTTCCCATCCCTCGCTCTTCCCTCTCCCTTCCCTTCCCTCTCCCTTCCCTCCTCTCCCCCTCTCCCTTCCATTCCCTCTCCCTCTCCCTTCCCTTCCCTCTTCCTCTCTCTTCCTTTCCCTCTCTCTCTCTTCCTCCCCATCCTTCTCCCTCTTCCTTCCCTCTCCCTCTCCCTTCCCTTCCCTTTCATTCTCCCTCCCCTTTCTCTTCCCTCTCCCACCCCCTTACTTTCCCTCTTCCACTCCCTCTTCCTTCCCTCCCACTCTCCCTTCCCTCTCCCTTCCCTCTCCTTCCTCTCCTTCCTCCCCTTCCTCTCATTTCCCTCCTCCCCCTCCCTCCATCCCCCCTCCATCCCCTACCTCCATCCCCTTCCTCCCCTCCCTCCCTCCCCTTCCTTCCCCCTTCCTCCCTCCCCTTCCTCCCCTCCTTCATCTCCCCCCTTCCTCCCTCCTCTCCCCCCCTTCCCCCTCCCCCTCCCCTCCTCTCCCCTCCTTTCCCCCTTCCTTTCCCCCTTCCCTCTTCCCTGCCTCCTCCCCTCCCCCTCCCCTTCCCTCCTCCTCTCTCCCTCTCCTCCCCCCTCTTCCCATCTTCCTCTTTCCCTCTCCCTCCACCCACTTCCTCCTTCCTCCTTCCCTCCCCTTCCCCTCCTCCCATCCTCTCCCTCTTTTCTCTCCCCTTTCCCTCCCCTTTTCTCTTCTCCCCCCTCCCCTCCCCTCCCACCTCTCCCATCCTCTCCCCTCCTCTCCCCTCCTCTCCCCCACCTCCCCCCCTCTCCCCCTTCCTCCCCCCTCCTCTCCACCCCTCCCCTACCCCCCTACCCCCCCCTCCCCCTCCCCTCCCTCCCCTCCCTCCCCTCCCTCCCCTCCCTCCCCCTCCCTCCCCCTCCCTCCCCCTCCCCCCCCCCTCCCTCCCTCCTTCCTTCCTTCCTTCCTTCCTTCCTTCCTTCCTTCCTTCCTTCCTTCCTTCCTTCCTTCCTTCCTTCCTTCCTTCCTTCCTTCCTTCCTTCCTTCCTTCCTTCCTTCCTTCCTTCCTTCCTTCCTTCCTTCCTTCCTTCCTTCCTTCCTTCCTTCCTTCCTTCCTTCCTTCCTTCCTTCCTTCCTTCCTTCCTTCCTTCCTTCCTTCCTTCCTTCCTTCCTTCCTTCCTTCCTTCCTTCCTTCCTTCCTTCCTTCCTTCCTTCCTTCCTTCCTTCCTTCCTTCCTTCCTTCCTTCCTTCCTTCCTTCCTTCCTTCCTTCCTTCCTTCCTTCCTTCCTTCCTTCCTTCCTTCCTTCCTTCCTTCCTTCCTTCCTTCCTTCCTTCCTTCCTTCCTTCCTTCCTTCCTTCCTTCCTTCCTTCCTTCCTTCCTTCCTTCCTTCCTTCCTTCCTTCCTTCCTTCCTTCCTTCCTTCCTTCCTTCCTTCCTTCCTTCCTTCCTTCCTTCCTTCCTTCCTTCCTTCCTTCCTTCCTTCCTTCCTTCCTTCCTTCCTTCCTTCCTTCCTTCCTTCCTTCCTTCCTTCCTTCCTTCCTTCCTTCCTTCCTTCCTTCCTTCCTTCCTTCCTTCCTTCCTTCCTTCCTTCCTTTCTTTCTTTCTTTCTTTCTTTCTCTCTTTCTTTCTCTCTTTCTTTCTTTCTCTCTTTCTTTCTTTCTTTCTTTCTTTCTCTCTTTCTTTCTTTCTTTCTTTCTTTCTTTCTTTCTTTCTCTCTTTCGTTGTTGCAGGAGTGCATTCCTTTACTGGTATCCTTCTCGCATTTAGCTTAATCGAGCGTTCAAACATCACCTACAACCAAATGCATAGTTTTTACTCTGACTGGCTATCCTTCGCAACAGCAGTTGCCATACGATCTGCAAATAGGGTCACAGCATTTTGCCTCAAGGTTGACCTCGAACTGACGTTTTCTCACATTGCGGACGTTGCGAACGACGGCTAAAAGAGAAACCGCAGTCGCAAGCATGTAAATGTCGGAAACACATTTATGTATCATGACATTGCGACGACAATACTGATGTTTTTTGATGATGATGATTATGTATGTAGACATGTACGATTGACCTGTGTGACTGTTTAGCTAAGGTTACTTTAAAAGGTATTTACATCATGTGTTAATTTTTTCTACCCCAGACACACCACAGCAAGATAAGGATCGACCATGATAGTTCAAGGGTGATGCCAGAATAGCTTGGCGCCTATGGGCGCCAAGCTATTCTGGCATCCCCCTTGAACTATCATGGTCGATCTATGTCCTGCAATAGAGTGCAGTCTTGATAGGACAACGGCAAAATTTGGGGATTTCGGTGTTGGGGTAGAATGAGGTAAGACCTTTCTCTTTGTCCGGCTGACCAGACTTTTACCTTCCCCACAGTGAGATGGATTTAGTCGCCTGCTCGGCGTTAAACCTCAATAACTATAACTAAGTAACAGGAAAAAATGACAAACCATGTGGTATTCTGGCCTACATTATTTCAGTGACAAAGCCAGTATGTCTATTGTTGAGAAAATCATGTTTTATATTATATTAACAATTTAAACTCAGTTTTTTCTCAAAAAAGGCTTGTGTCGTGATTTCTGCAGTCATTTGGCAAAAGTCAGTATTTCGAAATTCGCACTATATAACTCATTGTGCCCGAGGTACGAAATACCCACATTTTGGAGTTATCCTCTAGGACTCCATTACAGTTTAGGATGATAATGATGATCAAATTTTATTTATCAACGGTAAACAGTTTACAAACTTGCCGTAGCTACCATCTAAAAAATAAAATAGGTTTAATAATAATAATAATAATAATAATAATAATAATAATAATAATAATAATAATAATAATAATAATAATAATAATAATAATAATAATAATACAGACGTTATATTTACACACATTATTTCAGCCAACAACAATTTATTTATATACACAATCTGTAGGAGACAGATCGGCCGGCCATGGTTGATCAAGGGATGTGGCAAAATAGCCCTTAAACTATCATGCTCGAGCCATTCCTCGTTGTGGCGTATTGCGGGCAGAATGAGCTAACAATGCAAATATGTATTTTCTAAAAAATGGACATACTGTTGTTTATTAAAAGTCCAAATGACAGCGGATTTGACCCCATGTGTAGTCAGTCACCGTTATCGCTTACAGCAAAACCACAGTCGCTGTTTACAGCATCGGGGGCTGTACACACACAGGGATCATACTGCCGACACACGATTGAGACACGTTGGACAATTAGTTACTTACCTTCAAATGTTTTAGCGTCCCTCATGTCGTCAGACGGCTGCAATAAAACATTGAAACTGCGGAATCAAAATCATGTCATGTGCTTATGTTAAACAGACAAGAACACACACACACACACATACACACACACACACACACACACATACACACAAACACACACACACACACACACACACACACACACATACATACACACAAACACACACACACACACACACACACATACACACTCACACACACACACACACACTCACACACACACGCACGCACGCATGCATGGGAGCGCACGAACGCACTCATACATACATACACACACGCCCGCACACACACGCACACACACATACACACGCACGCACGCACACACAAACGCACGCACGCACACACACGCACACACATGCACGCACTCACGCGCACGTACGAACGCACGCATGCCCACATACTCACACACTCGAACGCACACACGCACGCACGCACGCACGCACGCACTCACACACACACACACACATTAGGTATGTAACACAAGGACATTGAAAATGATAAGGCCAATAATGCAAACTACGAAATAATGCATAACTCATTGGTACCCGACGGCTGTATTTCCCAAATTTTGGAGGCTTTATCTAATGACTATGCACCAGTTGCAGGAGATGGATCGACCATGATATTCAAGGGCAGTGCCAGATTAACTTGGCGCCTAATGGTGCCAAGCTAATCTGGCACTACCCTTGAATTATCATTGTTGACCCATCTCCTGCTTTAGGGCGTCAGGACTGAATGGGTTCAAGATACTTGTTATGTAGGCTGTTTGACATCGGGCCGCACACTGTTTTCCCCAAATATTTCCGCAGCGAAACACTTTTCTGCATCACTCTACGAACAACTATCACCTTGTGCCAATTGACCTAGTATTATTTATTTTTAATTATTATTATTTTTACTGAACTAATATGCTTTGTCGATTTTGCTGTACAGACGAAAACAATTTGTTGAAAAACAAGATCAAGCCATTTTCAATACCCTAAATATCGAGGTCAAGCATGCGCACTTTCGGCCCCCGCTCCTTCTCTGTATACGGTCCTTGCACCTGGAACACTCTCCCACTCTCTCTCCGTTAGAAACACTCTCTCTCCTCCTTCCAGTCCGCCCTCAAAAGCTCACCTCTTTCAACAGTTTTAGCACTATATCACCACACTCCCCACCCCAAGCTTACTGTCGTAATGTATTTCACTATGTGTGGTACGTGAGTCGTTGTCTAAAGCGTGCGCATGCGTGCGCGAGTTGTGAGTGCGCGCTTGGAGTTATAATTATTATAAGATAAACGCATTATAAATAACGTAATTATTATATTATTATAATGTATGTCTGCGCTGCTTCAGGCTTGAAACTTTACCAATTCACTTGAAAAGGGACCTTTCTTACACTGGTATAATTTATCTGGGGCACACTTAGGGATGTAAAATCAGTCATTTTATAAGAAAAATCCGATTTTTTTACGACTGTAGAGTACAACTGACACATTGTTTGAGTTTCTTAAAAGTAAATCGTATCAGGCCAACTGTCACTGAATGATGTTTGTTGTCAGAATGATAGAGAATAGTGAATCTTTTCGGAGATACTTGCGTGAAACATGCGCTCTGATATTAAACGACTTATATTAACAAATAAAAAATAGACGGTCAAAGGTCGGTCATAGGCACTCGTCTGAGAAATGCTTGAAGTTACCATAACTGATCTTCCATATAGGGTACTTGCTGACGTCACAACTACCAGTCCCAGCACGAGCAGCACAAGGAATGAAGTCCGGGACATAATGAGAACTGCACACACACAAAATTCATAATGTGCGCGGTCTTCTTTGATTTATTTGATTTAAACCTTGCGACTCCAGACGCGCCACAGCATATAAGATCGACATGTAGTTCAAGGGTGATGCCAATAGCTACTACGCCACGTATCTGGCAGCTTGTCCTCTGAGGACTGCAGTACATCTGCAGGAGACCAGATCGACCATGAATAGTTTCAGGAGTTGTGTGGTGCGCTCGGGTGCTGTCAGTGCGGTGCATTCGCCGTGATGTCATGAGTGTGCGGCGCGTGTGTGTGTGTGTGTGCGTGCGTGCGTGTGTGTGCATGTGGGTGCGTGTGTGTGTGTGCTTGCGTGCGTGCGTGTGTGTGTGTGCGTGTGTGCATGTGGGTGCGTGTGTGTGTGTGTGTGCTTGCGTGCGTGCGTGCGTGTGTTTGTGTGTGTGTGTGTGTGCATGTGGGTGCGTGTGTTCAGAGCTGTGCCAATTCTGTGCTTCCGTCATACATCCCTATAGTAAAAAAAACAAAAGGATCGGTCCTACAGCTATTCCGAAAGGTATGTCGTGCTGTCCGAGTTGTCATCATGTGCACCTTTATCATATGAACCTTTTGGCTGTGGGTAGTGTTGCCGACAGCCAATGAATTATCATGTGTGCTGGTCTGTGAATCTGAATTGTATGGCTCCAAAACGGTAGGGAACAAAGTCAGGGAGAACTACTGGTATTTTGCGGCGTGTTTGTACTGAAGCTTGCCGTCGGCGTGCATCATACAAAGTCAGGGAGCAGCACGGGTATTTTGCGGCGTGTTTGTCCTGAAGCTTCCCGTCGGCCTGAATCATGCATGCTTCTGGAGCAAACAGTACCGTCTGTGTCAGCAAGATCCAGTCAACCTGCAGGCTTCAGTGGTCGGTTGCATGAGTGAGCTTAGTCCTGCGTCAGCCACTAAGCAAGACGCTCTGCTATCATGCAACCGATCCCCCAGGGACAGTCTGCGACATCTTGCCTGGCGTCATTATTTTGTCATGTTGACGTTTCTTTTCCAATAGTGTTAGCCGAGATACTGCAGTCGTTAACCCTATTGTGTACGCAGCCCATAATCTGGCACCACCCTTGAACTATTATGGTCGATCCATATCTTGCTGGGGTTTGTCGGGCCTGACTGAGTTAATTAGGAGCATACAGTTAGGAGTACAGGCGATTTAAAAAAAAACAACAACTGTCAATGGGCATGACAGCCAGCGTCACGACCCCCGCTTCCGGGGAGCGAACTATGAGCGCTACTGCTCGACACACACCCAACCCACACTAACACAAACCTAACACAAACACCAGATGAACAATGAGGACGACATTTATTAAATAATACTCTAACAAAATCTAACTATTCTCACGCAGTCCTAACCATGCATTCACACCTCGCATTCACACTCACACACGCCCAAACTCTCCAAACTAATACCCTTAATATAAATACAAAATAACAACAAATATATAATAAACTAAATATCCCTAACACAACAGGCTGAGGAAACTAATATATAACAACTAAATATCCTTAATAAAATACAAACAAACAATATATAAATAAAACTACTATCCTTAGTATAACAGATTGAAAAGCTTAAACCATACGCCACTAGATCCCGCCGAAAGGCATAAGCGTCAAGCGCTAAAGCCAGTTGTACCAACGCCTTTGCTTCCGCGGAGAGTCTATCACAGCACGTGGCTCCTTAGGTAATACAATAGTTCACATAGCACAATATCAACTAAATGAACCACATACGCTCGCTTACTAACTCAAATAAAGATCGAGAAAATGAAGATTGTTCGAAAGCTTCTATCCCTCAGCGGGAGTACGAACGCCAAGTTCGAGTTAAACTAATGTCATAGCAAACTAGGCATTACCAGCACAAGGCTCTTTTTATTAGCCCTTCTCATAATACACAAGGCTCCTTTAACTAGCAGGTCGCAGAACAATATTACATAAGCACATGGAGATGAAACAATATCGCATATGCAAATGGAGACTAAACAATATCACATAACTTAATATAACTGAAAGTTGAATAAATATATTTCACGTCACGGGACCTTCTCGCCGGAAGCACAACCGTTGAGCGCAGCTCAACTAGACGCTCGTGCTTCCGCGATAAGGTCTTCCGTAACACAGGCTACTTTAAACAATATAATAACTCAAAATGTCACTGTAACAAAGCTCCTCTCGCAATACAGTCGCTACAATGAGATGAAATATACTAACGTTCTTTACAACATTATAATTATACAAAACTTCACGTAAACAGGTTAGAAAGAACTATATGGGACGACCCGACCTGACTACATACGAGGCGTGCCGCGACACTCACGAAGGCACCCAGGTCCGGTGTCGTAGCCCACAAGGTGGAGTGACACAGTCAGCTTCCGCGCAGTACCACAGCACGGTGGCAGACTAGCCGGTTAGGTCTTTGGATTTAAAGATGCACTGAAACACAGATGCAAAAATACTCATATAAATAACTACCAAAAGATTTAAAAAAAAATCACATCACCCTTCCCGCAACTTTAATTGCCGTCTTTTATATTCCCTTCGCCTCTTTCCCGCAACAAATAAACTCAACCTCCACAAAATACATATTTACAATCGCGCCATGCTTTCGGCAACAATAGATTTAACCTCAACATATTCTCTTCACCTCTCTCCCGCAACAATAAATGCAACCTCAACATATTCTCTTCACCTCTCTCCCGCAACAATAAATGCAACCTCGACATATTCTCTTCACCTCACTCACGCAACAATAAATGCAACCTCAACATACATACTTACACGTCACCAAGTGACTCGCTCCTGAATACACCCTCAGATGTTAATTCCTGAGACGACCTCAGTCGCCTACTCGGCGTTAAACCTCCAATAACTAAACCCCGCTAACTACTCTAGAAACAACGTACAATACACACTAGCCAACGTAATACAGAACAAGCAACCACAAACCCCCCTCCCCTCCCCCCTCCCCGAGCAAATGGCCACTAAAGGATTGTTACGTGTACTTACTGTCATCCGTGAAGACGCCCCGGCTAGGACGAAGACAAACAAGACAAGACAAGCCAAGGGTAAAGTCGTCTCAGCTCTTCTTCTCTTCCTAGTACACCGACTCCCGGGCTCGACCAGGGCCGTTTCGTAGGGACGCCATAGGTGGGACGACACAGCTACTTGAGGTGGCGGCTAATGGAAGACCACGCCCGCACAAACCCCCCTCAGAGACTACGTTGAAAAGACGACTGTTTTCGTTCGCTGGTGGAATGCGACTGACAAGTAATTTAGAAAACTTTAGGTTAGCAAAAAACGCTCACTACCTCATGTGATGAAAATTCACGTGAAACAAGTACCACCCGATGGCGTTCAGACATGGCGATTCACGCGTGGTACGCCAACATCCAAACTCTCGTACAGCAGCAAACACTCATGTTCAGGCCAAATACTACACACTACGCTATCGCTACCCGGTGACTAACTGAACCCTTCTCCCCCCCCCCCCCCCACTAAACTCACCCCCCTACAAAATTAGACGAGAAAAGATAGGAGGGGGGTGGTGGCATATAGAACATAGGAATAGCAAGAGATATAGATCCTCATAAATGAAGAGGTCACCAAGACCGAAACAGCTGTCCACACCGGCTAAATATATGGACCCCCTTGGGGGACCTAGATTTAAATTCTCATGTACCAAGGGGCTGGAACACTGGGATATGTGATACGTCCCCCATCGGGGGTGGGGGTGGGGTGGGGTGGGGGGGGGGGCTTCCATAAGCATTGCTTCCAGTCACTTTCTTAGCGCACCCCCTCTTTCCTATCTTTTTTTTTTTTTTTTTTTTGGGTGTGCTTTGACCAAGTAGATCTATGATCACTGGTCTATCATGCACACTTCTCTCCCCTGACAGTGCTTTTACCTATTTTACTTTGTAATCTTCCGAGATAAATCTTCATAAGCCCCCGCGATTAATAGCATTCGTCTCGGCCCTGTAGTTAAGGGGTTAGAAAAGAAGAAGATGGAATTGTGGCGTGTCCGTGACAACGGCGTCACTACCTATGTTACATCTCCCCATGTACACTACCAAATGACAACTGTGTACAT
The DNA here is from genome assembly GCA_036245525.1 of Semisulcospira habei. Taxonomy (NCBI): domain Eukaryota; kingdom Metazoa; phylum Mollusca; class Gastropoda; family Semisulcospiridae; genus Semisulcospira; species Semisulcospira habei. The sequence continues at coordinate 10,406,330 of BTPG01000002.1, read as the reverse complement.
GTGGTTCTGTTAGTTAGTTATTTGGGTTTAATACCGAGCAGGCTACTAAGGCCATCTCACAGGGGAGATGGGTACAAATCTTGCCAGCCAGACGAAAAGAAAGGTCTTACATCAAGATGTAAATATAACTTAACCCATATAATACTGAGGCTGAAAGCTTCAAATTTGTACGCTGCCGTATGCAAGCTACATTATACTACTTACAGACAAGGATATAGACCAATGGCTTTAGTTCAAGGGTGGTGTCAGAATAGCTTGGCGCCTAAAGGCGCCAAGCTATTCTGGCACTGCCCTTGAACTATTTAATCAATCTTATTTCACACACTGGTGTATTCCGAATGATAAGGGTTACACATATTTCCTGCTAAAATGTCGCACGGGTCTTTAAAGGAAACGTCTACAGACTCGCAAAAAGGTCAAAGTAATGTACATGTGTTCTGTGCAACACTGGTCACCCGCAGACAAATGCGTACACCGTACTTACAAGGTTTGAAGTGAGATGTGCAACTGGACTAAAGCGAAGAGTTGGTTGTCGCAAACTGAAGTGTTGTATTTTGAAACCTAGGATCTTCACTGATTATATTATAGCCCCCGCTCAGCCCCAAAATGATGAATTTGTATTTTTGCGTCCACGTCATTTCAAGTCCAGTAAGCGAATGTCTTCGGGCCGACGACGGCCGCAGTGGGCACGCGCACGACTGTGTGCGGGCCCACTGCGGCCGATGACGGCCCGATGGCCTTTTGCCACTAGGGAACTTGTTATCGTCTACAAAATTGGTATTGCTTATTTCGACCACACGCCCGTTATCGTATACACATGCTGTGTTTGAGTCAGATCCGGTCAGTCCCTATGGCAACACCTGCCTTAACTCATTCTACCCCAACACCGAAATCCTTAAGTGTTGCCGTTGTCCTCTGAAGACTGCATTGCAGTGCAGGACACAGATCGACCATGATAGTTCAAGGGTGAATGCCAGAATAGCTTGGCGCCCATAGGCGCCAAGCTATTCTGGCATCACCCTTGAACTATCATGGTAGATCCTTATCTTGCTGTGGTGTGTCTGGGGTAGAAGGAGATAAGCAAAGAGGCATAGAGTCACATGCTCCTTTGCAGCCGCAGGGGCTCATGAGAATCTGTCTCTTCTGACAAATAACGGTTGCACTAAACACTTCACACGTAGGACGTAGTTGGGGTGAAGTGTAGGAGTTTGTTTTCAGTTTTAACGATAACTGCAACGTGTTAACCTCAACTGCCGGTGAACGCAGACTGATTCTGTAATCTTTCATTGAACGCCAAGACCCCCAGCCCTCCCAGTCACGTGGATATAAAGTGAGTCAGCAAGAGACATAGATCCTCATGAGCCCCCACGACTGCGCCAGTACAGTACCGCGACTACGGGGGCTCATGAGGATCTATGTTTCTTGCAGGCCAGTTGGATAGTGTTAACTTTTTTTCTCGGCAGTGAACTGGCTAACGCACGTGCGCTTGCGGCTGTAATCGGCTGTGTATCGCCAGCGATAAGTTTCGCTAGAACTGCGTGCAGATAGCACTACGATAGCTAGATCTGTATCTATCTATCTATCTATCTATCTATCTATCTATCTATCTATCTATCTATCTATCTATCTATCTATCTATCTATCTATCTATCTATCTATCTAATCTAATCTGATCTGATCTGATCTGATCTGATCTGATCTGATCTGATCTGATCTGATCTGATCTGATCTGATCTGATCTGATCTGATCTGATCTGATCTGATCTGCTCTGCTCTGCTCTGCTCTGCTCTGCTCTGCTCTGCTCTGATCTATCTATCTATCTATCTATCTATCTATCTATCTATCTATCTATCTATCTATCTATCTATCTATCTATCTATCTATCTATCTATCTATCTATCTATCTATCTATCTATCTATCTATCTATCTATCTATCTATCTATCTATCTATCTATCTATCTATCTATCTATCTATCTATCTATCTATCCCGTAGTCTTGCCGACCGTTGAGGCACAAATATGACTTGGCAACCAGCTCACTCCATTCCTCTCTGTTCTCCGCCATATCGCCCAGCTTCAGTCCTGTCCACTCTGAGATATTGTCATCCCGTATTTTCCTCTGTCTTCAGGCTCTTTCACTGTAGGCAGTGGGCAGATGTTCACATCTGCACGGGACAGAGTCGACCCCGCCCTCTACGAGTCCCCTGCTGCTTTGCAGGTTAGGTTTTGGATAACCAAAGGCTAGGGTGCTGACACGCTAGCTGATTGGCCATATGAACTTTCTTGATGAAGTCATCACCTGTGGCGAAGGAGTCCCATGAGGGTCTCACATGCCACGTGTCCAGGACCAAGGCGATCCACTAATAATGTGGAGTATCGGTTGTGGTCAACAGCCTGGAGAGGGATGGGCTTCGCCAGGTTTATTTGCCCAAGACACCACATGCAATGACAGCTCTACTATTACTAGCACTATCTGTCGATAGCACTGCGGTCCCCAGCACTACGAGTCGTGTTGATAGCACTATGTATGATCAATAGCACTACGTGTCGATAGTACTGCGGTTACTGTCACTACGTGTAGGTAGCGCTATTATCGATGTCACTGCGTTTTGATAGAATTACCAGCATTAGCACTTCGTGTCGATGGCATGTCGATGACATCGCTACGATTACTGACACCAACGTTCTGCTGTCAGTACGTGTCACTAGCTTGTGGATCACTTGCACATTGGAACTATCACGCCCCCTCCACGTCTTGCTGTGGTGTGTCGGGGCTGAATGAGTTAACTCATTCTACCCCAAGACCGAAATCCCCAAATTTTGCCGTTGTCCTCTGAAGACTGCATTGCAGTGCAGAACACAAATCGACCATGATAGTTCAAAGGTGATGCCAGAATAGCTTGGCGCCCATAGGCGCCAAGCTATTCTGGCATCACCCTTGAACTATCATGGTCGATCACTATCTTGCTGTGGTGTTTCTGGGGTAGAATGAGTTAATTACTTCAAACCTCCAAGTTCTCTCTGTGGCACAAACACCATTTTTATCTACGACATAATTTGAAACAATGAAAGTAGGTCCATGACTTTTCGATGCAGAATTTGCAAAGAAATACAAGTGTAAATGTGAGGTTTGAAAACTGTAGATACAAAGCAGAGCAGCGTAGCCTTCTTTACGGCACTCTGCCAAAGGTTTTAGCGTTGGACTCGAAGTGTTGTGAAAGGGGTCATTGTATGATGGGATCTTTCCGCGCCTTTCAAGATTTCCGCGCGTGCCGTATCTTTCTGCTGATGTGTTACAGTAATGAGTTTGTGCGGTAGCCGTTGCGCACGCGGTGGCGCAGAGGTATTCAGTTAAATCTCTATCATCAGGCCCTAATGGCACTAAGGTACAAAGGTATGTCCATTATATACTCTTATATTATGAGCATTCAGTTAGGACGAACAATGTCACTGAGAAACATTCTCAGACCATCTCAGTGAGTACGAAATAAGTGCAAATGGTTCCATTTAACTCATTGGAGACGCGCCGTTTACAGACACGCGGCGAATCGCCGCGTATCTGTATACGGTACGTCTCCAGTGAGTTAAATGGGATTACGTGTAGAAGTGTTCTTGTGCGTACTTCCGGAGTGTTTGTATCTGGGGAGTACTGGGGACTATTTATGCAAGCTGTACGGGTCGTTGCCACAAGTATTTCATGCTTTGATGGCTATATTGTATTGCGTGCCTTGTGGACTTTGTTTAGATGTCTATATTGTATTGAGTGCCTTGTAGACTTTGTTTAGACTGCTATATTGTATTGGGTGCCTTGTGGACTTTATTCAGATGCCTATATTGTATTGAGTGCCTTGTGGACTTTGCTTAGACGGCTATATTGTATTGCGTGCCTTGTGGACTTTATTTAGATGTCTATATTGTATTGAGTGCCTTGTAGACTTTGTTTAGACTGCTATATTGTATTGGGTGCCTTGTGGACTTTATTCAGATGCCTATATTGTATTGAGTGCCTTGTGGACTTTGCTTAGACGGCTATATTGTATTGCGTGCCTTGTGGACTTTATTTAGATGTCTATATTGTATTGAGTGCCTTGTGGATTTTGTTTAGACGGCTATATTGTATTGCGTGCCTTGTGGACTTTATTTAGATGTCTATATTGTATTGAGTGCCTTGTGGACTTTGTTTAGACGGCTATGTTGTATTGCGTGCCTTGTAGACTTTATTTAGATGTCTATATTGTATTGAGTGCCTTGTGGACTTTGTTTAGATTGCTATATTGTATTTTGTGCCTTGTGGACTTTATTTAGATGTCTATAGTGTATTGAGTGCCTTGTGGACTTTGTTTAGACGGCTATATTGTATTGCGTGCCTTGTAGACTTTATTTACATGTCTATATTGTGCGGTGGCCGGTGGCCGGTGGCGCAGTGGTTAAGGCGCCTGCCACCAATGCTAAAGGTGCGAGGTTCGATTCCGGGTTTCGGCGTCGGACATTTCTCCTCGAGTAAGTGTCACCGTTAATTCGGGCGGACCGTTGGGGGTTCTTTCTCCGGGTACTCCGGCTCTTCCTCCCCTTCCACTTTGGTATCAGTTTCAGCCAACTCAATACAAATTTAAATACAAACGATTTCCAAAAACAACTTCAGCAGCTCGCTTGAGCTTGGCCTTAGCACCACTTGAATGTTCTGTGTTTACTTGCAGTGTGCGAGTGAATGCGCGTGATTCACGTGAGCGTGCTTTTGGGTTCAGTTCGCGGCTACATTCTGCGCATTGAGTTATATTATAAATATGAGAAATGCGCCGTATAAATACCATGTAATAATAATAAATAATATATTGTATTGCGTGCCTTGTGGACTTTGTTTAGATGCGAGCGGCAACTTGTGCTCTGCTGGCTCTTGTGTTGGTCGTTCTAATGACTGGCACTGAGGGCTCCAAGCTAATCTGGCACTGCCCTTGAATTGTCATGGTCGATCCATCTCCTGCAACAGGTGCATAGTCGTTAGTTGACGCCTCCCAAATTTGCGAAATACGTGCGTCGGGCTGAATGAGTTAACGATAGCTGTTCTGAGAAAACGTGAACACAGTCCAACTGCACGAGACTTCGATCTTCAATAGCCCCCCCCCCTCCCCCCTCTCCCTCCCCCGGGCAGTTGCCCCCGATATCTCGTGTTTGACCGGGCGTTTAATCCACTGTTTTCGTCAAGACACGTGCAATGTTAACCTACTTCTAATTTCCGTTCGTCTATTGCGAGTTGTGACTTTATTCATATCTGGGTTTCTCAAACAGAAATTCACCAGACTGCCCTCACACTAGATGTTCATCATAAAACATACCTTACTGGTTGATCACTTGACTGACTGATTTATTAAATCATCTCTGTGTGACCTTTGCCCGTTTTCGTTCTTTTTTTAATCCTGATATATATATGAGTTCAGTGCTAGCGCCAGCTGATAAGAATGCTTGCATCGAACTTCAAATGTCAATATGCAGACAAACTGCAAATTACGCAGCAGCAAAATACAGCTCCTCTTTTGTGCAACTAGGCTACGGCCAGAGAGACAGGGTTTAATGTTACACAAAACGTTGCATTAACTTTCAAACGTGTTCACATTGTGCTGTGTATTTTTTTTCAGTGCGTAATGTATTGTACCATCAGACTGTAGCATCACTGATCGCTGAGATTCCATGGCAGTGACTACGCATCACAACATAGCTTACCAGGGCAACTGATTGGATTAAAAGTTACAGTAATATATAATTAATCAAGTTCCAAAACGTTGTTCAGGCATGACAGTTAAAACTAAGTGGTGTGGTACTCTCTCTAAATACAGCATGCAGCATGTTGCGCTTTCGTCATCTGCATGAGTCCTTTACAGTCCCTTACAGTCACAAGCACTTTGGATCAGTAGACAGTTTATTGAGTGTTTAGCGCATTAGCTGATGTGAATGTGACTCTGTGCCACCAGTGAGAAGGGGAGGGCCCAATGAAACGAAAGGGGTGCCAGAATATATCTTAATCCCAATATCGTTGGAAACAAATGCAAAAAAAATGTGTTGACAAACACAAACAAATGAATTGTATTTTTATTTGGAGATCAAATAATTCTTGGAATAGAAAACCTGAAGATTTTGATTGCTGTGGTTGATTTCTGTGATTGCTTTCCCTGTCCAATCCCCCCCACCCCCTCCCCCCCCCCCCGCCCACCACCACCCCACACCCTCAACTGCGCATCAAGGCTGTACTGTCAAGGATCAATATGTAATAAGTCCTTTGCCATGAATTTAATAATTATGTGCTGAGTATGTGCTGATGAATGGGGTGTACTTCTCTCTGTTTTAAAAAAATAAGTCAACGTGAAAGTAAACACATATGACAATGTAATTTAGCTCTGACAGTGAAAGGCAAGGAATAGTCTGGCATAAGTACTGATGTGCAGCTACCTTCATTTTACATGCCAGCTCTTGACGATTAATGTGCATCCGAATACGTTTCGTATTGGGATATTGCATTGGGAATGACATGCATCGTACGGGTGGTATGATGATCCACAACATTTTGAGTCGGAATGTCCTGTGTAAATCAAATATCAGCGACCTCATCACTATTTTGAATAGTACTGATCATATTTCCCTCCGAACAATACATAAAATAAAATTAATCACATTGTTTTGCGAGGATATGCTTGCCGTTTGCATATTATCGCTTATTGCGCCATCGGGACCACATGCGAAGAATGCTGAGTGTCAACAGATAGGAGCGCTAATTATTTGAATGCATTAGCACATATCGTTTTCCGCAAAGTACAAATCATTTTCAGTCATTTATTGTGAGTTTCTCCAACAAAGGTTCACTATATTATTATATTTAACTGTGACTCCAGGCGGTCGAATTTATTGAGCAAAGTTTCTAATGGCGTAAACAGCTGGTCCCCCCAAATAAAACTGCAAATGGCGAAAAATCGTCTGTCGGCAACGCCACTAAAAACTTAGTACTGAAAAAATGTCTCCATCTTCCGGCGGCACAATTTTGACATGGGCATAATGTATTCATCCCATACTTTATTTTGATTTACACAAACCTTTGTTACTTTGAAGAAAATCACTGTCTCCTTAACCTCTGATCGTCTATGAAAGGCATCTGCTAGACTAATCAGTCAGCCCTGGCATCCCTGGTGACGGGAAACATCAAATGCGTCACTGTGTACAGAGAGTCGAGAGACTAGCGATGCCATGACATCAAGCTTATAGTGACGTCATTTTGCTGCTCGTGCTATTATTCTTCAGAATTTCTATCACTACACAAACCCACTTAGAGTACTAGTGACGGGAAGCGCAAGGTGTCCGTCTTTATTTGTGTGTGTCGGTATGTGCGTTGATCAGAGATTGGCTTACAGAAGAGGGAAATAGATCAGAAGGAAAAGCTTAAAAATATGAACAACTCTGAATGTTCCTAAAAGAAAAACGCATGTGAGCTCCAAAGAATACGGTAGACTTTGGGATGACATCCTTATCTTGTTGTCATATTACCTTTGGTGTATAAATTCTTAATATCTCTACTGTGTTCATGACCTTGATCTTGTGATCACGGCTTTAGTACAAGACACATCTTGTAATCTAATACTGACCAGATATAAAATTTGAAAAATTCCTGAGGTTGCTTCTGGAGAAATCACCTGCACAAAACCCAGACAGACACCCAGCTACAGTGACACATAGGATGACTAAAGTAGACCCCCTCTCAGGAACAGGGGAGGGGGAAGAAGAGGTATCTTAAACAAGGAACAAGAGGCAGATAACCACTTTGCTTGTTTCCATAGCAGCTGGTAAATTTGAAAAAAAAGACGGAAATGCATTAATTATTCAATGTATGAGATATAGCGTAAAAATGCAAGATATTGTGGCATATTGCTGTGTTTATATCTGAAATGCGCTTGGTTTAACGTGAAATTATCACACACACAGAAGGGGATTTGTGGTGGTTTTGTGTCCGATTAACGTGCCCACGATGAAAATTACCTAAGATAAAACGTTTTTAGTGAAGGGTGTATAAGCTATGTAAAGTCGCATTATGACACATGTCCAAATTGCATTTTTGGTCATTTTAGGCGTGATGTAATTACAAACGTATCAATGTGTGGGACTAGAAAAAAATTTCAGGGCAATCTGCATGTTGTTTGGATCCGTGACAGTAAAAACCACACAATTCTACCTTTACGTTGTGATTCTATAGGTGTCTAAACATAGCCCTTTCTTAAAAATGCAAAAAGAGGTCATTTTATGTCATATTCAAATGCACATGTCTCGGAAGTCAATCAACATAAAGTTATGATGTTTTGCATGTGCACTTATTTTTAGCGTATATTTCCGAGTGGTGCATTTGTTTGGTGGCAGTTTCAAGAAAAATATTTTGAGTGGACCTACCTAAAAGAAATAGGTATCTCAAACAAACATAACCAAACAAACATAACGTGCGCTACGCATTCACAACCTGCAAGATTTACAACAAAAAGACGATAAAATGTCCGTTCCAATCCTTTCTGTTTGAGACAATATATAACCTCACACATGGTAAATAATATGAGTTTTTCTGGTTAGTTTTTAATAGAAAATTTCTTTTTGTCAAAATATTGCTATTTTACCCATTTCCTGATCCCTATGACCTTGGCCTTTGAGACAGGTTACTGAAATTTGGTATGTTTATCAAGGTCTTGCCACAAAGAATTCTTGGGGCAAGTTTGAAGACTGTGGTTTTAATAGTTTCTGAGAAAATGCCAACGTTAATGTTTACCCCGGACGACGTTCTGGGCCAGATCATACACTCACGTTTGCCTCACACGTGAACCAACAAAACACGAACATATTTAAAAGAGGCGAAGATACAACAGGATGGGATGAACCATAACCCACATCGAGAGCTGTCCTTGCTGTCAATGGTCTCTACCTTTTGACTTTGACCTGATTCTGATGTTGAATTATCTCCGATTAAAAAAGACTCGCAGATCTGCCAATGCGTCAGTGAGTTCTAAAAAGGGCGCAGGACATACGCGTCATTCATTTGTCAGACGTCATTTGTCATGACGTAAGTTTTAGTTTTTATGTAATTTTATAATTTACGTGATATGATTTTCACTTTCGTTTAATAGGCAGGAGAAAAGGTGACACAACTATAACTTCACGGTACAATTTCTGTCTAGCTATAATTTGTGTGAAAGCAAATTCACTTTATTTAGTACACAGGTCACCTGCATGCTCTTCTGAAAGCGCATCGATGCGTGTGTGAGTGCGTATTAGTGAGTGCGTGCGCGCGCGCTCCAAACATCTCTTCCTCCTGGAGATGCGCGCATGTTTGTTTGAGAGAGAGAGAGAGAGAGCCGCGCGCGCGAGAGAGAATGACATCATATTTTGAGTATTATGTCAGTGTCTGCGTTGTGACGAAGTTGCCTCTTTTACGTCTGATTTTCTGTAGAAGTAAAGGTTTTTTAGTGTTATAATTCTTTTCTGAAAAGAATTAATTTTTACTAAAGAAGTTGAAGAGATACAAAGCTGGCTAACGAACTCATCCAATGTCTTTCTCCAAACTAGGTATATGCAAAAGTTCAAGTAAATATGACAAATATTACGGACTCTAATCTGGATCAACCGACTTCCTATAAACGGTTGTTTATGTCTTTAGCGAGACATTCAATTACAATAAGCTCGGAGGCTCTCTTAACCATCCACTTAAGAAAGTATGTCTTTAAGTTTCATGCTTATGTGTACAGAAATATCGGAGATTCTTTTGTTTACATACATACGCAATCACATACATACATACGCACTTGCATACATACGCACATACGGTGCTTCGCGCCAAATGTACTTTCAGCAGCGAGGTTAGCGTAACTAGACATGACGTAATTTTATCTTGTTTTTTTCAATTGTTAAAGGTTTAGCCTGCCCACCTTTGACATCATGAACATGCTATTAAATTCGCCCCACCGCGACCCGTCCTAAAATGTCTTTATATAAATAGAAGGACTTAAAAAAACGATTTAAATGTATGTTTTATTTTAAATTTCGTAACACATTTCAGACATGGGGCAGTCTGTGGCGCAGTGGTAAAAGCGCCTGCCACCAATGCTAAAGGTTCGCGGTTCGATACCGGGTTCCGGCGTCGGACTTTTCTCCTCTAGTAAGTGTCACCGTTAATTCGGGCGGACTGTCGGGGGTTCTTTCTCAGGGTACTTCGGCTCTTCCTCCCCTCCACTTTGGTACCGGTTTCAGGCCACTTTATAAATTATAAATACAAACGATCCAAATTTCCGAAAAATCAGTAGCTTCTTTTTCTTCTCGAACGCGGTCACACTTGGAGTTTAGCTCTCAAAATGTAATCTGTGGTCTTCTGTAATGCCGCCACAGGCCCTTACAGTTTCTCTTGTAGAGTATCGGGCTTCGGCCATATCTCCTTCCTCACCAGGTGGTGGTTCCCACAGTCCTGGAGGATATGATCTGTGGTCTGCTCTGCTTCTCCACAAGGGCAATGGGCAATAGCTCAACTGACCCTTCGCACCACGTGAATGTCCTGTGTTTGTCTTGTAATGTGTTCATCTTCAGAGTGAATGCCTGTGTGTCACGTGAGAGTGCGTGTTGGGTTCAGTTCGCGGCGCTTTAAGCCGATTCGCAGAATTGTGTAAAGCGCCTATATAATAACCAGTATTATTATTATTATGCCTGACGACTGACGCGACTTTTCACATTTAGTATTGAGTCAGACGACGTACAGCACGGTGACCGAGGACGTCTACGCCATTTTCTCTAGATCGTGCAGTTTAGACACCCCTACTGGAAACTGAATGGCATTTCATTGGAACCCGGAATGCAGGTTGTTTTCTCAATTTTATGATATCGGTAGGCCCTAACAAGTCAGAACCAAATTCTATAAACGCATATTTTGCAGAATATCCTATGAATACTTTTTTAAAAAAAAATTAAATATTTTTAATTTGTTTAATGGCAACACAATGCTATTTGATGAAAATCTGATCTTTCCAATGATCCTAAAACTAGATTTGTGGACTGATCGGCGGAGTTATGCACCAGTAATGCCGGCGACCAGCACAGTGTACAGGAGGACTGCAGACAGGAAGCCCATGCTGCCGGACTGGTGCTTCAAATATCTCCACCATCTTCACGTTGAGGCGCTGTGCTCAGTGTGTGATGCTTGGCGGATCAGACGAACCGTTGCTATGATAAGCGAAAAACGCTGAAGGAAGATATCTGACGTGGGTATGACGTCACTGCTGCCTGACTGACTGACTATCTTCATTTTAAAGGTCCGGGTTCAGCAATTAGTTAGTAGAGGACATCGAAAAAAAATTTCAAAGTCCCTACCTGACACAGAAAGTGCAACCCTGATAGGGCCCCGTGTGATAGGATCCCCGAGCACGCACGTTACTATAGCTGCTGTAGAGTGTCAGACGTCCTTGACGGCTGTCACAGTTCACGAAAACAGGTATACACCATCCAGCTACCTAAGGTCACTTCCAGTTGCATCTGTCCGTGCGCGGTAACATCCAATTCCCGTGCAACTACGACTGAAAAATATCCAACTTTCATTTTGCCGCACTGGTGAAGCCTGCACCGAGCCGCGACGTCCAGAGCGTCCAAAAAAGGTCCAGCGAATGGTGGCGGTAAGTCCAACATGATATGGTGTGGTCTTTTCACTTTTTGTGGTACAAATATTACTTTTGTTGGTAAGTATATTTCCAACAACAACAAACACCTATGCGCGTGTAGCTGACGTCGTGTTTACAAAGGGAAGGTACTCGTAAATATGTATTATCAGGGGACACCACTCTAATGACCACTTCCTTGTCAACAACAAGAAGCCCTAGCGATCGTAATGTTATGTGTGTTCTGGTGTACAGGACACTAATTTCGGGGGAAATGATGACTGAGGAAATAACAGCAGACGACAGTGGTGAGAAGTAGGCAGAATACATCGATGAACAAGACGAAGAATAGATTGGAAATCTTAGCCTCACTGTTCGTCTCTTCTGTAGTTACTATATATATACGTCACTATCTCTCTCTCTCTTGGCTTGACTTCGCGAACGAAGATTTTATAGGAGTTGCCCACGACGTCTGCAGGCTTGTTCGTGGCTGCGGAGGCCAATCCGAGACAGGCAGGTTCGACCGCAGTGGCTGCAGGGGAAGGTATGGCCGGGGTTCTGAGCTGCGGCATCTCTGTTTTTTTCTCCTATATAGTATATATTTTTCTCACTATAGTAACAGCCTGAAACTTTGTTTTTAAATTTTCTCTCCTTTATAAATAAGTGTAATAGTTTCTGGGCAATTTTCTATTACACATATTTGTGTTATATACATAATGAAATATGCGATATATTCTGAGCTCTGGTCTGATGTACATTTAGAAGTTTCCACTTTTAGTTGCGATTTGTTTTGGGGGTTCGTGGTGGTTGTCAAGTTTTTGTGTAAATATCTTCAGAACGCCACGCCATTTTCTAGTACAAGACCCGTGTGTGCATTACATAACTATACAAATACCAGTCATTTGATTCTTTTTCAGTGCCACACCAAATGAGCTCACAGAGCAGCAAGCAGCTAATGTGTTATTTCTGTGGATACATTTGTGAAGCTAGTACAAAGTGAAGGTGCATCAGTAATGGAACAACGCCCAATCTCATCACAATACATAACAGATAATCGCAGTGGCAAGGTAAGTTGTGAACCTAAAATGTGTGTGTGTGTGTGTGTGTGTGTGTGTGTGTGTGTGTGTGTGTGTGTGTGTGTGTGTGTGTGTGTGTGTGTATGCTTGGGACAAAATGTACAGCTGGCTTATATTTAGAACAAAATATACAGCTGTCTGAATAGAATTAAATATACAGCTGTCTGAATAAAAAACAAAATATACCTGCAGTTGTCTGAACACAGACAAAATGTTCAGCTGTCTGAATGAAAACAAATGTACAGCTGCTCGCTGTATGAAAACAACATCAGCAATTGTCTGGATGAGAATATAATCAACAGGTCTAGGTAAGGATAAAATAATTATACCACTATAATCAACCTAAAATATATTTGTTCACAAAATAACAGCACATTTCAGTGTGATGAAATAAAGCAATACATGTATGTGCATAATTCATTATGAAACTCACAATCAGGTATATAAGTGGTCTATTGTAAGTTGGCTTGCCACTGATACAATGTATTTCTCATATTTTCCTGAAACCACAAGCTTATGAACAGGAGAAATATGAGTGACAAAAACTTATACTATCATTCTTGTATACCAAAATATTTTATTGCTAGTTTTTCTGTGAATCATGTAAATACATGTATGTATATATTGCTCCATATCATAACACTCAAATGTGCTGCTATTTTGTGACTAAGCCATTTTTAGAAAGCCACACGTACATGCTATGTGCACACATGCCTATTTTCTGTATTTATTTCTTTTTCAACAGGTTTTGTCCATCCATGACTGTGTTTATGGTTTGTTTCTAGACAGCAGGGCTGCCACAAGGTCAGGTGACTTGAAACTGGTGAATGCACAGACTGGCATCGAGTTTCTGAAGACAGCAAGACCTGTCCGATAAGTTGTCACCGACAGAGTTCTACTGTAATCTCCTGCTACTTTCAGGTAATTATCAGTTTGGTGGCATTTGATTTTGAAGTATGGTACACCCGTGCGCTTGCACAAAATCATTTTTGTTTGTAAAAGTGTTATCACATCACACATAAAGTAGCTTATAGTGTCCTGGAAATATTGCTGTCACAACACTAAGTTATGATTTACATATGACTGCTACCTCCACACTGTAAGTATATTTACAAGTTGACAGTAAACATTATTATCATGGTGCCATGGTGGTTTTTCTCCCAAGTCTTCATAACAGCTAGTGCTAGCTACCGGTCAGTTTGCCACTCTGTAATGCATGTATCTTTTTTCCAGTATGAAATAGATTTGTATATTATTACTGACTTGATCGCAGCCACTGAAACATCTGGATCATTACTTTGATGTGTGGCACAAAGGCAAGCGAATTGCATAAAAGGTTTGAGTTGAGCTGTGTGTTTACATGGAGGATTATATCCTTGAGTGTATGCAGAACAAAAACACACGAAACTGTCCTGTCATCGAAATAACCTACTCAGTATAAACTGCTGCTGGTACATTTTCACTTTTGTGCTTTTTTTACTTTCAGGTTTTGCTTTATCTATTATATTGGCCATCTGTTTTCAGTTTCTTTGCTGCTGCCAAAGGCTAAACACCACTTGAAACAAGGGATAAAGCCTGTTATCAACCATCACCACACATTACGAGTGTCCTTGCCAGGCATGATCAAGGTATCATGTCTTATTTATGCACTTATTTTGACTTAGAGTTTAGATATGTTTCAGTCTCATCATTGAGTGTTTTGAGTGTTAGTCAAGGGGATGTATCTATGTGGCTGAAAATGAAATGGCCCCCCCAAAAACTTTCATTGGCTACAAAGGCTACACAATGCGCAACAGGCTTACCATCCTTGACTTCAACCACCAAGTATGCAAGCAGTATACCAAGATTAGCAACAGGCACTCTGTGGCATACCAGGTAGCACAGCAGAAATATGCATAGTACATGTATGTTACACACTTGTGCAATTTCTGGTACAAGTGCAGTATTGTACATGTCATTTTCAGTATCATTACAGTACATGTATTTGTAGAAATATACTATTTAGGATTGTGACACTGACCATGAAAACTAATTCTTTCTTATGGCAAGTCAGGTGCAGAATTCCTGTTCATGTGCACTGTTTACAGTATGTAGTTATAACAAGGATGAAAAATGAAAGCAGACATGTATGCAATTTATGAAGAAGAATGTCCAAATGTATTGAAAACAAAAAATGTCCAACATTTTGCTTTTACATTCAACTTTAATACTTTCTTGTATAGAGAGTACAAAGTGCACAATATGGAGTATATATTACATGCATGTGTCCATTTATTCATGTCCCAACTACTTGTACAAACAGATGTAAACAATCTCCATGACAGAAAGTAAATTTTAAAAGTTAATGAAAATGTTCTCTTCATTCTGTTTTTTCTCATCAAGGAATGTGCTCCGTGGCCTTGTATCCCCAATGCCTCACTGATGAGAAGCTCTCCAGTTTGTTACATTACCTACGCAGTACAGATGACAAGATTGAGCGACGAGTGGATGTGGTTTTTCAGCAGAAGTAAAGACTTGGAGGTTGGTTTCACACACATACACAACCAGATAGTGCCCTCAGGTAGTTTAGATTGGGGCTTAGAAACTGCCATCTGATTATGGCCACCTGACAAGAGCAACAGTGTTTGCTGTTGCCAAGCCCCATATGGCTCTCATGCCACAACTGAAAAAAATCTGTATGTAGAGTGTTGGTGATGTTTGATTGCTATTATAATGTGGGAATTTTATTTGCAAATGTGATGCTATAATTTTTGACGCTGCAAAATTTGACTTCGGTCTGCTTCTTACAAATATCTAGAAAAGTTGGTTCTTCTGTTAACTCGATCAGCTGGATCAAATTCAGTAGTTCTTGTTGTCCATTATTATTAGATGATTCCCACACAAACAGTAGGCCGGATTGTCTTCACTGGTCACGCGCTGATAAGGTGTCGCCTCTACTCCCACATTCGATATGGTCACCAGGGGCTGCTCATCGGTTGAGTGCATCTTTAGTCTTCCCCAGGGAAAAGTTGGTTATGTTGGCCTGAAAACATATTCATATAATATCATGTTACCAAGCAGCATTGCAAAGCTACAATGTCTTTTATTATTAGAACAAAACTGTATAAATCGTTTGACCATCACCGAGACAAAGAAATTGTTTGTAAAAGTTATTTTGCAAATCTGTCTTGTATGGAGTTTATTGATTACACTGGCTGTGATTGATTCATTACGGTTGGTTTCATGTTGAGTAGATTATACTGGCTGATACCCGGTAGCCAAGTAAACTCATCTAGAACAGTGTTTGCAGTACATCTTCACATGTACTAACTGACCTTTGTTCTTGTCTTGCAGCTGCCTGCTGAGAGCAAGTTGGGGCACACTGCACTGCATCAGGCTGTTTGCTGTTCCAAAGTTTCTGTGTGACATTGCTGCTAACGCCCCTGCAGTTTGGTGACATGTTTGACACTGGCCAGTCTGTTGTCTCTTCACTGGTTGGACCTGTCCATGAAGGCTGTCTGTCTGCTGTGGAATCATGGCAATATTAGCATTTTGGTGGATAGCAAAATTTAGCATATGATGATAGAACTATATTGCCATATGTAACATTACATTAGGAAATCGTTGCGGTATATATATATATATATATATATATATATATATATATATATATATATATATATATATATATATATATATATATATATGCCTGCATGTGTACCCGCCCCCTCCAGCCCCCCCCCCCCTCTCCCTCACTTACCAAAACACAGTGACCAAGTTTGAATGACAGCATCATAAGCAAAATATACCATGCATATAATTCAATGACATCACTGAAATTGTTTCTTTATAATTAAAATGGTTGTCTCTGTTCTGTTTGTGTTTTTGCCTCATGTATTATTACAGTTATATATGGTGCAGGAAGTAAAAGTGCACATGTATGTTGTTCTGTAGAGAAGAACCCTATGAGGAAAGAACGTCGCTTAGAAATGACAGTTACAACACAATTTATTACTAGATAATATGAATAAAATTGTGTTGTAGCTGTCTTTTCTAAGCGTCTTTCTTTTTTTCGTTGAGTTCGTCTCTGCATTACACACGCTTCGCAGTCACCATTTTGATCTGGACTATGTGGTTCTGTAGGGTACATAGACTACTTGGTCTTGTTGAGGATAGACATACTCATTTCATAAAAAAAATCAGCTGTATTTTTAGGAATTATGACAATCATGGTAATTGTGTTTTATTTATGTATACACTTATTGATGTAAACCTGCCTGTCCCGGATTGGCCTCCGCAGCCACGAAAATGCCTGCAGACGACGTGGGCAAGCCCTATAGAATCTTCGTTCGTGAAGTCAAGCCAAGAGACACTTATTGATGTACTTGACGATTTTGGTAAACTCATAAGAGAAGCCTCACAATGAAAGGCATTTTTAACAGTTTCACTCAGTACAGATATAAACAAATAAACCATACGTTGAAGTGTATTTGAAAACAATGTTTTTGTCACAAAATGAAGATCAAGTGAGATATACCTCTTGCTGTTGTGAACTGATATATTTCCTTGATATTTATTTTTGCGGGTTGAGTCATTTCAGTTTTCTGATAGAGAACATTGCTATATGGAGTAATCAGAAATAAATCCCACATGGTTTGCTGTCAGTGCAAACATAGATAAACTATGAATGAAATATATTGTGGTTAGAATACCAATTACATAATATATATATATCTGTTTCCTAACATTTATTTCATATCTCATAACCATAGCACGAGGTGAAAGAAACCTAATGCTCCAGCCGAAGGGGTGCATGCCTGCATGATGCCAGCTTGCTTTCATCTGCTTCCTAAAGTCAATCGGGCAGGGGGGGGGGGGGGGGGGGGAAGAATTCGCACAACCCCCCAAAAATGGAAAAATTAGTAACATTTAAATTAATTTGGGTCGAGGGCATAAACAGACATAATTATATGGTCTTGTCAAAAAAATGTATACATTATTGGGATGGCGAAGGCCGGAACCATCTGCTGCGGCCCTGTATCTAATTATTTTGAAACTTGCCTCTCGTTTGCTCGTGCACCCTTTAGCTTGTAGTTGGTGTATCGGTGTTTGCTGTCAGGCACCTGCATGAGGTATGCATTGGGCAGGGTGCATTGCGTGTGCATAGACAGCAGTTGGTCTGGGGAGAAAATATTATCACTGAACTCATCAAGTTTGCAGACGGTAATTATCTTTTGTGATACAAAAAAAAAAAAAAAAAAAAAACAAGATGAGAAGTAAACGACAAAGCAAAATATTACCTAGTGCTTAGATTCTTATAATGGAATCAAATTTTATGTCCGTGTAACACACACGAACAGGCACAATCACATCAATGGGTGACCGTCTTCACTCCTAGAAGCTGATTCAGCTTTTCAAAATCCCGAAAAGCTGAATTTCAGCTGTTTGGTTCAGACAGAACAGGCCTTCAGCCAGCCTGTTCCAAATGCAAAAGTCATACATTCTCATGAGCCCCTGCATCCGCAGGAGCTCATGGGAATGTATATCGCTTGCTGGCCATGGATTTATGGGGCATATTTATGTCCCGTTTACATTCATTTCATATTCTCGCACTGTCACCCATGCACATCACATTGTTGCATGATGACCTGTAAATTATCTCCCAGGCTTTTGTGAAAAATAAAATCGTTTTGAGGTGGGCGTTTGCGCGTTGCTTAGCACGGGAGTGCTGTCCCTTACACACACATTATCTAGTAGCTTCCCTTCGTAAAAATGGCGACTACCATAAAGACTTGTTGTTTGCAAACGCTTTCGAGGAAACCTTGTTTTGGATAAATGCGAGCACATAAGAAATGAGAAGACCACGATATAGCATGTTCGACGTACCGTCACCATTCCCTGGGCCATTTTTGGACGCTGTGGACGTCGCTCAGTGCTTCCCAGTACCGGCCCAGAAGTGAAAGTTGGATAGTCATCTTTCGTTGTTGTTGCACGAGAATTGTGGGTGTTACCGTGTACGGACAGATGCAACTGGAAGTGACCTTTGGCAGCTGAGTGGCGTATACCTGTTTGCATGAACTGTGACAGCCGTCAAGGACGTCTGACACTCTACAGCAGCTATAGTAACGTGAATGTTCGGGGATCCCATCTGATGAGGCCCTGTCAGGGTTGCACTTCAAGTCAGGTCAGTAGGGACTTCGAAATTTTTTTTCGCTGTCCTCAACTGGCTAATTGCTGAACCAGGACCTTTAATGTCCCACTGGCACAAAATGTGATCGGGGACTCAGCTGCCTGACGTTCGTTAACTACTTAAAAATAGTTAGGTTCGGTGAAGTGACGGTTGATAACCAGAAACGTACACAACACTCCGAACATCTCCAAGAGGCATAGATCCTCATGAGCCTTACGGGCTCATGAGGATCTATGCCTCTTGGAGATGTTCGGGGTGTTGTCTGTTCTTCTTTTACACAGGCACCGGTTTCCCGCCGTGACATCGCTCTCGTTCGTTGTTGGGAGTCGTTTCAGTGTTGCAAACGGATGACCTCACTCCTGCCTTAACGAGCGAAGCCCACGTGCAAGTGGCATAGATCCTCATGCGCACCAGCAACTGCAGGAACGCATGAGCATCTATGTGCTTGCTGGCAACATTGGTGTCTGTGTACCTCGGGCAGACGTGCAAGTCTTTGAGCCTGCGAACGCGATCAGATAAACACGTACGACTATTTTCTTTCTTTCTGTCATCCCCCCTTATGGTTGAAGGGAAACAACTTCTGTTAATTCGATTTAGAAACCATTTGTCTATAAGACGTTACTTCCCGTTTTTAAAAAGCTACTTAAGAAATGCTTTTGTTTTCGAATTTACATGAGCAACTAAAGGTCTATTTAAGCGGTTTCTATGATCAAAATGGCGGAAAAAAGGCTGGGTACAATTTCTTGGTATATTGCAACAAAATATTTCGGTAAGTTCTTTTTCTTTTGGTGCATAAAAGTTATATCATTAGAACGTTGAAATAATGAAGTTTTTACTGATGATTAATTATGTGTAGCATTCTTGTGCATTAAAAACTGATTTTTTTTGGGGGGACAATACCCCCAAAACGTGCGTCTCCAAAGAGTTTAACAGACAGTGAATCCGCAGTGGTTTGAGAGATATATTATTCGTGTTTAGACGCCGGCAGTGACGTTAATCAGAGGAGTAAACCAGGGATCTATGAGGATTATGCCTCTTACTGAAACCGCTTTTGTATCTATGCTCCTTTGTTGTGTGGGGAACTTTGACTAGATTTACGTATAAACCTCTTCATAGGCAGTCTCGTTACCGCAGACTGTTTTTGAAATCATTTAAAATTTAATGAGTTGAATATGCCCAGCCCTCACAGAAAGATGGTCTAATGTAGTTCCCGCAAGAGACATAGATCCCCATGAGCCTTCGCAACTACCGGGGCTCATGAGCATCTGTACCTCATGCAGTTGGATGGTGTTCAATATTCCTCGGCAGTGGGCAGCAATCACCTTTCTCTAAACCCTCTCAATGGCAGCCCACGCTGATTATGTTTCTGAAATCTTCGTTTATTTAAGCCCCCCCCCCCTCCCCCCCCCCCACACCCTCACCCCCCCCTACCCTCCCCCCCCCCAAAAAAAAAATAAAATAAATAAAAATAAAAATAAAAATAAATAAATAAATAAATAGAATTAAATAAATAATTAAATAAATAATAAATAAATAAATAAATAAATAAATAATTTTACCAAAATTAAATAAAATAAATAAATAAATATAAAATAAATTTTAAAAAAATACTAATAATAAAGTTTAAAAAATATAATAAACAGCTGTCCGAAGAACACGGATTCAAAGTCGTGTCAGCAAGAGGTATAGATCCTCATGAGCCCCGCATCGGCGCGGAGTTGGTTTGTGTTCAGATTTCCTATGCACTGAAAGGTTTTTTAAGGAAAACAGAGACTAAATTACGCCTTATCTCCCGTGACGCAAATAAATAAAGAGTGTTCAGCTCATGGTGGAACTCAGAACGACGGGTTTAATTTGGCTAGCTGGAGGTCAGATACAAACAAAATTCAATTATACAACGACTGTTTTAAAAGGGAAAGAAGTACCCAACGGAGAAAGAAACACGCTTAGAAAAGACGGGTACAACACAATTGTGTTGTACGCGTCTTTTCTAAGCGTGTTTCTTTCCGCGTTGGTGTGTTGTACCCGTCTTTTCTAAGCGTGTTTCTTTCTCCGTTGGGTACTTCTTTGCATTTTACACGCTTGGCAGTCACCTTTTTGGTCTGGATTGTTTTAAAAAGGGTTTAACCTCAGAGTCGCCATATTTGCGAAGTAGCGCTCCGCCGCAGTTGGATCGGCGCTCTAACTTTACCCCGCCGCAGTGATTGCTCGTTATCTGGCATTGCCACGCTGACGGTCTTCGTGAGCGGCGGTGTTTGCAAATAAAACGTGAAGTGAAACAGCCTTGTGGCACATGGTCGGCACTAAAATGCGCGAGAGTTGCATACAGCCGTGTTTCTTTAACTCTTTCAGTCCCGACACACCACAGCAAGATAAGGATCGAGCATGATAGTTCAAGGGTGGTGCCAGAATAGCTTGGCGCCCATTGGCGCCAAGCTATTCTGGCACCACCCTTGAACTATCATGCTTGATCTGTCTCTACAATTGTAATACAGTCCTTCGGAGGGCAACTTCAAAATTTGCGGATTTCGGTTATACAAGTTTAGTCCCTTCAGTGTGCGTGCCCGTGAATTCTGAAATTCAAAAACAAGCCAATAGGACCTGTCAAAGAGAACATGGAAGTAGATGAGGGTCAGCATGAAGCTTAGAACCTGACGAACCCCACGTCTGCAAGGCCTCAAAGGTTCTGTGTAGTCCTGCGCTAGATTGGTGTTCTCTTGATACTGAATCCACACCAGAAAGGTGACTGCCAAGCGTGTACAATGCAGAGAATAACCCAACGAAGAAAGAAGCACGCTTAGAAAAGGCTGTTATACAACACAATTTATTGATATTTCGTGTAAAAACCTTTCCTTTTTTTTGGAAAATAGACAAACAAAGACGCACCCATACGGCATAGATAAGTAGCGAAGTTTATTCTTGTTTGTTTGTCTATTTTGTTGTAAAATAAAATGTTGTCAAAATAATTCTTCCTACAATACTTTTGGTATGTTTGTTGATATGTGTGCTGTCGCTAAATGAGAACAAAGATTTTTGAGAATGCAGTCTACAAGGAGTTTGAAAGCTTTTGTACACAGGATGATGCTGAATCACATGGTAATTACCTGTGATAGCTTTTACAAACCAAGAGGTAAAAGACATAAACAAGTCAAACGAGTATGAAATAGATTCATTCATTCTGCGTGTGTGTGTGCGTGCGTGTGTGTGTGTGTGTGTGTGTGTGTGTGTGTGTGTGTGTGATGGTGTGTGTGTGTTGTGTGTGTGTGTGTGTGTGTGTGTGTGTGTGTGATTACTTTCATTGTTCATTTCATTGTCTCCTTGTTGATTATTGAATTTTTTTGTGCTCTGTGTTGATGATGTAAATACAAGTGAATGGATCGATGTTTAGCCCCTTCTCTGGTAACAAAACTGAATAGGCATATATTGTGCGACTGCGGGGGCTCATGAGGATCTATACCTCTTGATGAAACCACTTTGTATCTATGTTCCGTGCACGTCTGGGGATCTTCCTTGCACGTCTAGGGATCTTTCTTGCACGTCTGGGGATCATCCTTGCACGTCTGGGGATCTTCCTTGCACGTCCGAGGATCCTCCTTGCACGTCTAGGGATCCTCGTTGCACGTCTGGGGATCATTCCTGCACGTCGAGGGATCTTCCTTGCAAACCTGGGGATCTTCCTTGCACGTCTGGGGATCTTCTTTCTAAATCTGAGGATCTTCCTTGCACGTCTGGGGATCTTCCTTGCAAATCTGGGGATCTTTCTTGCACATTTCAGGATATTTCTTGCACGTCTTGGGATCTTTTAGCACGTCTGGGGATCTTTATTGCACGTCTTAGGATCTTTCTTGCACATCTGGGGATCTTTCTTGCACATCTGGGAACCTTTATTGCACGTCTGAGGATCTTTCTTGCACATCTGGGGATCTCCCGTGCACGTCTAGGGATATTTATTGCACGTCTGGGGATCTGTATTGCACGTCTGGGGATCTTTCATGCACATCTGGGGATCTTTCTTGCACATATGGGGATCTTCATTGCACGTCGGGGGGCCTTTCTTGCACATCTGGGGAATTTCTTGCACGTCTGGGGATCTTTACTGCACGTCTGGGGATCTTTATTGCACGCATAGGGATCTTTATTGCACATCTGGGGATCTTTATTGAACGTCTGGGATCTCTCTTGCACGACTGGGGATCTTTCTTGCACATCTGGGGATCTTTCTTGCATATCTAAGGATCTTTCTTGCATATAAGGGAATCTTTCTTGCACATCTGGGGACCTTTATTTACCGTTCGGGGGATCTTTCTTGCACATCTGGGGATCTTTCTTGCACGTATAGGGATCTTTATTGCACGTCTGGGGATCTTTATTGCACGTCTGTGGATCTTTCTTGTGCATCTTGGGATCTTTCTTGCACGTATGGGGATCTTCATTGCACGTTTGGGGATCTTTATTGCACGTCTTTGGATCTTTCTTGCTCGCCTCGTGGATCTTTATTGCACGTCTGTGGATCTTTATTACACGTCTGGGGATCTTTAGTACACGTCTGGGGATCTTTATTGCACGTCTGGGGATCTTTATTGCACGTCTGGAGATCTTTATTGCACGTCTTGGGATCTTTCTTGCACATCTGGGGATCTTTCTTGCACATCTGAGGATCTTCATTGCACGTCTGGGGATCTTCATTGCACGCCTGGGGATCTTCATTGCACGTCTGTGGATCTTCATTGCACGTCTGGGGGATCTTCATTGCATGTCTGGGGATCTTTGAAGCTGAATTGACATTGACGTCAGTGCGTCCACTGGTTGTCAAGCGATTCATCGATACGGATGAATGATGAGGATCGTCCAATAACCTCCAGATGAAATCACTTTCGATGTTAACTCATACAGGGCGCCCCGCATCAAGAGCTGCATTTTAAAGTATTGTTGGGCTGGGGAGAAGAGGGAGTGGTGTCGGTGTCCAAAAGACCCTTGTAACCCCCCTCAGCTCCCCCCAACCCCCCCCCCCCGCCCCCCTCGACAAAAAAGAACGCTTCCGATCCTACACCCAAAGTGTTAAAACTAACCTGTTGTGCATGCAGCCAACGGTACAGTTAACACCACCCTTGGCTGCATGCACAATGGGCTAGTTTGAAGTTTTTATTTTTAACTCATAATGATCAATAAAAGCTATATGTAATTTATTTCTTTTGCAAACGTGCATAAACATCATAGAAAAAAATGTGAATGATTCTCATCACCTCGCTGTGCATGACTGGTGAAGAGGATAAAAGGTATGATTCAAGTTCATCAGTGCAGCATGAGCGATTCGCTGGCGTTTGGTTAGACAGATACATTTATATAAATTAATCATGAGGCACACGCACAGGCATAATTCTCATGATTAATCGGCATCAGAGCTGCATATAATTATGGAACAAAAATAAAGTCGATTATCATCAGTAATTTCAAGCACAGCCACCAAAAGCAACGCAAAGAAATAAAAATAATATCACTTGCAAGCGTGTCCTTGACATGTCAGTTCAGTGAGGTTACGTCTACCCCGAACGACTCCCAACAACGAGAGAAATCAAATTCACTCCAACCACCTCCATGAGGCACAGATCTCTGGGCTCATGAGAACCTATGCCTCTTGGAGATGTTTGGAGTGACGTCTATGCTTGTGGTGCGACCTGGAGTGTTGTCCGTGCTGATGGTACAAGTTGGTTATCCGCCATCATGTTGCTCACGTTAGTTGTTGGCAGTCGTTGGTTGCAAACGAAACCTCACCGCTCATTGTTAAAGTTCATGGTAATAGCTCAAGGTAATCCCTCATGGTAATAGCTCAAGGTAATCGCTCATGGTAATAGCTCATGGTAATAGCTCAAGGTAATAGCTCATGGTAATAGGTCATGGTAATAGGTCATGGTAATAGCTCATGGTAATCACTCATGGTAATAGCTCAAGGTAATAGCTCAAGGTAATAGCTCAAGGTAATAGCTCATGGTAATAGCTCATGGTAATAGCTCATGGTAATAGCTCATGGTAATAGCTCATGGTAATAGCTCAAGGTAATAGCTCATGGTAATAGCTCATGGTAATAGCTCATGGTAATAGCTCATGGTAATAGCTCATGGTAATAGCTCATGGTAATAGCTCATGGTAATAGCTCATGGTAATAGCACGCTGCCGCGAAAACGATGAACACCACACTATTGCAATAGGCATAGATCCTCATGCGCCCCCGCAATTGCGGGGGCGCATGAGGATCTATGCCACTTGAATACACCACTATGTATCTATCGTTCATGGGACACCTGGAGCTCTTTCGCGTTCAACTGGTCCAGATTTCTGTCGTACAGTGCGCGTACAATGGCAGTGAAGGAGTCAGGACTTGAACGATCAGCCTCAGGGTGAGAAACAGGCATACACCGAAACACAGGACACCTAAGGAGTCAGGACTTGAACGATCAGCCTCATGGTGAGAAACAGGCATACACCGAAACACAGGACACCTAAGGAGTCAGGACTTGAACGATCAGCCTCAGGGTGAGAAACAGGCATACACCGAAACACAGGACACCTAAGGAGTCAGGACTTGAACGATCAGCCTCATGGTGAGAAACAGGCATACACCGAAACACAGGACACCTAAGGAGTCAGGACTTGAACGATCAGCCTCAGGGTGAGAAACAGGCATACACCGAAACACAGGACACCTAAGGAGTCAGGACTTGAACGATCAGCCTCAGGGTGAGAAACAGGCATACACCGAAACAATGGACACCTAAGGAGTCAGGACTTGAACGATCAGCCTCAGGGTGAGAAACAGGCATACACCGAAACACAGGACACCTAAGGAGTCAGGACTTGAACGATCAGCCTCAGGGTGAGAAACAGGCATACACCGAAACAATGGACACCTAAGGAGTCAGGACTTGAACGATCAGCCTCAGGGTGAGAAACAGGCATACACCGAAACAATGGACACCTAAGGAGTCAGGAAGTGAACGATCAGCCTCAGGGTGAGAAACAGGCATACACCGAAACAATGGACACCTAAGGAGTCAGGACTTGAACGATCAGCCTCAGGGTGAGAAACAGGCATACACCGAAACACAGGACACCTAAGGAGTCAGGACTTGAACGATCAGCCTCAGGGTGAGAAACAGGCATACACCGAAACAAAGGACACCTAAGGAGTCAGGACTTGAACGATCAGCCTCAAGGTGAGAAACAGGCATACACCGAAACACAGGACACCTCCTCAACCAACCAAAGGAAGCTCCTCCCTTACAACACAAAGCACACTATGAAATTCGTAGGCAGCGCTAAAGGGATATGAAGACAGTAAATTCAGACCAAAACACAGTCCGAACTTCTGGTGGTTGGGGCGACACGTACACGCGTAATTCTACGCAACGTCTAATTAGATATGTACATAATTTCATAGTAATAATTTCACTTCCTCAAGTTAAGGCAAGGGTTGTCTCCATACACAGAATCGCGATAGCATCTCTCAGAGGAATGTAGCCACGCCCACAGGTGACGTCAACAAGACTGATTCTGTCGACAGGACGAAAACAAAACAAACACAAAACACAAAACTTGCAACGTAACGAAACCGTGTGACCTCAGTGTGTGGAGAACACTCAAGGCCACGCCGCGTCAGGTTAGGGCACTCCAAATTTTGAAGTCGCAGGCTGAGTAACGAGTATTCTTCCGCCATGCTACACATGCAATAGACATTTGTTCGTACGTTTGTTCACTCGTTTGTTCGTTCATTTGTTCCCCCCACCCACCCACCCCACCCCACCCCACTCGACCCGACCACGTTAATTCTACATTAGGTTCCACTCCACACCCTACAAGAACAAGACTTTTACATGGGAAACCCCCTACCATTTGTAATAGTCTTACCGCGCTGAGCTTGCTGCGATAGCCTGGTGCACCTGTAGCTGGTTCACAAACTAGAGTGTGTGGTTGTTCGCCAAAACTGAACCACATATTCCATATCTGAATGGCCGAAGCTCACTTCCTACACGCAGAAAGGCCGCGCACAATCCGAAAAATAACGCATTTTACCATTATCTATTTCGAAATAAGAAGTTCAGTTCGCGCAGAGTATGTGAGAGAGATTTACATGCCGAAAATACCAAACAAATGAGAGGGAAACAACTTCACGTTTGCACTGTAATGTAGATTTCGGTTTATCGATACTAAGTTCAAATTACTTTCGTATTACACTTTGTTGTTAATACTTTCAAATGTTGCAAGTTAATTTTGATCTTAGTTTTGTTGCTGTGCAAAATAGACATTTGTACGAATTTTATTTGTTGATTCAACTGTTGAGCAGGAGTTACTGTGTAATATTTACGAAAATAAATGCGTCGCTCCTGTTCAAAAGATGTCTTCCGACTTACATCGCTATTTTTAGGTTGCGAAATGTTCTATAAAACATCGAATACGATCATTTCTTGACAGACCGAGCAGCTGACACTTCTGCAACTATTTGATCCATAGTCACCGAGCGCGTTCCACGTTCAGTGACTATGGAAGAAACACTCACAAACCAGATAGGCGAGGCTATGGATGAAACAGTCGCAGAAGTGTCAGTCGCTCGGTCTGTCTAGAAATGATAGTGAACGAACACTCCACTTTTATGCTATAATGTACCACGACTGCATACCCCAACCCCCTCTCAACGTCCGTACCCCAACTCCCGTTACATAGCCCTCCTCCTCTCCGCACCACCACCTCCACTCTCAACCCTCCCCCTTCCCTCCCCCCTCCCCCAATTTTATCAAAGCCTGTACCATTGCCCCGGCAATATTTACTAGCCGTCACGGACAAGTGTTGTGGTGAACACATAGATTAGGAACAAGACACCGGGACTCGCTCACACGTAATCAACAACTAGCTGTCAATCAATACACCATCCACTCATAGCCAAGATCAGTTTCACACAATTCAAACTCAACTCTCAGCCACAAACTTCGCTTTTATGACACTGTGTGATTCTCTCAAATTTGCCCACTGAAACTAAGTCTGACCTTCGCAAGAGACATAGAATTTCATGAGCCCCCGCAGGATTGCGGGGCTCATGAGATTGTACGCCTCTTGCGGTTTTTCTCTGCAGCTTTTGTTCCTCGATAAAAATTATTTATAAACAACAACAGCAACAACAACAACAACAAACAACAAAAACAGTCATTGTACTTTTTTGCCCACTCTAAACTTCGTTACTGAACGTCTTAACTTTTCGTTAGATATACACCATCATGTGTTTCAGCAGTTGCAAGGGGTCACATAATTTATGAGAATTAAAGCCTCTTGCTAACGTCATTTAAATCCTGGTCTCTCTAGTGGAACAGGTCAGCGGCGCGGGAACGAATTCAATGTTATTTGAATTATAATGAGAGCCTGACAGCTGCGACATCACACACTGGTCAACACCTACTCATTTTGTTGATTTGAACAATATCTCAATGTCAATCTTCAGGAGAAAATATTTAAGCATTTATGAAAATGCCCGTACTTTTCTTGGGTTACCAAATCGTGCTTAAACCCACTACTTCCAAGAACACCATGACCACGATCCAACCGCAACAGGAATAGATCCTCATTTGTCCACGCAGTCGCGGGGACTCATGAGGATCTATTCCTCTTGCTGACACCATTTTGTATCTACGTGGCTTTGAGGGCTGGGGCAGTCCCTGAATAATTATTTATACAACACAGATTTTAGACACACAGTCTGCGTCCATCGGCTGTGAAAGGGTTCGTTTTGGCAGCTCACGTTAAATGTTTGCTACCTCCGATCTGTGGAGAAAACTAGAGAGACGGCAGCTGTGACTTTAAAAAATAAAATCAGCTTACGTAACAGATACGGCGTGTCTTTTCCCTCTTGATCGTTATTGTAGACAACAGGAGGCAAATTCTGATAAAGAGTGGTGGTATTTTGTATTCGTCAAGGTCCATTGGACAAAAATCAACTTTAATCCCTTCTCTTCCGCTGGGCGCATATTCTATTTCTACACCTAAAACTGAGGTGTCTGCGAAGGGGTGTAAAATGCAGATAATAACCCAACGAAGAAAGAAGCACGCTTAGAAAAGACAGTTGTAACTTTGTTTTCTCAACACGATTTTTTTTTCTTTTTCTCGTTATGTTGTTTTCTTCTGATTTGTTGCCGAGATCTGTTGTCATTCAACGACCAACAGCAACAACCGTCTTATGGACATGGATTCAAAGTGGTGTCAGCAAGAGGTATAGATCCTCATGAGCCCCCGCAGTTGCGGGGGCTCATGAGGATCTATACCTCTTGCAGTTAGGTGGTGTTCGATTTTTCTCAGCAGCGCAGATATTAAGAGCTGGGGCTATCTATACCTCAGCCGGGAATCGTCATGCGTCACTGATACACGCACGCACGCACACACGCACGCACGCACCGTACGCAACTACGCATTGTGCACGCGAACGCGTGAATGTTTGTGATGTATAATGGTCAATTCGGTTAGGTAGGGAGTTGATGGAGGCAACCAGTGTGGCTCAGTATTTGAAAGGCAAGTATGATGCGCAGGTCCAGTAAATTACCTGTGGGTCTGCAAACCGTGAATTCAGGGTTTGATCCTTTGGCTGTCCATATCGCTTTTTGTCGAAGTTTATTCCTCCAGGAATAACAGTGCAATGGACAGCCAAAGATATTTTTGCCGTCCGGCCGCATCTTGCAAGCGTTCTGTCATCGCCGACGTCGTCAGGCCCGACCATGTCACGATAGCTGCAAGGGTTTCAAGTCCTAAGCGTTGCATTCACAATGTAACAGACGATTTCTAAATTTAGATTAATAGCCCGGACAAACACACAATATCGCGCACTGTGTTTGTCCTGGCGACACCGCATGTTTGTCCGGGCTTTTAATCCACTGTTTTCGTCGAAACACGTTCAATTTTTACCTACTTCAGATTTCCCAACAACATCTATTCACAAAATGTGATTTGACAGTGTCTATAAGTATAGTATACTGTTATGAGTGCTAATGCTTGACAGTGTCTAATAGTATAGTTTGCTGTTATGAGTGCTAATGTTTGACAGTGTCTAATAGTATAGTTTGCTGTTATGAGTGCTAATGTTTGACAGTGTCTGCAGGTATAGTTTTCTGCTGTGAGTGCTCATGTGAGTGCTAATGTTTGACAGTGTCTGCAGGTATAGTATACTGCTGTGAGTGCTCATGTTTGACAGTGTATGCAGATATAGTATACTGCTGTGAGTGCTCATGTTTGACAGTGTATGCAGATATAGTATACTGCTGTGAGTGCTCATGTTTGACAGTGTATGCAGATAAAGTATACTGCTGTGAGTGCTCATGTTTGACAGTGTATGCAGATATAGTATACTGCTGTGAGTGCTCATGTTTGACAGTGTCTGCAGGTAGAGTATACTGCTGTGAGTGCTCATGTTTGACAGTGTATGCAGATATAGTATACTGCTGTGAGTGCTCGTGTTTGACAGTGTATGCAGATATAATATACTGCTGTGAGTGCTCATGTTTGACAGTGTCTGCAGGTATAGTATACTGCTGTGAGTGCTCATGTTTGACAGTGTCTGCAGGTATACGTATACTGCGTTGAATGCTAATGTTTCTGTGACTTTTCATAGAGTATATACTGATCAACAAAAGAAACACGAAGTAGCCCTTTCAAATCACATTTAATCCAACATTTGAAAGTCGATTTCGGACAAACCATACAACTGATGTTATCGACATTTTAGGAATGAAATCATGGACACCAGCGTAATCAGTGTGAAGTTTATTCTGTATCTGGAGCAAGCATGACACAGCACAATGTCAATATACCGTGTGACCTCCATTGGCGTTGATGGCGGCTTGGCAGCGTCGGCGCTTAGAGTGCATCAGGCGGTTGCCAGCTGCCCTTGGGATGTTGTTCCAGGCCTGGACAATGGTATTCTCCAGTTCTGCGCCTGTCGTTGGTCTGCTGCGTACAGCGTTGACCTCCCTTTGCAGTTGGTCCCAGAGATGTTTGATGGGATTGAGGTCCGGGCTGATGGCAGGCCAGGGCATGACTGGGATGTTGTGCTCCTGCAAGAAGTGCTGGGTGATACGTGCAGTGTGTGTACGCGCATTATCTTGCTGCAAGATGAAGTTTATGCGTCCCTGAGAAAATGGCAGGACATATGGGTGTAGTACTTGGTTAATGTGGCGCTGAGCTGTGATGCCATTTTCGCGATATGGAACGAGTCCTCGATAGAACACAGGTCCTAGTGTCTGGTTCAGGGTAATCCCACCCCAAATCATAAAGCTTGGCCCGCTCCAGGCATTGTTCTTCCGCGCACAGCCATCAGCATAGCGTTCACCCCTTCTCCGCCACACTTTTATGCGCCCATCTGCATGACTGATGCAGTAGCGGCTCTCATCCGTGAACAGGACGTTCTGCCACTGTCGCCAGGTCCAGTAGACATGAGTCTGTGACCACTGTAGGCGTGCACGGCGATGAGGGGCAGTAAGAACAGGTCCACCGGCTGGACGGCGGTTGTGCAGATTATGCCCCTCTAGACGTCGTCGCACTGTCTGGCCACTGATGGGTGCCTGGTGGTTGCCGATAACTTCACTTGCTGTTTCCTCGGTCGGTTGAAAGCAATTTCGCACGTGAGCCCGGAAAATGTGGCGGTCTTGCCGTGGAGTTGTCACACGTGGTCGTCCGCTTCGGTAAGCGTCAGCAGAAGACCCGTTGGCATGATAGCGTTGCTACAGCATGTAAATGGTCGAAATGTGACATCTAAAGGCCACTGCCACAGCTTGTGGATATTCTCCGGCTTTCAATCGCCCAAGAGCTCGTTCTCGTTGGGGCCGGGAGCACTAAGTCTTGGCATGGTTGATGCGGCAACGGCAAAAGTGACATAAGGCGTAACACTGCTGATTTTATTTATTGCCTTGCATTGCTGAACACAGTTCATGGCCCAACATCACTCTGCAGTGTACGCACGTGCGTGGAAAGCATACGCCGTGCGTCATAACCAATACGTGTACCGCATGCTCAGGGAGGGTAACACGGTTACTACAGTACCGTGACTGCATCCTTACATGTTGTTGCTCGTACACTGGCTATCAAAAATAGTATAACTTGTATTTTCGTGGATTTATCATATAAATACAACATATACTCAAATTTCGCTTTTCTTTTGTTGATCAGTATATTACACCGGTCCGGTCGCGGGATCATTGCTGCTCCGGAGCTCGCATTCACATTCTCACATCTTACACTCCACATATAAACATGGATAAACAATCACTCCACAAGGCCAGGCTAATATGCCACTACCCTTAAATTATCATGGTCGGTCCATATCCACCAACCGGGATATAGCTCTTTTGTGACACCTCCAAAAGTTGGGAGATACGGCAGTGGTGTAAATGGGGTAAACAACTAAACAAACAAAACACGATGACGATGTTTTCACACCATTATGTCGTCCTTCCTCCCCCCACACCCCAACCCCTTCCCCAACCCCATTCTTCTCCGCAACCAGCTTTACCTTCCCCCTTACGGATGACCTTCTCTCTAATACCTGTTCCTGCCCCCCACCCCCCTTCCCCCTCCCCACACACATCCCACCCCAGTCCCACTCAAAGACCCCGACCGAACTGCCATCCTATCAACACAATCATGCGTACGTGATACAACAATGCCGTGTTGACGTAAATGAGTGATGTGACGTGAAACTGATTCGTGTAAGGACGAAGCGTTATGTAGATTGTGCCTGCAGTTGATGGAATAGTGAAGCTGAAGCTGTTAAGTAGACTGTCTGCAGTTGATGGAATAGTGTAGATGGAAACATGGAGGCACAGCACTGCACAACAAGCTCCATGACCTCTTTCTCTGCTGCTGGGAGGAAAGAACACTACCAAAGGATCTCCGTGATGCTGTCGTTATCACCCTGTACAAGAACAAAGGCGAGAAGTCAGACTGTTCCAACTATCAGGGAATTACCCTGCTGTCCATTGCTGGGAAAATTCTTGCAAGGCTGCTCCTGAATCGGCTGGTACCTGCCATCGCTGAAGACCACCTCCCAGAGGGCCAGTGTGGCTTCAGAGCAAACAGGAGCACCACCGATATGGTCTTTGTGCTGAGACAGCTACAGGAGAAGTGCCGCGAGCAGAACAAAGGGCTGTACGTAACATTTGTCGATCTAACAAAAGCGTTCGACACTGTGAGCAGGCAAGGCATGTGGCAGATCCTGGAGCGACTTGGCTGTCCCCCAAAGTTCCTCAGCATGATTGTCCAGCTACACGAGGACCAGCAAAGCCAGGTCAGACTCAACAATGTTCTATCAGAACCATTCCCTATTCTCAATGGCGTAAAGCAGGGCTGCGTGCTGGCACCGACCCTCATCACCATCTTTTTTAGCATGATGTTGAAGCAGGCCACAGTAGACCTCGAAGATGACGATGCAGTGTACATCAGGTATCGTCTCGATGGCAGCCTGTTCAACCTCAGAGGACTGCAGGCCCACACGAAAACACTAGACCAACTGATTCGTGAGCGGCTTTTTGCTGATGACGCTGCCCTCGTTGCACACACAGAGAGAGCCCTGCAGCGCATCACGTCTTGCTTTGCAGATGCTGCCCAGCTCTTTGGACTCGAGGTCAGTCTGAAAAAGACAGAGGTCCTCCATCAGCCGGTACCCAAGACAGTATCGCCCTCCTCACATCACCATTGGCGAGTCTGAACTAAAGTCAGTGCACCAGTTTACTTACCTTGTCTGCATTATCACGTCGGACGCCAAGCTGGACAGGGAGCTTGACAGCAGGCTGACAAAAGCGAACAGCGCTTTCGGGCGACTTTTCAAGCGGGTGTGGCACAATCAACAGCTGAAAACAGGCACCAAGATCAGCGTGTACAGAGCTGTGGTCCTCACCACCCTGCTGTATGGTTCCGAGTCATGGGCCCTCTACCGCAGTCAGCTACGACTCCTAGAACGTTTCCACCAGCGCTGCTTGCGCACCATCCTGGGCATTCACTGGAGTGACTATGTCACCAACGTCGAGGTCCTTGAACAGGCTGAAACTGTGAGCATCGAGTACTTGCTGCTGCGGACACAGCTCCGCTGGGCGGGGCATGTCTCCAAGATGGAGGATCATCGCCTACCAAAGATCACCCTGTTCGGCGAGCTTGCTACTGGACACCGTGACAGAGGGGCACCAAAGAAGAGATACAAAGACTGTCTCAAGAAGTCACTTAGTGCCTGCCAATTCGACCACCACCAGTGGTCCTCGCTTGCTGTGGACCGTGACACCTGGCGCTCCACCATTTACAAGGCAGCTGTCTCCTTTGAGGGCTCTCGCAGAGCTAGCATTAAGGACAAGCGGCTCAGGAGAAAAAACAGAGATGCCGCAACTCAGAACCCTGGCCATACCTTCCCCTGCAGCCACTGCGGTCGAACCTGCCTGTCCCGGATTGGCCTCCGCAGCCACGAACAAGCCTGCAGACGTCGTGGGCAACTCCTATAAAATCTTCGTTTACGAAGTCAAGCCAAGAGAGAGAAGATGAAGCAGTTACGTAGACTGTGCCTGCAGTTGATGGAATAATAGATAATATAAGATAGTTTATTGCCATATGTTTCCAATAAAAAAACAACAAAACATTAGAATTCGTCTTGATGTCATTTACTAAGACTGAAATAACACACACACAGACACACACACACACACACACACACACACACACACACACACACACACACACACACACACACAGTTTAAACTCTAATAATATGATTTTCACGCTAAATACTAAGCAAATACTGGTATTAAACACGGCGAACGGGCACGCCTCACTGATTCAGTTATAAGCTGACAGTACACGTTACGACAAATTCTCACTCGCCGCTCGCGCTCTCTGGTTGATCAGAGAGAGCGCGAACAGCCAGTGGGAATTTTTTTTTGTGCAGAATCTGCTGGGCCTGGTAATAATGGATCTGTACCTACGCCATGATGGTAAAAGTTGGAAAAGCTCTTTGCCAGGGTGGGTGGAATCACTGGAGATAAGACTTGCTCTACGTAAGAGACGCTTGTTGGCACAGTGAGTCCAGGCTAGGAAGATCTCTGCCTATGATTTTTGAAGCGGTCTTGACCATCCTGCTCAGTCTGATTTTTTCTTTGGCCGTGATGGAACCATACCATACCGTGACCGAAAAGGCGAGCACGCTCTCAATCACAGCTCGGTAAAATTGCATCAACATGTGGGCACCGAGACCGAAACGTTTCAGGCGTCGCAGGAAGAACAAGCGCTGCTATGCTTTTTGGACGATGAGGCGAGTGTTTTCCTCTCACTTAAGGTTACATGACAGGGTAGTGCCAAGAAACTTATAGTTCTGGACAGTTTCAATGTTTTCACTATTGATCACAAAAGTGGGAGGGGAAGGGGACTGTTTCTTTTTAATGTCTACAATCATTTCTTTTGTTATGCCAGTGTGCAGTTCAAGGTTATTGTTGTTACACCAGCTAAATAGAGTCTCAACCTGACTTCGGTAGGCGGATTCGTCTTTGTTTGTAATGCACCCCTCCACTGTGGATGAGGCAGCCAAGCTCCAGACGTGACATCCGAAACTCATCACCATGGAGACGAAAAAGCAAATGCATTAGATATGTTGTCGAAAAAGAACTGCGACATTTTTGGAATGATCGGCAACATTAAAGTGTTTCCCGATGGTACGAACAATGTCGCATTTCTTTTGCTCGTCAATGTTTGCGATAATTCCAAAAATATCGCATTCCTCCTGCTGGTTAGTATAAGTGTTTCCGATGATTCCAAAAATGTCGCATTTCTTTTGCTTTTCAGTATATGTTTATATTGACGTGGATGCAGACAAATATGAAAAAAATAGCTCAAGTGCAGTGACGACAAAGCTGTCGAAAGCAGTCAATCGACTGGAGCCAAGTGGTACAGACAAAGTGGGTAACACTCTTGCGAACAAATGTAAGATGGCGCTTACGATGGAATTTCATTGCTAATGAATGAATGAATGAATGAATGAATGAATGAATGAATGAATCAATTAATGAATGAATGAATGAATGAATGAATGAATGAATAAAATTCCCAATAACACGATCAGGCAAACCGAGTTACCTCATGAAATTTCTTAACATGAAACAGTGAAAGATGGACATCGCATACACACCTGAAGCGCGCTACAGTCAGAAAATAAACATACATTGTGAAAAGATTGAATTCAGTAATCTTATGAATTACACAGGCAACAATCAGACGTTGATTTTTACCGGGGCAAAATGGCGTATTCTCGCCATCCCAGTTCGACAAGGTACACCTATTTGTTTGTTTGTTTGTTGTTGTTATTGTTGTTAGTGGTGTATAGCCATAACTCAACCAAAATGCGAAAATGTAAACAGCAGATGGCGAAAGAGCTCATGATGGTCTGTCTCTGGTATGTCGGTGTTGTTAACCCTTCCTTACAGAGACAAAGTGAACACGATCCATCTGCAGGAAGCGTAGATCCTCATGGGCCCCCGCAATCGCGGGGGCCCATGAGGATCTATGCTTCCTGCTGAAACTACTTTGACGGCTGGGGATCTGTGGCTTTGAAGCTACACTGACGATCTGCGTCCCCTGACAGTGATGAGGTTCACTTAAAAAATTTGAAGATCGGGGCCGAACCTCGCAGCTGGCGAGTTTTCTGCCAGGAAGTGCGTTTTCTGTTAGTGCATCGTCCCATTGACAGAGATTCACACCAGCTGCACAAACATTCGCCCACAAACACACGCACGCCAAATCAAGAAAAGAAAAAATCCAACGCAGTCCCATCTGTGTCCATTTGCATAGCCATGCTATTCTACCACCACCCTTGAACTATCATGGTCGGTCTGTCTCATGAATGATAATGCAGTCCTCAGAGGATAACTTGAAATTACGAGTATTTCGTACCTCGGGCACAATGATTTAACGAGCAGCGAAGAAAAGGAAGAAAACAAGAAAACCAATACTTAAACAGGACAGATGTTTCAGCGATGCGGTTTAGCCTTTTATTACCAGTGAACCAAAGACGTGTCTCTGGATTATCGCTGATAACCCTCATCCGTCCACTTTACACCGACACTAAATTAGGCCCAGCAAGCGGCATTGGACATCAGCAGCCCCCGCACCATGCGGGGAGCTCATGAGCTTCTATGCCACTTGCAGATCGGTTGTGTCTTGGGGATTGAGGGTGTTAATTGAATAATGTAGAGACAGATTGATATGTTTCGATTTTCATTTTTTGGGACAAAACTGTGGTCAAAGTATTTTTTCATTTTAAAGTGCCTCTAATGTCAGCTTTTGAAGTAGAATCGTCACGGTAGACTGTTAAATTTGATCCGAATGATACAGGTGATTTCGCCCTGAGGTGAACTGATCAGCCGTTATGACTTAAGAAAGGATCAGAGAAACTCGATTTTCCGATTACTGACGGAAACGCTCCGGAAAGACCCGAGCAATGGCGGTAATTATAAGAATAAGAATAAAAGTACTTTATTATCTCGAAAAGAGAAATTCGTTGGTGGTACATTTATAGCAAATAGTACAAACAAGACATGAAAACATTATTGCATCATTATGAACATTTTCTACCTACACTTACACAGCTACAAATCCCAAATGGACATAAGTAAACAACATTCATTCCGATCTGTAATAACATTATAACGTTTTAATGGTTCCTTTCCTTTCGCGTTTTTATGCCTCATAGTTTATTATGGCCTCCTTCCACATACTTGGGTATGTACTATTTTAAAATAAAGTGTTATATGTTGTGAGAAAACTGATCAATAGTTCTGACGCTGATTTAACTCATTCTACCCCAACACCGAAATCCCCCAAATGTTGCCGTTGTCCTCTGAAGACTGCATTGCAGTGCAGGACACCGATCGACCATGATAGTTCAAGGGTGATGCCAGAATAGCTTGGCGCCTATGGGCGCCAAGCTATTCTGGCATCACCCTTGAACTAGCATGGTCGATCCTTATCTTGCTGTGGTGTGTCTGGGGTAGAATGAGTTAAGCATCTCTGCTGATATGCCATCCGTCCCGCTTGCTGTACCGACATTTAAGCGTTTCAATGCTGATCGCACCAGCTCTTCTGTAATTGGTTCATCGAGCTCCTCTATCCCGGGGGTGTGTATAAGTGTATGTGTGTGTGTGTGTGTGTGAGAGAGAGAGAGAGAGAAAGAGAGAGAGAGAGAGAGAGAGAGAGAGAGAGAGAGAGAGAGAGATAGAGAGAGAGAGAGAGAGAGAGAGAGAGAGAGAGAGAGAGAGAGAGAGAGAGAGAGAGAGAGAGAGAGAGAGAGAGAGAGAGAGAGAGAGAGAGAAATGAAATGAAATGAAATGAAATGAAATGAAACTTTATTTCTGAATGGAAGAAGCAGTTAGCACATGTGCCATTTTTCACGCTTGCCGTTGCTAATCTACAAAGGTACAACTCTGCTAAAGGTACAAGGCTACTAACATACAGAAGTACAAAGCTACTAACATAAAAGTGCACATAATATAACAAGTCGTTCAAAAAGAGATGGATAAGGCAAAATGGAGCGCACCAATTATGATTACTAACAATGTGAACGGGGAAAAAAAAAAAGAAGAAAAGAAGATAGTCTTTAAAATTCCTTTTTTCACTGAAATCAAACATGCGTGCACGCTCGCGCCGCATGCTCACACACACACACACACACACACACACACACACACACACACACGCGCGCGCGCGCGCGCGCGCACGCACGCACGCGCGCGCACACACCCACATACACGCACGTGCGCGAGGAGGTTAATATCAAGGCTTTAGGCGATGGAGATGCCAGCACGCAGCCCTGCTTTACGCCGTTGAGAATAGGGAATGGTTCTGAGAGGTCATTGTTGAGTCTGACCTGGCCTTGCTGGTCCTCGTGTAGCTGGACAATCATGTTGAGGAACTTTGGGGGACAGCCAAGTCGCTCCAGGATCTGCCACATGCCTTGCCTGCTCACAGTGTCGAACGCTTTTGTTAGGTCGACAAATGTTACGTACAGCCCTTTGTTCTGCTCGCGGCACTTCTCCTGTAGCTGTCTCAGCACAAAGACCATATCGGTGGTGCTCCTGTTTGCTCTGAAGCCACACTGGCCCTCTGGGAGTTGGTCTTCAGCGATGGCAGGTACCAGCCGATTCAGGAGCAGCCTTGCACCGACCCTCTTCACCATCTTTTTTAGCATGATGTTGAAGCAGGCCACAGTGGACCTCGATGATGACGATGCAGTGTACATCAGGTATCGTCTCGATGGCAGCCTGTTCAACCTCAGACGACTGCAGGCCCACACGAAAACCCTAGACCAACTGATTCGTGAGCTGCTTTTTGCTGATGATGCTGCCCTCGTTGCACACACAGAGAGAGCCTTGCAGCGCATCACGTCTTGCTTCGCAGATGCTGCCCAGCTCTTTGGACTCGAGGTCAGTCTGAAAAAGACAGAGGTCCTCCATCAGCCGGCACCCAAGACAGTGTATCACCCTCCTCACATCACCATTGGCGAGTCTGAACTAAAGTCAGTGCACCAGTTTACTTACCTTGGCTGCATTATCACGTCGGATGCCAAGCTGGACAAGGAGCTTGACAGCAGGCTGGCAAAAGCGAACAGCGCTTTCGGGCGACTTTTCAAGCGGGTGTGGCACAATCAACAGCTGAAAACAGGCACCAAGATCAGCGTGTACAGAGCTGTGGTCCTCACCACCCTGCTGTATGGTTCCGAGTCCTGGGCCCTCTACCGCAGCCAACTACGACTCCTCGAACGCTTCCACCAGCGCTGCCTGCGTACCATCCTGGGCATTCACTGGAGTGACTATGTCACCAACGTCGAGGTCCTTGAACAGGCTGAAACTGTGAGCATCGAGGCTTTGCTGCTGCGGACACAGCTCCGCTGGGCGGGGCATGTCTCCAGGATGGAGGATCATCGCCTACCAAAGATCACCCTGTTCGGCGAGCTTGCTACTGGACACCGTGACAGAGGGGCACCAAAGAAGAGATACAAAGACTGTCTCAAGAGGTCACTTAGTGCCTGCCAAATCGACCACCACCAGTGGTCTTTGCTTGCTGCGGACCGTGACACCTGGCGCTCCACCATTTACAAGGCAGCTGTCTCCTTTGAGGACTCTCACAGAGCTAGCCTTAAGGACAAGCGGCTCAGGAGAAAAAACAGAGATGCCGCCGCTCAGAACCCTGGCCATACCTTCCCCTGCAGCCACTGCGGTCGAACCTGCCTGTCTCGGATTGGCCTCCGCAGCCACGAACAAGCCTGCAGACGTCGTGGGCAACTCCTATAAAATCTTCGTTCGCGAAGTCAAGCCAAGAACAGAACAGAACAGGCGATGGAGATACCCGAACCAGTGAATGAGCTGTTAGATAGCAGGTACTTGAAGAGGCTTTCCTTGAAAGAGAGGAGTGAACCAGTGTGTGTTATGTGCGCTGGCAGTTTATTCCACAACGAGGCGCCCGAGAAAGCGAGGGTGGTTTTAAATAAATCTATCCTCGAGCGTGGTGTGATGAAGTTTCGCCTTGATGTTGAATAGCCTGAAGCTGCCTTGGTGAAGAGATTACACAAGTATTCTGGGTGGATTTCATTCCAGATTTTATACATGACTACCCCTTTGTTAAACAGATGGTGCTTGTTAAGAGGAAGCAATTTTAGTTTTTCAAATTTTTGGTCAGTAGAAAGAGCTGGATCAGGCAGGATCTGCTTCACTGCCCTGCGATGCAAGGAGTTAAGCCTCTTCAAGTGTATGTCACCGCTGCCGTCCCATGTCGTGGAGGCATAATCGATGTGGGATTTGACATGGGCATTGTAAAATAGTTTGCGAGTGTCGACATCAATAAGATATTTTAGCTTAGACAGCATAAACACATTTCTGGACACAGTTTTACAGACAGCATTGATGTGAGATTGCCATTTCATCTGGTTATCAACAATAACTCCAAGTAGGCGATGTTCAGTTACTTGTGTAATGGTGTGGTCTTGGATCTCCAGGCTAAGCGAAAGTGGCTTGAGCTGATGCTTCTGACGGGTTGCTAACGTCATACATTCAGTTTTGGTGGGATTAAGGATCATTGCATTATTTTCACACCATTTGGAAATTTTGCTCAGTCCATGTTGCAAACGACCATTTAAAGACTCAAGACACTTATCTGGGGTGTGGATTGTTGCGTCATCGGCAAACAAGTCACATGCAATTTTGTCATTCGTGAAATGTAGTGGCAGGTCATTGATAAATATGCAAAAGAGAAGAGGTCCCAGGACAGAGCCCTGGGGCACTCCTCTTGTTACTAAACACTTGAAGAGTAAGATCCATTGTCCATCACGCGCTGCTGTCTGTCTGTAAAATAGGAAGCGAAAAACGAGGTTGTTTTAAAGGAATGAATAGATGCCTGAGAACTGCCGTCTGATGTATGAAAACAGTTTCTTGAAAATGAACCATCCAGATATATACTGAGCTTGGAAATGAGAATTTCATGATCTACCATGTCGAAAGCTTTCCGAAGGTCTATGAAAACAGCACCTGTGAATTCGCCTTTGTTCGTTGAACTTAGCCACGTGTCTCCTCATTTTAGAGAGAGAGAGAGAGAGAGAGAGAGAGAGAGAGAGAGAGAGAGAGAGAGAGAGAGAGAGTGTGTGTGTGTGCGTGTGCGTGTGTTTGTGTTCGTGCGTGCGCGCGCGCTTGTGCGCACGCTTGTGGACGTGTTTAATACTTAAATATGCGTGTCGCAAAGCACACACTCGTCCGTGTGGTATTACGTTTAAGTACGGACTTTCTTCTTCGACCAAAATTGACAAGAAAGCAGCTGCCAAGATTGTTACCCACCAAATGCCCTCTTTGTGTGGTGTAACATAACACCAAAATCGACTACGACTTTGCACAGTAAAATGAAAATGATTTTTATTAGTCACGTTAACAGTTAACCTATTTAGCCCTGACGCATAACAGCAGGAGATAGGTCGACCATGATATTTCAAGGGTAGTGCCAGATTAGTTTGGCACCTGTCGGCGCCAAGCTAATCTGGCTTTGCCCTTGAATTATCATGGTCGATCCATCTCCAAAAACTGGTGCATAGTCATTAGATGACGCCTCCAAAATTTGGGAAATACGGCCGTCAGGCTGAATGAGTTAAGGCACTCAACAATCAATCGTTAACATGGGGGCTGTCATAACTTGTACAGTCGAAACCTCACATTCTGTTCTGTAGAAAGAAAAACCCACGATCGGTCCCATCTTGCGTCCTTAAAACGCGCAGTGATTCCCTCTTGACACAGTGAGATTTAACCCGAGAAAAAAGTGAATACGGTCCAACTGCAAGAGACACAAATCCTCATGAGCCCCCTCAACTGCGGGTGGCTGATGAGGATCAATGCCTCTTCCTGAGACCAATTTGTATCCATGTTCCTTGGGCGGTGTTGGCTTTTGGTTGTTGAATGAACATTTCACAAACAAAAATGTACGTGCATTGCGAGCGAAGGGGATGATACGAGAACGAAAGTGGAGAATTTGGGAGCTGTCCTCTACAGACTACACACATTCCAGTTCGGCCATGACCGTTGAAGGTTGATGCCAGAATAGCTTGGCGCCTCTTGGCGCCAAGCTATTCTGACATCACCCTTTAACTATCATGGTCGATCCATCTCTTTCTGAAGTATGGTCGCGAACGAATGAATGAAGAGCGAATAATAAAGACGTTAGACTGTGATTTACAGGTGAAGTGTGTGCAGTCCACCACGGCAGTAAAGGAATGCCGTCGACTTCGCTTATAACAAGGACGATATAACACAAGTAGGACTACACCTCCTTTGAGGCCCCCTCATCAACGCCTTCTCTGAGGTCCCCTCAGCAACACCTCCCATGAGACCCCTTCAGCAACTCCTCTGAGGCCTCCCCATCAACACCTCCGCTGAGGCCCCCTCAGCAACTCCTCCTCTGAGGCCCCCTCACCAACACCTCCACTGAGGCCCCCTCAGCAACTCCTCCTGTGAGGCCCCCTTATCAACAACCCCTTTGAGGTCCCCTCAGCAACTCTGAGGCCCCCTCATCAACCCCTATAAGGCCCCTTCCAAAACAACCCTTCTTCAACAACCCCTTTGAGGCCCGCTCATCAACAACG
Organism: Semisulcospira habei; assembly: GCA_036245525.1. Taxonomy (NCBI): domain Eukaryota; kingdom Metazoa; phylum Mollusca; class Gastropoda; family Semisulcospiridae; genus Semisulcospira; species Semisulcospira habei. The sequence continues at coordinate 10,363,269 of BTPG01000002.1, read as the reverse complement.
CATTTGAGGCCACCTCATCAACTCCTCTGCCCCTCATCAACACCTCCTCTGAGGCCCCATCATCAACACCTTCTCTGAGGCCGCCTTAGCAACTCACCTTCTGAGGCCACCTCATCAACAACCCCTTTGACGCCCCTTCAGCAATTCTTCCTCTAAGGCCCCCTCATCAACAATCCCTTTGAGGCCCCTTCAGCAACTCCTCCTCTGAGGCCTCCTAATCAACACCTCCGCTGAGGCCCCCTCTGTAACGCATCCTCTGAGGCCCCCTCATCAACACCTCCTCTGAGGCGCCCTCATCAATACCTCCTTTGAGGCCAACTCAGCAATTTTTCTATGTAAACCATACTTCGCTTACATCAAGCTCCGGACACAATAACAAGAAAAGTGGGGTCCCCTTGCAATTTGTTATATACGACGTTTTACTGTAATCCCGTCTAAACAAATCTGGCACCACGCCCTCTCCTAACCCCCCCCCCCCCACCCCCACCCCCACCCCCACCCCACTTCCCACCCTCGAATTTTAGTTGTTGAGGCTGTAACAGACAGAATGCCATTGAGGTGTTATGGCCTCAAGGTGTGACATCTCTCAGCCGATTCACCACACAAATAAACCCACACTGTTTGAGTGTCGCATGACAGCTGTGTGAAGAAAGGCAGGCACATATGGTGTAAAGTACGGTATATAACCCAGTAGCAAACCGTCTTCGGGCTCACGACGGCCGCAGTCGGCCCGCGTACAGCCGTGCGCGGGCCGACTGCGGCCGTCGTGGGCCCGATGACAATTGCTGACTGGGTAGGTCTGTATATTGCTATCAATTGCTGACTGGGTAGGTCTGTATATTGCTATCAGTTGCTGACTGGGTAGGTCTGTATATTGCTATCAATTGCTGACTGGGTAGGTCTGTATATTGCTATCAATTGCTGACTGGGTAGGTCTGTATATTGCTATCAATTGCTGACTGGGTAGGTCTGTATATTGCTATCAATTGCAGACTGGGTAGGTCTGTATATTGCTGTCAATTAGCCTAGGACAAATTGGTACAAATGGAACGACGGTAAAACAGAGGCTGTCTTTTTAGCTTTCCCACGTTTTTTAGTTACTGAGCCACTCCCGACCTCCCTGCAAGTTGACAGCACTAACATTACTTTCACATCCACTGCCAAAAGCCTAGGTGTAACCATAGATTCTGCTCTGCCATGTCCTTAATGTCTGTCATAGGACTGCATACTTTGAACAGCGTCATATTAGCTTTGTTCGCCAGTATCTTTCGACAGAAACCACAAGAACAGTGGTGTGTTCGTTAGTTCTGAGAAAAAGAAAATTATAAAGTGCATAGAGCTCCGTCAGGAAGTGAAGCGTTATATTAATACCCTATATTATTATTATTATTAATATTATTAAATGCATGGGGCCGCGGGAGGGGAGGAGGTGGTGGTGGTGGTGGTGGGGGGGGGGGAACGGTTGTGGTAGGAAGACGAGTCCCTTTTGTTGTAATAACCAACTACAGCTTGCGTGATCATGACGTGTGTTTTCTTGCATGACCACCTTGAGGCGCCAAGCCATTCTACCACCACCTTTGAACTATCATGGTCGAACTGTCTCTTGCATTGTAATGCAGCGCTCAGAGGATAAGTCCAAAATGTGGGTATTTGGTACCTCGGACACAACGAGTTAAACGCTGGCTAAACTCTGGGAATTGCCATTTTCAAATATGTCGTCTATCCCCCAAAACGACTTCTTTGGGGCATTTCTGCAGAGGATAGAGCCACGAAACAAGCGTGTGGCGGAGAAGTGGTTCTGCCAGCTCCACTACAATATTAACTCATTTAGCCCGACGCAAGTATTTCCCAAATGTTGGAGGCGTCATATAACGACTATACAACTGTTACAGGAGATAGATCGACCATGATAATTCAAGGGCAGTGCCAGATTAGCTTGGCGCTGACAAGCGCCAAGCTAATCTGGCACTACCCTTGAATTATCATGGTTGACCCATCTGCTATAGTGCGTCAGGGCTGAATGGGTTAATGTTAACTCCTTGACTGACATTGTACGTGTAGTTTACGTGTCAAATATATAGTTTACGTGTCAAACTTATAGTTTACCTGTCAAATCTATAGATTACGTGTCAAATCTATAATTTACGTGTCCAATCTATAGTTTACATGTCAAATCTATAGTTTACGTGTGAAATTTATAATTTATGTGTCAAATGTATAGTTTACGTGTCAAATCTATAGTTTACGTGTCAAATCTATAGTTTACGTGTGAAAACTTTAATTTATGTTTCAAATCTATAGTTTACGTGTCCAATCTATAGTTTACCTGTCAAATCTATAGTTTACGTGTCAAATCTATAGTTTATGTGTCACATCTGTAGTTTACGTGTCAAATCTATGGTTTACGTGTCCCATCTATAGTTTACGTGTCAAATCTATAATTTATGTGTCACATCTGTAGTTTACGTGTCAAATCTATGGTTTACGTGTCCCATCTATAGTTTACGCCTCAAATCGATTGTTTACGTGTCAAATCTATACTTTATATGTCACATCTTTAGTTTACGTGTCAAATCTATAGTTTACGTGTCACATCTATAGTTTACGTGTCAAATCTATAGTTTACGTGTCACATCTATAGTTTACGTGTCAAATCTATAGTTTACGTGTCACATCTATAGTTTACGTGTCAAATCTATAGTTTACGTGTCAAATCTGTGTCGATTAAAATCGAAAGAGCTCCAGCCGTGCCACAAACAATGGATACAAAATGGTTTAATAATAATAATAATAATAATAATAATAATAATAAATAGTTCATATTATGGCGCTGTTGTCCAGAAAAACACTGCACTCACTGCGCATGCACAACAACACACCCTCGTTCTCAGACACACGCACAATTATACACTACTTTTAACCACCCCATCCCGTCCCTACACCTTAGGTCCACTTCTCTTTAGAATCAGAATAAAAGGCAGTCAGTCAACAGTTAGCTAGAGGTGAGCTAAATGTTAAATTCCCGACAGAAAAGAAAAGTCTTTAAGTGAGCTTTGAACTGTGACAATGTCGGCAGATTCCGCATTTCAGTTCGCAGCGAGTTCCACACACTTGGGGCTAAAAAGGTGAAAGAACGCTCCTCGACAGTTTTCATGTCAGGCTTTGGAATTTCAAACGTTTTGCACTGGAGGAACGGAGGATGCGTGATGGCTGATAAACAGACAGCTTGGCAGAAAGGTACGGCGGGAGAGATCCGTCAAAATGGCGATAGGCAAAAATTGCAATTTTGTACTGGCAGTGGAATTTTACGAGCAGCCAGTGCAGTTGCTTCAGTAGAGGCGTAACGTGGTCTCTCTTTCGTTTCTTTAAGATGAGATGCGCCGCATTGTTTTGAATCATCTGCAAGCGTGAAATATGGTCTGCCGGTAAACCTGCCAGTACAGAATTGCAATAATCCAGCCTGGACGAAATGAATGCATTTACAAGTCTTGACGCCGCACTTTCTGTGAGATACGGTCTGAGGGAAGAAATTCTGCGCAGCTCAAGGAAACCAGCCTGGCAGATGCTACTGATATGATTATGCACGGAGAGCGTCGAATCAATCTTCACAACCAGATATTTGGCACAGTTCTGGAAGCGAGCGCTGCAGCCACCAATGTTGGCGAACTCGCTGTCAATCAGACTAAGGCAAGAGATATAGATCCTCATGAGCCCCCGCAATTGCGGGGGCTCATGAGGATCTATATCTCTTGCAGTAGTGTGGCGTTAATTATTTCTCGGCCGTGAAGGGGTTAACTCTGATTATATTGTCAACAACTTATTGAGCGATGATATATCTGTAATACCCTCGTGCATTGCCAGTTTTTTTTATAATCAACTTAGAGCCAGTAAAATCTCCTAATGAAAAAAAAAAAAAAATTACAATATCGACTAATATTGCCCATTAGCGCCACCTGTGTGAGTGGAACGTGAGTGCTGGACACTGTGCGCATTTGCAAGCAGAATTAGTCATACAACCACAAGAGGAGATCACAGGAGTGCGCAAACTGTTCCTGACAGGCGCTGTTGCGATCGACATGACACCACTCAACAAAAAGACTACCGGGCCGAGATGGCCATATTGTTGATTTTAGAGAAGTGATTATATTGTGTTTTATTTGCTGGTGAACATGGACATACTGGGATTGTTGTTACTGAGTGTTTACCCACTAATTATTTTACTAATGTAGATTTTAATTACGTTCATTGTGTAATAATGTGTAATAATGTATTGAGACCAACGACAGAGGCTTAAGGCTCCTGGAATTTGCCAGCTCAAATGATCTAAAGCTGATGAACACGTTTGGCCCACACAAAGCATCCAGAAGGTGGACATGGCACAGCCCAAACGGAGAGCACCACAACAAAATCGACTACATCATGGTGAAGAGACGCTTCCAAACCAGTGAGAACATTGCCAAGACAAGAAGTTTTCCAGGCGCCGACATTGGAAGTGACCACGACTTAGTGATGATGGCCTTCCGACTTCGCCTAAAGGTCAACAAGCAGGGTCCCACCAGAATCAAGTTTGACCTCGAGAAGCTGAAAGACCGGGAGGTAGCGGAAGCCTTCCGGGCAAAGATATGAGGACTTTGCTCTACAGTAGCATTAATCGGTGGAAAGACAAGAACGAGCCATTTTCAATATCCTAAATAGAGCCCCGGCAGATTTAAATATCGAGGTCAAACATGTAGACTTCATATTAAATGCCTGTGCTGTTTCAGGTTTGAAAACTTTGCCCTTTAAAGTGAAATGGATCTTTCTAATACTGGGCTTAATATATCAGCGGCACATTTAGGGATGTGAAATTAGTCATTTAATTTTTTTTAATCGTATTTTTTACGAACAAAACTGGCGTCCAAGATGCGTCATCGAGAGGGCTACAAAACGTCCGCCATTTTTCGCTACAGAGGTTTTTATATCACGGTCACATGGTACGGTTTGAGGTAACGTGTCTGGTAGTGTGACGTAGAGAGGAAAAAAAAAAATATATATATATATATATATATATATATATATATATATATATATATATATATATATATATATATATATATATATATATATATATATAATATATATATATATATATATATATATATATTTTATCTTTTGTTTGCTGTATCGTCTGATTATTTTTATATGTGTAGAGTAGCAGGACAGTTTGGAAGATAGGCATTGCCATGACTAAAACTTTTTATCCTGATTAAAAACGTTTCATCATCATCATCATCTCTCTCTCTCTCTCTCTCTCTCTCTCTCTCTCTCTCTCTCTCTCTCTCTCTCTCTCTCATCTCTCTCTCTCTCCTCTCTCTCTCTCTCTTTTAATTTCCGACAACCTACAACAAAGTCTTCATGAAGTATCAGCTTGGTGTATAAACAATTCTATGGTTGTTCATCCAGCCAAAACGAAATCGATGGTAGTCGCCACACGCCAAAAACAGCAGATAATGCCTCTATTACTTAACCTTTCTCTTAAAGGTAGTCAGGTAGAACAGGTAAATGAACATCGAGTACTGGGGATTAAAATCGACAGTCAGCTAAAATGGCAAGCTCATACAGACGCCTTATGCAAAATAGTAGCCAAAAATCTCTTTATGTTATCAAAACTAAAATATTATACTGATTCAGATACCCGTAAACTATTTTATAACGCTCACATACGTTCTTATATCGATTACGCGTCATCGGTATGGGATGGGTGTAGTGAGGTCCATTTAAAGAGACTCAATTCCCTTCACAGACGAGCGGCCAAAATAATCTGCCCTGATCAACACCTAAGCACTGAAGAAAAGCTATCAAAAGCAGGTCTCCTGCCACTTCAAGATCATTTTAAATATAACAAAGCAATCTTTATGTTCAAAGTGTGGAAACGCAAAACACCTGAGTACATCTCCACTTTGTTCCGTAAGTCTGAGTCCAAGCTTGGAAACATCAGAAAGCTTTTCATAGTCCCAAAACCAAGGATCGATCTATATAAAACTAGCTTATCCTTCTCAGGGGCACTTATCTGGAATGCCCTTCCCGACCATGTAAAATCCGCCTCCTCGCTAGCCTGTTTTAAAAAGGGTCTCTGCAAATATTTTGTGGATCACTCGTAGGGATGACTTAACCACTTGTATTATATGTTTCTTTTTATGCTGGGTCCAATTTATTCCCAATTAAGTCTGTTATCCTTTTCATTTATCATTTGGACTACTTAGCTCTGTCTATGTGTGAAGAGGGGTGGGTGGGGTGGGGGGTGTCTGTGAGTCTATGAGTATGTCTGTCTATGTGAATAGTGTTGTCATCTCTTTGTAAGTATTATGTTTACTTATATGTATGTATATTTGTAGTTAGTCTTGTAGTTGTTAGCAACGGCAGGTTTGTAAAATGGCTGTGTCGATGACGATGTCAATGCCTAAACCGTTGTAAAATAAAGTTTCATTGATTCATTGATTCATTGATTCTCTCTCTCTCCCACACCCCCCCCCCCCGCCTCCCCCTCCCCCCCCCCCCACCACCAACCTTCATCGCAGTCCTCCGCCTGTATTTTTTTTTTGCGCGTCGCGTTTTCGTCACAAAACAAGAAACACCAGTTCAAACGAACGCTATGCGCTATGCACACGTCACAAATAACGCGTAGTTGTCATGTGATACCAATCACCGCCGTCACTTTCAATCAGTCGCACGCGGATGTTACCCATGACCTCCCTCAAACTGAGGATGTCTAGTAGCCATTCATTTATATCAAGAGTCATTGATGCTCATGACCCCTGCAAGTGCAGGGAGCATGAATATCTGTGCCTCTTGCAGAGAGAGCTGGTTTTGTTTAGGAAGTGCTGTGGCGATTCTCGCGGCTATATAAACTGAGCCAACACGTTTCATTGCACATCCCATCCACCCGAGAAAGCGTTTAGTGTCAACTCCGTTGAACGCCGCAGGAACACGGTAAGTACTGTATGCCAGCGGTATTTCAGTGCACTCATGTGTCCCCAACACGTTATACCGTGAGATGGATCGACCATGATCATTTAAGGGTACTGCCAGATTAGCTCGGCGCCTTAAGGCGCCGAGCTAATCTGGCACTACCCTTGAATGATAATGGTACATAATCGTTAGTGACATTAATGTGATTCTGAATGTCCATACAATTTTACTCACATTTGTGAGATATACCGAGATGCAAATGTTCTGCAATTCAATGAACTTTGGTATACTGCCTCCTGACCATTTTAGCACGAAAAGTAACAAAATCGTTAAATTGCTCTAGTTACGTGGATGCATGGTGATGCGAAACAAGCTTACTGTCCAACAGCTCCATTGCAAGCGTACCGTACACAGTGAGAAGAGTTGACATTTCGTGGTCTTTTTCCTGCATTTAATGCTCTCCAATCAACTCGACGACAATATGGCACGAAACTCGCCAAACTCAATTCATCTTTTATTTTTTCTCCTGTTATGTCTGCTTTCATTGTATCCCAAATAAGGCCCAGAAAATCGAACAAATGTCATTGCTCAGTGACGATGTTTTCATGTTAGATTCGTACAAGACATCCATTCAATGACGCATTTGAGTAATCCTGTGTTATTGTGACGACAAAGAAGCAATAACTGTATACTGAAATAATGACGTAAGACGTCAATGCAAAAATCAAGAAAACCGGAAGTTTGCCATTTAGGCTGGTTTCAACCCAGTTTTGTGACTAACACCATATCAAAGGTTAAAACATTGTTCTGAAACTTTTATTTTCAAAGTCCGCCTGCTAGGCAGTGGCACTAGAGATGAGGAGATGACTTTCAATCCGTCGTCCATTTTTATTCTTGTTGGTAAACCAAGTGGCCTTCCGGTTTTATTAACTTTTAAAATGGATTGTTATGGGCTATCTCCTGGCTATCTAACGTGCACAAAAGATTCTGCAAGATGTCCTGTTCTACCCTGTTAATCGACCTTATGGTTTGATGCAAACTGCAACATTTTTGAGTCACGACTTTGAAAACTAGCAATATTCTGCACTACAAACAGCAAGCGAACTCCCAACAATACTCTGCTGGTTTGTTTGTCAGCACGTTTGATAGATTACGAATGATATCGCACGAAATCATGCGCAGAACTTTTGCCTTTCAGTATATGCTGCGATATATTATGTTTGTTTAATCTTATGTACACTTGCCAGGCAAAAACAAATACACTGTATCTTTTTACTGAAAATGAACTTGTCTTACGCTAAATCTATGTGACGTTTCCAACATTTAGGAAACCCGGTTAAATGTGTTAAAGCGACCTGCTGAGGGCAATGCAAGGTTAATAGTCCACACTATCCCCTTTGTACGTGTTCTTGAAACGTTTTACAAAAATGGTGAAAAGAAAAAGGTTAACTTACGAGGATTGAGTATCGCAATACGATCGTCTCCTTATCGTTCCCTCCCAATAAACAAATGTCCCCGGGCCCACAACGGCCGCAATGGGCCCATTTTGCGGCCGTCGTGGGCCCAGGGACGTTTTGCTGCTGGGACTTTGTGCGCAGGATGAGGCTAATCCCACAAACACGTAGCTCGGGCAGAAGAAACGCTTGTGTGTCTGCACAAGATGGATTTGGGTAAAGAAGGTTAGAAAATTCTTAGTTAACTCATTCTACCCCAGACACACCACAGCAAGATAAGGGTCGACCATGATAGTTCAAGGGTGATGCCAGAATAGCTTGGCGCCTATGGGCGCCAAGCTATTCTGGCATCACCCTTGAACTATCATGGTCGATCTGTGTCCTGCATTGCAATGCAGTCTTCAGAGAACAACAGCAAAATTTGGGGATTTCGGTGTTGGGGTAGAATGAGTTAATGCGAGACAACACCGAGAACCCGTTATATCGGCAAATTGTCGCAACCTTCTTTAACCCATGTCATACTGATGCTAAAACCTTCAAATTTGTTCACTGCCATATGCAAGCTGCATTACAGTTGAAGTCAATGACTGTATGACTTGCAACAGACGACTCAAGTTAAATGATGACAAAACAGAGAGCATGCTTGTTGGTACTCGAGCTAGAACATCCGCCTCCAGCAGTGATCATATTTCCATAGGCGGCCATTACATTTCTTTCAAATCCGATGTAAAAAATTCTGGGTGTATTCCTGGATTCGAGTTTATCGATGGAAAAACAGGTTAGCCATCTTTGCCGCACTGCCTACCTGGAGCTCCGCAGAATAGGCATGATCAGATCCTTTTTGACAGAAAAGGCTACTGCCCAGCTCGTATGCTCTCGCATTCTGTCCCGTCTAGATTACTGTAATTCCCTCCTTGCTGGTATCTCATCTGATCAACTCACTCGCATTCAGCGTATCCAGAATAATGCAGCCCGGTTAGTCCTTCGCAAAAAACGTACTGATCATGTCAAACCACTGCTAAAGCATCTCCGCTGGCTACCTGTCAAGCAGAGAATAGAGTACAAGCTGACCACTTTGGCATACAAACACTATGACAATATGCTTCCTGCATATCTGTCTTCTTCGATCTTGCATCACACAATCCTAGTAGAAGTCTACGCCTAAGCTCACAGAAACTGCTTGTTCAGCCCAGAGTCAGCCTAAAAACTGCTGGTACCCGTTCTTTCAGTTATCAGGCCCCTCACGTCTGGAACTCCCTTCCACTGCATGTCCGTCTATCCCCTACCCCGATGCCCTTCAAAACAAATTTGAAGACCCATCTTTTCCCGGTAGCATATCAAGATTAGCTTAGTCTGGATGTGCTGCCTGGAAATGTTGGTTGTTTCCGTATGTTGGTAGCCCATGTGGATAGGCTGCGCACGTGTGTGTGTGTGTGTGTGTGTGTGTGTGTGTGTGTGTGTATGTGTGTGTGCGAGTGTGTGTGTGTGTGTGTGTGTGTGTGTGTGTGTATGTGTGTGTGTGTGTGTGTGTGTGTGTGTGTGTGTGTGTGTGTGTGTGTGTGTGTGTGTGTGTGTTTCGTGTTAGGAATGCGCCTACATGGTGCGAGCAGATGTTTATTTCAAGAGTGAGTGCGTTCTAATTTTTCTCCTTTTTAATATTTTTTTTTTGTGCTGTAAAGCGCTCCGAGCTTGTTGTCTGTGGGGAAGGGCGCTATATAAAAATATGTATTATTATTATTAGTACTTATAAGAATACAGACCAATGGCTTTATTTCAAGGGTCGTGCAAGAATAGCTTGGCGCCTCTAGGCGCCAAGCTATTCTGGCACTACCCTTGAACTATTTTAGTCAAACTATTTCACGCACTAGTGTATTCCGAATGATACGGGTTAATGATCCATGTCAGACATCTCAAAAGTGGTACCTAGAAAGACGTCAAAGTAATCGGGACTTACTATCAGTGTCGAATATTGCATGTGGCGTATTGTATGTTGAACCTCTTCAGTCAGGTGCCGCAGACCTTGTTTCTGCAACACGAGTTAATTCAACACCCTGGCTGTCCTAGGGACAGGGACTCAAAGTGGTGTCGGCAAGAGCCATAGGTCCTCATGAGTCCCCGCAACTGCTGGGTCTGATGAGGATCTATACCTCTTGCGTTGAGTGATGTTGAGAGTTTCTCCTCACTGAGCGGGTAAAAGCCTGTACGCATTTGGACATAGGCGACAATATTTCTGAGTCAACCGAAAGTAACTCCGCTCATTTTCACGTAAGTTGGTACTTTGGTGCGTGTAGACTCCATAATTTATGATGTTTTCCAGACCAAAAAAAAACCAACAACAACAACAACAACAACAAAAACATAACACAAACAAAACAAAGAGAACAACACAAAAAAAGGCTCAATCCACTTCGATCTGTTGATTAAAATGTATGTACGCAATCAATTTGGCAGTGTAGGGATTAACCGGTAATACCGAATGGCAAGTAAAGGGAAGTATGAGCCGTTAGGTGATGCCGGTTGGAAGTGAGACAAGCAGATTGTGGGTGCAAGGATACCGACAATTTAAGAATACTGTGTTGGGAATGAAGTAGCTAATGACGTGGTGATATTTGTGTGCGCGGCAGTCTAAAGACCCCCGCCCCCAGCCCTCCCCCCCACCCACCCACCCCCTTACCCCTCTTGACCCCCCCCCCCCCCCCCCCCCAGTTGTATGATTGCTGGAGGCTTCACAAGGTACCGATCGTCTTTCGTCTGGACAGAGTTACATCATTTGACGGTGTTTCTTGAGGTACTCAAATATATGCTGGCTGTCAAACACTGGAGCGCGAAAGGGCTCAGCCGGAAAAAAAGGGTTTATGGAGCTGTTGACGATTGTCGGCGAATTTTCAGTTACTTGCAATGTATAACTCAACCAAATGAAGGCTGAGAGTCGTTACATTAGCTTCAAAAGAATAAAATAATAAACTAAAAAATTAAATAGCACGTATGTATACACTAGGTGGCAATGTGACTGTACACCGACACGATGAAATCAGGAGTTCTAGACTCCAAGTCTCCCGGCGATTGCGTGTGTCGATGAGGCAACTCTTCCGAACAAGAGGCTTATATTCTCATGAGCCCCTGCGACGGCAGGAAGTCAGAAGAATATTGTTTTCTTGCAGATGTTGCGGGTTGTCTGACTCCACTTGGCGTCTTTTGTGCGTTTGGCCTCACTATTTTTGGTTTAGAGATAATCTCTATTTGCTTAAACGGGACATTTTTTTTTAAAAATCCCGCATAGACGAGTCAAAGCGTGGACTAGATTGAAAAGAAATAAAATACCTTGACCCCTAGAACAGGGCACTCTCCTTGAATGTAACTCTTTCCCTTCCAATGCAGGCAACACCAGAATCAAGTCAAAGGCAACAGGTAGAGACCCTTGACAGCGAGGACAGCTCTCATATAGAAAGGACTTTGTGGGTTAGGGTTAATCCCATCTTGTCCCGTGATTCGTGATTGCAATTTTTGTCATCCTGGTGATCCGTGAAAGAACGGGCCGTTGTGAAACGTGAAGGCCAAAATATTATTTTCGTGAAAAAGCCCTGGTTATTGAGTGAAACGTGAATGTCTGTTGTCAGACTGACTACCCCAGTAGTAACACGTCTTCGGGCCCACTGCGGCCGTCGTGGGCCCGTGGACCTTTGCTGAAAGGATATACATAGTATTGAGATATAAATTAAATAAATTCTATTCAGAAATATCATGTCTCCCCGCTCCCGTCATTTAGGTTTCCGGCCAGGTGAGGAATGTTGCTGTGAGTGCAATGCACGAACACACAGCCTTCCTTTTTTCTTCCGCTTCCCGCCCCGCCCCCTCCCCCCTCCCTCCACCCCCCTACCTACCCCCCCCCCCCACCCCCCTTATTAAAATTTACGGTGAGTGAACGAGAGATCATGAAACTGATACTTTCTTTCTTCATCGTCTCGATCCATCGTGAAACGTGAATGCTGTTTTGAGGATTCGTGATCCGTGATTCGCAACATATCGTTGCAAATCCGTGATGGTACCCTCTTCCCCCCCCCCTCCCCTCCCCCGCCACCCCGCCACCTCCCCAACTTTCTTCATTGTATTACAATGAGAAAATCAAACTTTTCACGCGACTTTCTGTAGGTTGTGACTATCTCTGGTTTCCAAAGCCTGTTGCAAAATCTGGGAGGAATGACCTCCCCTTTCCACTCCGGCCTGTCACGATCAAATGTGTAAAATGCGAAGTGAACAACTGCAAGAGGCATAGATTCTCATGAGCCCCCGCAAATGCGGGGGCTCATGAGGATCTATGCCTTGCTGAGACCAATTACACCCATGTGCCATGAACGCTTGTGGCTGTTGGTGGATGAATGAACAAAGATTTGACAAACAATTCATGCGTCCCGTGGCAGGGCAGGAGTTCAACTTCCCAGAAGTCGAAAGAAAATTATACATTTTTTTTTTAATACACCATGTGAATGAGCGATTGATACAGTGAGTAAGACGCACGAGTGGGAGGGTGGCAGGACGAATTCCTTTTTATCTAGCACATGGCTACTAAAGCAGAGTGTGTCCTAAATATTTTATGCAGCACGCTTCAATGAAACTTTACACCGAGACGCAGCGTTGTATTCGTCTCGCGCGCATTGTTTTATCACCTGAAAAGAAAAGGGACATTGTATAAAGGGACATTGTGTAAAGGGTCGTTGTATAAAGTGTGTTGTCGCACGACAACCCGGAACTCGAAACAACGCACACACCTCACTGTAAACAGGGAGTAAACGTTTTTAAATGTGCCAGATTGCAATTGCTGCGTTGACAACGCCCATGCTGTTTTATTGAGCCGTTGTCTCCGCCTATCACACGCTGGAGCATCAGTCTGATTTAGCTGTTACCCCCTCCCCAGCCGCTGTACGTACATTCTTGTTTCTGAAATCTTTCTTCATTCATCGACCAAAAGTCAACAACGTCCAAGAAACATGGATACAAATTGGTCTCAGCAAGAGGCATAGATCCTCATGAGCCCCCGCAGTCGCGGGGGCTCATGAGGATCTATGCCTCTTGCAGTTTGATCGTGTGCACCTTTTGGTAGGCAGTGAAGGGTTACAGCGACCTTCTGCGGGCACGTGCAGGGTTACGGTTATTAATAATGTAATAATAACGAGTACTTGTATAGCGCCTAACCTCAGGTTAAAGCTCTAGGCGCTTAACAAAAAACTAATTGTACGAAAATAACTAATTACAAAAACGCAGTTTACAAAAAAGTACTACAACAAAATACAACGCACTCCGTAAACAAGTCACCATTCAAAAGTGTTATGCTTATGGACTTATACTCGCATTCACGCACGCGCGTGCGCGCACCCCCCCCCCCCCCCACACACACACACACACACGCACACACATACACACACACACACTACTTCTAACATAGATAGAGATGACTTTAACATGACAGGTGTGTGATAAAGTCATTTGTAGCAGACAGAAAAAAAAATATGGGTCTTTAGGGCTCGCTTGAATGCCTCTCTCGAAACCACGTCGATTAATGTCTGGATTGTGAAATGGTCTTAACCAAAAATGCTGCATTGCTGCTCTCTCGGGCGACCAGCTGCCAACATATTCTGTTGTTGTTGTTGCTGCTGTTGTTATTTTAGTTGCTGTTGTTGTTGTTGTTGTTGTTGCTGCTGAACCTTCTCGGGCATAAAGCCGCCCGCACTGTAAACATTGTGTGTGTGTAGTAATGTAAACAGTGTGTATGGTATTGTAAACAGTGTAAGTAAGATACTGGGAACAGTGCGTATGTGGTACTGTAAACAGTGTGCGTGTAGTACTGTAAACAGTGTATTTGTAGTACTGTAAACAGTGTGTGGGTGGTACTGTATACAATGTGTATGGTACTGTATAGTGGTACTCTATACAATGTGTATGGTACTGTATACAATGTGTGTGGTACTGTGAACAGTGTGTGTGTGGTATCGTAAACAATGTGTGTGTGGTACTGTAAACAGTGTGTGTGTGGTACTGTAAACAATGTGTGTGTGTGGTACTGTAAACAGTGTATATGGTACTGTGAACAGTGTGTTGTGGTACTGTAAACAGTGTGTGCGGTACTGTAAACAGTGTGTGTGTTACTGTGAACAGTGTATGTAGAACTGTAAACAGTGTGTGCATGGTACTGTAAATAGTGTGTGTTACTGTAAACAGTGTGTGTTACTGTAAACAGTGTGTGTGGTACTGTAAACAGTGTTTGTGGTACCGTAAACAGTGTGTGTGTGGTACTGTAAACAGTATGTTTAGTAGTGTAAACTGTGTGTGAAAAAGCTGAAGACAGCGGCAGTATGCACAGAAGAGTTAACCGATACCTCTCCCTAATACGCACAGATGGAGATTCTGGCACTTCTAGTGGGGGTAGCCTGCCTCTTGCTAGGCACTACCTCCGCGGCTAGCAGCTGCAGAAACCCGCGGCCAAACATCGTCATGGTGCTGGTGGATGACATGGGATGGAGTGACCTGAACTTTGACAACAAGAGGGACCCCGCCTTCTACACGCCCAACATCGACCGCCTGAACAGAGAGGGCATCCGCATGTTGTCCACGTACACGCCGCCAAACTGCTCGCCGTCACGCCACTGCATTCTGTCGGGCCTTTATCCTTATCGCTATGGCAACCAGGTGCGAGTTGCTTAACCCTTAACCCCTTCTACCCCAAGACCGAAATCCCCAAATTTTGCCGTTGTCCCCTGAAGACTGCATTGCATTGCAGTGCAGGACACAGATCGACCATGATAGTTCAAGGGTGATGCCAGAATAGCTTGGCGCCCGTAGGCGCCAAGCTATTCTGGCATCACCCTTGAACCATCATGGTCGATCCTCATCTTGCTGTGGCGTGACTGGGGTAGAGTGAGTTAATCTGTCGGTACAAGTGGAGCTTTTCCAGCTGAATGCTGTGGGAATAACCCTGAGGCTGTAGCTAGCGATTTTTGTCGCGGTGATTCCCTCAGGAATAACACCCTGACAGGAATCACAGCGACAAAAAGCGCTGGCTACAGGCAATGGGTTTTCGTGGGGGAAAGTGTTAACGGGTCAGCCGCAGCGTTACGTGCCTCAGAATATCGCGACATCGATATAGCGCGCTGAGGTCTGTCAGTTAATGCCCAGTCAGCATAATATGCCCTTTGGCTGACTAACAGCAGTCGTTGGGCGCGCACAGCATTGCGCGGGCAAACTACGGCTGGACTCGGCCAGAGGACATTTTGTTTAATGTGTTTCGTTTCTTCAAAAGCAAAAGTAAGTTTGGCACCACATTCAACTCATTCTACCTCAGACACACCACAGCAGGATAAGGATCTACCATGATAGTTCAAGGGTGATGCCAGAATAGCTTGGCGCCTACGGGCGCCAAGCTATTCTGGCATCACCCTTGAACTATCATGGTCGATCTGTGTCCTGCACTGCAATGCAGTCTTGAGAGGACAGGGGCAAAATTTAAGGATTTTGGTGTTGGGGTAGAATGAGTTAAAGCGATCGAAAATCACGTGGTGAGACCTTGCTTGAGGTACGACTTCTCTACGGTGACTCGGTGTCGAAAGCCTTTGGTGGAAAATACATTTCATTGAGCTAACTGTACAACACTAGCTAAGGAGAATGATTTAGATCGAAGGACAATTTTGCCGATGTCAATGACGATTATGACGAGAATGTTCATGAAAATGACAACAACGACGACAGAATCGAAAGCAAGTTGCTGTTGACGTCAGGAGAGAGGCTATGTTTTACACATCACTACTGTCACCAACGAACGAAAGCGTATTACGTCACGGCGGGTAACCAGCTTGTTCAAAAAGCAAAGACAACTCTTCAAAAGTCTCCAACAGGCATAGATCCTCAGGAGCCCGGAGGGTTCGTGAAGATTTATGCCTGTTGGAGATGTTTGTAGTGATGTCAGTGTTTTTGATACCAGACGGTTTTCCTGCTTGATTTCGTTCTTCGTTGTTGGGACTAGTTGGCTGCTAGTGCTGATATTGAGGCTTCGATTGAGACAAACGACTCACAACATCGACCAAGCCAAATAACGGCGGATATGCAACACTCCAAACATCTCCAAGAGGCCTAGACCCAAACATCTCCAAGAGGTATAGACCCAAACATCTCCAAGAGGTCTAGACCCAAACATCTCCAAGAGGTCTAGACCCAAACATCTCCAAGAGGTCTAGACCCAAACCTCTCCAAGAGGTCTAGACCCAAACATCTCCAAGAGGCCTAAATCCTCGTGACCCCTCCGGGCTCATGAGGATCTATGCCCCTTGGAGATGTATGCAGTGTTGTCAATGTTTTTGAGACAGGCTAATTATCCGCCATGACTTGGCTCTTGTTCGTTGATGGGAGTTGGTTGACACGAAACCTTACTAGAGGTAATGACCACATGAACAATGGAGCGAACTATAGAGTTTTGTCGTCTGCTACAGGATAACGGCATCAGCGTCAGGACCACTGGCCACATCCCTCTGGACAAGACCATCCTGCCGCAGAAACTCAGGCAGTACAACTACAAGAGTCACATGATTGGCAAGTGGCACGAGGTACGTCATGGGTTAACTTGCCCGTTTAAGCCCCCTGGGCCGCGTTTCCCAGGTGCTGGTGACGTCACCTTACGCCAATGTACCAGTTCAGTGCAGGAGACGGATCGACATGAAAATATAAGAGTGGTGCTAGATTCACTTGCTGTCTGATTGGCGCTTAGCTAAGTTAATCTGGCACTACCCTTGAATTATCATGGTCGACCCATCTCCTGCTGTAGTACATTCGGGCTAAACGGGAGAACTAAACCATCTGCAAGAGACAAAGGTGAAGAGTGATGTTTAGCTTACCCAGATATTAGAGTTATATATCCTCGTGAGCCCCCGTAATTGCGGAGGGTGGGGGTGGGGTGTCATGAGGATCTGCGCCTCTTGCATATGAGCCCTTGCACGCTTGCCTAGGTTCATGTGGATCAGTCTTTTTAGACGCCATATCGTGTTCGTTCTGAGCATCTTCCAGTACATAGTTCACATGATTGGCGAGTGGCACCAAGTACAGAACAGAGGCAAGGTTTACGGAGAAGGCAGTCACATTGAGTTAACCCGTTGGGTGCATGGAAACTTTGCATACCACCCACCTGCAAGAGGCATAGATCCTCATGAGCTCCCGCAATTGCGGGGGCTCATGAGGATCTATGCCTCTTGCTGACACCACTTTGAATCCGCGGCCCGAGGACACCTGGTGTTTTGTGTTGAATTAACGAAGGTTGTAGAAACACAGTCGGCGTTATCTGGCACTGAACGAGTTAAAGCGCGCCGAACACACGTGCCATGAATTTACCCGCGAAAACTGACCTTTAAATGACCCCAACTCTCCCAGGGGAAAACACTCATCGTAGCGAACGTCCAAATTATTTAGTTATCGCTGTGGTTCTTGTCTATATCAGGAGGGAAAGGAAGGGTTGTGTTCACTGCAAGTTCAGTTTCCACGGGTGAATTCCTAGCATGTTCGGCGCGCTTTAAGTCATCTGCAAGAGACACAGATCCTCATGAGCCCCCGAAGCTGCGGGGATTTATGAGGATTTATGTCTTTGAAGGTTCCATTTACATCTGTGTTCCTGTCCTCTGGGGCCGTCAGATTGCCGTTGCACGAGTCCTTGTAACAGACGTGGAGTTGACCCCGGATGGTTACCTCAAATTGAGGACGTAATACTACAGTAAATAACGGAATTTATTTCTAGCACGATGCATACAATCTCATAAGCCCCTGCAGGTGCTGGATTTGATGAGAATATATGCTTCTTGCAGGCGGAGGGGGTTCCACTGAATGCACTGAATGCATGAACTCCGTGCGTGTTCTGTCCTGACGACTAGGGATGTAATCTATTTACGTGCATATGATATTAAATGTACCGTTCATAACTCGGTGACAATGCCAAGGTCTACACCAGCCCTCACGATGTGGGTTTGGCATGGTCTGACTTTTTTCGCTTTTTTGTTCAGGGTTTCTGCGAGAAGGAGCAAACGCCAATCAACCGCGGCTTTGACTCCTGGGAAGGTTTCTATCTCGGCGACGGAGACCACTTCAAACACATCGGAAAGAAGGGAGCTTATGACTACAGACGTGCTGTGAGTTAAATGCCCGTTGTCATGGTTACAGCCATACGTCAGCATCACCTATCTGTAAGCGGCAGCAATGCTAGACTTTACGCTTTTCACGTTTCACGACGAATTCTTTTGAAAAAATCCAATCACGAATTACGAGAACCAAAAAAGTTCCAATCACGCATCACGATTTTAAGGCATATATCTTCCTTTAACTCCATCAGCCCCGACACACCACAGCAAGACATGAATCGAGCATGATAGTTTAAGGGTGGTGCCAGAATAGCGAAGCGTTGGGTTCTTCTTTGAATTTTACACGCTAGGCAGTCACCTGTTTGGTATGCATTTTGCCCACGTCAGGTATGCATGCTTTTATTTTCAGCGATCCTTGCAAATTGTTATATTTACACACAGCTCTAAGAAAGCTTGTACAAGGTATTCATCGACGATCGCAATATACTTGTCTTTGATATCACTATAGTCCGCTGTTGACAGTTTTAACACATTCATGGAGTGCGCAGACCTGCATTCTCTATATAGAATATTCAACTCCTTCACGGCAGAGAAAAACCACAAACAGAACCAAGCTTTTTACAGGTATAGATCCTCATGAGCTACCGCACATGATTTTTCATCGCTATTTTGTATCCGAACTTGTTGTTTTAATAGGGTTCTTTTCAGTTTGGCTGTCTGTAGTGCTTTTTGTCGAGGTGATTCATGCAGGAATAATCTCAAGAAAAAGTGCTGCTGACAGGCAAACGGTTAAATAAAAAATGATATCACAGCACAGGTTTCGGCCGCTGGAAATAAAGTCGTTAACTCTTTCACGTTTCTTTCTGCAGGAGCGACCGGACAACGTTGACCCCAGTGTGATTCTGGACGAGCCCATTGTTCCGCCCAGTGTAACCAGGGGAAAGTACTCCACACACCTCTTCTACCAGAGAGCGATCGACATCGTCAACAACCATGCTGTGAGTACCGCTTGCTTGACTGGCTGCTCCATATTGTCACATGTTTTCCGTTTCATTCGCCGATGATGTCGTCACTGTGCATGACTTCTATTTGTCGGTGCGGGTGTGGCTGGCCAAGCCAATCCTGGAGCCACACCTGCGAGGGCAATGGGGGCACTGGAACGTAGCTGTGCGGAGAGTCGACGCTGTCTTTCTTCGAGCTCTCGCACTTGTGATCTTTTCGCGGCGATTGTGTTCAAAGAGAGTGCAGTCTTTCCTGGTTGCGGTACGCCAGCCAGATCTGTCTTGCGCTTGCGCTTCAAGTTCCTTTACCGGGAAGACGATGTACTTGAGCCTGTCTTTTATGCAGTCTTTGAAGCGTTTTGTTGGCCGCCCTCGCTTCCTGTGACCTTTTGAGAGTGCGCCATACAGGAGTTCGCGTGGCATGGGAGAATCATCCATGCGTATGAAATGACCTGTGCAGCAAAGTTGTGTATTTAAGATCAGGGCGGTAACACTCACTAAGCCAGCATTGTCCAGGACTTCCAGGATTGTCACCTTGTCTTGCCATTTGATGCCCATGAGTGAGCGCAGGGATCTCATGTGGAAACGTTCAAGCTGTTTCAGGTGTTTTCTGTACAGCGTCCATGACTCACAGCCGTAGAGGAGACTGGGAAGGTCTACTGCCTTGCAGACTTTGATCTTGGTGGCGAGTTTGACATTGTTGCGGTTCAACACACGAGTGGGCCGGCGACCCAGGGCTTGACTAGCTTTGCTGAGGCGAGCTGCGATTTCCTTGTCGACAGTACCGTCATAAGAGACGATGCTCCCCAGGTATCTGAACTGGTCGACAGTCTTCAGCTCAGTGCCTTCAATATACACTTTGGGAAGGGGTGCTCTTGTGCCTGGGGCTGGTTGGTGCAGGACCTCGGTCTTGTTGAGACTGATGGTGAGGCCAAACAGTCGAGAGGCTTCCGTGAACCTGATGACGATGGTCTTTAGGTCAGAGGCCGTGTGCGCCATCAGCGCACAGTCATCGGCAAACAGCGTCTCAAGGATCAGTCTCTCGATGGTCTTGGTCCTGGCGTTCAGTCGACGGAGGGCGAAGAGAGAGTCGTCTAGTCTGTACTTCAGGTACACTCCCTTCTCAAGGTCGCTTACTGCATGGGTCAGGACACACGTGACGTACAGGTTGAACATCACGGGGCAAGAACACAACCTTCCTTCACACCACTTGAAATGTCGAAGGGTGCGGATGTGTCGGCCGTTTGACTGGACAACTCCTACCATTCCATCATGGAAGAGGCGGATGATGTTGGTGAACTTCCTGGGGCAGCGGAGTTTTGCGAAGATGACCAAAGCGCTTATCTGTTCACGGTGTCGAATGCTTTGGTCAGGTCTATGAAGACGGCGAAGAGGTCCATGTGCTGTTCAATGCATTTATCCCGGACCTGTCTCACAGAGAAGACCATGTCGACTGTGCTGCGGCCAGGCCTGAAGCCGCACTGAGCCTCTGGAAGTGCTTCCTCAGATACAGAGCTGAACAGGCGGTTGAGGATGACTCTCGCGAGGATCTTGCCAGCAATGGACAAGAGTGCGATCTCTCGCTAATTTCACATTCTGCTTTGCTGCCCTTGTTCTTGAACAGGGAGACGATTGTAGCATCTCTGAATTCTTGTAGCATGTTCTCTTCTGCCCAGATGCATGTCAGAATGTTATGGAAGGCATCAATGGTCTCAGGTCCAGCTGCTTTGAAGAGCTCTGACGCGATGCCGTCCATGCCTGACGCCTTGCCGGAGCTAGTCGGATTGATCGCTTTCCTGACCTCGTCCAGGGTGGGCGGGAGATCAAGGTCATCCAGTGTCGGCTTCTGAGGAATCATGTCCAGGGCCGAGGGGTCGACAGTGGAATGCAGGATGAGCAGATCTGGGAAGTGCTCTCCCCAGCGCTCAGTGATGCTGCCTTTGTCCTTCAACAAGGTGAGGTAGTCAGCATGAAAGAGAAAGGTTGTGCTGGGTCTGGCAGGGCCGTAGACCGCTTTCATAGCGCTGAAAAACTCCTTGGAGTTGTTGGATTCAGCAGAGTGTTGAAGTTCTTTTGCCTTGCTGTCCCATCAGGTGTCCTGCATGTTGCGGAGCTCTCTCTGAGCTTTTCTCTGAAGGTGTTTGAAGCGGTCTTTCTTGGACATGGAGTTGATGCAATTCTGCCACTCGATGAAGGCACTGCGCTTCTGCTCCAGTAGCTTGTTGATCTCTTCATTGTTCTCATAAAACCAATCCAGGTATACCCTCTGCTTGGGTCCAAGCACGTCTTTGGCAGACTCCGTCACAATCCCCTTGAACTGGTTCCACATTTCAGTTGTGTTTCCAGTCAATGGTCCATGGGCAGTTAGCAGGTCATCAAGGTGGGACTTGACGTTTTCCTTCACGTCGGGACGCTTCAGCTTGGCCAGGCTGAATGAAGGTCTGGTGAGCTTCCGCCTCTTCCTGTGTGCTGGTGCAATGTGCAGGTTGAGGACAGCCCGCACCAGCCGATGGTCGTTCCAGTACTCGGCTCCTCTCATGGCTCTGGTGATTCTGACATCACGAGTATCCCGCTGGCGGACAATGACATAGTCTATGAGATGCCACTGCTTGGACCTGGGATGCATCCATGTTGTCTTGTACTTACTAGCGAGCCTGAAGAGAGTGTTAGTGATGGCGAGTCCATTCTCAGCGCACAAAGTCAGCAGCAGCAGGCCGTTGCTGTTCATCTTGCCCAGCCCGTGTGGGCCCATCACTCCTTCCCAGCAGTCACATTCGCGCCCAACTCGAGCATTCAAGTCACCAAGCACGATGAGTTTGTCACTTGCAGGAGTGGACTTAAGGAGGGAGTCGAGGCTCTCATAGAACGTCTCCTTGTCGTCATGGGTGCTGGTGAGTGTCGGAGCATAGGCGCTGATTATAGTGACATGTTGGGTGTGCGAGATGGGGAAACGGAGCTTCATCACTCGTTCGCTGATGCCGATGGGAAGAGAAGGCAGCTGTCGGAGGAGCGTGGTGTGGATGGCGAAGCCAACTCCGTGGATCCTGTCCTCGTTCTCAGCTTCACCCTTCCATAAAAAGGTGTACCCACCCTCAGGATCACAGATCGATCTTTCGTCATCAAATCTGGTTTCACTAAGAGCCGCAATGTCGCTCTTTTTTTTTTCTTCTCGCCAGCTCCTGGCTGTGAGGGCTGTTCTTCTGTGCGGTCTCTGCGTCTGATCTCTGTCCAAAAGGGTTCGTACGTTCCACGTACCGAGAATAAGTTTCTTTCTGTGTTTTTCTTTTCGACCGCAACAACTGCCAGCCGCGGTAAGCTGACCGGTTTGGTGTAGGACAGGCAATGTTTGGAACACCTTTTCTAATTTCCTCTCTTACTAGGGTGAGCAGTGCTGTCCTGAAGAGGGCTGCTCTGTCGCCTGGGATGCTGCCGAACTTCCCTGCTGCCCCTGATACAGGGAAGAGCGACCACTGGTCCACAGGCCGCCTACGTGCAGGTTCGGAGCTACGTCTCCCAGTTGTAACCTCTACCTGTCGGTTCGCCCGTTCCCCATCGCCGCAGGGCTTCTGGAGGAGGCAGAAAAAAAGAAGACGAAGAAGCAGATTTGGTGAAGATTTATGCACAAAACCTGTGTGTGAAGGAGATTTTGGTGGAAAAGCTGTTGCCCTGTAGCAACCCCACCCTCTCGGCCGCAGAAATCAGAGTACAGTGGCACGATGAGACGTTGCAACTGGTAACTTCCTTGGCTGCAGTGGATGGCCATGTCTTCTTCTGTGCTCTGACACGCCCTTTGCACTCCACAATGCATTGCTGTCCCGCCCGCTTTGCCGTTGAACCCTAGATTGGGTTTTCTCCGCCCAGTCGGCCGGTCACAGACTTTGCATACTAGGACGAGCAAGGCCTGCCTCAACAAGGGTTTGAAACCCCCGGTTTGTGGCCGCTGCGCATGCTGCAGCTACGTGGAGCCAGTGAGAGTTGAGTGTCAAGTGCGGACTTATAGTGGTGAACTATTCTCTAACCTTCAAGAAACGACTTGTCCCCCATTATGGGTGAACCCCCCTCCTTGAATACTCCAGACACCACAGCAGCCTAGTCTAGCTAAAGCACATCTGGGCACATTTAAAGTACAACAATAGGGAGGTTGCGTTAGGATCGAACGACTCCCAACAACGAACGACAGCAGATTACCATGTGCATCATGAGCAAAACAACACTCCAAAATGTGACATCTCCAAGAGGCATAGATCCTCATGATCCCTTTGGGCTCATGAGGATCTATGCCTCTTGGAGGTGTTTGGAGTGTTTTCTAAGTTTTTTGGTAGGTGGTTATCCAGCATGTCTTCGCTGTCGTTCGTTTTGGCCAAACGACACTTCACTAATGATGACTACTGTATCCTCTTCTGAAGAATGACTACTCAACAAATTTTGTTGATGATGAATCCATTTGAATTCCCTGCAATCTCACGACACATAGCTCTTTTTCCAGACAAAGTACGGAACTGACGGCTGCAAACCTTTCTTCATCCTCTTGTCCTTGGCCGCAATCCACGGACCCAACCAGGTTCCTGACGAGTACATCCAGAACACCAGGTGCAAGGTAGGTGTACCTCAGTTCGATCACGTGATTGTTAACCCTTTCGCTGCCGAGAATTAGTCACCACCACCATCTTCAAAAGACATAATACAAAATCCAGCATGTTCATTTAAAAAAGCAGTATTTTCATTGTGTCACAATGAAAATCGAGCTTTTCTCATAAATGGGCGTACTACCTTTAGTCACGTGTAACGGCCGACATGGTAAAGTAACCGAATGATCTTGTGTGTCAGTGGATTACTGTTGTATATAGGGGCGCGCTGGCGCAGTGACTGCACCACAACAATCGACCTATTTGGGTACATGAGTTTAGTTTCAACCTATTCACTGCCGGGGCAAAACGAACGCTACCCATCTTCAAGAGACATAAACCTTCTTTAGACCCTGCAGTCGCACTAACTTACCGCTGTCGCACTAACTTACTGCAGTCGCACTAACTTACCGCAGTCGCACAAACTTACCGCATCACACTAACGTACCGCAGTCGCACTAACTTACCGCAGTCGCACTAACTTACCGCAGTCGTACTAACTTACCACAGTCGCACTAACTTACCGCAGTCGTACTAACTTACCGCAGTCGCACTAACTTACCACAGTCGCACTTATTACCGCAGTCGCACTAACTTACCATAGTCGCACTAACTTACCGCAGTCGCACTAAATTACCGCAGTCGCACTAACGTACCGCAGCCGCGGGGGCTCTTGAGTGTCTCTTGTTAGTCCCGTGTTCGTTACGCCAGGTTTTGGTCGCATTCCCACCTGTGTTTTGCAGCGAATGGCGGTCGGCGCATGATGGTTTCAGACGCGCAGTTCGTCAGATGGCTGTAGTGAAGGCGTTCAATTCGATGGATGTTTTCTCTTTTCTGTATCTTAGGATATCCCCGATATCTCCCAAGGCTACAACAAGAAGGTCAAGGAATACGAGGGCCGCCGCGTGAAGTGCGGCATGATGGTCGCTGTGGACGAAGGCCTTAAGAATCTGACCGACGCTATCACCGCCACAGGTATGTATTGGTAAAGGTTATGCAACTCGCGCGCTTTGCCCCACGATGTCTTACGAGGCACGTCTCAATTCGGGTTTAGTGATAAAGGATGTGCGTTTTCCGTCGCACGTTTGCCTTTTTCGCTACAACTCGCCCGCTTTTCCCGACGAGGCCGGTTGCGAGTTCCGGAACGGCGCGACTTTGAGCCGAGACTTGACTTGGCTAGTCACGAAATGTGGGCAACTCGGATGGCTGTTACAATTAGCCGATACTGTTTAGCTGTTAATCACATACAACATGCGGGAAATTTAAGCTCGGATCGGCAATGTCTACGATTGCTTCATGATCTCACAGTTTTTTCAATACAATAGACTTGTGGGTACAAATAGTCTAGTTATGAATTAAGCAATTTTCACAGCTGATGGCACAAAAGATCACTTTTAGATGTTTTAAGAAGCAAGTGGCACTTGAGTCGCCGACCAGTCGGGAGGAATTCAAAAGCGCCATTGATGGGGTGGTGAGAATCACCAAGTATTTGGACTGCTTCTCTTTTCATGGCCTGAGAACTGAGAATACAAGTCGGACAACTGTGTCTGTTTCATGCCGACAATATTGCTCGGCTGGTTGATGACCCGTGCCGGCTTTGCTTTGTTTTTCACAGTGACATAAGGTTAAAGGTTGTTTTTCACCACGACATAAGGTTAAAGGTCAAAACGCTGTCCACAAGTGACATAAACTGTCATTAAAATTCCTGTGCTAACATTAAAACTTACAAACCAGATAGGTGAGGCTAGCGCTGGCAGAATTGTACACAAACCAAATGATCTAACTGTTTGTCTGTCCAGCGCTGAGTGATTCCCCTTGGTTTGTGTATAACATTAAAACTTCTAAGCTTTCGCATCATGTACAATCTTTGTTGAGCCTGTTTGTGAACGTGATCTACATTTTCAGTAAAATTTAAACTTTGTTCTGAAAGTTTCAAGGTATCTGAATGATGACACTGTGTCCACGTTTTTGCCCTCTATCACAAGTGGCTTGGAAGAAGCGCTGACTGAGTCCAGTGCCCGTGCGCTGCTGAAGCACATCTTTTTGTTGTCTGGAACACTGAGTTCAAGATTAGATCCCTTTCAAAACGTCGAATAAATCAGTTAACATTTATAATCCCGACACGCCACATCAAGATATAGATCGATCATGAGAGTTAAAGGGTGGTGCCAGAATAGCTTGGCGCCCGTAGGCACCACCTTTGAACTAGTATCATTATGATCCTGAGATGTCCTGTAGTAACAATACCACCGGATCATCGTTGTATGACAGGACTCGTTACCTCGATACACCAGGCCATTGGAGATTATACTGTTCTGTTGCACAATGAATATATCTGTCGATATCAGTCTTGCAGTCTATACTTGTTCACGCAGACTGTCATATATGTCGCTTGTCATCACGTTAACTGTCCAACCAGTGTCCAACCAGTGAACACAATGTTGTTCCCGTTGCCATCGTTTGAAGTACGCCATCACACCAGCATGTGGATCAATGACACTGGGAAACTCGAACGAGGGCTTGGCCCTGGGTTCCTGCGGTGCTCAGTGACAGTCTCACGGCAACATTAGTATAGTAGGTAGGCCCTTGTACGCTTCACGTTGCGATATGTGTGATGTCACAGTAAGAACGTCATTATTGTAGACTTTGGTATCAGTTCACTCAGCCCACTTAATCAAATTTCAAATACAAACGATTTTGAATTTCCAAAAACTACAGTAGCTCGCTTGAGCTTGCCCTTAGCACCACGTGAATGTTCTGTGTTTATGTACAGTGTGTGAGTGAATGTGCGTGATTCACGTGAGCGTGCTTGTTGGGTTCAGTTCGCGGCGGCGCTTTGAGCCGATTTTCAATTGGGATAAAGCGCCTATTTAATGCGCTTATTATTATTATTATTATTATTATTATTATTATTATTATTATTATTATTTTGTGCCGATTCTGCCACAGCAATAGTAGAAAACACTTGTCTTCATGGCATAACAAAAGCGTCGCATCTTTTGTACACAGGAGCAACTCTATTGCTATTGAAGTAGATATGTATCATCGTTTGATTTGTTCCTTTTTATTTCACAGCTTTCTAATTTATCATGTCAGTAATTAATCATTAAGATCGGTAACGTCATGATACATTATGTATAAACAAATGAACACTTTAACTCATTCTACCCCAGCACCGAAATCGCCAAATTTTGCCGTTGTCTTCTGAAGACTGCTTTGCAGTGCAGGACACAGATCGACCATGATAGTTCAAGGGTGATGCCAGAATAGCTTGGCGCCCATGGGCGCCAAGCTATTCTGGCATCACCCTTGAACTATCGTGGTCGATCCATATCATGCTGTGTTGTGTCTGGGGTAGAATGAGTTATCGTTCATAATTTTCCAGTGGTCAAGCGGCTACCCTGGGTTCCTGCGGTGCTCAGTGACAATCTCACGGCAACATTAGTATAGTAGGTAGGCCCTTGTACGCTTCACGCTGCGATATGTGTGATGTCACAGTAAGAACGTCATTATTGTAGAGTTGTCAGAAAAAGAAAAAAAAAACAAACAAATTTTCTGAATGAAACAGTGGTTCTAGGCATATATTAGAACCAACTGCAGCCATTTGCCGACATATGTACAAAATTGCATGTAAGCTGTTTGACCGCGGATCACTGATCTACAACCTCATCTGCGTGGTACAGCGGACCAAGGCTATGTACTGGTCTGTGTGCGGACTAGCTTCTCGCGCGATGCCATCAGAGCGACTGACCAAACTGAAAGGGCCACTTAGGGTCCTAACCAGCGCGCATGGTCCCGGCGGCTTGTGTGGCTAGCGTGCACTAGAAGAATTGCTAAGTTCTCGTCACTCAAGACAGTCCAGTGCGCGGCCGGCTACTGTATCGCAAGTGTTTCAGTGAGTTGGGAGCTAACCGTGCCACCAGTGACTCAAACTCCTACTATGCCGTAACACATGTACACCAGCGTTCTCCGTGTGGTATAAACAGCATTTTAATCTTACGATAACATTTTAACGCAAGCAACGTACTGACCACCTTCCTTCAGAAGGTCATGGGTACAGGGAATCAAAGCTGCACCGCGTGCGGCATAGACCCTCATGCGCCCCCGCAGTCGCCAAGCCCCTTGAGGGTCTATGCCTTTTGTTGGATTTACTTGTGTTTACCGCAAACAGTTGTTGACGGATTTTAGTCTGCTCTGACTCTGCTCTGCTCGGACCATAATAATTCAAGGGTAGTGTCAAATTAGCTGGGCGCCTGAAGGCGCCAAGTTAATTTGGCACTACCCTTGAATTATCATAGTCAATTCGTCTCGTGCAGCTGGTAAATAGACGTTAAGTAACACCTGCACAAGTTGGGAAATGCGGCCGTGGTTTTAAATGGATTATTAGTGCTAATCCACTTGACCGGGTATCTGACGTAATTGACTTATGTTACTGTGACCTACAGGTCAACTTGACAACACCGTCATTGCTTTCACGTCGGACAATGGCGGCTCCTGGACAAGTGGCTCGAGTAACTTCCCCCTCAAGGGCGGCAAGACGACGCTTTGGGAGGGAGGCATCCGTGTTCCTAGCTTCATCTGGAGGTAACCTCTCTCTCTCTCTCTCTCTCTCTCTCTCTCTCTCTCTCTCTCTCTCTCTCTCTCTCTCTCTCTCTCTCTCTCTCTCTCTCTCTCTCTCTCTCTCTCTCTCTCTCTCTCTCTGCACAGAGAGTAGGCCACAGGCTCAAACATAGTGAAAACTTATAATCAAACTTGCACAGATTTATGTTGTAGCGTAACGTTTTTGTAGGCCTACACTTCTCTCCGAATGACTATATGATCCCGAAGCAATTTTACTGAGTTGCGCCCACAAGTACACATCTATTCAAACGATATGCTAATGATCTCATTTGAATAGACGTGATAATGATCGCATGTGAATGGCCGTCGTCGGAACAGGTCTATTACAAAAACAGTCGGTCATAGTGGACCCGCGCGCTGTTGTTAGTGTAGTACACTTTTGTGCGCGGGCACAGTGCCGCCGACTTGGAACCGAAAGTCGTTGCGCAATGGGCATTGTCTAAAGTCTTTGTTGGGATTACTTCACTTTGCTTTCAGTTCAAAATCTGATATTGCATACATAGACATTATATTCTAAATGTAATAAAAAAATTATGGCCATTAACCCATTTAACCCAAGGCAGCGTTTCTCAATTCTTTGAAGGTGTCGCCTAACGACTATGTACCAGTTGCAGGAGATGGGTCGACCATGATGATACAAGGGTAGAGCTCTTCATGCGCCAAGCTAATCTGGCACTACGCTTGAATGATCAAGGTCGATCCATCTCCTGCTGTAATGCATGGGAGCTAAATGGGTTCAGTGAAAATGCTAAACAGCAGACTGTAGTTGACCTATAAGCGCCGGTAGGTGTATATAGAATGTTGTGAACAGAAACAGTCAAATTCAAATGCAGAAACAGTCAAACTCAAATGCAGATATCTTTTGTTGTCCCTCCATGGCAACTTGAAGTTTGTCTTCCGATCACCTGACGGTCCTGCAATAAACTGTTGTCTCCCTTTCCAGCAAGAGCAGGTCAATTCTGCCCTATCAGAACCGTGACTGGAAAGGCATGATGTACCAGACGGACTGGTACCCGACCTTTGTGGGCTTCGCCATGAAAAGCGACGCTCCAGTAACCGAGGCAGCTGACGGAGTGAACCACTATGCCCGGCTGTACAACGTAAGTGTATCCCTTTTAGTGCCAGTTGTCGCAGAGTGTGTTTCTGAAACTGTTCCATAATTCAACACTGAAAAAGGTGAGCTGTCCCAGGAACATGGATAAAACGTAGTGACAGCAAGAGGCATAGATCCTCATGAGCCCCCGATAAATTTGTAATGTGTCCCCCTCTCCGCAAATGTGTGTGAAAGTCTGTGATTTTCCAATTTCGTTTGCTTCCAGCAGCATGTGGCATGGCGGGTTGTGTCAAAACAGTGGAAACGGAGACAAGTGTTTTAATGTGGTGTATTCATGGGCAAATATATGGAACGTGTGCACAGGATCAGCAGGTGTTTGTGTGGAGTGTAGAAAACTGAAAAATGGAATTTGTGGCGATTCGTTGCACATTTTGATTTATCTCATTCCACCCCAGACACACCACACGAAGATAAGGATCAACCATGATAGTTCTGGCGCCTATGGGCGCCAATCTATTCTGGCATCACCCTTGAACTATCATGGTCGATCTGTGTCTTGCACTGCATTGCAGCTTTCAGAGGACAACGGCAAAATTGAAGGATTTCGGTCTTGGGGTACAAGGAGTTAAGGACAGTTTTTGCCTGGAGTTATTTTGAGAAAGCATCTCTGGCTGTCTCGCCACCTCAGGTGCAACTCGCAATCAACCACACTCACACACCACTTTACAAACAACAAATGGACAATGGTTCGGGACTGGTGAAGCCCGTCGCCAAGTCATCTCATCAGTGGCCGGTTCCAACGGCCACAACCCGACCTGAACCTCCCTGACACAAAGAAGGCAACCCTATGACAGTATCTCTTAAACACGTAATCATATAATGTTTTAAAACTTTCTGCTTGGCTGAGACTAGTTACACAAATGAGAAATACGCAAAACAAAAACTTAAAAAAAGACGAATTATACTTTCACAGTTTCTACCTGGGGGCCTGTCGCCATAAGAACAGCGCCGGCTATTATAGAGTCGCTCTGGCATAAACAGTCACCACCTTAAGTATAACTTAACTAGTATATAACTTCATAGTCATTTATTAAAGCAAAAGTAGTAGAACTACAGCATTAACGTGAAAGCAGTCCAAAGTGGTTTCTAAAGAGTACACACATGCACATGTTGTTGTAGGAAACACAGTCACTGTGTCCAGGAGGTGTCTGTTATCACATCATTCGGCTGGAATGTGGGGGCCTGAAGCTTGCTGGTACTCGCTTCGTTGTATACAGTCGCGCTATTTCGTAGGCCGCAGTGATGTTGAGCGTGGCGTTGGAAGAGCCACTCCTGAGATGATTGAAAGGGAAGAAAAGCACGTTGGTTGTAAGGCCACAGCATAATGCGCGCTGTTCTTCTGAGATCCGCATTCGAATGGTACTAACAAGAATCAGCGTGTATCAACTATCAGCATTGCACGGCGGAGGAAAATATAAAATCCAATTAACAGTCACAGCACAACAAATTGTCAAAAGTCATCAAAAAGAAACACCAGTCGTGATGCAGCACACAAGGCACCCCCACCCCCCACCCCCCTCCGCACCTCAGTCCATGCCTCGCCACCACCACCACCATCACATCCCCTCCTCCCCCCCCCCCCCCACCCTACGGACCTTATGTAAGCATATTTTATCAATGCCTTGTGTCTTGAAAATGTGTTAAAAAACCAGACTGTACCACACAGTGTGAGCGAGGTAGCCTGAAGACAAAGGTAATAAACCGCGTCCGCAATGCTACTGGGGTCATTTGCATGAGCGATCTTAAATCCTGAGAAGCCACTAAGCAAGGTGCTCCGCTGTGCCATAGCAGATTACTTTGCTTAGTGGCTTGCGCAGGATTTCAGCTCGCTCGTGCTGAGGCCTGTTGTCTTTGCCCACCAGTAACACTGGCCTAGAGGAGCCACGCTATGCTGGCACCACCAGTAACACTGGCCTAGAGGAGCCACACAGTTCTGGCACCACCAGCAACACTGGCCTAGAGGAGCCATGCATTTCTGGCACGAGCTGTCAGATTCTGAAGTCTTGTGAACTCCAACATCAAAGACCCTAGCCGTCTAGGGAACATGAAAACAAAGCGGAACCAACTGCGGGGACTTATGAGGATCTATATCTCTTGCAGTTGAGTGGTGTTCAGTTCAGTGAAGGGGTTTAACTCTGTATTTCAAATAGATCTTAACTCATTCTACCCCAACACCGAAATTCCCAAATGTTGCCGTTGTCCTCTGAAGACTGCACTATAGTGCAGGACACAGATCGACCATGATAGTTCAAGGGTGATGCCAGAATAGCTTGGCGCCCATAGGCGCCAAGCTATTCTGGCATCATCCTTGAACTATCATGGTCGATCCTTATCTTGCTGTGGTGTGTCTGGGGTAGAATGAGTTAACGGCAGTCCACCACTGTTTGTTTCAGAATGACGCCAGCGGCAGTTCCCGCACGGAGTTTGCGTACGTGAACGAGATTCAGGACTGGCACGCCGTCCTCAGGCAGGGCGATTTCAAGCTGCTGGTCAACCAGACGCGATACCCGTAAGTACCATCAGCAGTGGCTGATACCCGTAATTATCGCCAGGAGTGGCCATGTAGGTAAAGTGCCCTTGAAGACAAAACAAAACAAGTCCAACATGAATATTTTGTGTATTCAATAATAGCATTGTTCTGTGAGTTGCTTTTCTTGTGTGTATGTGTGTGTGTGTGTGTGTGTGTGTGTGTGTGTGTGTGTGTGTGTGTGTGTGTGTGTGTGTGTGTGTGTGTGTGTGTAAGAGAGAGAGAGAGAGAGAGAGGGAGAGAGTTGTATGTGTGTGTGTGTGTGTGTGTGTGTGTGTGTGTCTGTGTGTGTGTGTGTGTGTAAGAGAGAGAGAGAGAGAGAGAGAGAGAGAGAGGAGAGGAGAGAGAGAGAGAGAGAGAGAGAGAGGGAGGGAGGGAGAGAGAGAGAGAGAGAGAGAGAGAGAGAGAGAGAGAGAGAGAGAGAGAGAGAGAGAGAGAGGATACCGATAACGACACTTTATTTTCCCAAAATAAATGATATAGGAACAAAGTCCTTTTTCTTCAATTGTCCTTGTTAAGTCTACTAACAAATAAACACATCAATGCAGTACACACGCTTTCAAAAAAGTAACAAGATAAAAATGACGTGAAATCTAGATACACATGCCTTGCTAAAGAACGTACATTTTTTGGGTGCAAAACGCCGTATCACTCTCTCTCTCTCTCTCTCTCTCTCTCTCTCTCTCTCTCTCTCTCTCTCTCTCTCTCTCTCTCTCTCTCTCTCTCTCTGTTGATCACACTAACACGACTGTGAATCACACTAACACGACTGTGGATCACACTAACACGACTGTGGATCACACTAACACGACTGTGGATCACACTAACACGACTGTGGATCACACTAACACGACCGTGGATCAAACTAACACGACCGTGGATCACGACTGTTGATCACACTAACACGACCGTGGATCAAACTAACACGACCGTGGATCAAACTAACACGACCGTGGATCACGACTGTGGATCACACTAACACGACCGTGGATCAAACTAACACGACCGTGGATGAAACTAACACGTCTGTGGATCACACTAACACGACTGTGGATCACACTAACACGACCGTGGATCACACTAACACGACCGTGGATCAAACTAACACGTATGTGGATCACACTAACACGCATGTGGATCACGGGCCTACTGTGGCCGTCGTGGCCCCGGAAAACTTTTGCTAGCAATTGGATTTACTAGCGAATCATGGAGTTATTTCGATACAAAACTCGCACAGTTCTGCGGACTCCCAAACCCAACATGATCCAGGAATCGGCGCCATGTTTCTCTAAGAATGACGCACAGGAAAGCGCCACAGAGACGAAAGAGCACAGTGTGTATACAGTCTGTAATCCACATTTCAGCAAGACGCAGGACTGTGTACGTTTCCAAAGGTGAGCAACATTTCGTTACGTTTCTTTAATGTGTGTGTGTGTGTGTGTTTGTGTGTGTGTTTGTGTGTGTGTTTGTGTGTGTGTTTGTGTGTGTGTGTGCGTGCTTGAGGGGGTGGGTAGTGGAAGGGGGGTTAAACCTACTGCTCTCATTATTACCCTCACTGCGCTGTAACATAGTATAGAGAGAAGGGGTGGGGGGGGGGGGGGTAGGAGATCTAACTGCTTCAGTGTGTTTTCGTTGCTGAATAACTTCCTGTTGTAAGTGTACTGTAGGGAGAAACCAACTGGCAGAAACTGAGAAGTGATTCTAGACGAACGTGATCTCTGTACTTGTGCTACCAACTAAACCAAAACCATCTCAGGAACAGCTCTTGTGTTTTAGTCTGTGCTGTGTTTAAAGTCAAAAGTAAAACTCTTTCCATATTACTCTCTGCATTCATGTTTTCACAAATGTATTTTCCTTTCTTGCAGGACAACTATTGTTCGTCGCTTTGGTCACCATTTACACGGCTGCGCGCGAGAGATCGTTAAGCAGTGTCACGTGATGTGCTGACTGAGAAGCTCCGATTGGCCGCTGTGCCTGTGTCAGCTCTGATAGAGTATACTGCTTGAGCGCGTTTGGATTTGACCGCACGCAGCACAGGCTATATTATGAAATCGAACGTATCTCAAACTGACGTGAGGTTTCGCTAAAATGACGTAATCACGTCTCCTGGGGATTTGCCTTGGTGCGTTTAGGAGGCTGATTTTTATTTTTTTTCTTTGTACACAGCAGACTGTAGAGCTACTCATGACGACTGTGTCATGGACAAATACGCTGACGGCACGGCACTGACAGGTCTGATTACAGATGAGGACGACAGACACTATCGACAAGAGATCGATGACTTTGTAGAGTGGTGCGATAGAAACTACCATGTATTAGATGTTGGCAAGACAAAAGAGATGGTCATAGATTTCAGGAATAACAATCAGCATCCCGGTCCTGTTGTTATCAAAGGAACAGAAGTTGAGCGTGTAGAGTCCTACAAGTATTTAGGTGTTCTTTTTGACAACGCACTCAACTGGAAACAAAACACAGATGCTATTGTGAAAAAAACGCATACCCGTCTTTACTGTTTGAGAAAGCTCAGATCATTTCATGTACGCACTCAGCTTTTACAGAAGTTTTACTGCTCCAGTATTGTTAGTATTTTAACTTTTGGACTGACGTGCTGGGGGAGAAATTTATGTAACAGAGACCAAGATCGTCTTAACAAAGTAATCCGGAAAGGGGGTGGGGTGATTGGTAAGGCACAGGATAATTTGGACACACTGTACAACAGACGGATTACAAACAAATTGGCAGACATTCTTGATGACAAAACACATCCACTTAGATATGAATTTGACAGCAGACGTATCGAACGAAGTGGCAGACTCCGAGTACCCAAAAGTCGTACATCACGATATGCCAACTCTTTTGTCCCTCAGGCTGTTACCCTTTTCAACAGTAATATCAGTAGATAGTGTCGGTCAACATTCTTCCGTCCTTAATACTAGCCCTCTCAGTATTATTACTAGTATTATTACTATTGTTATTCAAAGGTAACAATATGTCTGTTACAGTTCATTTCTTTAATTGAGTGTTTTCTTTAATTGAGTGTGATTTTTTTTTTTTAAATGAGTGATTGATGAGGCCATGTGTTGTATGGGCAGACAGTGAATTTCCCCGTGAGGGATTAATAAAGTATTATTGTATTGTATTGTATTGTATTGTATTGTAGTCTCAAACCAGCCTCCATTTCAGCCGACATTCAGCAGATGAATGAATGCGTTGTAGTTCAAGCTTAGACCTAATCCGCCTCATGCGTGGTGAAGCCACAATCCACACTTGTTGTCTCTCTTGATTGGCCGTGCTGATCAGCCTGGGCAGGAAGACAAACAGTGTGGCCACAGTCCTCTGTGAACAAAGGTCCTCTGGCAAACGTCGGCTTGAGCAAGCCCGAGGGCCAGCTTACGCCGACGTCTGCCGAGGGACATGCTTCATTAAACAAGCTACTCTGGTTCTACTGTTTGGCTATCACAGGCCAACCATCTCCCGCTGCCTGTTCAGCAGACGATTGGAACTGTTCATGGGTCGTCTCTCGTCACTAAATTAATAAAAGGGTTTATTGTTTTGATATCACAGATCAGCCCCCAGTTACCGGGCATACAAGGTCTGTTCTTTGTTTCCGGATGTTGTTTTGTTTTGTTTTTCTTATTGTTTGTTTGTTTGTTTGACTTTGTTTAATTTTTTTGTTTTCTTTTGTTAGTTTTTGTTGTTTTGGGGGGAGAGGGGGAGGGTGCAGTTTCGTTTTCTCTTCCCGCTTTAACTCATTCTAACCCCATCACCGAAATCCCCAAATGTTGCTGTTGTCCTCTGAAGACTGCATTGCAGTGCAGGACACAGATCGACCATGATAGTTCAAGGGTGATGCCAGAATAGCTTGGCGCCCATAGGCGCCAAGCTATTCTGGCATCACCCTTGAACTATCATGATCGATACCTATCTTGCTGTGGTGTGTCTGGGGTAGAATGAGTTAACTCATTCTGCCCGCGACACATCAAAGCAAGATATGGCTCGCCCATGATCATCATCATCATCAGTCCCTTGCCCGAACTGGGCGTTGGGGGGACTGAAAGGCAGCAGCAACAGACAGTGCTCTCCACTGAGTTCTATTTTGGGCGGTGGCAAGCAAGTCTGGCATCTCGAGTTCGGTCCATTCTTTTATGTTTGCGACCCAACTCTTTCTCTGACGACCTCGCCGACGACTTCCTTCGAGAGTGCCTTGGAGGATAGTCTTGGACCATGATAGTTGTTGCAGAATAGCTTGGTGCTTATAGGCGCTAAGCTATTCTGCCATCACCCTTGAACTATCATGGTCGATCTGTCTCCTGAATTGTAATGCAGCCGTCAGAGGATAACTACAAAATGTGGATATTTCGTACCTCGGGCACAGTGAGTTAATAGCGTGGTTCACCAGGCTGTGTTTTTATTTTCAGGGGCTGGTACAACGCACCGGTAGGTGCCTGGGACAACGCCCCTCCAGGAGTCGTCTATGACGAGCCGTCGTCCGGGAACATCAATGTGATCCAACTCTACAACATCGCCAACGACCCTTACGAGACTCGCGACCTGACGAATCTCCCGCAACCCGTGGCGGACTTTGTCAGACCTTCCAGTGAAGCTTACAATCTAGACCCAAAACCAGCTAAACCAACTGAGGAGTGGAAGGCAAGAAAGGCGCAGTACGACGCGGCTGTCGCTGAGTTCTTCCAGAAGAAGGCGGCCTATGATGCTGCGCTGAAGCAGTGGGAGGCAGACAAAGCCGTGTACGACGCGAAGGCAGCCTCCATGCTTGACCGCCTGAACAAGAGGTACTGGGGACAGCTGTGGGTGCCCACCATCAGAAACCTGAAGGAATCGGACCCTAACAAGATGGGCTACACCATCCCCAACTACAGTCCTCTGACCTACGTCTGGTCTCCCGGCTGGTGCAACAACAACAGCACTGATAATGACTGGTCCGACGTAGATGAATAAGCCCCGAATCTTCAGCCCTCTGTGAATGGCCCGACGAAGATGAATATGACTCTTATCTGTGATTGGTCCAACATCATTGAATATTACCTTTATCTGCATCTTTCTGCAAGAAGGGTAGATCACAATTTAGTGACCTCACGTTTGCAACCAACGACTCTCTACAACAAACTGGAATGAAGTAACGGCAGATATCCGGCTTGTACCACAAGCACAGACAACACTCCAGACATCCCCAAGAGGCATAGATCCTCATGAGCCCGGAGGGCTCATGAGGATCTATGCCTCTTGGAGGATGTTGGAGTGTTGTCTATAGCAAACACGTACGGCCAGCGCTGGCTGTCCTCCGTGATTTCGCTCTCTACGTTGTTGTGAGTCGTCCGGGGCAAACATAAGCTCTCTGCTACGTCCGTGACAGTATCGACTCCGTCATGTTAAGTGGGGCGGACACCCACAGGTCTCCAAGATTTAACAGCCTCGTGCGTGGTGTCGCCGGTACTATACACACATCCGACTCCAGCATGCACAAGGGAGCTAATTAGGATCAAAAAATAATTTGTCTCCTTTTACGGCTCGTAAGTTTCCATCAAAGGAAGTCTGTCTCCTAGATCTAAAGAAGTCTGTCTCATAGATCTAAAGAAGTCTTTCTCCTAGATCTAAAGAAGTATGTCTCCTAGATCTAAAGAAGTCTGTCTCCTAGATCTAAAGAAGTCTGTCTCCTAGATCTAAAGAAGTCTGTCTCCTAAATCTAAAGAAGTCTGTCTCCCAGATTTTCCGTGTTTGTTTCGGTACATTATGCACAAAACAATCATTTGACAATCAGTTTAGTTCTAAATATGTTGTTTCTTGAAATTGATAACCCCTTCTCTGCCGAGATGAAATAAACACGATCCAACTGAAATATATATTAATCCTCATGAGCCCCGCGACTGCGGGCACTCATGATAATCTATGCCTCTTGCTGAGACCAATTTGTATTCGTGTTACTTGGACAGTGTTGAATGCGCAAACCTTTCGGAAATAAATTTGTACTTACAGTGGCAGAGACGGGGGTTTGGACAGCGAAATAAAGTGCTACGCTCTGTGTCTGTCGGCTGAAATATATTTCTACTTTATGTCTTCGTTATTTGCTTTGTGTAATGGACTGTGAGTGCGCGTCGGTTTACGTCATTCTACTTCAGTTGGTTTCGGTTATTGCATGCTTTTCTGTTTCGTGATCTTATTTCTTACTGCCTGAAAGTTTATTAACGAGGCGCGGTGACCTGCCCCTGTGTCGCAAATCTCAAAACGGACGGTACAATTCTTGCTTCGATCCCTTTGTTTGCGCTGCTTGTCCGATCGGTGTTTTCGTCGTCTACGAAAATACAGCGCGAGTCAGTGTATCATGCATCAACTTTCAGACAATCCCTTTTTGTTCATTTTGGGCTTGGATCATATATCTCTCCTCAGTAATTTGTTTGATTGTTTGTTTGTTATGTCGATCACTTGGAAGCAGGTATATACAGGTGTGCAGGTGAAGGTACATATAGGTGTATAGGTGAAGGTATATACATGTGTATAGGTGAAGGTACATATAGGTGTATTGCACATTTCACAGTCAATAGGGTACTATTTGGATTTATCACACCAGAAGGTAAAACACTTTTGTGTGCTTTTTCGTGTGTGTGTGTGTGTGTGTGTGTGTGTGTGTGTGTGTGTGTGTGTGTGTGTGTGTGTGTGTGTGTGTGTGTGTGTGTGTGTGTACCAGCTTATGTGTATATGCAGTCTTGCATTACTACTTGTGTAATGGTTTGTATTACGAACTAATGCACCCTCTCTCACCCTCTCTCTCTCTCTCTCTCTCTCTCTCTCTCTGTCTCTCTCTCTCTCTCTCTGTCTGTCTTTTTTTTACACTTTGTGCATTATTTTGTAGATTAGATTAGCAACGGCAAGTTCGAAAAATGGTTGTGCCAGCCAAAACTTTCACCGCTGTAAAATAATCATTGTCATTGTCATTGTCTCTGTCTGTTTCTCTCTCTTTCTTTCTCTCTCTCTCTCTATCTCTTTCTCTCTCTCTCTCTTTCAAAAAATTACATTTCGCCGCTTTTGCACAAAGCGCATCGCTCTGCAGCGGAGATCGTGTGGACCGTGCAGTGACGAGAGGACCCGTTGGCCCTTGTCTTCAGGAAGCACTCTAGCATTGTATACTCTTCTTTATTCTCCCACAGTCAGGCTTTTTGTTGCTGATTGAGTGTGTTGTTTCTAGTGTGCATGCATAATACGCTAACGAGCAAAACAAATGCGACATTTTTTGAACGATCAGAAGCACTAAAGTGGTTCCGATAGTCCCAAAAATGTCGCATTTCTTTTGCTCAACAGTATGCATGCGTTTAACGCCGTCAGTAAAATGACCACTTATCTTGTCAAAGAGCGCGTTTGCATGTTCAGGTTTACGCGCCTTGTATCGCCTTACTGTAAGACAAAGGAGTGGAGAAAGTTGTGCGCCGACTGACCAGACGTGAACTTGAGAGGTTATACCTGCACACAGTCCATCACAGGGGACGTGTAGTGGATGGAGGTATACACTGAGGGGTCGTGTAGTGGATGGAGGTGTGCATTGAAGAGACGTGTAGTGGATGGAGGTGTACGCTTAAGGGACGTGTAGTGGATGGAGGTATACGTTGAGGGAGGGGACGTGTGGAGGTGTGGACGATGGAGGTGTGCGTGGACGGGACGTGTAGTGGATGGAGGTGTACGCGGAGGGGACGTGTAGTGGATGGAGGTGTACATTGAGCGGACGTGTAGTGGATGGAGGTGTGCATTAAAGAGACGTTTAGTGGATGGAGGTGTACGCTTAAGGAACGCGTAGTGGATGGAGGTATACGTTGAGGGAGGGGACGTGTAGTGGATGGAGATGTACGTTGAGGGGACGTGTAGTGGATGAAGGTGTACGTTGAGGGGACGTATGGTGGATCTAGGTGTACGCAGAGAGGACGCGTAGTGAATGTAATTGAGAGCACACAACTAACTGTATCTGGACTAACTTTCTGAACTCTTGAATTGTTTCGTCATGAATGATCCCAGTATGACTTGCCTTAGGGCTTAAGTGCTTTTTCCTATCTGTGACTGACATAGCCTATTATGATTTTCAGGGGATGGTACAACGCTCCGATAGGTGCCTGGGACAACCCCCCTCCAGGAGTCACCTACGACGAGCCGGGAGCTACATCCCTCAACGTTGTGCAGCTTTTTAACATCGCAAACGACCCCAGCGAGACCCAGGACCTGACCAACCTCCCACAGCCCGTGAAGGACTTTGACAGGCCTTCCAAAGACGCGTACAATCTAGACCCAAAACCAGCTAGTCCAACTGAGGAGTGGAAGGCAAGAAAGGCGAAGTACGACGCCGCTGTCGCTGAGTTCTTCCAGAAGAAGGCGGCCTATGATGCTGCGCTGAAGCAGTGGGAGGCAGACAAAACCGTGTACGACGCGAAGGCAGCCTCCATGCTTGACCGCTTGAACAAGAGGTACTGGGGACAGCTGTGGGTGCCCACGAACACAGACCTGAAGGACTCGGACCCTAACAAGATGGGCTACACCATCCCCAACTACAGTCCTCTGACCTACGTGTGGTCTCCCGGCTGGTGCAACAACAACAGCACTGATAATGACTGGTCCGACGTAGATGAATAAGGCCCGTATCTGCAGCTTTTGCTAGAAGCGCAGATCATTATGAGCCCTTGCCATCTGTCGGGGCTCAAGAGGATATGTGCATTTTTAATCTACCTAAACCCTGCGCTGTCACTGATGAAAAATTTCGCGTCTGAACCCATCACGCTGACCGACATTAGTCTGAAGATACAGATGTACATTGGCCCAACATTGGCTTGAAGAACACAGAACTAACACGAGTCATAAAGCCTCATGAGACCCAGTAAATGCGGGGGCTAATGAGAGTGTTTGTCTCTTGCAGATGGGTAGCTTCGTCTTGCCACGGCAGTTAAGGGGTCAAGTCACGTCTGAGTCTTTACAAGGCATGATAAAAAAAGTAATGATACTTGGGCTGCCATGTATTCTTCTTGTGCCACATAAACTAAAATAATATCAAAATAAATGTCAGTGTTTGCAATATTTTCTAGCACAATATGGGCCTGGTATTTCAGCCATCCCGCTGTATGATGTCATAGAAAAGGTAATGTAAGCAACTGTGCCTGTATACCGTGAACTCTCCAAGATAATAAATGTTTTATTTTTATTTTTGAGGAATGTAAGTCTAAGCGGATCCTGTCAAAGTCCAAACACATCTGAAAATTGTTTGAAGGTGTACTTGTATTGTCCGGCACCAACTGACGGTGTACTTGTGTATTGTCCAGCACCAACTGACGGTGTACTTGTGTATTGTCCGGCACCAACTGAAGGTGTACTTGTGTATTGTCCGGCACCAACTGAAGGTGTGCTTGTGTATTGTCCGGCACCAACTGAAGGTGTGCTTGTGTATTGTCCGGCACCAACTGAAGGTGTGCTTGTGTATTGTCCGGCACCAACTAAATATGTACTTGTGTATTGTCCGGCACCAACATCAAGTGGATTGTGCAGCAGACGTTTGGAAAACAGGAGTAGGTCAAAATTGCACCTGTTTCCATGAAAACAGTGGATTAAAAACCATGCATTTTAATCCCTTTTTTTTCTTTGGAAACACGAGCAATTTTGAGCAACTCCTGTTTTCCGGAAATCTTCTGCCTTACACCGGAAGTGAGGACTCTGAAGACGACTC
Organism: Semisulcospira habei; assembly: GCA_036245525.1. Taxonomy (NCBI): domain Eukaryota; kingdom Metazoa; phylum Mollusca; class Gastropoda; family Semisulcospiridae; genus Semisulcospira; species Semisulcospira habei. The sequence goes on along the minus strand of BTPG01000002.1, from coordinate 10,321,168 downwards.
CTGGTCCGACTGTCCAATTCAGGCAGAACCTACCAACCCATGCTCTCTGTTTACGTATAATACCTTCAGCTTCCTCTTACGACGTTTAAACTATAACTCCCGATGCCCTTGACCCCTAAAAACAATTTGCAGTAAAACGTACCATTTCTTGACAGAGGAACAGAAAGTTGACGGCTCCGAGCTGTACGATGTGTGCATATTTGTTGTTGTTGGATAGGAAATAAATGCACCTAAAAACACCGTTTTTAGTGTATTTCATGTACATCTAATTGTATTGCTCGTTTCCTGTTGACTATGTATCCTAGATTCTTCACTAGTTTATTCACTCCTGTGTTCGTGTTTCGCGCGTTCTTTATTAGTCTGACAACAAATATAACACACCACGACAATCAACATACTCCAGTTACATACAACACACGTCACCAAAACAGATCAACACTCGGCTCACACGACCACAAGGGAGACAAACACATGTGCACAACCACTGAAACATAATGATAAACCGCAACGCACTCATCAATAATGGACGACACAAACAAAGCACTCGAATACAGCAACATAAACAATCCTGTTGCACCACAAACATCAGATCCGAACGACAACAGGCGACAAACTTAACATCCGAACGCAAAGATATTCACATAACTGAACACCACAAAGCCACTGGAAAATCAGGAATGCACTTCACAAACATAATAGCTGAATCAACATAACACGTGAACATCACTGACGATACAAAACAAACATGACTATGCCGCTCTTGGACAATTCTCCACAAAGTGTTTAACACTAAACCTAACTATTTTTTAGTTCCCAGGGTCACCCTGGGTCACCCTGGTCAGCCCTACAGGGTGGGTGTTCCCCTCTGTTCTGGGACATGTGTTTATGTCTACCATTAGTCCATTCACCTGTATTTTCCTTTTTAAACTCTACGGTCTGTAGCTCTTGATATTGGACGTGTGTTGCTAAATGGTCTTAGATTTATTTAGCATATTAGACCTGGCTGGCGACATACATTCAATATTCTGTATAGTGTTTTTTTTTTTTCACAAGCAGTGCAGGCACGTCCCTAGAAAGTCTTGTTGCTGTCGGGACGTTAAGCAATGTACAACCAACCAACTGAATGTAAATCAGCATAAAAACAACTAATATAATAAAAGTTCCGCACCTACGCCATATTGACTTTCAGGAACAAACAATGGCGAAAGGTGGGGGTAGGGGGGGGTGATACAAACATAGAACAGAACATACACGCCCGCTCCGCATCAGCGCCATGTTGACTTTTATGAACACACAATGGCGAGAGTGGGCTAGACAAAGACAAAGCGCACATGGCAAGCACAATGTCAAAATCAACTGGCATGCGCTAGAAAATAAAGGGCCTCTTTTAACCACAAGTGGATCTGTTTCAACCCAGAAGTGTACCTACCAACAGCGTATAATTTCTCCACAATATTATGCATGTAAATCTTATTTTCCGCGGCTAAGATTTGCATCGCATCGGAAACCACATCTTAAATGTGAATCATTAAAATCAAGCCTCATCACAGGCATCACGAAATGCAACCAACAATGCATCCAATCAAACTAAGCCATTGCACAGACAAAGAAACATCGTTCACACACTGATCATAGAAACATCAAGATAAGGACCGACCATGATAGTTCAAGGGTGATGCCAGAATAGCTTGGCGCTTATGGGCGCCAAGCTATTCTGGCATCACCCTTGAACTATCATGGTCGATCTGTGTCCTACACTGCTATGCAGTCTTCAGAGGACAACGGCAAAATTTGGGGATTTGGGTCTTGCGGTACAAGGAGTTAAGAAGGTAATCTGCGTTCACTGGCGTTAGGCTGTTAAGATCGTCAAAACACTCGGGAGAGTACATTGGGAAACAAAAACAAGCGAACACCAACTTGCAGTACCTGTAGGCTATTCCACTGTCATGAACTTTCTTTTTTCAACAATGTACAATGTGAACACACAACACCAGGAGGTAAGGCACCTTTCGTGCTTTTATCGTGTGTGTGTGTGTGTGTGTGTGTGTGTGTGTGTGTGTGTGTGTGTGTGTGTGTGTGTGTGTGTGTGTGTGTGTGTGTGTGTGCGTGTGTGTGTGTGTGCGTGTCTGTGTGTGTCTGTGTGTGCGTGTGTGTGTTCACGTTCGTATGCGTGCCTGCGCTCTTTGACATTTGTGCGCTGCTTTGGCTGCTGCAACGTGTGCGCTTCTGTATGTGAGCACGCGATAGTGTTTGGCCTGTCCTTGACAGAAGAATTAATGTAAGTTTTCACCTGTCTTTTCTCTTGGAGAAACTACACTTTGTCGTTTTTATACAAGCACATGGCTGCGGCGATCATCAAGGTCACGTGATCATCGAGATGACGGGGGAGCTCATTGGCCATTTTCATCAGGAAGCACTGCATCGTTGCAAAGTCTTTTTAACCCGTTCAGTGCAGAGAAACTATGAACACCAACCAACTGCAAGAGGCATAGATCCTCATGAGCCCCCGCTATTGCGGGGGCTCATGAGGCTCTATGCCTCTTGCTGAAACCACTTTGAATCCTAAGGGGAGGAGGGGGGGGGGGCTCGAATTAACGAAGATTGCAGAAACAAAATCTGCGTCAGCTGGCACTGAAGGGGTTAATATGCGAAACAGCAGTCTGTGTTTCTGCTGCTGTCAGCTTCTGTTTCATCTAGTGTGTGCCTATGTATTAAACACGTGTCTAAGTCAGCCAGTAGAATACCTCCTCGTCTCACAGAGAACGTGTTTCCAGGCTCAGATTTCGGACGCCACACCGTCGACTGCATCTTCAACAAAGGCGCTGAGAGAGGTGGTGCCTGACTAATTAGGCTTGAACGAATAAGGCCTAGCATCGACATAAACGTTACTTGTAGCTCAGGATGGAAACCGACTGAGGACACCAGGTGCCACCTGGAACTGAGGAGCGTTGCGGATTTCCCGCACGCAGAAATAATTGCAGCCGGTCTAAAACTAACTTTCCTCATCTCTTGTTTGGCAGAATTATGATTCATGTTTCATTGGCCGTAAGACTTAACTCATTCGAGACGAATGGCATACGTATAAGAGGCTTAAGCCGCGTATCCTGATGCCGTTCGTCTCGAATGATTTAGAATTGCTTTTTCCGTTCTGTGTCTGACGTAGACGGGTTGTTGTTGTTTTTTTCAGGGGCTGGTACAACGCTCAGGTGGGTGCCGGGAAGCCCTCCCCCCTTTCCCCTTCATGGCGTTACCTAAGACGAGCCGGGTGCTGGATCTCTCAACTAGGTGCAGCTTTTTAACATCGCTGATGACACCAGCGAGACCCAGGACCTGACCAACCTGGCGAAGCTCAAGAAGGCCTTTACTCGGCCTTCCCGTGATGCCTACAACCTGGACCCAAAGCCCAGCAAGCCTGACGAGGTGGACCCAAACTATGACGAACTCCTGGCTATCTACAAAACGGAGCGGCCAAACGGTTGTTCTGTTTTACCCGAGTTCACCTTCGCTACCCGTCATTACCGCAACTCATTCTACCCCAGACACACCACAGGAAGATAAGGATCGACTATGATAGTTCAAGGGTGATGCCAGAATAGCTTGGTGCCTATGGGCGCCAAGCTATTCTGGCATCACCCTTGAACTATCATGGGCGATCTGTGTCCTGCACTGCAACGCAGTCTTCAGAGGACAACGGCAAAATTTGGGGATTTCGGTGTTGGGGTAGAATGAGTTAACCCATTTAACCCCAAGGCTGAAATTCTTAAATTTTGGAGGCGTCACCGAAACCTCTATGTCCCAGATGCAGGAGATAGATCGACCATGATAATTCAAGGGTAGTGCCAGATTAGCTTGGCGCCTGATGGCGCCAAGCTAATCTGGCACTACCCTTGAATTATCATGGTCGAGCCATCTCGTGGTGTAATGCGTCGGGGCTGAATGAGTTAATCGAACAGGTAGAAATCGCACCCTACAGTCAGTGAGGCGTAGCCTGTGTAAACTGTGTGGTGCAAGTTCTTCCCACGACGTACGAACAGGTAGAAATCGCACCCTACAGTCAGTGAGGCGTAGCCTGTGTAAACTGTGTGGTGCAAGTTCTTCCCACGACGTACGAACCAAAACGGGACATAAATTTACACGTATTTTAAGTACGTTTTGAGTACATAGATATATATGCCAAATGCATTGACACAAATGTGAAGAAAACAATCGTACAAATGACGCAGCTACTGATGAAAAGATATAGAACATACGTGTAGCAAAAGGTTACAACACAATTCACAACATACACACACACTCACGCACGTACCATATTGTCAGCTTTCTTGTCACTTAAATATCGGGTCAATCAGAAAATGGCAAAATGCCTTTATCTACATTAGAAATCGGAAATCAAAACACTCACCTAGCTTTCTTGTTGTTTGTTTGTTTGTTTGTTTGTTTGTTTGTTTGTTTGTTTGTTTGTTTGTACGGGAAAACAATCACACAGGGATATTTTAAATGCGGAGCAGGACATCCCCCACCTCCGACACCCCAAACACACAAACAAACACACACACCCGCACACACACACACACACACACACACACACACACACACACACACACACACACACACACACACACACACATTATACTTGTTTAATTGGTGCAGTCAGCTGCGACACGTTAAAACAGAAGATGAATACTTTACGGGTAGTGTCAGATTACCTTAGCACCCGGGAAAGAGCCAAGCTAATCAGGCACTACCATGGAATTTCTTCGCCGTGCTTCGCCTGAGACGAGACGTTTTTGGTGAAGCACTTCTTGACACCATGTGCTGACTCCTCGAAGGTTTTGTTGTGGGACGTTCCCCCGGACAAAAACTTTAGCTTTCTAAAGGAAGCCAATTTGCTTTACCAGATTTAAGTCTCTGTAGTCGATATATACACCTGACTGTTTTTATGAACTTCCAAAGTCTATAGACATTTACGATTGACCTGTGCGGCTTTTTAGCTAAGATTACTTATAAACTGTATTTACATCATGCATTAAGACCTTTCTCTTAGTCTTGCTGACCAGGGACTATTACCCTTCCCGCCGTGAGATGGCTTTAGTCGCCTGCTCAGCGTTAAAACCCCAAAAACTAACTAACTGGAACTACCAGGGAGCAATGGCAGAAACAGGCAGTGGAGAATACTTCCCAAAGTTGGAACAAGATTCTATGCATTGCTTATGTTTGCCGTTAAGACACCCAGGGTTTATTAATCATGATAAGTTCAAGGGTAGTGCTATTTTAGATAGGAGCATGAGAAGGCGCCAAGCTAATCTAGTACTACCCTTCAACTATTATGTACGCTTACTACAGTTATAACGTATTACAAGGCACACACACACTCACAATGTAACGCGACCCACCATATTTTCTCACACCGACCCTTCACATTTTTATTTCAAGAAATAAAAATAAAAAACAAAACGAATCAGACGTGCCAGTGATTTAGGAATTGCTCCAACCTCATTCAAAGGGAGGGAATCAGTGTAGCACTCTTCGGCGATTATCTTCCCTTGGCTTTTCAACACATATTTTTCTCCGTTATTTGACGGATGTGACCATAATAATGGAGAAAACGATTCCGATTCATTTTAGTATCTATAAAATTTTATCTGACGTGCACTCGTCCATTCTTTGGCACATATACACACACACGCGCGCGCACATACACGTACGCACGCACACAAACTCTCTCTCTCTCTCTCTCTCTCTCTCTCTCTCTCTCTCTCTCTCTCTCTCTCTCTCTCTCTCTTACACACACACACACAGACACACACACACACACACACACACACACACACAATCAATTCGTGCCGAACCTTTGTTTTTCTTCTACTACTTTTGTCACTACGGTAATCACACTTTTTTTTTTTTTTTTTTTTTTTTTTTTTTTTTTTTTTTTTGGGGGGGGGGGGGTAAATAAGATATTAAATAAGATATTAGGTTTAAGCCCAGAAAAAAAGCTGACAGTACACACACACACAATCCCTGAAAAAAAGGAAACACGCTTAGTACAAGCACAAAACAGTTATGTTGTACTTTTCTTTTAAGCGTGTTTCTTTTTTATAGGGATTATTATTATTATTTTATGTTTCATGTGTCATAAACTCGTACAGCACAATTGAGTATGGCTCCAAGCTAATCTGGCCCAAACCTTTAACTACTAAGGCATGGTCAGGCTGTGAGTGGTAAAATGATGCCTTCCATCTTTGAGAAAGATTACTGTCGAGGGTGAAGAGGGACGAGGGGGTGGAGTGGGACT
>BTPG01000002.1:10192376-10309876 GCA_036245525.1 Semisulcospira habei | reverse complement strand
GGAACGCCTCGTATATGTTACGTACTCGCTGAGAGGTCTGAGAAGTACTCATTTTCCAAGGAAACAATATTACATTGCAAACGTATCAAAAAGCGTTTACATTGTCATCGGACAAACAGCACACAATTCTTTTATCGACTCGCACAAGCTGCCTTCTGCTCCTCAAAGAACTTTGAAGGATATTCACTCAGATATTTCGGCGTCATCTCTAAGTTTTCTTTATTCCTTCTTACGGTTTCAAATGGCTGGTCATCAGTCCTTACAAATGTACATAACATTATGATTACTCGCTTCTTGTCTTTTACGCTTGCCATGTTAACTCGAGCTCAAAGGTTAAAACGTCGGCCGGCATGTATGAGATATGTTTCGAGTGAACATGGTGAAATGCCACAGCCCAAACTTGTTCCCATTTTAAAGCTCATCTTCTGCTCCATCTCTCTCCACCCTCACCCACACTAGGCTCTGATCCCAACACAATGGTACACACAGTCACAGACTTGACACGCGGCGATTCGTGCCCGTTGTACGTTATGCGGGTTGGCGTAGGACCACCATTCTAAAGAAGAACAAGGCAAAGCCATTATGGCTCAGGTGAATGACGTATTTACATATGTGTGCCCTTTGTGTCAATAAGTAAAGGGTTGGCTTTTGCACCAGCAAAATCCATGTTTTGTGAAAATGTAAGCATAATTATTTAACTTATCTGTCAACCTCCCCCCTTCCGCCCCCCCCCCCTCCCCTATCCCCTCCACCCCCCCCCCTCCCTTTGTGACCAATGACCTTTGCAATAAGTCGACTAAATTAAGATGCATAGGAAGGTCTTATCATCAGCTACCTTTGTGCCAAATTATACTGAAAAATTTGCAAACATTTTGATAAAACATACAATTTTATCAAAAATTTGCATTTTACACACAATTGCCGACCTCTTGTGACCCTTGACTTTTACCGAGGGGTCATCCTAATTAGTATGCATAGCTAGTTCTTACCAGCAGGTATCTCAGTACCACATTTGGGTTTGAAGTTGTGAATAGTATTTTGGGAACAAACATCTGTTGTCAAAATATGCCTAGTTTGGATCTATATCCTGAGATCTTGTGACCCTTGGCCTTTCACAGGGATCAACCAAATTAGCATGCATAGAAAGGTCTTCCAATCAGGTATCTCTGTAGCAAGTTTGGGTTTGAAGTTGTAATAAGTATTTGAGAAAAAAAAATCTTTGTTAAAATATGGCTATTTTGGCCCTATTGCCTGGGCTTTTGTGACCTTTCACCTTTCCGAAGGGTCATCCAAATTAGTATCCATAGATAGGCCTTACCATCAGGTATCTCTTTGCTCAATTTGGGTTAAAGTTGTGAATAGCATTTGAGAAAGAAACATATTTTGTCAAAATATGGCTATCTCGGACCTATTTCCTGAGCTCTTGTGACCCTTGACCTTTCAGAGGGATCAACCAAATTAGTATGCATAGAAAGGTCTTATCATCATGTATCTTTGTACCAAGTTTGGGTTTGAAGTTGTGAATATTATTTGAGAAAATAAAATTATGTCAAAATATAGAAATTTGTGGCTATTTCCTCATCTCCTGTGACCTTGACCTTTGTGAGAGGTCACTCTAATTGGTATGATTAGAACGGTCTTTCCACACAGTATCATTAGGCCAAGTTTGAAGAGTGTGACTTGAATAGACTCCGAGAAGATGCCAACGTTAAAGTTTACCACGGACGACGGCGGACAGCGGACGGACGAGCACTGGTCCAGAACATAGACTCACTTTTGCTTCGCACGTGAGCCAAAAATAGCACGAGCAGAGAAATGACGTAAGTATATGCTTACGTCATCGCATCGTAAGTACCACAGCTACATCACTCATTCTAGTACTAACGTCGACAGTTGGAGGAACAAACTTAGTAAAGTCAAGTTGAGTTTCATACAATTGCAAAAGTACTATATATAACTACTGTACTTTTGCACCCTAAACGTTGAATAGATACAATGCTGCTTCACGAAATAACTCGGTGCCTTCACCCAATCTTGAATATCCAAAATATCAAGTAGGTAAAACTAAATGTATGGACATATGTGTAAACCCGTTTTCATTGTACGGTCGTTTTGTCGTGAGTGAGTACGCCAGTTACAATTTTAAAAACCCTTGAAGGCATGCTTGCGGACATCTCGCAGGTGTAAAATAAAGATGCATTTGAAATTTGTCAGATAGGTTGAACCTTCTAAGGTTGTTAGAGTCACAGATGAAAGCTTGTCGACCTGCAGGTATATACGAGTGTGGAGGAGATCCGGTTTTATTTACAGGTGCACAGGGGCGGATCTGGGGGGAGGGGTTACAATGGTTCTGGACCTCCCCCCCACTCCCACCCCCGCCCCAAAATTATTTGAAATGCTATAACGAAGTCGCTTTTTGGGGTGCCTGGAACCCCCTCTCCCCCCGCCCGCCCTCCGTTGTTTGATATTTTGGGGAATAGTGAGTTTGAAGATGCACGCACGGCGTCTCTACTTCCACCCCCCCCCCACCCCCCCCCCCTCTTCCCTCCCACCTTGCTTTTCGATTTTTCGGCCTCTGGAAGCAAGGTCTAGCGTCGTGGATTTTTTCTGTAACAGGCTGAAGGTTCCAAATAAAAAGTTAGACCCCCCGCCCCGCCCTGCTAACCGAGGGAACTGATCCGACCATAAGTGTTGCATAGTATGTTTTCCCACCTTCTCATAGTCGTCGACGTGTCACCTGTGGGTTGTTTGGTTGTTTCGCTTCATCGTGTTTTATGTCCCCTTACAATCCTAATTATTTTAACATTTTCAGTGGCATAGCTCTTATCGGGCCGGAGGTAAACCCAAATAACTTACCAACTAATCTCGTACTAGGTTTCGGGAATCTGACGTTCTGCGCGGGTCTAACACGCTGAGAGTGCGATTTTTTATTTTACTGTTTTTCAACTCGCTCCGAATGAAAAAAGAATTGATTTTGAAAGAATGTTTTTAACATGTTGATGAAGTTCGTCTTCTCTTCTTTTCAAAGATGTCAAATTTACACTTGCAAATTTTGCCGTGCTATCATAATTGATCTGAGCCACTGGTGTCTCCGACGACGTCTTCGCTTCAACCAGGTACACATACATACTGAAACCACGTGTTGTCTGTAGGCTGCCATGATGCATTCCATAAATATCTGAGACGGTCACGTGCTGCAAAGTAAGCCTTTTCTAGAAGGATAGTTTAAACGGCAAAACAAGCGGGCCGTGCCGTGCCGCTCTCATCCCGGGATGAGCACGGCAAGGCACGTTTCTAATTGTAAACGGCCTCTAATAATAGTTTTGTTCTTAGTGCACCAAGTCATTAACACCATACTGTGTGGCAGACCGTGAGTGTCGACGTGTTTTTCGTCGAGTGGCGCACTTTTTGCGGGGCAGATCGAGTACGCTCAATTTATGCCGAAAATGCATAGGCCTACTCGTTTCTATAGCCGATGGCGTCTCCGCCATTCAACCTACATATTTGATTTTTGCACCATTTAAAAAGGTCATATTCTGAGCTAAAGCAGATCGTTGCGTTGTTAAGTCCCTTCTATTTATAGAAGGGACTTTATAGAAGGGGCAAATTTAATAGTAGGCCTACCGCGGAGTATTCCTGCAAACTGTACGGGTCGTTGCCACACGCGTTTCATGCTTTGATGTCTATATTGTATTGCGTGCATTGTGGACTTTGTTTAGACGTCTGTACTGCATTGCGTGAATTGTGGACTTTGTTTAGATGTCTATATTGTATTGCGTGCCTTGTGGACTTTGTTTAGATGTCTATATTGCATTGCGTGAATTGTGGACTTTATTTAGATGTTTATATTGCATTGCGTGCCTTGTGGACTTTGTTTATATGTCTTTATGGTATTGCGTGTCTTGTGGAAATTTTTAGATGCCTATATTGTATTGCGTGCTTTGTGTACCTTTGTTTAGATGTCTACATTGTATTGCCTGCCTTGTGGACTTTGTTTAGATGTTTATATTGTATTGCGTGCCTTGTGGACTTTGTTTAGATGACTACATTGTATTGCGCGCCTTGCGGACTTTGGTTAGATGTTAATATTATATTGCGTGCCTTGTGGACTTTTGTTTAGATATCTATATTGTATTGCGTGCCTTGCGGACTTTGTTTAGATGTCTATAGTGTATTGCGTGCCTTGCGGTCTATCCTTATCTATCTATCTGTTAATCTCATCTCATCCCATCCCATCACATCCTATCCCATCTATCTATCTATCTATCTATCTATCTATCTATCTATCTATCTATCTATCTATCTATCTATCTATCTATCTATCTATCTATCTATCTATCTATCTATCTATCTATCTATCTATCTATCTATCTATCTATCTAATCTATCTATCTATCCTGTTTTCATGACGAACGTTGGGGCACCACTGATGACTTGGCAACTAGCTCCATCCATTCCTCTCTGTTTTCTGCTATATTTAGTGTATCATTTAGCTTTAGTCCTGTCCACTCTGAGATATTGTCCTCTCATCTTTTCCTCTGTCTTTCTCCCCTTCGTCCTCCGTGCTCAGTGTCTTGCAGGATTGTTTTGGCAAGCCCTGCTGAACGCGTGACATGCCCATACCACTTCAGTTTGCGTTTTTTCACAATGGCTAATAGGTCTTCATAGAACCCGACGGCTTGCCTGATTCTGCTTCCCACGTCCTCCTTCGTGATGTGATCTCTGTATGATATGCCAAGCGGCCTTCGAAACATCTCACTTCAGTGGCGTGTATCCTCCTTTTAAGGTCTGCGGTGAGGGTCCATGACTCACAGACATATAAGAACACCGAGATGACTAAGGAGCGCATCAGTCTGATCTTGGAGCAGAGTGTGATGTTTCTGTTCTTCCATATGGTCTTCAATCGTGTCAGTGCTGTTGTTTTCTGCGCAATCCTGGACAGAATTTCTGATTTTGATCCCTCATCTGTCACAATGCTTCCTAAGTATTGGAATTAATTAACTGATTTCAGTTTTGGGCCTCAAAACATGACGTCAGTGCCAATGGCACTGGTGTTATTGGTCATCACTGATTTTTCATCCCGAACGAAATGACTGTACTGTCCAGCTTTTCCACCACCTGAACTAGCTCCTTCTCTGTTCCTGCAAGGCCATCAATGTCGTCCGCAAAGCGCAAATTCGTGATTGTACTGCCTCTAATATTGACAGTTCCTTCACGATCTTTCAGAGCGTCTGTCATGATTATTTTCCAGGAAAATGTTGAAAAGAGTAGGTGAGAGCAAGCAGCCTTGTCTGACTCCCACTTTTGTCCTAAACCAATTTCCTATTTTATCGTTGAAGCAGACTGCGCTAGTGGCCTTGTAAAACTTTCTATGACTTTGATCAGGTTGGTATTAATATTGTATATCTGCATGGTGGACCAAAGGGCCACACCCTGTCAAACGCCTTCTTTTTAATCCACAAAGACATGATAGAGGTCTTGCTGGTGCTGTAGGTACTTCTCACATAGAACTCTCAGGTTGAAGACCTGCTCAGTTGTGCTACGCCCTGGTCTGAAGCCTACCTGATCCTCAGCTATGATTTTCTCTGCCTGCTGCTTCAGCCTGTTCAGTAGGAACTTTAACATGACTTTGCTTGGGTGGCATATAAGACTGCTCGTGCGATAATTCTGGCATTTTTGTAAGTTGCTTTTTTTCGGGAGAGTTAATATAAGTGATTGGGTCCATGGTGTGGGCCAATCCCCTGACTGCCAGATCTTATTGCAGATTGTTAGTATTCTTGGACTAGCTCTGCAGGGATGTTGTCTGCTCCTTCTGACTTCCAATTTTTTCAGCGACTTCACTGCACCCTCTACTTCTTTTCTGAGGGAGGATGGGATAGTTGCCATTGTTGGTCAATGGTGGGTTGACAAGTATTCCTGGGTCCCCTGTTGCTCGGTGGTTGTACAAATCTGAGCAGTGCTCTGTCCATCTCTTTAGCATGTTTTGGTCTTCCGTAAGACATTTCCCTTCACTATCTTGAATGATAGATGAGCGTCGTTGTATAATACTGCTCAGGTCTTTCACCAGCTGTATGCTTTTTTGCTGTTATTATTTTTCCCAGATTTTCTTCTACGTGTTTACACTGGTCTTCAATCCACGTCTTCTTCCTTTTTCATGCGTTTCTTGATATTCTGGTTAATTTCAGTTTACTGTTTAACTCCTTCTACCCCAGACACACCACAGCAAGGTAAGGATCGACCATGATAGTTCAAGGGTGATGCCAGAATAGCTTGGCGCCTATGGGCGCCAAGCTATTCTGGCATCACCCTTGAACTATCATGGTCGATCTGTGTCCTGCACTGCAATGCAGTCTTCAGAGGACAGCGCCAAAATTTAAGGATTTCGGTGGATTTCTTTTTCTTTTTTTTTTTTAATTCTCGACTCTTGTCACATAGATCAAGGATATCAGCTGTAACCCAAGGTTTCTTAGCTTGTCGATGTTTGCCAAGGATCTAACTGTTTTTTTGGGTTTTTTTATGGGTTACAGCAGTGTTAAATGTGCCTATCAGTGTGTCCACATCTGTGTCTTCTGCACCTAGAAGTAACAGAACCTGTTTTGATGTCTATATTGTGTTGCGCGCTTTGCGGACATTGTTTAGATGCATGCGGCATTTGTGCTTTGCTGGCTCTTGTGTTGGTAGTTGTGATGAGTGACACTGAGGGAAAGTCTGGATCGTGGGGTGGAAGTGGCGGCAGCAAGTCAGGCAGTAGCGGCAGCAAGTCAGGCGGTAGTAGCGGCAAGTCAGGCGGTATCGGCAATTTCGGGTGCTCGGGAAGTATTTCATGGGGAGGAAAACGCAGCTGTAAGCGTAACGATGTACACAAAACCTTCCGGGACGCCTTTATGGATGCGTGTCCCAACTACCGTGGTCGGCGATCCTCAGGACTACCCGATGACCTTGGTCATGGATAACATCATGATTGCGGACGGTCAGTACGGCTTTGTCCGTTTATCTGCAAAGAAAACTTGCAACAGAGAAGAAACAGCACGAGCAATTACGACCAAACGTAATTATATGTAATCAAATTGTGTTGCAATTGTCCTTTCCAAGCGTGTTTCTTTCTTTGTTCGGAATTTCTTTGCATTTTATACGTTTTGCAAATCACTTTATATTTTAGAGGGGTAGTTAGAGGGGCGTGGGGTGTGTGCATGTGTGTGTGTGTGTGTGTGTGTGTGTGTGTGTGTGTGTGTGTGTGTGTGTGTGTGTTGTTGTGGTCATTTCGTTTATTTGCATACCCTACCGAATTCAAGAAAATACTTGCAATTAAGCTTGAAAAACGCACGAAAATAGAAGGACATCTAGAGAAAATTGTCAAGACAGAAAGAGAGTTAGTTACTGGGGCTAACCGCAGGTTGCTAAGGCCATCTGGCGACAGGAAGGCGAAGGAGTTGTATAATTATTGCGGTTCTCCTTTTGACTGTAGGTAGCGGATTTTGTCGTGATAGTTTCTACAAGATGCCACTGACCACCAAAAAGGCTAAGGGGGATAGTTTAATATTTTATTCATGCATTGTTCTCAAGGTTTATGTTACGTAGTCCAGACTGAACAAAAAATGCTTTCATCTTGACATTTTGAATTGTGAACTGTACCGCCGATTTTAGCTCTATATTTCTTATTCGCATTGATTGCACATTCTACTATACTAACCTTTTCGGCTGTGGGTAGCGCTTTTAGTCGCGATGATTCCCGTAGGAATCATCGCGACAAAAAGCGCTACCCACAGCCAAAGGGTTAACACACTGTCCCTTAATCACTCGGATAGGTATGTCAGAAAAAAGCTAGTTTCTAACGCTAGTCCGATTTCCACCTCATTGCGTAACCCTTGATAACGGTACTTACTTTTGCAAACACAGCACTTTTCGTTTCAGGTTTCATTGAAGATTTTCCATGGTAATTATGGCGCAAATGAAAAGACAAACATTTTTAAAGGTCCACTACCGCCGTAACTGTTCAAATATGTATTTTTGTAACATATGGTTATGAAACATTACACACAGGTCTAGGTATGGTTCATTTAGACACAGGACAATCCAGTTCAGCACAGGTCGTCTTAATATCAAGTAAACTGACAATTACTCCACTAGGTTCTATAAATGCAACGGTATCAGTACGAAAAACTGCTAAACATAGCTTGAGACGCTAACGGGTGCGCAGAATAAATAAGTGCGACTACTCGAGTGTGTGTTTGCTGCATGTCCAAACTGCTGTTAACGTTCATTAGGGTGTCGACAAGGCACATGGTGCTGAAATGTGTCAGATTTACGCGTAAAGGTACTCTAAGGAAAAAATTGTGTAACGGTAAACGTGCACGCATCCCATAATATACACCAAAGATGGTGTGCTTTGCTCACTTGCTCCGGCAGAAATGACTGTGTGTCCGTCGCCCACGTTTTTCACTGCATGGCCAGAGATTGTTAATAACAACAAGTGGAGGCTAATCAAACACGCAACCTTGTTTGAGTCTTTTTTTCCTAGGAGACAACAATCGAGTGCTCAGTAAAGGGAGCTGCATACCTTCAGTCTCATCATGCGTACGTAACAGACTTGAGACAATTCTGGTCTGGCGTAGCATAGCTATTTTGAAGAAAAATCAATAGCACGAGCAGCAAAATGACGTCACTGTAAGCTTCACGTCATGGGATCATTAGTCCCACGACGCCGTGTTCATAGTGACGACTCGATGTTATACGTCACTCATCACAGTACTAACATTTGACGTAGCAGAGAATCAAATTTGCAATTTTCTTGCTGATTTCAAGCTTAGGGTGTACAAGTCACAATTATTTGACCTAATCGTACCCAGGGCCGGGACAAACAGCAGGCGTATGCAAACACTGTTTATGAACAACCATGAGAGTATTAATGAGAATAATTATGTGGGTTTTTTTTCGTTAAAAAAATTAAAGTTATGTCAGCTGTTTTACAAATGACTCTAAAAAGGTGGTGCAGAAATTTTCTGATTTTCACACCTAATGCAAGCAAGTCACAATTGACCTAATCGTATCCGACAGCCGAGACAAACTGTAGGCTTATGTAAATACCTGATACGAAAAATCAGGCGATTATTAATGCGAAGATTGGTTTGTTTGTTTTTTCGTAAAAGAAATTTAATTGTTTTAAGATTAACCCATATAATTTGAGAAATTAATCCGAAGAACGTGGATTTTTCTTTTCTAAAAATAGTTAATAACACTGAAAACGTTCTAGACGTACAATGCTGGTTAACAAACTCATTTTAATATCTCCCTTTTATCTAGCTAGATGCAAAATATCTAGTAAAAATAAGAAAAAATACGGACTCCAGTGTGGATCAACGTGTGTTGGTGAAATGGCCATTTTCTCACCAACAAGCATCGTAATCAAAACATTGAAAAAAAGGTCCGGAGATTATTCTTTTAGGGAAAATATTCTAAAATTTCAAGCTTTGTCCGTCCTCAAACTCGGGTTCTAGTCGCTGTCACACACGCACACACTCACACACATACGGCGCTTTGGCGCCCACAAGACTTTTCCTAGGAAGGTTTGCGTAGCCAGACGTGACGTCATTTTTATCTTGTTACTTCTTTGCCTGAATTTCTGCCCCGCAGCCAAAACCGTCATGTGCATGCTCCGGAATGCTCTCCGACTAGCCCCTTTTAACAGTGTATCGTATTTTTTAAATACGTTAGACAATGACAGGATCGAATATATGATGTTTATGAAAAATAAACGAACACATTTCAGATACGTACAGTAGAGTTTTCATGTAACAGAAACGTGAACAACACGACAAAAAAGATTCCCATGATAAGTAATACCAACATAATAGCTAAACAATTCAGTCAACAATCAGTGTTCAGGTCATCCGAACATTTCACAGAAGAATTCTAGATGCACTTAATATCCCGTAGATGACGCACAGTAAAAATGCAGTAGGCTGGGTTATTTCCCTGTGATTAAAGAGGTACTGAAAGAAACCAAAAGCGATCTGTTGTTTTGTTTAACAAAATGCTTGAAGAATAAAATGTGTGAAAGAAAAACTATATGGGCTTGCTCATTGCCTTTTTCTTTTGTCATTATAATTTGTTGGGGGGGGGGGGGGGGGAAATACAAGTAAAGACTGACAATATTAAGTGAAAACACATCAACGAATTTTAAATCTGATTCCCCCCCCCCCCCCCAAACAACCAAAAAATAAATAAATAAATAAATAAATAAATGAAATAAATAAATAAAATAAAATAAAATAAAAAATAATAATAATAAAAAAAAATTAGTGGCGTCTGCTTTGACAAACAACAATAAAATGTTGCAGGACAAAACTCCTTCTTGAGCCAGAAAACCATCTACAGTTTCCCGTATGTTACCTGTAATCTACAGAAAAAGGTATAAGTCAGCAAACATACACCTTGTTCTGTTCTTCCAGTTTATTGCGTTGCACTAAGCGACAAAAATAATCACTGAATTAAGAACAAAGTGACTGACCGTTCAATCAGGCCGAAAATAGAGTTAAAAGTCTCCCGTAGATTGCATGTAATTTACCGGATTGATATGAAGCGGTTTAAAGGGTCAACAATTTGAAACTTCTTTCTTCAAAATACTGTAATATGCATATTAAAACGTTCATTAAATAATCAACCAGAGATTTATGAATTAAAGACACATTAAGATTTATGGATTAATTTTTTTTTTAGCAAACCAACAATCAAAGTGGCAAAGGACAATCTCACTTTTAAGCGGAGGAGACATGCTGTTCGATCAAAACATACAAATTGGGGATCGTGTTCACCGCACGATTTTTCCCCCCTTTATGTCGGCTGCTCGATTTTCATTGGGACAAATTGAAACTTTATCCACCCTGACTTTGTCTGCCTTTGAAGGCCATTTGAACGATCCGGTTGTGCTGCTTTTGTAAGGAAAGTGATGCAGACGTCATCGTCAGGGCCAAGTTCACGTATAGAGCGACGCCTAACTCCCCTTCTTTGAGTTCCGTTGGCTACTCGGGATGACTAACCGATTCAGCCCTGACGCACTACAGCAGGAGATGGATCGACGATGATAATTCAATGGTAGTGTCAGATTAGCTTGGCGCCTGTCGTCGCCAAGCAAATCTGGTACTACCCTTGAATTATCATGGTCGATCGATCTCCTGCAACAGGTGCATAGTCGTTAGATGACGCCTCCGAAATTTGGCAAATACGTGCGTCGGACTGAATGAGTTAATGTTTATGACTGACAGGCGTCATCGTGTGTCGATGTCACGGACGGGTTGTACTGATCATCATGCGACGTTCTGAACATCCTTAACATCGACACAAGAAGACACCAGTCTTATGACCTTCTCCGACAGCACAGCATTCATCACAGAAACATGATGTTTGCTTTACCATACCAAGGCCATTTGCAACTCCAGCAACTTCATTTATGTGTATTGTTCCTTTTGTAATCGAAACTTTTGAAAACAGGTCCTATGCTGCTTTCTTCTTGTCACTTCTGGATGCTTGCAGTGTCTCGGAAATATTCCGCCTTTCCGGTCAGATGTGCGCGGATTTGCTGAGACCTGAAGAACCACCCTCTTTAGCGCTTTCAGTTTGAAGACCCTATTTTGATGGCGATGACACGGACAGGGCTAACGGCGAACAAAACTGCAAAGAGCTATGTCACTTGGTCGGCAGCGATAGAATGAAGTCAGAGAAATGTTGCACCCGAGATTTTCTGACAAATATTTTTCATGTATCTTGTAGACGTAGTCGTTTACAAAACGTATAATTTATATTAATTCTCTGCGCCCATCTCGCTGTAGTGTCGCGTTTCTCTGGAAGCTGAGACGAGTTATCATCTCGTCACAAGAAATTCTTCTCATCTGCTCTCCGCTTGCTGAATAGGAATTCTGCTATTTTTACGCTATTCTCATTTGAAGTGGAAGCTGTAGCATAACCCTATGCTGCATTCTTACCATAGTCAAAGAAACAGTTTTATAATCAAACACTTTAACTCATTGTACCCCAAGACCGAAATCCCCAAATTTTGCCGTTGTCCTCTGAAGACTGCATTGCAGTGCAGGGCACAGATCGAGAATGATAGTTCAAAGATGATGCCAGAATAGCTTGAAGCTATTCTGGCATCATTCTTGAACTATCATATCGATCCTTATCTTGCTGTAGTTTGTCTGGGGTAGAATAAGTTAAGCAATTAACTCTCATACTTGACACCAAATTGCTTCACATCGAGATATGATGTGCACACTTAAAAACACTACTATGATGCATTCATAAACAAAATTATCAATAAAAAGTCACTTTTTTAATGTGGAGAATACTCTGACAGCTTTTCTGCTGTACATTCGGCGCTCGGATCTGACGTAGCTCCCGCAAAGTGGCTTCATTACATACGTGCTGTAATCTACGGGAAATCCGTAGGTTACGGAACAAGTAACAAAATTGATCAGCAATTCAATTATAATCCAGCTGTGAACAACCTGTGCTGCAGGCACTTAGAATAGACAACAACAAATAACTCTATGCCGTTTTCTCTGACTTCACTCCAACACAGACATCCGTATATTACATTCGTTTGGTCCAGTTCCAATTTTGGTCGCTTAAGTTATTTATTTTTTTATATTTTTATTTTATTTTATTTTTTTTTTGGGTGGGGGGGATTTCTTTATTTATTTATTTTGTATTTATTTTATTTATTTATTTTGTAGTTATTTATTATTTATTTATTTATTTATTTATTTTTTGTTGGGGGAGGGGGGTGGGGGCCTTTTTTAAAGGTACACCCACTGGTGCCACCAAAGACAGCCTCCCGTATGTTACCGATAGCTCCGGACACGTGCACATAAAGGCACAGCTCCTAAACGAGCCGATGTCCGGCATGAAAAGACTTTAAAATATGAACTGCTAACATGTTTTCTCTCAGATAAAGGAGGAGTTTTTCCCCTGCTCTGTGAGCGCCCACAGCTGGAAAATGTAAACAGTTTCTTCAGTTTTTGAACATAAGACAGGCTTAACCCATGCTGGTCTGTCATAAAACACAATATGAACCAGATTTCTCACAGTTATCAAGATTTTACACTCCCGGAAATAAAATATGGAAAGAAAAAATGAGAATGAGCGATATCCTTGTAGTGCATCTGTATCCCTATACAGCGTACACCTCTCGCTTAAAATTAATATTGACAAAATGTATCTCATAACAATATGTTCGCAACACTGGGTACCCCAAAGCACTCGCAGTGCAATTAGTGTTCTTATGAGTCATAAACCTGCGGAAACCTGTTTGCTGCAAGGACCTAAACACTGCTAGCCAGCTCATGACATGACGCTTCAGATTCTCGGTCTTTGGTACGTAGTGGAACTCGACGAGGAATTGTCGAACGTTACTGAGTTGTTTTTCCTTGATCATATTGGTAAGGGACGGCCACTCTGCTGTCTCCACGTCCATTTTGACAACATCGATCACGGCCTGAAAGTAGACACGCGAGGATCTTCACACATTTATTTCCTTCTGCAAATAAATAGCGTTTCAGGTGCCACTGATTCCGAGATCACTGATTCGCGGACAGCCGCATCCGGATGCGAGGCATATGCCGCGCATCCGGATGCGGCTGGTCGCGAATGACTTAATGATAGTTATTAGTGTACTCGTGAGCAGCAGAGCGGAAACACGGACAGCAACTTTACTGGACACTTCAAGGATGAATTCAGACGCACACATCAACGCCTTACCAGAAACCGCGTGAACTTACAGGAGATGACATGTCCTATTACAACCAGAACCTGATATCTCCAAAAATGTCGTTTTGAGAAAATCGCAGTCAAAGTTTTGATGCATCTGCTATCGCGCGTACGAAGCTGCGAACTGGTGTAAATGTTCATAGTGGTTAGAAATACCATCCCCAGTGACGCCGAGTGGATACTAACATCAGATGTTTTACAACAAGAATTGTTCATATATATAGCCTGTTTTGGCATACAATTGCGCTGTGAGATAGCAAGAAGCAATATTATGCCAGAACTGAATATTGGCCAGTATATGGTTTTGCCTGTAAACATCGCATACAGGTTGTTCGTGTTTTTTTTGTTTTGTTTTATTTTTTCTTTTTTTTTTTAATCATGCCACAACCGTATATAACGCCAATAGTCTGCTTTGCCACCTACGACATCAAGGCAAAATGAGAAAACATTTTAGGCAATAACCGTATGCAAGACAAAGGCATGTTTTTGCCGTAATAAATAGCGAGGCAAAAATCACAAAAAAATATTAGGCAATAACCGCATACATGACAAATGCATGTTTTTACCATAATAAATAGCAAGGAAAATATGCATAAATTGTGTACAAAACCGTTTATCTTGAGATGTACAAGATTAAAACTGAGTAATAACGTGATTCCTTTTAACTGAAGCTGTTCATTTCTGGCAGATTTCACTGTTTTACAAACACATGAAATCAGTCAAGTGTATAATAAATTGTTTCTAGTAGCAGTACTGCAAAATCTGCACAAAAAAATGGTCTGTCTACATGTCTGTCTCTCTTTCTCTCTCAAACGCATGCTCACACACACGGACACAAACACACCTTTCAGTCTATTAACGTGCATTTATTTTTAAATCCTCTCACAAATTTCCACTCACAGCATTTTCAGGACGTGCAGCCGTAAAGTATTAAATTGTTAAATGTGTTTATCAACTGTTTGTCTGTGAGCAAACTGTTGTTTCACATTTGTGAAAATTCATATTATTTTACTAGTACTGGCACTGATAACGGCAGTCTTGAAAATACGTGTATAGATAAAGAATACACCACATAACACGCACAGCATGAATCTGTATGTTGCAAATGTGGTTGTTGTGTACTCTCCATCTCATTATCGACACAAAAAATAAAAGAACGATCAAACCTCAAAGCAATGCATCATTTTAAAACTGTGTCATAAGTGTAGACCTACTGGTACATTGTTAGTTTACGTTGTCCAATACATTTACATAAACAGAGAAAAAAATTGTAATATTTGATTCATTATTACAGTTCTCCAAGCTGTTTTTCTATGTGTATGCAACGATAAATCACATAAGATCGTAACGATAAAACATGGTATGAATCTAAGCGCCTAAATTGTATGTAAATGCTGAGTTTTAAAATATGCCATCAAAAGTCATCTGCATGGTCACAGAAAAACAAAATGGCAGCACTGTTATCAAGTCAGTAACAGAGACAAACAAATAAACAGATTAGTCATCATCTGTAGCATTTTCACCCTCAAAGTCTGATTCTGGGAGACGGTCTGGAACAGACTTGTTGCTTGGCAGATTCTCATAGCAGCTAAGGCAGTCTCTTGGAACCACCACTGAGTGACAGAGATCAAGAAGATCCTTCTTCTTCTTGTCAGAGATAGGTATTCTGGCAGAGTAGCGGTTAGGAAGAATGTCATCAAAGGAGATGCGCTTTGACGACTTTCTGCGACTAGTTTCTCTGATCTTCAGTATCTTGAAGTCTTCAAACATTCTGTACTTGTAATAAAAAGTGTCTGGCTCTGTCTTCATGAATCTGAGCAATTTGATGCCCATCCCGTTGACCCGTTCTCCTTTTATCTATGTGTTTCTAAAACGTCTACTTGCCACTTCTTTAAAGTCATATATGTCTTCATGTGTGAGTGGAATGAGCAGGTAGGGAGCTTTGGCTCGCGATGTCTTCATGGTGGTATGCTACAGGCTCGGGACACTAGTGGTAGCTTTTGCTTTTTCAATTGTGGAGTGCATAGCGTCGCACTCCATCCATCCAAAGTGATTTCGGTTTTGTTCACCACATATGTCTGAATATAAGATGACATGCTTGACACATACAGGCAGTGACTGAAGGTAGAGCAGG
Organism: Semisulcospira habei; assembly: GCA_036245525.1. NCBI lineage: Eukaryota > Metazoa > Mollusca > Gastropoda > Semisulcospiridae > Semisulcospira > Semisulcospira habei. The sequence continues at coordinate 10,293,981 of BTPG01000002.1, read as the reverse complement.
AGGCATGAGCCCACTTCACACGATCCTTTCAGAACCTCGGTCTCATTCCAGATGTAGCAGTGTTTGTCCTCGAGTGAAAACAATGTCAGGTTATAAACTGCAAGTTTGCGTTTGTAGTAGGCTGTGCTGACCTTCGAAAGGGGAGTTGACAGCACGGCCTGCATATCAAACGTTACTACATGTACACCCGGGTCAGCTCTGGCTGCTTTTTTTTTTTGTCGTCTTCCTTTTCTTTTCTAGCCTCCTTCTTCCTCTCTTGGTATTTTCTGTACTCCTCGCCTGCCTTCTCGGTCACGCTACCCTCCTTCTGATCATTCATGAACTTTGTGCACGTGACGCACAAGTATTTTTTTCGGCTTACGGAACCCATAATTGTAGTCCGAAACAAAGACGTCTCGGTAGTATGCGCTGGATACAGCAGGCCTGACTCTGTCAGTACATTGTTCCAGGTACAGCTGGTACATTTTGTTGACCGAATGTTACGTGTCAAGGTACTTTCTTGCTGTTCTTTTTCGACAGTAGTGTGACTCCACTGCTGGGAACGATTCAATGTGCTCGTTTACTCTTACCCGTTGATGCGCCAGCACTTTGTTACTAGGGGCCTGCCTCCCGCTGTTCTCTTGTCCGGTGAAGGCTCCGTCTTTGATGTTTTCAAGGGCATGTTGTAGTTAGAAATGACCGATATCCAGGGTCTTCATGAAGAATGCTTTGCAGTCAGGAATTTGCTCATGGCCTACAGTAAAACTGAAATGTCGCTGAACATTTCGTGCTTTCTTGACTTGGTTTTTGTCTTTGTCTAGTTAAGTTCTTGTTTCTTCTTCTGTCACGTGTCTACAGACACAATACTTCTGCCTTTCGTAACTGGACAGCATGTAAAAATTCTGATAGAGGTCTTCCCGCATGCTTTCATTTATTTCTTCTGTGTACTTGCGCTTGCACGTGGAGCAGTCAACCGGCTTGTCTGTCCTCTTTCTGTGTACCTTTTCTTTGCTTGTACAGTACTCCTGGCCAGCAAGCTTCAATCTCTTTCGGACGTTTTTCTTCCAATGTGAAGGCGATGCAGTTGCTTTTCTACCCCACTTTCTGTTTGGTGGTGTTATAAAAAGAGAAGACTGCCTGTGCCGGCTTCCGTCTGTCACTTTCGTCGGGGTTTCATGGTGAGAAGTCTTGGCTGAAGCTGGAGGTGAGTGGTTGGAGCAGTCATTTGGCAGATCGTCATTTGACTTCGACCGCGAGTATGCGGCCTCAGCAGGTCATATTACAAAACGCTGAATGTGCACGCCTCACTGGCACACATCCATCTTAATGCTCAGGCAAACTAGGCATAACAAAGAGAACCAGGCATATGGGGTTGAATATATCAGACGCCACCAGACTTGGGTGTATATGGATGATTGGCCTGGACTTTATGCTGTGAAATATATTGACCCTTCTTCGGTGAAGTTTGCCAGAGCCAGTGGAAACAGGCCATTTGCATCGGCGCTCCAAACTCCAGGCTTGTACAACACCTGTAAGCTACCTAAAGCATCCAGGTATCGATCATTCTTAGATTCTGCTGTTTACGAGAAAAAAAAATCAAAAGTCAGAAACATTATCTTCGATATGAGTGCAGAGAACATGTCCAAGAGACTTAGCATCCAGAAAAATTACATAATACACGGCTGCATTAAAAAAAAAACCAGTTCCCATTACCATAGACTGGTTTGCGTTCAAGAGAATTTGATTTCATTAGCTCATTCAGTCTCTTTGTGTGGACTCAAATGGCTATGTCAATAAGACTGTGTGATTTAGCATGCGCCCGCTGTGTACGGTGTGACTGAAAGAGTTCATTAATATCAAAATGATCTTCTTCCACGTCGTTGTGTACATCTGAATCGTCTGAATTAACGTCATCCCTTTGCAGCATATAGCCGTCCGGGTCATGTGCACTGTTGTCAGTCATGTGACCTGTTGATAGAGGAAGAAACAATCAATAGGTGCTAGAAAGATAGATGATATGCAAGCACAAGCTGTTTAGTAGACTTTTCAATTAACAAATCAGCAAAAAGTGTTCGCTCATTGTAAAAGAAAATATACATAAACGTCAGTAGACGATGTACATACTATCATAACACACACACACACGTGCACACAAGCTGATTCAAAGACAAGTGTGCACTCACCCAGTGAATCCCTCACAGCCACGCCCCTATTACCCTTCATCTCTCCCCACCTCTGTATCATGGGTTGGGACAGGCCTGAATCAAAAGAAATGTATGTAAACGTGTACCTTCACAACGTTGATCTGCTTCATCTGCTTGTGAGGGGTCTGTCATCACAACTTGCTCTGTGGAATCATCGCCCTTGTCAGATCTGCTGTCTGATGTTTCCACAGTCTTCAGTTCTGAGTCACACTGCTCGCAATGTGTTTTGTCCCGTGTGTCTGTATAATCAGCGTCTTTACCAGAAAGGTCGTCATCATTCCTGCTATCGTTACCTTCAGAAAAGCAGAAATCATAATATATCACTTTAAACACACGTATGACAAACAAAATGAGAGGCGTGCCTTTTAATGATATTGTTTTGATTACTCGTTTTACAGTGAAAATCTCTAGAATCAAAATTAGCATATAACATAAACGAGAACAAAGTGTTTGAGCAGACAAATTAAGCTGCTGAAGTACCTTCACAGAGTGGCTCGGGGACAGAAAACAAGTCACCATTATGGTAATCTTTTTTCTCAGGTGGCGTTTGACAGGTTTCCTCAGCATCTGTTTCCCTTTTCCCCCCTCTCTCTCTCTCAGGTGTGTAGTCAGAGAAGGGCTTGACTTGCTCGGGACCGTCTCTTCCATCAGATGGGTTGTTTGTGATCCTTTCATGGTGTAGCTCATCAGAGGACTCAATGAGAGTGTCCGCCATGGCTTGCTCGTCGATTTCTGACTATTCAGCATCCATGCTGGCTGGTATATTCTGTAATTATGGAGACATCTTTATACCTTTTATGAATCATGTTAAAATCACTTCACACACACACACACACACACACACACACACACACACACACACACACACACACACACACACACAAACACGCACACACACACACACACACAAACACACAGACAAACAGCGTGTATGTGCACATTGGTACAAGTTACACAGCATCCCTTTACAGAACAAAGGTACTCCAAATCTCTGTAATTACTACTGCAGGGACAGAGAATATAATTATTATTACATGTCAATATATAGTTTTTGGAAGGGACACATAAATCATACTGCCCGGCTGCATAAATATAACCCTAAAACGTTTTCAGATGAAAGTAACTTACCATTATAATCAGCAACCCTGGACTGTGCTGGATCACGAAAAACAACTGTGCTTGTCCTTTCCTCTCGGCAAACTCATGTAAAACATTTCGTACATATGGAAAAGAAAGAATATTCCAGATCCAGTTAACTAGTGAAGTTCTCATCGCAGAGCTGTACAAGAACACAGCCTTGTTAGGTTTCAAAGCAGCAACAACTCATTAACTAATTTTTCTCTGTGGCTCTAAATGTTTATAAATATGTAAGCATACTACCGGCTTGTGACTGGAACTCTGGGGTGTGAACTTCTCAGGGAAGTAAACATTTCCACAGCTCCCACAGCCTTGGTATTGGCCAGTATAAACAGCCCGGTCATGTCCAGGTGTCTGGTTTGGGTCGGCTGCTACATGCAGTGAATTCATGGGGCCAAACATCAAAAACCTCTACATATCTGTGTCTGGTCCAACTGAAAAGGCATTCTCTCCTTATATCTGATATTTGTCTGGTTTTTGCAAGATTTAAATGTAGGATAAATGTAATGTTTTTTTCCATACCATATCTGCATATCTTTGACATATCTTGTTTTGGCATAAAAATATGTGACATGTTTCATAGTCACAAATTCATGCCAAAACTCTGACTTTTAATCTGGTTTGACCTAAAATTCTTCTCTGAATACAGGGGAATAATTTTATGCCAGACCTATACATCTTCTCTGTCATCTGGTTTGGCATAGTATTAAACCCCCAAACAAATGGAATAATTTTATGCCAGACGTGCACATGACTTGGTGTGTTGATCTGTCTGGAAAAAAAAAAACAAAGAAGTTTTTTTTTTTTAAATTCTAAAACCAACAACGATGAATAACTTCACAAATCTCGTGGTCACAAGTCCAATATTTTGGTGAGTGATAGAGCAGCGATTTCTTAAGATGTTTACATAAAAATCCAATTATAGCATATGTTGAGATATCAGGTTCTGGTGCTAATAGGACTGAAAATTCCACAGATTTTTTTTTTTTTTTTAGTTGGTGCAACTTGTGCGCTGAATGACATGAAAGTGGCTAGCGGATGGAAATGGCGGCAACACACGAATTGACCGTTTGGCTGTCGGGGGCGTGTTTGGTTAACCCTTATCATTCGGAATACACCAGTGTGTGAAATAAGTCTGACTAAAATAGTTCAAGGGTAGTGCCAGAATAGCTTGGCGCCTCTAGGCGCCAAGCTATTCTGGCCCCACGCTTGAACTAAAGCCATTGTGTCTCCAATTGATAAAAGTTACGCAAATCTGCCAATGCGTCAGTGAGTTCTATGAGGGGCGCAGGACATACGCGTCATTGATTTGTCAAACGTCATTGGTCATGACGTAAGTTTTAGTTTTTACGTAATTTTATATTTTACGTGATATGAGTTTCTCTTTCGCTTCATAGGCTTGGGAAAAAGGTGAGAAAACTAGAACTTCACGGTACAATTTCAGTCTTGCTATAATTTGTGTGTAAGCAGGTTGACGATGATGATGATGATGTTAAGAAGGGACATGGACTTCCAGCTCTCGCTGATTTCGTCCGGGGGGGGGGGGGGCGGGGGGGGGGGAGGTTTGGGGGAGGTGGGGGTTTATCCTGTCTGTTCGCCGCTGAGGGGGGGGGGGGGCAATCTTAACGTGCCGGTCGGCGGAAAAATAAAGGAAAGTAACTTCTAAAAGGGTGGTATGATGGATGGTCCTCGCGCGCCCTCCCCCCCCCCCCCACGCCTGGATGGCGCCACCGGGCACGGCGGTGGCCTCCGCCAGCCCGGGGGGATCCACCCGAGGCGGGGGAGGAGAGGGGGCGGCTCCGAGCCGGTGATTGATGATGGTGGGGTTGATGATGTCTTTTTATTAACCGTGGGGAGGTGGGGCGTGTGCTGGACCATGAGATGAGATGAGGGTGCGGGTGACCTGTGTTAGCTGTTCGGCCCTGCCGGGCCCACGGCCACAATTCGCGAGTGGATAGTGTGAGGATAAGTGGGGAGGGGCCGGTGGGGGACGGGGTCCGCCACCGCGTGACTCTGGAAGGGTGTTATCCTGCGCATAAGTCGCCGCCCATTATCTATATTTATAAGGAGTGCATTGACGTTGGACCTCCTTTAGTTGGACCTAGTTTATTTAAGTGGTTTGCTCTCCTTTGTCCAGGCTGGGCTCCAGCCGCCCGGATTTACCTGCTCTCTAATGGCTCTTCCCTTTTTTCCTTCCCGGAGCCTGATTGCTCGGCCCCAGGAGGCCCGGCGGTGGGCTTGGGTCCCGTCAGGGTGCCCCACGGTCTCCAGTCACGGTCCACCTGAGTGGCGGTTGTCCATACCCGGCTACCGCAGCTCCCCGCGGTTCCGCCTCGGCCGAGTAGGGTTGAGGGTGGTGGTGGTGGGGGGGGGGGAGTCCCCGGCGGGGGACTTGGGAAAAAAAAAAAAAAAAAAAGGAGAGGAGAAAGAGGGGAAGGGGGGGGGGGTTATGAGTGAGGTGACTTTTTATTATCTGAGGGGGTGGGGGCGGGTGCTCGGACCGTGAGATGAGAGGGTTGGGGATGATGGGTTCGCCCTCTCCCCTTCCCCGCCACCCCCCCCCCCCCCCGGCCTTTATTGGAAGGGCGGCGGGGCGAGGCGGGCGTCCCCGGAGTGGATAGATACCAGAGGTTATGGGGTCATGGGATCGGGTCGAGAGAGCAGGCACCGGGCAGTTCTGGGAGACCTGGCTTCGTGAGAGCCACCCACTGTCTAGGGTGCTATCTTTTGAGTGCCCCCGGGAGGGCAGTCCGGGTGGGGTGGTTGTGATGGGGGTGGAGAGTGTGGGGTTGAGGTGGGGTAGGGTGCAATCTTTATTACCTTGGGGGGGGGGGGCGGGTGCTGGACCATGGTTGATGATGGGGAATGATTGGTGGTGGGGGGACCCCTTCAGTCGCTCAGTCTTGCATACTTTCATTCTTCCTTCTTTTATTAATCTTGCATACACTCAGTCTTACTTCCTCTTCCTCTTCATTCTGACACCCTTCCTGCCCGGCCGGGGGACTGTCTAATTTTGAGCACTTCGGGCCCGGGGGTGCTCGGACGACGACGAGAGCTAACCCCCGAACTCATCGCCATGGTCTAGGACCATGAGCCTTCCATGCTATGGGAGGGGGCAGGTGGGGTTCTATGTTTGGTTATATGTACATAACTAAGGGGTGTTTGTTCATTAGATGTATTGTGAGTTTGGTGGTGGTGCACCAAGTTGCTGAATCGGGATTTATGAGGCCTTCTAAGGTAAGGGGGTGTTTAGTTTTTCTTTTATTGTGGTTCTGGTTTCTTCTGTGGGCATTCTAGTAGGATGTGTTCCGTTGTTAGCGTGTGGCCGCACATGCATATTATTTGGTTTGGAAGGACTAGGTATCTTTCGCCCCCCAATCGGATTCTTGTTAGTCGGGATTGGTCTTTCCTTTTTCCTTGGAAGAGAATGGGTTTGTTTTTGAGTTCCCTCGCGAGGTTTTTTCTTCTACCTCTTTTGTTTTGTTGAAATTCATCTACCCATAGTTTTTGAAAGGAGGGTCGGAGTGCCTTGGATCTTTCGTTTGCCGACAGAGGTAGGTTGAAGAAGGTCGATTCTTGTTCGAGGCCTTTCTTCGCCACTCTGTCGGCGCATTCATTGCCTGGGATCCCCACGTGAGAGGGGACCCACATGATTTTGATTGTTTTCCCGTGTTCTGATAGTTCTGCTGCTTGAGCTCTGATCAGATACGTAAGATCGTCTCTGAACGAGTCTAGGTTTTGAATTACTCACAAACCAGATAGGTGAGGCTAGCGCTGGCAGAATTGTACAACAAACCAAGGGGAATTACACAGCGCTGGACAACAGTTAGATCCCCTGCCCCCGCCTATCAGGCACCCAATCGCCAGCCCACAGAGAAATTCGCAGCGCTAGCCTCACCTATCTGGTTTGTGAGTATCTCAGTATAACTCGAGGCAAATTTGTATCGTTACATTGTTGCGTAATGTTCTCTGCATCTACTGTGGGAATACAGGGTATTTACCCGACCACATATAGTAATGCACCTTCGTGTTTGTGTATGTATGTTTCCCCTGCCTACTTCCTAAGTTCCGGAGAAAGACATGGGTTATATAAGAGACCTGATGCATCTTATTTGAAGATGCAAATGATCGTCTTATTCTATACCTGCGTATTTCTCTGTGGGCTGGCGATTGGGTGCCTGATAGGCGGGGGCAGGGGATCTAACTGTTGTCCAGCGCTGAGTAATTCCCCTTGGTTTGTTGTACAATTCTGCCAGCGCTAGCCTCACCTATCTGGTTTGTGAGTATCTCAGTATAACTCGAGGCAAATTTGTATCGTTACATTGTTGCGTAATGTTCTGTGCATCTACTGTGGGAATACAGGGTATTTACCCGACCACATAAAGTAATGCACCTTCGTGTTTGTGTATGTATGTTTCCCCTGCCTACTTCCTAAGTTCCGGAGAAAGACATGGGTTATATAAGAGACCTGATGCATCTTATTTGAAGATGCAAATGATCGTCTTATTCTATACCTGCGTATTTCTCTGTGGGCTGGCGATTGGGTGCCTGATAGGCGGGGGCAGGGGATCTAACTGTTGTCCAGCGCTGAGTAATTCCCCTTGGTTTGTTGTACAATTCTGCCAGCGCTAGCCTCACCTATCTGGTTTGTGAGTATATCAGTATAACTCGAGGCAAATTTGTATCGTTACATTGTTGCGTAATGTTCTGTGCATCTACTGTGGGAATGCAGGGTATTTACCCGACCACATATAGTAATGCACCTTCGTGTTTGTGTATGTATGTTTCCCCTGCCTACTTCCTAAGTTCCGGAGAAAGACATGGGTTATATAAGAGACCTGATGCATCTTATTTGAAGATGCAAATGATCGTCTTATTCTATACCTGCGTATTTCTCTGTGGGCTGGCGATTGGGTGCCTGATAGGCGGGGGCAGGGGATCTAACTGTTGTCCAGCGCTGAGTAATTCCCCTTGGTTTGTTGTACAATTCTACGAGCGCTAGCCTCACCTATCTGGTTTGTGAGTATCTCAGTATAACTCGAGGCAAATTTGTATCGTTACATTGTTGCGTAATGTTCTGTGCATCTACTGTGGGAATACAGGGTATTTACCCGACCACATATAGTAATGCACCTTCGTGTTTGTGTATGTATGTTTCCCCTGCCTACTTCCTAAGTTCCGGAGAAAGACATGGGTTATATAAGAGACCTGATGCATCTTATTTGAAGATGCAAATGATCGTCTTATTCTATACCTGCGTATTTCTCTGTGGGCTGGCGATTGGGTGCCTGATAGGCGGGGGCAGGGGATCTAACTGTTGTCCAGCGCTGAGTAATTCCCCTTGGTTTGTTGTACAATTCTGCCAGCGCTAGCCTCACCTATCTGGTTTGTGAGTATCTCAGTATAACTCGAGGCAAATTTGTATCGTTACATTGTTGCGTAATGTTTTGTGCATCTACTGTGGGAATACAGGGTATTTACCCGACCACATATAGTAATGCACCTTCGTGTTTGTGTATGTATGTTTCCCCTGCCTACTTCCTAAGTTCCGGAGAAAGACATGGGTTATATAAGAGACCTGATGCATCTTATTTGAAGATGCAAATGATCGTCTTATTCTATACCTGCGTATTTCTCTGTGGGCTGGCGATTGGGTGCCTGATAGGCGGGGGCAGGGGATCTAACTGTTGTCCAGCGCTGAGTAATTCCCCTTGGTTTGTTGTACAATTCTGCCAGCGCTAGCCTCACCTATCTGGTTTGTGAGTATCTCAGTATAACTCGAGGCAAATTTGTATCGTTACATTGTTGCGTAATGTTCTGTGCATCTACTGTGGGAATACAGGGTATTTACCCGACCACATATAGTAATGCACCTTCGTGTTTGTGTATGTATGTTTCCCCTGCCTACTTCCTAAGTTCCGGAGAAAGACATGGGTTATATAAGAGACCTGATGCATCTTATTTGAAGATGCAAATGATCGTCTTATTCTATACCTGCGTATTTCTCTGTGGGCTGGCGATTGGGTGCCTGATAGGCGGGGGCAGGGGATCTAACTGTTGTCCAGCGCTGAGTAATTCCCCTTGGTTTGTTGTACAATTCTGCCAGCGCTAGCCTCACCTATCTGGTTTGTGAGTATCTCAGTATAACTCGAGGCAAATTTGTATCGTTACATTGTTGCGTAATGTTCTGTGCATCTACTGTGGGAATACAGGGTATTTACCCGACCACATATAGTAATGCACCTTCGTGTTTGTGTATGTATGTTTCCCCTGCCTACTTCCTAAGTTCCGGAGAAAGACATGGGTTATATAAGAGACCTTATGCATCTTATTTGAAGATGCAAATGATCGTCTTATTCTATACCTGCGTATTTCTCTGTGGGCTGGCGATTGGGTGCCTGATAGGCGGGGGCAGGGGATCTAACTGTTGTCCAGCGCTAGGTTTTGAATTGCTTGGACGGCTGAGAGCGAGTCCGTTACTATGAGTATGCGTTTGCTTTTGGGGAGGTCGCTCTTTATTACCTTATATGCTTCTAAGATGGCCGTGAGCTCTGCTGTAAAGACCGCCGAGTGGTCAGGTAGTTTAATGACCCTATCCGATTTGTCGGGGGCGTGGATACCTAGTCCGGTTGCGTGTGTGGTTGGATCGTGGGACCCATCTGTATATATGAATATGTAGTCTTTGTATATGGTGTCCTATTTGATACTAAACTCTAGTTTCATTTTGGGCCCATCTTCTGATTTCAGATATTTGGTTAAGTCCAGATCTACTTCTATTTGGGGGAGTTTCCATGGGGGTGTCTTTATTTGTATTTTCGGTGGCCTATACGATAGTTTTAGATTTATAGCGGCTTCGCTTTCTTGGACTACAGCTTTTATTTGAGGTGTTTGGTTGCGTTTGCCTCTAGTTTTGTGGTCTGTGGTGAGCGTGTATTTGGCCGGATGGTCGTCTGGCATACATATTGTTTTATAGTAGTAGTTTGCTGCTCTTTCCTTTATTATGATCGTTATAGGTTTTTGCCAACTCTCTGCCAGTACAAGCAGGTTTGGGGTATGCCTGGGGACTCCCAGGGCCACCTTCAACGCGTCCGCTTGCACTGACATCAGTTTTTTGGTCTGGCTCTTATTTAGGTTGGTGAGCATGGGGGCTGCATATAGTAGTCTGGACATAACGAAGGCATGATATAGATTTAGAAGGGATTTGGGGTCATGACTGCGCATGAGATTTATTCCCTTCCTGGCAGACTGACATATTTGTTCTACGTATGGTGACCAGTTATTGCTACTTGTGAAAGTAACTCCTAGAAATTTAATGTTTTGACGGTATTCGATATCTGTTTGCCCTATTTGTAATTTCGGGATATGGGCTTTTACTTGGTATTTTAGGCTTCGGTTGCTTCTAAATATAATCGCTTGGGTTTTGTTTGGGGAAATTTTTAAGCCTGCTCTTACTAGCCATTTCTCTATTCTGGTTAGATCTTGTTGGAACTCTTCGAATCCTACTATTTCCCATTTAAAATTTCTTTGTCTGCATTTGATCTTGCCTATTAATGACGTATCATCGGCGAATTGCATTATTTTGTGGTGCCTGACTACGTGTTGTAGACCTGTGAGCAGGTTGACTTTACCTAGCTACATGATATACTAAGTACACGGGTCACCTGCATGCTCTTCTGAAAGCGCGTCGATGTATGTGCGAGTGTTAGTGAATGCGTGCGCGCGCGCTTGAAACATCTCCAAGAGGCATAGATCCCCATGCGAATGGAGGGCGCATGAGGATCTATTCCTCCTGGAGATGCGCGCATGTTTGTGTGTGTGTGTGTGTGTGTGTATGTGTGTGTGTGTGTGTGTGTGTGTGTGTGAGAGAGAGAGAGAGAGAGAGAGAGAGAGAGAGAGAGAGAGAGAGAGAGAGAGAGACTGACTGACTGACTGACTGAAACTTTATTTATCAAGGATTGAGATATTAGGCGCACAGGCCTTTCTTCCAATCTGTCCTTGCTACATCTACTGACATATAATAACAGGCAAAGCTACTTTACACTCACAAACAACATCGAAAGTAATGCGAATTACAACAACACTACAAACAGCAACAATTATTTAACAAAACACACAGGTACCCATACGAAGATTTTAGCACGTGTCATAATATCCGTTTGCGGGAGCTCTCCCCAGAAACTCCCACCCGTGGGGCACGCAAGTATACTTTCACTCGAATGACATGCTAAGCACATCGTTTGAATAAACTGTGCACCGGCACTGCATCCCTTGACCAGGTCTATACGGGAAGAAATCGAAGCACCCCCACAAACGGGACGTGAGCGTAAATGGTATGATAAAAAATAATAGTTGCATAAAAAGAAATTAAAATATATTATGTTTTGACAACATGAGATAATTAAATTTACGTTGCCTTGGATAAGTGCTTGTACAGTTTTGCTTTAAAGAGAACAATGAACAATGAACAATGAACCTTTATTTTCCAACGGTAGAAGTTATTGGTAGCAGGACCAGTTTTCAAACTTGCCGTTGCTACATCTACTACATAAATGACATAGACGTGTAAACATACACATACCACACACTGACGCATGTATGCACTCGCTCACGCACGCACACCCGCACATACGCACGCACACGCACGCTCACACACACACACACACACACACACACACAAACACAAACTTGCACACGCACGCACTTAGACACACACGCACACATACACACACATGCTCTCGGACACGCACTCCAGACATACGTATGCGCATACCGCGTACGCACAAAAATATAAAATGAGTAAAAATGCAAAGTAAAGCAATACACAGAAAATCATTAAGTACATTAGAATTCATACAGCAAAGGCAAACATGTATATATGTGCTCTCTCTCTCTCTCCTCTCTCTCTCTCTCTCTCTCTCTCTCTCTCTCTCTCTCTCTCTCTCTCTCTCTCTCTCTCTCTCTCTCTGTGTCTCACACACCCACACACACACAGCATGCACACACACACAGCATGCACACACACACACACTCACACACACACACACACACACACACACACACACACACACACACACACACACACACGCACACACACACACACACACGTGAACGCGCGCCCAAAAATATCGCGTACACACATATGAAGGCGAAAACATTATACATAGAACATGCAGTATTCAATGTACTCTTGACACTCAGATATTATGGTCCACTGTATATTATATATATAAAAAAAGAAAAAAAAGAGAGACGCTCTCTCTCTCTGTCTCTCTCACTCTTGCACACACACACAAACATTCTCACACACACGCACATTCACACATCTGAACACACGCGCAAGTTATCCCTGTACTGTACTGATTAGATTACGTCAGAGATTCTAGGTGTTTGAAGAGGCTGACCCTAAATGAGGTGAGCGTCTTTGCGTTTCTGATTTCTGCAGGAATAGAATTCCAGAATGAACTTCCCGAGAATGACAAACTGGTTTTGAATAAATCAATACGCGGCAGGGGTACTTTGAAATGGTGTCCATGTCTAGAAGCTACAGATATCCGTTCTGAGAAAAAAAAAAAGAACTCAAGTACAGTGGACATGATTGCTTGTACAGCTTGTACATCAATACACCTTTATTTAACTGAAAGTGATGGGATAGAGGGAGCATTTTTAAAGTTTTAAGCTTTTCGTCAGTTGAGAGTTCGGGATCGGGAAATATAAGCTTAGCAGCTCTCCTATGTAGGGAGTTCAGCCTCTTCAAATGTACATCACTAGAACCATCCCACACTGTTGATGCATAGTCTATGTGCGATTTGACATGAGAGAGAGAGAGAGAGAGAGAGAGAGAGAGAGAGAGAGAGAGAGAGAGAGAGAGAGAGAGAGAGAGAGAGAGAGAGAGAGAGAGAGAGAGAGAGAGCAGCGCGCGCGAGAGAGAATGACGTCATGTTTAGAGTATTATGTCAGCGTCTGCGTGGTGACGGAGTTGCCCCTTTTACGTTACCGCCACATTTCTGACTTTCTCTTAAAAGTAAAGTTTTTATTTTAGTGCTTTAAATCTGTTCTGAAAAGAATAAAATTTTACTAAAGAAGTTGAAAGGATACAAAGCGGGCTAACTAACTCATTCAACGTCTTTCTCCAAACTAGCTATAACCGAACGTTCAAGTAAATACGACAAAAATTACGGACTCTAATCTGGGTCAACCGACTTCCTGTAAACAGTTGTTTATGTCTTCAATGAGACATTCAGTTACAAAATGCTCATATGGTCTCTTAGCCACCCACTGACTTAAGAAAGTATTTCGCCAAATTTCAAGCTTGTGAGTACAGAAATATCAGAGATTCTCTTGTTTACATACATACGCACACACACACATACATACGCACATACATACATACATACATACGCAAATACGGCTCTTCGCGCCAAATGTACGTTCAGCAGCGAGGTTAGCGTAGCTAGACATGAGGTAATTGTTATCTTGTTACTTCAATTGTTAGAGGTTTAGCCAGCCCGACTTTGACATCATGGACATGCTATTAAATTCGCCTCACCGCAACCAATCCTAAAAAGTCCCTTCTATATAAAAGCCATTATTGTATTCATTTTCATACGCGATGACGTCATAGCATTCCATATTTGGACCCTCTGAATATGACACAATTTTATATGCGCGGGATGGCAAGGCACATCTTCCATGATTAGAGGCAAAAACGCACACACAAGTCGTGTTGTATGCTAAAACACTTAAAATATTATATGAGCACTATATTTATGTAATTTGTAAAACTGGTAAGCTTAAAGTAGATGGATTTTCGAATTGTTAAAGCTAACGTTTTAGTAACGTACACATTAATCAGTGAGTACTGCGTCTATGGTTGGCATTAACAAAACACTGGAGACAGGAGGGTGAAAAAAAAAGGAAGGGGCGTTGGGAGGTAGGGGAGGGGATAGAGGCTGCGGGGGAGGGGGGGGAGTTTAAAGAGGCAACACACACACACACACACACACACACACACACACACACACACACACACACACACACACACACACACACACACACACACACGTACATACGGCGCTTCGCGCCAAAACGACGTTCAACCGCAGCAAGGTTAGAGTAGATAGACGTGACGTTATTTTTATCTTGTTACTTCTTTACCACACTATTAGGCCCGCCCAGCTAATAAGTCATTTGCTTCCTACGGAACGTGCTCCGACCAGCCCCATCCCAAAGTCTACCCTATTTTCAATACGGTAGACAATAACAATAGACAATTCGCACTACCATGAAGTCAGTGCACGGGCTGAAAAGTTCATCTTTTACAGAAATGTTCAAGCATGTTATGAGTGTTCGCAAGCGATGTAAGCGATACATGGCGCCTGCACTAAGCAGGTTGAGGTTTACTAGTCATGTGAGTAGTAAAGTAGTAGTAAGAGAAAAGACGTTTTCTAGACGGCAGCAAACCAATCCAAAGTTATTTTTTTGTGTTGCTGTTGTGTGTGCGTTCAGTTAGCGTGTGTAGTAGTGTGTGCGTATGTGTGTGCGTGTGTGTGTGTGTGTGTGTGTGTGTGTGTGTGTGCATGGGCGGATTGGGGTGGGTGGGGCGGGGGGTTTCCAGCGGTTCGGCTCTTCTCACCCCTAAAAAAAACCCCAAACAAATGTACTTAAAAATGTTATAACAATGTCCCGGCTTTATGGGGATTCCCCCCCCCTCCCATCCCCCTTCCCCCCGTGTATATTTGGACGAACAGTGAGAGTCCCGACACACGTCTCCGCCCCTAGACCCTCCCCCCTCCTCCCTCCGCCCCCCCCCCCCCCTTCTTTTCTTATTTCGGCGTTGTTAACGTTTTCGGCCATTGGAAGCAATTTAAGGTCCCAAACAAAACGTCAGACCCCCCCCCCCCCCCCGCCACCACATGTAACCGATCCGTCCCTGGTGTGTGTATATGTGTGTGTGTGTGTGTGTGTGTGTGTGTGTGTGTGTGTGTGTGTGTGTGTGTGTGTGTGTGTGTGTGTGTGTTTTCAAACGCCCAAATAGCGCATACATGTTTTTATGGGGACTTATGTTAACAATCTACGACACACTGAATATCAAAGAGCGCCACAGTTTAACTCTTTGAAGACGTGCTTCACTGGCCTAGGCCGATCCTGTGGGAAGCACGTGGTTGAGGTATTAATAAAAATTACAAAAATATCTTTTATTGTCGCACAGAAATATTGATTGCTGACTGGAAGGTCTGTTCAGTGCATTGCCTTCCCCGCAGTGATAGGAGTTGCACATGTTTATAAAATATTGCACACACCTTAGCACCTGTGTGAAAGACCTATACCCAGATTAAAGTCCGTAATTTTTGTCATATTTACTTGAACGTTTGCTTACAGGTAGTTTGGGGAAAGACATTGGATGAGTTCGTTAGCCAGATTTGTATCCTTCCAACTTCTTTAGTAAACTTTAATTCTTTTCAGAAAAGAATTAAAACACTGAAAAACCTTTACTTCTAGAGAAAGTCAGACAGTGGCGGTGACGTAAAAGATGCAACTCCGTCACCAGGCAGACACTGACATAATACTCTAAATATAACGTCTCTCTCTCTCTCTCTCTCTCTCTCTCTCTCTCTCTCTCTCTCTCTCTCTCTCTCTCTCTCTCTCTCTCTCTCTCTCTCTCAAAGATCGCCTCCATAAATATTTACTTCAGAAGTAATAGTATGTTCGACTCCCTTATGCTACTATTCGTAAAGTTAGTGACAAGTTTTCTATTACATAATACTCTTCTACTGTTGCTGCAGATTATGTAATAGCTGGACTGTCTGCATTAACATGTCAGGTTCATACATGTGTATATAATTTTTTTTTTTCCTTTTTTTTCTGAGTGGTGGCGGTGGTGGTGGTGGGGGGGGGGGGTCTTTTTACTTACATATGTTTTATCTTTTGATGTATCGTCTGATGTATTTTTATATGTGTAGAGTAGCAGGACAGTTTGGAAGATAGGCATTGCTATGCCTAAAACTTTTTATCCTGAATAAAAACGTTTCATCATCATCATCATCTCTCTCTCTCTCTCTCTCTCTCTCTCTCTCTCTCTCTCTCTCTCTCTCTCTCTCTCTCTCTCTCTCTCTCTCTCTCTCTCTCTCTCTCTCTCTCTCTCGATTTTACCTGTAACTTAGATAAAGTCTATAAAGTAAACTCCGACATCGTTCTAATGGGTGATTTCAATATCAATTTACTGAAACCCCACACCGCATGGGAAACAACATCTTCCTTATTTGGGCTGGTGCAGCTGGTGCAGTCACCCACTGGAATTACTGCTGCATCCTCCACTCTCATATACCATATTTATACCAATAACCTTAAATCTGTGACTGACGTTTCTGTTCCCGACTTGAGCATTAGCGATCATTTCCCTGTAGTGTGTAACTGGGCTGCGCAAATTTCAAAGACTAAAAAGAAAGGTCATATCACCGTAACATATCGCTCTTTTAAACATTTTAACCAAAACGCATCTTTACATGATCTTAGTAATGCCTGCTTTGACTCAGTAACCGAGTCCAACGACCCAGAGGTTGCTCTATCTGCATGGTACAGCATTTTCCTTGGGGTACTCAACAAACACGCACCCCTCAGGGAGAGGCGTGTCAAAAGCGCGGTACTGCCCCCATGGATTACTAAAGAACTGATGCAGGCCATGGAGCTTAGGAACACCCTCAAGAAAGAAAAGAAGTTTGTCGAGTTTAAAAAGCAGCGTAATCGCGTCAAATATATGTTACGCGAAGCGAGAAAAGCCTTTGTAAGAAATACTATTAAGAACAACAAAGACGTGTCAGCTATTTGGCGCGTCCTGAATTCCCTTACCTGATGCTCTAGTGCATCAACGGTAATCCCTAGTGATCTATCCGCTGACATGTTTAATGATCACTTCCAATCTGTTGCTGAAGTTTTCTCAACACAAGGAAGTGTCAATGATAAGTGTTTTGATGTTTTAATTGACTACTGCAATCAGAAAACTGTGACACCTTTTAGCATTCCATCGATTGCAGTACATGAAGTAGGTAAATTCATAAGTAGTCTCACGAACAATAAGTCATCAGGCCCTGATGACATAAATCCTAAAGTTCTGAAACTATCTCTGCCTTACATTGTTGAATCGCTGACATACATTTACAACCTATGTCTCCATCAGTGTGTATTACCTACACAGCTTAAACTTGCAAAAGTAATTCCACTACCGAAATCCAAGGACAGGGGGAATCTGAATAATTATAGACCAATTTCGTTACTGTCCGTGTTAAGCAAACCTCTGGAGCGACATGTACACAAACATTTGTCTCAGTATTTAGAAACAAATAATATGCTTCATCCCTTCCAGTCTCGGTTTCGTCCGAAGTATTCCTGTCACACAGCGCTAAGCAGACTTGCAGATAAGTGGTTATCTAACGTAAACAATTCTCAACTGACGGGTGTTATTTACCTTGACTTTAAGAAAGCGTTTGACCTGGTTAACCACAACACTCTGATAAACAAACTTAGTAATTATTTTAAAAACGTCAAAGCAGTTTCCTTCTTTAGTTCATATCTAAAGGGAAGAAAGCAAAAGGTTGTAGTTAATGGATCACACTCTGAAGTGAAGGAAGTTAAGTGTGGAATACCTCAAGGGTCAGTGTTAGGGCCTCTTCTATTTTGTTTATACATCAACGATTTGCCTCTTCACCTAACGTCCGAATCTGTCGAATGTGACTTGTTTGCTGACGATACTTCAATTCACACGGCAAATAAAAACCTTAATGTGGTTGCGGAAAACTTACAACAGAGCCTTGATGAGGTGTCCGCCTGGTGTGAACGTAACTCAATGATTATCCATCCAGCAAAAACTAAGTCAATGGTAATTGCGACACGCCAAAAACACCAATTAACCCCCCTTTCACTTGATTTGTTCTTCGAAGGCAATTCTATTGAGCAAGTGTCTGAACACCGACTCCTTGGAATTATTATAGATGATCAGCTCAAATGGCAGGCACACACACATAACGTGTGTAAAACTGTTTCAAAAAACATGTTCATGCTGTCCAAACTGAAGCACTTCACTGACTTTGAAACCAGAAAATTATTTTATTATGCACATATTCAGTCCCACATTAATTATGCTTCCACGGTGTGGGATGGCCGCAGAGATGTACATTTAAAAAGACTGAACTCTTTACACAGACGAGCAGCGAAATTAATTTTACCTGATCCTACTTTGACAACGGATGATAAGATTTACAAAGCGGGACTTCTTTCTCTCAAGAATCAGTTTGCATTCAACAAAGGTGTTCTTCTTTTCAAGATTCTGAATGATAACACTCCGGAATATCTAACCCAGCTGCTAGTCCGATCACAGTCCCGCTATGGCGATACAAACTGCCTGTATGTAGTACCCAAAACAAGAATATACTTATTTAAAACCAGTTTAGCATTCTCGGGGGCGACTTTGTGGAATTCTTTTCCATGGCAAACGAAGACCACTCCAACCGTATCATGTTTCAAGAAAAGTCTTTTTAAACATTTATCTTCGCAGCCATAACTATCTGCAAGATTTGCTTTCTATGCGTAGATATCATTGTTAGTAATGTACCCATTCTACTGCTGTGTATGTTTAGTCCTGCTGTGTTGTATCTTTTTATTATTTTTTTCTTTCTTTCTTTCTTTCTTACCATTGTTTCCCCTCCCCCAACACACCCGTTGGCGTTGGTCCTATACATGTATTAATGTGATGTAATTGTTGTGTTGTAGATGTAGCAACGGCAGATTTGAAAAATGGCATTGCCTCTGGCATTGTTAATATCTTTACCGTTGTAAAATAAAGATTCATTGATTCATTGATTCATTCTCTCTCTCTCTCTCTCTCTCTCTCTCTCTCTCTCTCTCTATCTCACACACACACACACACACACACACACACACACACACACACACACACACACACACACACACACACACACACGCATGCGCGTATCTCCAGGAGGCTGAATAGGCCTGGAGGCCGCATGAGGATCTTGGAGATGTTTCACACACACATACATATCGACGCGCTTTCAGAAGAGCATGCAGGGGACCCGTGTACTTGTTTCTATCTGCTACGAATGACTTTTGTCACAGATCTGTCATGCTGAAGTCATCTCTATCTCTATTAGAAGTAGTGTGTGTGTGTGTGTGTGTGTGTGTGTGTGTGTGTGTGTGTGTGTGTGTGTGTGTGTGTGTGTGTGTGTGTGTGTGTGTGTCCGCGTGCCTGAGTGCAAGAGTAAGTCCATAAGCGTAGCATTTTCGAATGGTGACATTATAGATTGTTTATTGAGCGTTTTATATTTTTTGGTATTTTGTTAAAATACGTTTTGTAAATTACGTTTTTGTAATTATTTATTTTTGTACAATTAGTTTTTGTTAAGCGCCTAGAGCTGTAATCCGGGGTTTGGCGCTATACAAGCACCCATTATTATTATTATTATTATTATTATTATTATTATTATTATTATTATTATTATCTTTATCTGTAAGGACTATTATGTATCTTGCATATGGCAGTGTACAAATTTGACGCTTTTAGCCTCAGTAGGATATGAGTTAATGCGCGTACACATCTTCATAAGGCGCTCCTGACTTAGACCGTCACAAGCGTTGCCACATGTATATCTATCTATATGGCTGTTTGGGCTTACTGGACGGTCTGCTCGGCCGTTGGCTCACCACTTGAAATATTTGAAAAAGGCTAAATGCCTTTTAACACAGTAATAGTACTGTTTGTGTTTTTAGTTCTTTTTGTGTCTGACTACCTCTTGGATTGTGCCGTCTATCAGGATGTATTACGCTGCTATGATCTGCCATAAAAGTGTATTAATTGTTATAGGATCATTGATATCTCAGTTCACTATATCTTACGTGTGCCAACTCGTGTCTCCAAATTGTTTTGCCAAAATTTCATACACCCTTTTTTGCCAGGTGAGTCCTATGTGGCGTTCAGTGTGGGTAATCACTCAGTTCATACAGGCCAAGGTCACAGGCAGACCTCGCGTCTTCGCAGTCCAATTGAGCTACATTATATATCACAGCCGGCCCATCTTCCGTAGTGTGCTCGGGCCCAGTGCGGCCGTCGTGTGCCCAATATAGTACACCACACGTATACTTTTTATATTCAACTCTTAAACTCCCAGAACTAAATGACTTCCATTCTATAGAATGAAAGTCATTTACTTATGGGAGTCTGCGCTATAAACAGATGCAAACATTGACTTACATGTTCATGTTTCAGCAAGGCCTTGATGTCGGAGAAGCTAAGGAACTCCCAAGTGTCCTTGAGGGATATCTTTACTTTTTTCTTCTGCCCCCAAATGCCCAGATTGTAAAACGACACCAGATTGGACCTGTTGTGTGATTTCTGATTCATGCTGAAACAGATTGATTGACAGGTTGCTTGCTTGCTTGCTTGATTGATTGATTGATTGATTGATTGATTGATTGATTGATTGATTGATTGATTGATTGCGTTTCCCTATCTGCTTTAAGTTTGGCGACAGGAGGCAAGTACATGTTCGTGGAAGGCAAGATTTTCATTGTAACACAATGTGGTTCTCGCCTTCCACGGAAATGGGTCTTCTGTCTCTTGCCAGCTTGTGTTTTGCTTTGCGGCTTTTGTTGACGAACCGGCCATGTCCCACGGACTATGAATACGACTACGAATACCTTTATTGTCCCAAGAAGGGAAGTTTGTTTGCAGCGGAAAAAAAAAAAAAAAAAAAACTGTGAGAATGAATAGGTCTCCATGTATTTGCAAATATGACGATATTTATTTAGTAAACGTGCAAAATTAATCTCGTTACGTAATAAACGCCCATGGCTTAAGAAATGATAAGAAAATAAAAGCTTTCTTTCACTCATTGGAGACGCGCCGTTTTATTACGTCTCCCAATGAGTTAACAGATTAAAAACGAAATTTATCTGACGTAATAGGTGTCCAGGAATCGTATGTCGTTAATGGGGAAAAAGATAGTTGGAAAAGGCATTGTGGAGGTACGCTGCTTATCATAGCTTGGGGCAGATTATTATAATTAACAAAGCGTTTTATTGTAATATTAAGTGTGTCTATTCTTCAAATCAAATATTAGCCGAAGAAACTTTTTGGGAATACTGTCAGTTGTGACATTCTACCATATCATTAAAAAAGAACGTGTTTTTTTTTTACTTGTATAATTTGCTGAACCGTATTGATACGGATCAGCTGATGGTATGTAATGATTTTTATTTTGTCCTTGATAACAAATTAGTCATAATCAGCGGAGAGAAACACTCGGTGCAGATGCAGAGCGTTTTAATAATCTAATTTTCAGACTTTAATCTTATAGATGTATGGAGAGTTTTCAATGGTCTACCTTGTGGTGTATACACAATCCCTATATTGCTAAACGATCGGATTATATTGTGTGCTCAGGCAGTGCACTGAACTGTATTTTTACATGATACATTGTGTATGTTCCTCAGTAAGACAACAGATAACACAAGTGCAACTCGGCCCGTCCTAATGGAAGTTTAACGACAGTCTGCTATATGATTGAAACCTGCTGGTTTTGGTGAATACATTTTATGAAGGGATGAATTTACAGATGAATATACTGCCATTGATGCACAGACAAAGCAAGTCAAATTAAAAGAATTGATAATGTCATACAGTAAAGGAAAAAGATCTTCACAACGCAGTAAACAGTCGATATTAGAAGAACGGCTTAACAGTATTGAAAAGCACCTCTCCCTTGACCCGAATGAAGTTGTTCTATATATCAACATAAGCACACAAAAAAACACAATAAAACAAAACAAAACAAAACAACAACAGCAACATCAACAACAAAACTATAAAAGATGAGGATTTTATCCTAAAGTCTAGCGTATTGTTTTGAGCTCACGTGCGTTTTTCTTTGGGGAACATTCAGTGTTGTTAATATTTTATACCTTATCCTTCTGATCCATTTCCCCCCTCTCTAAGCCAACCTCTGATCAACACACGCCGACGCACACAATAAAGTCGGACGAACAGCGCTTCCCGCCATTAGTACGCTCTGTGGGCTGGAGTATCGACAGGAAATTTGAAGAAGAAGAATATCACGAGCAGAAATTTGACGTCACTATAAGCTTCACGTTAAAGATCCTACTGAACAGGCTGAAGCCACAGGCAAAGGAAATCATAGCTGAGGAACAGGCAGGCTTCAGACCAGGGCGCAGCACAACTGAGCAGATCTTCAACCTGAGAGTTCTATGTGAGAGGTACCTCAAGCACCAGCAACACCTTTATCATGTCTTTGTGGATTTTAAGAAAGCGTTTGACAGGGTGTGGCATGCAGCCGTTTGGTCCACCATGAAGCTATACAACATCAATGCCAACCTGATCAAAGTCATAGCAAACCTTTACAACAAGGCCACTAGCGCAGTCTGCTTCAACGGCAAAATAGGAAACTGGTTTAGGACTACAGTTGGAGTCAGACAAGGCTGCTTGCTCTCACCTACTCTTTTCAACATCTTCCTGGAAAGAATCATGACAGATGCTCTAAAAGATCATGAAGGAACTGTCCGTATTGGAGGCAGAACAATCACGAACTTGCGCTTTGCGGGCGACATTGATGGCCAAGCAGGAACAGCGAAGGAGCTAGCTCAGCTGGTGGAAAAGCTGGATAGTACAGCCATTGCGTATGGGATGGAAATCATTGATTGATTGTACATTGCTTAATGTCCCGACACCAACAAGACTTTCTCAGGACGTGCCTGCACTGCTTGTGAAAAAAACAACTAAACAGAACATTGAATGTATGTCGCCAGCCGGTCCAATACGTTAAATAAACCTACGACATGGGGCCTAAATAAAGCTAAGGCCATTTAGCAACACACATCCAATATCAAGAGCTACAGGCTGCGCAGGCAGTAGGGAGAGTTTTAAAAAGGAAAATACAGGTGAATGGACCAAGGGTAAACAGAAACACATGCCCGAGAATAGAGGAGAAAACCCACCCTGTGGAGCTGCCCAGGGTGACCCTGGGAACTAAAAAGTAGTTAACCCCACTAAAGTCCCCCAGGGCAGACCCGGGCGGGGGGGGGGGGGGGGGGATCCGTGCAGAGAAGACCAAACTGATGACCAATAACACCAGTGGCATTGGCACTGACGTCATGATTGTAAGCCAAAAACTGGAAACAGTTTATAAATTCAAATACTTAGATGCCATTGTGACAGATGAGGATCAAAACAAGAAATACTGTCCAGGATTGCGCAGACAACATCAGCACTGACAAGATTGAAGACCAATTGGGAGGACAGAAACATCACACTCTGCTCCAAGATCACACTGATGCGCTCCTTAGTCATCTCTGTGTTCTTGTGTGCCTGCGAGTCATGGACACTCACAGCAGACATTGAAAAGCGGATACAAGCCACTAAAACGAGATGTTTTCGAAAGCTGCTTGGCATTTCATACAGATATCACATCACGAACAAGGAAGTGGGAAGAAGAATCAGGCAAGCCATTGGGCCCTATGAAGACCTATTAGCCATTGTGAAAAACGAAAACTGAATGGTATGGGCATGTCACGCGTTCAGCAGGGCTTGCCAAAACAATCCTGCAAGGCACTGTACAAGGAGGACGAAGGAGAGGAAGACAGTGGAAAAGATGGGAGGACAATATCTCAGAGTGGACAGGACTGAAGCTTGGCGATACGCTAAGAATGGCAGAGAACAGAGTGGAATGGAGGGAGCTGGATGCCAAGTCA
Organism: Semisulcospira habei; assembly: GCA_036245525.1. Taxonomy (NCBI): domain Eukaryota; kingdom Metazoa; phylum Mollusca; class Gastropoda; family Semisulcospiridae; genus Semisulcospira; species Semisulcospira habei. The sequence goes on along the minus strand of BTPG01000002.1, from coordinate 10,269,889 downwards.
TCACTGGTGCCCCAACGGTCGGCAAGACTCGGGGATATAGATAAATAGATAAATAAGCTTCACGTCATGACATTGCTGGTCTCACGACGCCGTGTACTTTGTGATGAATGTGATGTTTCACGTCACTCATCCGAAAGGAACGCTCTTCCAGAGGTGACTGTTTTCTTCCACACAGCCTCTTCCAGGGCTGACTGTTTGATGAGAGTAAATATTGGATCCAAAACTTGCAAAAATGAATTAATTATCATCGAAAAAGTTGAAGAGGTACAACGCTTGATTACGAACTCATTTAGTATTTCAATTAAATTTTAATCTCCCCCCCCCCCACTCCCCCCTTCTTCCCGCCTGATCCGCACGGCAATGGCACATACAAACACAAACGGCAGAATGGAACACACAAACACAGACACACGGCGCTTCCTACCGGTTATACGTTCTGTTAGGTGACGTAGCCACACCCATTTTGAAGAGTAAGGGAAAATGGCCCATGCCCACAAAGCCTCTTCTGTATGAGTTTTACATGCATATCCCACCTTTTCCACAATACGTTCGCAAACACCATACAAAAATAAATAAAGATTAACATCGCGCCAGCTCATACATAATAATATGTACAACACTGACGTGCTGGTGATTTGCGTCAGTTAGAAACATTATATAAAACACTGACGGGTTTTGTGCTTTTACGTCACCGTCACTGATTGATTCTTCTGAAGAAATCAAGGAGTCTTACTTTTGACATTTTTTTCTGCATTGAACTTATAATTTCGAAACCGTTGAAGAGTTACAAAGCTGGCTAACGAACTCATCCAATGTCTTTTTACCAATTAGCCATATTCAAAACTTCAAGTGCATATAATCAAACTTGCGGACTCTAATCTGGGTCAATTGACGTTCTATAAACGGTCTTTTCTGTCTTCAGTGAAACTTCCAATTACAATATGCTTGGAGGCTCTCTTAGCGACCTACTTAATAAAGTATTTTTCCAAGTTTCAAGTTTGTGCGTACAGTAATATCGGATATTCTCATGTTTACACACACACACACACACACACACACACACACACACACACACACACACACACACACACACACACACACACACACACACACACGCGGCGCTTCGCGCCAAAACAACGTTGAACAGCAAGGTTAGAGTGGCCAGACGTGACGTCATTTTTATCTTGTTGCTTCTTTGCCAAACCATGAGCCCCGCCTGCCTGTTATGTCCTTTGCATTCTACGGAACGTGCTCCGACCAGCCCCATCCTAAAGTCTACCGTTTTTAAATACGGTAGACAAAAAAGGATAGGAAAAAAAAGGTGCGCTAAGTAAGTGACTGGAAGCAATAGATATAGAAGCGCCCCCCCCCCCTTCCTCCCCTCCCTAGAGGGGTGCGTACCGCATATTTACTGGATTTACAGCCCTTTGATTTTACGTCCCTAAATGTGCCCGAGATATAATCAGCCCAGCGTAAGAAAGATCCATTTTCACGTGAATAAGTAAGTTTACCATGTTTATATACCTGAAACAGCCCAGGCATATTATGAAGTTTGCATGCTTGACTTCAATGTTACAATCTGGCCCTTTCCCGCAGGGGCTCTGTTAGGGTATTGAAAATGGCTTTTTCTTGTCTTTACGCCAAATGTTTACGACTGTACAGCAAAATCAACAAATCATAGAAGTTACGTAAAAATAGCCCATAATAGGTCGATTGCCACTAAATTATGTTTGTTCTTAAATTGGTACATAAATGTGTTTCTTTGTGGAGCTATTTCGAAAAACGTTTGTGCGTTCTGATGTCAAACGGTCTATATTTTGAGTCATTATTTTGGGGCAAATGCACCCGGCGCTATCCGCTTATCTCTGGTACAAGTGGGTACAGTGGTGCCGACAACCTTGTCCTTTTGACAGAGAAAGTGTGATATTACTTTGTACAATACAAACCAGGCTGCAATTACTACACTGGAAAATGTTGCATAATATCTACAAATATTGTTTTGTATAAGATGGGCATTAACTCATTCAGCCCGACGGCCGTATTTCCCAAGTTTTGGAGAAATCATCTAATGATTATGCACCAGTTGCAGGAGATGGATCGACTATGATAATTCAACGGTAGTGCCAGATTAGCTTGGCGCCGACCCTTGAATTATGATGGTCGATCCATCTCCTGCTGTAGTGCGTCAGGGCTGAATGGGCTCATACGCATAGAAAATCCATCCTTAACATCAAGGATATCTGTACCAAACAAACACACACACACACACACACACACACACACACACACACACACACACACACACACACACACACACGCACAAGGCGTGACAATGGTGATGAATATTGCATGGCTGGGGAAATGAAGAAGTGAAAGGCGGCGTTGTAGAGGTGGGTTTTGAGAAGTGATTTGAATGAGAGCGTTTGGCAGTTACGGACTGGGCTGGGGAGTCTGTTCCAAGTGGCGGGGCCATTATGGCAGAAGGCACGACCGCCAAGTGTTTTACATTTGAAATTGGGAAGGCAAAATTTAAGTGTGTCAGAGGAAGAGCGGATGTTGCGAGGTGGAGTATACAGATGGAGTAAGTCAGAGATTTAGGCAGGAGAAGTCGCTTAGAGAGTTAAAGCACATGCAGGACAGCTTATACAGAATGCGTTCTTGTACGGGCAGCCAGTGAGTTTCTTAAGGGCGGGGCGGATAATGGTCACGCTTACGCACGCGCAGAACTAAGCGGGAAGCACTGTTCTGCACTCTCTGCAGTTTATTTAGCTGGGTTTTAGGCAGGGCGGTAAGGAGGGAGCGGGAAGGAGTGTAGGGGTGAAGTAAGTTGGAGAGATAGATAGGAGCGTAGTTGTTCAGGGATTTGTAGCAGAGAGACAGAATCTTGTATTGGATGCGTTGGGGGATGGGGAGCCAATGAAGGAGCTTGAGCAGGGGAGTGATGTGGTCGGATTTTTTCTTTTTGAGGACGAGGCGGGCAGCATTGTTCTGGACGCGCTGAAGAGTGAGAGTGGTAGCGTGAGGAAGGCCGGAAAGGAGAGAGTTGCAGTAGTCGATGCGAGATAAGATGAGAGAGACAGCGAGTTTGGTGGCAGCTTCGGTAGTGAGGTATTTTCTGATCTGACTGATGCGGCGGACCTAGATCTTATGTTCAAACCGGTCGGCTAAGTCGGGAACGTGTGGCAGTGCACACGTTTTTGTAGTCCGGCCCGATCACACTCCGATCTGGAAACTGCTCGAGAATCGGCCTCAAAATCGGCATGTGTGGCGGGGCCTTTAGTACGAGTTGCGACAATGGCAAGATGTAATGAAAGTCAAATTTCCCTTTTATGTATACAAATATATTGGGACAATAAAGTGTATTTGTATAGATAGATGCCTCTTGCAGTCGGCTGGTGCTCACTTTTGTCTCGGCAGTAAAGGGATAAACACGTGATCACGTGTAGCAAAAGGGAGGGAGCTAACCACCTAACCACTGTAGGCTGTTGGCTGAGGTCTGGATTTATCTCTTGTAAATTTCAATTACCTTGGATCAAAAGAGAAGACATGACACCCGTATACTCTGGCAGTGTCGTCGTCGAAGGTAAAGTCATTGTCGATTCTGAAAAGAAAACAGCAACGCACGTGTAACTCTACAATTAACCCAAACGACCCATGGTTTGTTAGTTCGGGGTTTAACGTCCACGGCACCGAAGTGATAATGGACGGCCCTGACGGGCGGGTTATGGGGGACAGGGAAATCTATTGCCTATGGAGTACGATCTGAACACTGATCAACTCAGGCGCACTCTAACTGTGCCACATTTTATTTACCAGGACATTTCAACGGACATGCTATTGAACAAGCCCATCTTTGCCCCCTGGATTGCGAGTCCAGCTACCGGGACGGGGATGCAAAGCCACGACCCGGCGATAAGCTTCGCTCTCCTGCTCCGACGCTCAACCGCCTGAGCTATTTCGGACATACGACCCATGGGGACTGCGCGCGAGTTTATATATAGGCCGGCCGACGTTTTAAACCGTCGGCCCGCCGACATATACTCGCGCGCAATCCCCATGAGTCATAAGAGTCCGAAATAGCTCAGGCGGGTAAACGTCGCAGCAGGAGAGCGAAGGGAGTCACCGGGTCGTGGGTTCGAATCCCATCCCGGCCTCGGTAGCTGGACTCGCAATCCAGGGGAAAAAGACTGGCTTGTTCAATAACATGTCCGTTGAAAGGTCCTGGTTAATCAAAGTGGCACAGTTGGAGGGCGCCTGAGCAATAGATATCCCTGTCCCCCATAACCCGCCCGTCATGGCCGTCACTTCGGTGCCGTGGACGTTAAACCCCGAACTAACCAACCAACCATGAGTCATTTGAATCCTAGCTGTCCACGCGAAAGCATATTGCCGACTGCTCTGAGGCTGCTGCTGGAAGGTACATCTTCGGGACCCGGGATCAGTTGCATGAGCGAGCTTAGATCTGCGCCATCCACTAAGCAAGTTGCGCCGCTATAAGAGCGTTCATGCAACTGGCTCCCGACTCTTTAAAAATGCCTCTGAACTTAAAACCATCGCAGAATTACTGACATATTCGCCCGAGACCTGCTCCGTACCACTGGCGGGTGCATTCCCCAGAGGCCGCATGCACAGCGATGTAGTCCATAGCTTTAAAAGTAAATGCATACTTTGAGAGTCATTACTTCACAACTTTAGCGACAGGCTGCTTTCTATGTGCATAACGAAATTGGCTCTTTAGTAGTAGAGGGCCAAGGACGTTTGATTTGGGGTCAATCCTACGTTTGCGCATGCGTGCGGTTACATTCCTAACTGCCGATGATATGACCGCTGCGGCAAGGAAATAACAGGGTCAAATTGCCACAGGCTAGGTCGGCTCCATTATCTTTGACTGTGCACGCTGCCACATGAAAGTGAAATCGCTGTTTTGCTCACTGAAATACGAGACTGAGTGGACTGCTTCTGTCAAATTTGCAGAACACCTAAACGTTATTAAAAATAATAATAATAATAATAATTTAAAATAATAATAATTAAAATAAAACTAAAGCAAGTTTTAAACCTAAGAAAACTGAATCACACGAGCGTTGTTTGTGATACACTAACAATAGCACCATGAATTATCCGTACAAAATTACAAAACACATATTTACACATGGTAACAGCGGGGAAAAAAACATGTGTACTCATGGTCTCCCGCTGTAGTAAATGACGCCGGATTTACTTTTTTGCTGACCCCGGAAGTAAGCAGTACTTCCGCCTCATGCATTAGAAAATGAAGCGTTTACTTTCAAAAGAGCTCATAACTTCAAAAAGAAGGCCTTACTACACCCCTGGGCATGCCGCGGCCCTTGATGGAAACACTCGAGGAGTGCACCACAAGCACTCTTCTATTCAGATGCAATCCGAAGCCACACAAGTACACTTCCATTGAAATGAGATGCGAACCACCCCATCTGAATAGACTGAGTGCACTTACGGTGTATTCCCGAGTGGGTCTATCTTGGGAGTACACTCGCAAACGATATAGAATAATTTATGCCAGTACAAGACCTGAACTTCGCTGCCAGTGTTCACGAATTGCGCGTCTGACAAGACTGCACTTGAACGATTATTCATATGAAGAACACAGATGTAAGTGTGACCAAAACAGGCATGAAGAATATAGGACTAACACGAGACATAAATCTCCGTGAGCCTCCGCATTCGCAGGTGTTCATGAGGGTTCATGTCTCTTGCATCTGTGTATCATTCGACTTGTATTCGAAAATGATCCTCTGCAAACGCAAATAATGGCTAAGCCCTAAAGGCTCACGTGCATGACCGATCCACATAATTAATGACTTGTGTGACCTTGACCTTCCAACAGGTCAATGAATAAGCAAGTGTTCAAGTTTTCTGACATAAGGAAGGGGTTGGCACCCGCAAAATTCATGTTTTCTCAACATTTACGTATTTTTCATGTTTGTCAACTTCCCATGACCTTTGACCTTTTACATTTCCGGTAGTGTGACCTTTGACCTTTCAATGAGGTCATCCAAGTTAGCATGCATAGAAAGGGCTTACTATCGGGTATCTCTGTACCAGGTTTCGGATGAATCTTGTAAATAGTATTTGAAAAAAAAAATATTGGGCTCAGAAAATGGCTATTTGTGACCTATTTCCTGATCTCTTGTGACCCTTGACCTTTTCAAAATCTCATGCAAATTAGTGTGCATTGGAAGGTCTTACTATCAGGTATTTCTGTACCAAGGTTTGGTTTGAAGTTGTGAATAGTATTTGAGGAAAACATCTTTTGTCAAAAATATGGCTATTTGGACCTATTTCCTGAGCTCTTGTGACCCCTGACCTTTCTGATGGGTCAACCGCATATGGATAAAAAGGTCTTACTTTAGGTATCTTTGTACTAAGTTTGTGTTTGAAGTTGTGAATACTATTTGAGAAAAAAACATCAATTTATTCAAAATATGGCAATTTTTGACATGTCCTGGATTTCTGTGACCTTTATCTTTAAGGGAGGTCACTCACATTGGGAAAGGTCTTGTCATAAAGTATCGTGGGCCATGTTTGAAGACTGGCTTGAATAGTCTCCGAGAAAATGCGAAAGTTAAAGTTTACCACGGAAGACGGACAGACGGACGGACGACCACTGGCCCAGAACATAGATTCACTTGTGCTTTGCACGTCGCTAGGACATGCCGAACTTCCTTAACCCAGTGTAGGATTTCCAGTGGGGCGACCATCCCCAACCTAGCGCGTCCCCTGGTGGCGGATAGGGGAACGGCCTTCAGATATGGAGGTTAGCTGCGCAAGCAGTCGCGGACCAAATGGCGATGAGCTTACCAGGACGGGGCGGGGTAGCAGGTGGCACTGTACCTCCAGTGAAATTCCCCATGTGTCCAACGACGGGTTAATCATGCGATCAAGAGCCGCATATAGCTCTAGCCACCCTGTGTTCCCAGGGAAGGTCGTATACCAGGAGCTAAGGGTGAGGTAACCCCGACAGAAACCTCGAATGCTGAAGACGGAGGACCCAGGCCGCACGGTGCATTCTGATAAACCATGGATCCACGCAAACCCGCAATCATGACTATACGGCCAACTACCATTGACGATAATGGCGCTCGCCTACTGAGGACCCTCCAGGGTGGAGCAGCGTCGGGTCCCATGCCTCTAAGGGACCCAGCCTCACCTACTGGAGGTCCCTCCCGCCCGTCTTGTCGTTCCAGGGGACGCGGGAGGAGAGCTACTGGCACCACCACAACCAGGAAGAATCCCAGTCAGAAGCGACCTTTTCAGGTCATGCACTGGAGCGCAGAAAGCATTCTGAACAAGAAGACCGAGTTGGAGCATATCCTGCATGAGAAGAACATCAACATCTGCTGTATTCAGGAGACGCACTTGACACCCCAAAAGTCCTTCAAAGTGAGAGGCTATCAGTGCTTCAGGTCCGACAGAACAGATCGAAGCAAGGGAGGAATCCTGACCCTGATCAGGAACAACACCAACGCCTGTTTGATCGACACGCACATGGAGAACTCCGAGTATCAAGTGATTCGGATCCAGACGAAGACAGCAGATTTCCAGCTGGTCAACTTCTACTGCCCCAACGACAGACCACTCACCCTTGACACGATCCCCACTAAGGCCTCCAACTTCATTGTGGTGGGCGACTTCAACAGTCACTCACAAAGTTGGGGATACGACCACTTGGATCGGAGAGGAGAAGAGGTGGAGAACTGGCAGGACGACAACGATCTCATTCTGTTAAACAGTCCCATTGACTGCCCCACGTTCTACTCCAGAAGATGGCACACTACATCGACTCCTGACCTAGCCTTCTGCACAGAAGACATGCACAAGCAAGCCAGCACAGAGGTCGGACAACAGCTAGGTGGAAGTGACCATCGGCCAGTCTTTTTGACCTTGGGCATGGAGTCCTGCACTGATGCAACCTTCCCAAGGTGGAACTACAAAAGCGCGAACTGGTTCCTCTTTAGACACCGCTCCAGCGAACTCACCAGACATTCGAATCGAAGGTCGAGACATCAACATGGTGGTGAAGGACCTCAATATGAGCATCCTCAGAGCAGCGCGTGAGTCCATACCCAGAGGTGCTAGAAAAGACTATAAGCCCTACTGGAGCAATGAACTGCAGGAACTGGATGACGATCTAGCAGATGCCAGAAGGGAAGCAAACGTTAACCCATCACAGGCAAACAACATCCGCCTCCAGGAAGCCAAAGCCAAATTTCTCAAAAAGAAGCTACAGGCAAGACGCAGGAGCTGGCAAGAGAAAACAAGCTCCTTGAAACTTGAGAAGGACGGCAGAAAGCTCTGGAAACTGACCAAGCAGTTGAACTATGAGAACACGAGCAAAGGAAACATCACCTTAGAAGAAAATGGGAAGATACTAACAGGAAAGCATGCTGCCAACCAATTTGCTGAAAGCTATGCAGCTGATAGCAATCTCCATGTTAGCCCCAAAAGCAGAGAGAAGCAGGAAGAGAGCAAAGAGAGAGACCTGCCAAACAAGCAACAGCAGACGCCATGAATCAACCACTTACACACAAAGAGCTTCACATAGCTCTCCAAAAGTTGAAGGCGAAGAAGTCTCCTGGTCCAGAGGGCATCACCAACGAGATGCTAACCCACCTTGGTAGTGCAGCAGAAAACAAGCTACTTGAGGTCCTCAACAGGAGCTGGCAAGAAGGATCGCTACCACAACTCTGGCGAGAAGCGATCATGATCCCCATTCTAAAGAAAGGGAAGGATCCAAAGAAGGCCACCAGCTATCGCCCAATCAGCCTCACCAGCTGTGTTGTGAAGACCTTGGAGAGAATTGTGAACGAGCGCCTCAGGTGTTACCTGGAATCCAGGAACCTCCTCGCCCCTGAACAAGCTGGCTTCCGACAGTTCCGCAGCACCGAAGACCAGGTCACTTACTTGGCGCAGGAAGCTGAAGATGCCTTCCAGGAGCAGAAGCTGGTCTTTGTAACCTGGATTGATCTTCAGAAGGCTTTTGACAAGGTCTGGAAAGATGGGCTGCTTGTCAAACTGCTGAGAAAAGGAGTGTCCAGTAACATGTTCCAGTGGATACGCTCCTACCTTTCAACCGCAGGGCAAGAGTCAGCGTCGACCAGACCAAAAGCAAGAAATTCCTCCTTCGTCATGGCGTCCCGCAAGGCGGAGTCCTCTCACCTACCCTCTTCCTTCTCTTCATCGACGATCTGGTGTCTGAGATGCCCAAGGGAATCAAAGCTGCCCTATACGCAGATGACCTTGTGATCTGGTGCAAGGAGGAGCATGCAAGTACTGCCACATACAGAATGCAGCTAGCGGCAGATAAGCTGAACGCATGGGCAGAAGACTGGTGCATCTCCGTCAACAAGGAGAAATCTTCCACCACCCTCTTCACACTGTCCCCAAAGCAGAAAGCCGGAACCATCAAGCTTGGTGCAACCCCTCTGAGAGAGGATGAAGAAGCTACCTACCTTGGTGTCACCTTCGACAGACGTCAGACCTGGAAACCACACATTGCACAGGCAGAGGGGAAGGCCCGGCGCAAGCTGGCCATACTCAGGAAACTGGCAGGCACCACCTGGGGAGCGAACGAGAAGATACTGAAGACAGTATACCAGGGAACAGTCAGGCCCCACCTCGAGTACAGCTCCACAGCGTGGTCAACCTCAGCCAAGACGAACCTGCAGACCCTCGACCGAGTGCAAAACCAGGCTCTTCGACTCATCACTGGTGCAATGAAATCCACACCAATCAAGAAATGGAGAAGCTGACCACAATCCAACCTATCAGCCAGAGGAGAGAAGCCAAACACATGGTACAGGCGGAGAAGCTCAGGTGCTTGCCCGACCACCCCATGAAGCACAGACTAAGCAACTTCACCAAGAACCGGCTCAAAAGAAGCAGCTTTGTCCATGAGAGCATGCGACTTTCTCGACAGTACAGGGAAGTCCTTCCAAGAGCACTCTACCTATGATCACAAAAGAAGTGGAAAACCCTTGGGCAGTGGACAAACCAGACATCCAGATCTGCACCAGTGTCCTACATGCTGCCTCAGGAGACAGTCAGGATGACACCATTCGACGGGCATTCACCCTAGCCCTGATCGACGAACAGTACCCAAAGGAGGCATGGATCCACATCTACACTGATGGATCAGCAACAAATGCCGTTTCCAATGGAGGTGCTGGCACCCTGATCCAGTTCCCAGGAGGACATAAAGCCACATCCAGTGTAGCCACCGGCAAACACTGCACAAACTACAAAGCAGAAACCGAAGCACTTATGCAGGCCGCCTCCATGGTTCAGAATTCTACAGACCCATGCTATCAAGTTGTCTTCTTCTCCGATGCCTTTTCAGTCCTTCAGGCCCTCGAGAACGACAAACTCCCCCAGCTGACCAGAGCTTTGCAGAAGGTCAGACAAACCAGAAGAGTTGTTCTCCAGTGGATACCAGCCCACTGTGGGGTACCAGGAAATGAAAGGGCAGACGAGCTGGCGAAAGAGGGCGAAAGATCAACAAGAAAACAGCGTCAGCTATAGTGAGCAAAAGACAATCATCAAGGCATTGATGAGGCCGAGGTCAAACAGAGACGACTACTACACAATGACCAGAGAGCAGCACGTCGTCCTGATCAGACTGCGTACCGGCCACAACAGACTGAACGCTCACATGAACAGAAAGCTCAAGCTGGCGCCATCACCAACCTTCGCCTGTGGTCAGGAAGACCAAACAGCGGAACATATTCTCCAGAGATGCCCCCTACTGGACGATGAAAGAAAAGAAGTGTGGCCGTCGCCAACTCCACTGCAGACCAAACTCTACGGCAGTCGAGAAGACCTGGAGAAAACGACGTCATTCATCGCCGGTGCTGGACTGACCTTATAGCCCATTGCGAACGAAAAGAAGAAAAAGCAGAAGCTTTGCACGTGAGCCCGAAAAGTCCACTTATAATAATAATAATAAGGAAGATTTATAAGGCGCCAATACATGGTAAGATGCTCTAGACTGAACAAAACGGTGTTGGCGGGACGCTTTACACGAAGAGCTGCGTGTGAAAGAAACATCTTATAATAGCAGATACAGGTGATAATGCGGTAGATGAATGAATGAATGAATGAATGAATGAATGGGATCATAAACAAACAATAAACAAGCGACCCAATGCTGAAAAGGCCATCGGGCCGACGTCGGCCGCCGTTGGCCCGCGCACTGTCGTGCGCGGGCCAACGGTGGCCGACGTCGGCCCGATGGCCTTTGCGCAATAGAAAACAGTCGAACCTTACCCAAAAGAGTACACTATACATGGTCTCAAGGGACGCCACTCCATATCGTCACAAATCTCCCACCCTCCATCGCCGATTGCGCCCATGCGAATCTTCAACTTGCATATAACATCAATGTTGTCAAGGTAACTGAAACGTAGGTTATAATTTTTAATCTGCACATGCGTTTCGTTGCGCCGTAAGGCCGTACCGGCTTTCCTGCTCGTGCTCTCGGTACCATGATTCTGGACCATAGGGGAAAAAAACCTAAGATATGGCAGTCATGTGAAGAGTTGTACCCCTGACTCGGAGCGTCACAGGTTCAATGTAAGTCTGTTAGTATAAGTGTGCAACACGTCGGCCGTACATATAGTAACATGTTGTAACTTTAGTCGACGAGTAATGTTCGATCACCCTAGCTTGAAGGTTCTGTAGTGAAATAAAAAAAAAAAAATAATAATAAAAAAAAAAAAAAAAAAAAAAAACAAGAAGAAAAACCAGTATGTAACATGGCGACAAATGCGGTCATTCAATGCTGCTTGCATTTTTGTGAAAAAGATCGAAGACGAAGGGAAACAACATGTTAAATGTACTTGAACGGTAACGATTCTTCTGTTTGATAGTTATGAGACCGGCCTTGAACACGATTTGTTTGCTTTGTTACATTTGCGCAGGTGCATAAAAAAAAAAGAGAAAGACCACCCAAAAATCAAATACCTCTAATGTAATTCTTATGTTTTCTTGTAACCAAAGATTTAAATCATCATTTTATGTCAGAAAAAAAAATTGTTTCATGCACTTGCATGTTTGTTGTGAGGTGGAAAAGATGCGAACGTGTAAATATGCTTAATGCGGTGTCTGTTAGCTGACATGCGTGGCGGAGACAGGCGTTACGTTGGACAGCTATTTTTCTCACTGCCCAAAAACGAAAGGTATCGGAATTAATATGTGGACAAAATAAGCCATACACCGACTTCAGTTTACAAAGAGCAAAAAAATAGCAAATGCAGAATTCTCATTTATACTCAATCAGATTTGGAACATGAAAAGTGGAAGTGTCTCAATGCATGTCACACTTTCATCCGCAATTTGTTGCAATTTTTTTGACATTTCAGGCGTAAAACCTCAAAGAAAGACGTCGTATTTTGTGAATTTTATTTCAATTCATAGTCTTTTTAATTCCCAACGGATCGGTATCAGCATCACAGCCGATCGGTAGAAAAAGGTTTACAAACAACACTCATCTAAAAATATGACCCTGTGTGGTACACAGCTTTGGAGAGAGACCCATATACACACTACGCAAAATCCTGCACGGCACAACAGACGTAGTCTTTCAACATGGCATGCTTAAAACATTATAATTACGTCTGCATGGCAATACGTCATAAGAACATTTTATTACGTAAAAGATTTCTGTGTATCTGGATCGTGCGTTTCTTATTACCAGTGTGCTCTCGACACCCAGTCTTAAAGTAGATAATTGGAAAATACCTGTTCAAACGCGCGTCGTTCACGACACTAGGCGCTGACATGGGTCGCGGTGGGGCGAATTCAATAGCATGCGCATGACGAGAAAGGCGGGCAGATCTAAAAATCTGACAAATGAAGTAACCAAATAAAAAATATGTCATGTCCAGTTACGCTAACCTCGCTGCTGAACGTACTTTTGGCGCGAAGCGCTGTATGTGTGTATTATATTATATTGAGCAACATTTTGCTTGATATAATGCCAATAACAGGCAAATGTGACTACGAGACCCGAATCAAAATGTCCGAGTCATAAGACGAGGACATTTTGATTCGGGTCAAGCAATCACATCCGTCTGTTTATCGACACTGTATGAAGCAATATGTTGCTCAATATAATGTATGTGCCCAGTCCAAAACAAAACTTTACCAGAGTCCTTCTGATTACAGCCGTTGGTGCTGAAGTGGTCAATTTTGCTATATTGGGACATAAAACTTCCCACTTTGACTGTCTTGGCTTGACTTCGCAAACAAAGATTCTATAAGGGTTGCCCACTACGTCTGCAGGCATACTGAACGCTCACATTAACAGAAAGCTCAAGCTGGCGCCATCACCAACCTGCGCCTGTGGTCAGGAAGACCAAACAGCGGAACATGTTCACCAGAGATGCCCCCCCCCCCCCTTTTTTTTTTTTTTTTTCTTGGCTTCACTTCGCGAACGGCTTCCTTGTATATGGTGAAGCGCCAAGTGTCGCGGTCCGCAACAAGGGAAGACCACTGGCGGTGGTCGATTGGCAGGAACTAAGTGACTTCTTGAGACAGTCTTTTTATCTCTTCTTTGGTGCCCCTCTGTCTCGGTGTTTAGTGGCGAGCTCGCCGAACAAGGTGATCTTGGATAGGCGATGATCCTCCTTCCTGGAGACGTGCCCCGCCCAGCAGAGCTGTGTCCGCAGCAGCAAAGCCTCGATGCTCACAGTTTCTGCCTGTTCAAGGACCTCGATGTTGGTGACATAGTCACTCCAGTATATGCCGAGGATGGTACGCAGGCAGCGCTGGTGGAAGCGTTCGAGGAGTCGTAGTTGGTTGCGGTAAAGGGCCCTGGACTCGAAACCATACAGCAGGGTGGTGAGGACGACAGCTCTGTACACGCTGATCTTGGTGCCTGCTTTCAGCTGTTGATTGTGCCACACCCGTTTGAATAGTCACCCGAAAGCGCTGTTTGCTTTTGCCAGCATGCTGTCCAGCTCCTTGTCCAGCTTGGTGTCTGACGTGATGATGCAGCCAAGGTAGGTAAACGGATGCACCGACTTTAGTTCAGACTCGCCGATTTTTGTACTTTAGTACGTTCAGGTGGTCTTTTACAGAACAAAGCTGGCATCCAAGACGCGTCAGAAAGAGGCTACAAAAAGTCCTCCATTAGTTTCGCTACAAGCGTTTTTGTAGCTCGGTCTTATGGTATAGTTCGCGCTAAAGAAAGTAGTCGTGTGACTTAGGGATGAAAACACACACACACACACACACACACACATATATATATATATATATATATATATATATATATATATATATATATATATATATATATATATATATATATATAATATATATATATATATATATATATATATATATATATATATATATATATATATATATATATATATATATATATATATATGTGTGTGTGTGTGTGAATAACTAAATTCTGTCCAAGAATTCTGGTTTGGTTGTACATTTCTCAGAACGTGCCTGCACTGCTTGTGAAAAACAAAACTAAGCAGAATATTGCGTGTATGTCGCCAGCGGTCTAATACGCTAAATAAAACTAACACCATTTAGCTACACACACCCAATATCAAGAGCTACAGTCAGCGCAGACAGTAGGGAGAGTTTAAAAAAGGAAAAGACAGGTGAATGGACCAAGGGTAGACAGAAATATATGCCCCAGAACAGAGGAGAAAACCCAACCTGTGGAACTATAAAGTAGTTAACCCCACCCAAGTCCCCCAGGCCAGACGCGGATGGGGGGGCCAAGGATGCTGGCACCACACACTCCAAATATGGATCCAAGCAGCAGTAAAGTACTTTGAATATTAAGAAATAATCCATATACACCACGTAGTATAGTAGGAGTCACGCTTTTATTTTCACTTCACACATTTTTGCCCTGTCAGCGAGTTCTTCAACAGAGGAATGCCAAGGTAACAGGTAACTAGTTAACAAAACAGGTACACAACATAATTTACGTGTTAGAATGTAGTGCGTCCAAGTAGATATAGAATTTACGCACGTGCACTTTCGAGATTCTAAATTATCGTAAGATTTTTTACATATATAGACCAAGGTACAAAAGCATATATATATATATATATATATATATATATATATATATATATATATATATATATATATATATATATATATATATATATATATATATATATATATATATATATATATGTGTGTGTGTGCGTGCGAGCGTGCGTGCGTGCTTGCTTGCGCGCGCGTGTGTGTGTGTGTGTGTGTGTGTGTGTGTTTGTGTGTGTGTAAACACAAAAATCTCTTATATGTGTGTATGTGTAAGCTTGAAACTTAGGGAAGTGTTTTGTTCAAGGGGTGCCTAGAAGGGCCTTTAAACATGTTAAAATTGGGCGTCTTATTGACGGGTTAAAAACCGGTTTATACAAAGTTGGTTGTACCACATTAGTCCGTAATGTTTGTCTTATTCACTTGCAATTTTATATATAAAGAAGTACCCAACGGAGAAAGAAACACGCTTAGAAAAAACGGTACAACACAATTTATTAATATTTCGGGTAAATACCCTTTGTCAAAATAGACAAACAAACAGAGACATTAGCCGCTACTTATCTTCAGATGCAGAAGGAATGAGGCAACAACCGTTGGGTACTTCTTTGCATTTCACACGCTTGGCAGTCACCTTTTTGGTCTGGATTGCTTAATTTTATATATAGATAGATTGGAGAAAGATATTGGATGAGTTCGTCAGCCAGCTTTTGTATCTTTGGAAATTTGTCAGTAAAAATAAAACCTATTCAGAAAAAAAAATTAAAAAGTAAAAAACCTCGACTTCTGGAGAAAATCAGACAGTGACGATGAAAAAGCAGCAAATCCGTCACCATCCACACATCGACGCAATACAGAAGAACATGCGCATGTACAGTAGAATATCATGTGTCTAGGTAAAGTCAACATCACTTCACACAAATTATAGCAAGACTGACATTGCACTGTGAAATTTTGGTTTTGTCACCATTTTTCTCAAGTCAAAGTGAATAAACTCTTATTACGTAAAATATAAATTATAAATAAATAAAATATAAATAAAATTCTATCTATCTATCTATCTATCTATCTATCTATCTATCTATCTATCTATCTATCTATCTATCTATCTATCTATCTATCTATCTATCTGTCTGTCTGTCTGTCTGTCTGTCTGTCTGTCTATCTATCCTAATCTAATATAATCTAATCTAGTGTATCTATCTATCTATCTATCTATCTATCTATCTATCTATCTATCTATCTATCTATCTATCTATCTATCTATCTATCTATCTATCTATCTCTCTCTCTCTCTCTCTCTCTCTCTCTCTCTCTCTCTCTCTCTCTCTCTCTCTCTCTCTCTCTCTCCACTTTTTAAAAATATTTTTGTATGGGAGTTAAATTTAGAGGGGTGACAGGGATTTGTTGGTCACCGGTTGAGGATAGCACGGGTAGGAAAATGGGTGAGTTGTTTGGCCTTTACACGAGGCATTGCTGCCATGCGAGAGTCGAGGGACGGCGTGTGTTTCACGTGATGGACCTCACCGGTGCGCGCATTTTCAGCCAATCAGAAAATAGAAAAAAAATTGCCGCAGCGCGGTTCTGTTGCTGGGTGCCACAAGCTTTCCCGTAACTAAGCAAGGAAATGGCGAAGCGCGATACTGTTTGTGCGTTATACATTTCACTGAAATGGTCAGGCATTGCCATTGGGGTACCTGCAATCGGGACGAAAGCTACCCTGAAACCATCAAAGAAAAGCTGCCGGCTTTTTTTCCCCTCCCGAAACCAACGCAAAACTGAACTTGCTGTCGGACCGCACACGATCAGTGATCTGCTTCATCTCCACATCGGGATACTACCCCCGTATAGGACAAGAACAAACGCAGAGCTGTTTGTATGCGGTAAGTGTCATTGTCTAGATTGTTCTGAAAATGGTTACAATTCACTTGCGGAAGTGGTACATAATTCAGCGATCGAGTTATCACGGCCGGAGCGTACTGTGGGCGTACAATAACAAGCACTCGCTATCAGGCAGTACCGCTACACTGATCTGCACACTTGGGATGAATGTTTGTGTGATTTGAAATATGGAATTAACTCTCCAGAAACATCATAACCACAGGTATATGCCCTTACGTTTCTTCAGTTTGCACTCTCTCACTCATTGTAACAAATCACGACAAGCACAAATCGACACATCACTTCTACAGTAACACATTTCATCAGATCTGTTTATGATGAGCATATATTCATTCAACGTTTTTCTTCTCAGCATTTGTGGGATGGCGAACCCAGTGAGTTGCACCCCTACCCATTCCAATAGACGAGTCACCTTCCTACAAATCCAGACTGCTCACAAAAAGGGGGCAGTACAGATTCCGGCTGTAAAATCTTCGCAGTAAAATCAAGTAAAGTCTTGCAACATACACCTGACACTGTATGCTGGCAAGTGTGGGGCAGCGGAACAATGATGAAAGTATATCTTTATGTATATATGCTGACAATAACAGCAGAGGTGCATACCTAACATTTCGCTTACACTCTTTGATGACATTTCACTTTCCAAGTCGGACTTTCAATGTTCTTTGTAGAAAGCTGACAGTGTGAAACAGTGATGCCATGAATGGAATGTCTGGTGTGATGTGCGATACATTTACATCCCTTTGTGTAAAAACAATAACCTGTGATATTTAGCGGGCCTTGCACCTGCGTGTGGTTGGAATATGATTTCTTTAGTCCCACCCTGGTGTTGTCAGCTAATTTCACACAAAATCCTGGTAACTGACATGCCTCGAGTATGGTGTAATTTCTGGATGCGGGTGGGCATTTGACTTTGATTATGCTGTCTGGCCACTGTCGCACACTTTAAGTTGCTCCTAGAAATAGAAACTGTGGATTAACCACAATGCTGCGCTTGTGCAGGTGTCTGTCAGGAAGTACTTCTAAATATTTACTCTTGGCAGTGTCCTCATGTCGTTTACATAAAATGTGGATGCATCTAAGATAAAAGTGTGTGAAAAGATTCTGTCAAGATATTTGTCAGAAACGTTTGCTTTTCTTTTTAGATCTATGTGGAAATTTCATGTTGCTAGTTTCTTGGAGGGGGGGGGTGGTGTGGGGGGGGGGGGGTGGTGGTGGTGGTGTTTGTTTTTTCCCTCTACCCAGTGATTAGAACTGGTCAGTTTTCTGTTCTTTCCTCACGTTTCTCAGGATTTGGATACTAACTGGTCAAGCAAAGACGATTCAGTTCTTGTAGGAGATCAACTGGGGACCTCGTTGTGACACACATGTCAGCGACCCTGTTGATTCCCTGGCATTGGCTCTCTTTCAGTCTCCTGGTCTGTGGAAAATATTGAGTGCACCTTCAGAAATACGTTTGACGTTTTAAGTTAACCATTAACATATACTTAAATTTCTCTTTTAGGGATTTCACCATTAGACTACCTGGCCATCGCTGCAGAGTGCAAATTCTGAAATAGCAAGCTAAAAGATAAAGATAGACCTGCTGGAGGAGGAGATCAGATCAAGAATTTGAAAATCTGAATGCATCTCAAGGCTGCAAAGAACTAAAGGTGTGTAGACGCAACCAGCAGAATTAGTATTTGGAGTGGACTTTGTGAGAAAAGAAGAGAGACTACTAAACAACCTGTTCCAGTTCTACACTGCTTTAATGACATATGTTGGTTGTTTTTTTGTGTCATTATTGTTGCCAAATGGTCAATCTTTTAAACACAAATATAGTGAAAAGGGCAGATTTTCAGCACCTACACTGTAGGTGCTGAAAGTTTGGCCATCTTCACTATACTTGTGCTTAAAAGATTGACCATTTGGCAACACAAATGACAAAACAGCCAAAAACAAACATATGTTAATGCAACTGTAGTACAGCCACATTATAGACTGTTTCTCACTCTTTGCTGATTGAGACATTTTAAGACTTCATAATAAAATGAAAATGAGTTTTGAATCTATTATTCCTATGCTATCAAATAATGTCACTATCAATCCGCCAATTATGACCTGAACCATTATTTCTCTGTGTGTTCTGTTTTGGCATGTGAACCACTCATATTCCAGAATAAAATATAATTTACCAGTTAATAATAGTTTGATTTTATTTTAGGTAATACTTACTTCTTGCTTGTGTTGATGTAGCATGTTATGGGCCTTTTCGTCCGCTTTTCCGATGGCCTGGCTAACACACCATGGTTTTATTATTGGGACAGATGCGATCTTCGTGCCTTTTGATATTGCTGCTCACCAGGCTTGTGGCAGTCGATTAGGCACATGGGTCAAGCAGTTTAGCTGCTGAAGAGATTTCTGAAGCCCAATGACATGAGAACAGTGACCACTGAACCTGAAATACAAATCATGCATGCATGGTTATTTATTAATAATCTCTCTCCCCCTCTCTCCTCTATTTTTCTCACACACACACACACACACACACACACACACACACACACACACACACACACACACACACACACACACACACATTCTATTTGTGAGTGAAAGTAATCAGCTCAGCCTGACACTGAACACAGTCAGCAATAGAGAGCGCTGAGGAGCACTGCCATCCTGCTACGATGAGACAAGATGGACTAAAATGGCTCGGATAAGATTGCTATTCTTTTAAAGCAACACCAATAAGAAAAACACCTACCCGGCTCTGCAGGCACTGACAGCTTCTGTGACATGTGCTTGCTGATGCTCATTTTCCACGTACAGTTTGTGTGGATCGGCGCCACGTTCTTATAGATCTGCGATCGGTCAACACGGATGCAACTTGAACGGAATCACTGCCAGTTGTGTGATAAATACGAATAGCATCAATGAAACTTGACGCAAACTTGCTTTGCCTGATCTACAGCCGTTTTTGACACTTTTTCTTTGTATATTTGTATCCTGGCATAAACGAAGGCTTGTATAATTTGAAACGCATTCAGTCGAATCACGCGCGCTATCGTCCGCCATACTGCCCAAGGGACAGGAAAGCTTGTGGCACCCAGCAACAATTGCTAGGGGGCGTGGCGTTTGTGGCGCGTGCTCTATGAGGTCCATTGCTCAGTATGCGCGATCGAGTGGTATCCGTTCCGCGTAATCTTACATCACAATTGTTTTCTGAGCGCTACTTTTTCTACTAAAAACTTTACGATATCCAAATTGTTAGTCAGTTCTGTCTACCCTTTGTCCATTCACCTGTATTTGCCTTTTTAAAACTCTCCCTACTGTCTGCACTGCCTGTAGTTCTTGATATTGGATGTGTGTTGCTAAATGGTCTTAGCTTTATTTAGGCCCCATGTTGTAGGTTTATTTAACGTATTTGACCGGCTGGCGACATACATTCAATTTTCTGTTTTTTTTTTTTTTCACAAGCAGTGCAGGCACGTCCTGAGAAAGCCTTGTTGCTGTCGGGACGTTAAGCAATGTACAATCAATGTACAATCAATCAGTCGCTCCCAAGCAGGGGAAAGAGGGTATCTGAGGGGGGGGGGGGGGGGGATTTTGCGGGCGTGGCTAGAAATTTGCTGCAGTCCTCAAGCAGCTGTGTCGTTTTTATGTAACGGCCATGTGATACGGCCCTGGTCGCTCCGAGCCGGTGTCCGAGGAAGAGAGAGGGAGAAAGAGCTAGCTGCGACGACTTGTTTGTTTGTCTTCGTCCCAGCCGGGGCGTCTTCACAGATGACAGTAAGTTCATGCATGTTCAGTTCTTTAGTGGCCATATGCTCAGGGGGATGGTCTGTGTTTGCGTGTTCTGTTATTATTTATACACAAACCAAGGGGTATCACTCAGCGCTGGAGAGACAAACAGTTAGATTCCCTGCCCCCGCCTATCAGGCACCCAATCGACAGCCCACAGAGAAATACGCAGGAATAGAACAAGACGATCATCTATATCCTCTAAAAAGGATGTCTTGTTCCATCCTTGCGTTTTTCTCTGTGGGCTAGCGATTGGGTGCCTGATAGACAGGGGCAGGGGATCTAACTGTTTGTCTATCCAGCGCTGAGTGATTCCTCTTGGTTTGTGTACAATTCTGCCAGCGCTAGCCTCACCTATCTGATTTGTGAGTGTTATTATTTACTTTGAATACCTGCCAAGCCGTTTACTTTGAATAACTGCCAGTGTTTGATGCCGTAGTTGTAGTTATGTAATCATACTTGTTTAGACTTAATGTTAATTAGAACATAATTTATTATGTATGCATTGTTGTTTAGTTCATTGTAAAAGTGGTGTTTCGGGTATTGTGTTTTGTTTGTTATGTGCTATGTCGTATTTTTGTGTACAGATTGTAAAGCGCTTAGAGCTTTTGATTAAGATTAAGCGCTATATAAATGCTTATTGTTATTATTATTATTATTATTATTATTATTATTATTATTATTACCTTGATTAGTGATTATTGTGGGGCAAGTGTAAGAATGTAGAAATAAACGTCATTTTGGGGTCTGGTAGTATTTAGTGTCGGAGGGTAAATTCGATGTGAGGCATATGGTAATGTGTAAATATGCCTTTCATTGAGTTTGAATTTATTATTGTTTTGAGTGAGACGTGAAAGAATATAAAGGATGATAATTGAAATTGAGGGAAGGGTGATGTAATTACCTTTCTTCTGTTGATAACTATTCATATGTGTATTTTTGAACCCTTGTTTTAGTGCATCCAAACATTCAAAAGTCCAAACGTCTAAAAGTCCAAACATCCCAAAGTCCAACAATTTAAAGAACTAAGTAGATAAGTCCGCCGCCGTGCTGTGCAGAAAGCCTGGGTGGTTCGTTGTGAGAGTGGAGGTTGGCTGTGTCACTCCTCCTTGTGGGACTACGACTTCGTACCTGAGCGCTGTAGCGAGCGTCGCGGAACGCCCTGTGTTGAGCCAGGTCGGGTCGTCCCATCTAGCGTTAATTAATTTGCTTTACGTTTGCTTATTAGCCTTGTCCATTTGTAAACTGCTAAAAGAACGTTGTGAGACTTATTTCATTTCCTCATGGTGGCAATTTTATGAGAGGAACTTTGTCGAAGTGACAGAAATATTGTAAAGAAGTACCCAACGGAGAAATATTGTGTATTTTGAAATATTGTATTATTTAAAAGGAGGCACGTGATACGCAAGACCTTATCGCGGAAGCAAGAGCATGCGACTTGTAAACTATATTCGGTTTTTCTAAATTCTCATTTGTATTTTATTAACGATATTTATTTTATTATATATTTGCTGTTATTTTGTATTGTTGTCACGACCCCCTCTTCCGGGGCGCGAACTATGAGTGCTAACACTCGAAAACAACCAACCCACACCAGAGGAACAATTACGACAACATTTATTACATATATAACTAATAATAATCCAAAATATCCTCACTCAATCCTAACCACGCACTCACACATCACATTTACAAACGCATACGTCCAAACTCCCCCAACCCAAATATCCATTATACGCAATACAAAATAACAACAAAGTTATAATAAAGCAAAAATTATTAATAAAATACACAAGAAGACCGAGAAAAAACAAATGTAATTTACAAGCTACTGAATCTCCTCAGCGGGAGCACGAACGACAAGTTTAAATTAAGTGGATGCTTTTGCTTCCACAATAAAAACCTTCATAGCACATGGCCCCATTAAATACCACAATATTTCAAATAACACAATATCAAATATACAATGAAACAAATACCTTTAACAAAGCACAAATGAAAGTTGAGCAAACTTAATAGTTCACAAGTCACTGGACCTTCTCGACGGAAGCACAACCGTCAAGCTCAGCTCAGCTTAACGCTCTTGCTTCAGCGATAGGGTCTTCCGTAACACATGGCTACTTC
The DNA here is from genome assembly GCA_036245525.1 of Semisulcospira habei. Classification (NCBI taxonomy): domain Eukaryota; kingdom Metazoa; phylum Mollusca; class Gastropoda; family Semisulcospiridae; genus Semisulcospira; species Semisulcospira habei. The sequence continues at coordinate 10,247,020 of BTPG01000002.1, read as the reverse complement.
TAAATAATACAATATTTCAAAATCTTTTTGTGACTGCGACAAAGCTCCTCTCACAACATTGTCACTACGAGGAGATGAAATCAACCTCACAACGTCATTTGCAAGTTTACAAATAAACAAGACTTTAATTAAATAAGTTAGAAATTACTAAATGGGACGACCCGACCTGGCTAAACACGGGGCGTGCCGCGACGCTCGCAACAGCGCCCATGTACCGCGTCGTAGAACCACAAGTAGGAGTGACACAGCCTTCCTCCACTCTAAGGAGCCACCCAAGCCTTCCGCACAGCACGGCGCCGGACTTAGAAAGTTGGTTCTTTAGATCCTTAGGTTTTGGGATGTCTAGTCCTTTGGATTTGGATGCACTGAAACACAGGTGCAAATATACACATATGAATAACTAACAACAAAAGAAACGTAATCACATCTCCTTTCCCACAACTTTAATTGCCGTTTTTTATATTTCTTCACCTCTCTCCCCTCAACAATAAATTCAAACTCGACGAAATGCATATTTACACGTCACCAAATGACTCACTTCCAAATTTACACTCTGACGCTAGATACTACCAAATACACTAAATAGCACTCGCTTCTACATTCTTACACTTGCACCCCAATACGCACTACGTCCTGAGAAAGCTTCGTTGCTGTCGGGACGTTAAGCAACGTACAATCAATCAACCCAATACGCACTAAGCAAACTAATAATAACAAAACAAGCAAACACAAACAACCTCCCCCCCCCCTCTCCGAGCAAATGGCCACTAAAGATTTGTTGCGTGTACTTACTGCCATCTGTGATGACGCCCCGGGAGGGACGAAGACAAACAAAGGCAAGACAAGCCAGGGGTTGAGTCTTGGCAGCTCTTCTTCTCTCCTTTCATGGACACCGGCTACGGAGCGACCCGAGCCGTATCACAGGGCCGTTACAAACGAACGACACAGCTGCTTGAGGACTTCAGCTAATGGCAAACCACGCCTGAAAGACCCCCTTAGGAGACTGTTGGAAAGCGACTTCGCAACAAGTTAGAGATGTCGTACGTTTTGGCAAAAATGCGCTCAGTTAAATGTTTGATGTTAAAACAGGTGAAACAAGAACCAACCGATCGCGCAGACTGAGCGATCACGTGCGTCAGACGCCGTCCTTCGACACCCTTACGGCAGCGATTCCCCGTGTACAGGCCAAAACAACTCACCTATACTATTGTTACCCGGTGACTAACTAATCCCTGTCACCCCTCTAAATTTAACTCCCCTACAAAAATAGGGGAAAAAACCCGTGTCGTGACAAGTGTGTACGTTGGATGTTCGTACTGTGGAGTGTGGATGTGTTTGTGTGATTGTGATGCGTGAGTGTGGGGTTAGGACTGAGTGCGGTTATTTTTAATTGTTGTTGTTTTTATATGTAATAAATGTTATCGTAATTGTTCCACTGGTGTTTGTGTTAGATTGGGATGGTTGTACTCGAGTGGTAGCGCTCATAGTCTGCGCTACGGAAGCGGGGATCGTGACATTTCCATCCATCCATCCGTCCGTCCGTCCGTCCGACCATCCATCCATCCATCCTATTTATATATCCCGTAGTCTTGCAGACCTTTGGGGCACCACTGATGACTTAGCAAACAGCTCCCTCCATTTCTCTCTATTCTCTGCTATTTTTTCACACACCCGGGTCTGCCTAGGAGGACTTGGGAGGGGTTAACTACTTTTTAGTTCCCAGGGTCACCCTGGTCAGCCCCACAGGGTGGGTTTTCCCTTTATTCTGGGGCATGTGTTTCTGTCTATCCTTGGTGCATTCACATGTATTTTCCTTTTTAAAAACTCTCCCGACTGTCTGCGCTGCCTGTAGCTCTTTATATTGGGTGTGTCTTGCTAAATGGTCGTAGAACAAACCAAGGGGAATTATTCAGCGCTGGACAGACGAAAAGTTAGATCCCCTGTTCGTCTGTCCAGCGCTGAATAATTCCCCTTGGTTTGTTGTACAATTCTGCCAGCGCTAGCCTCACCTATCTGGTTTGTGAGTAAATGGTCGTAGGTTTATTTAGCGTATTGGACCGGCTGGCGACATACATTTAATATTCTTTTCTTTTTTTTTCAAAAGCACTGCAGCTTGAGAAAGTCTTGTTGCTGTCGGGACGTTAAGCATGGAACAACCAAACAATCTGCTATTCTTATTGTATCCCCAGCTTCAGTCCTGCCTAATCTGAGATATTGTCCTCCCATCTTTTCTTCTGTCTTCATCTCCTTCGCCCTCTTTGCACAGTGCCTTGCAGGATTGTTTTGGCAAGCCCTGCTGAACGCGTGACATGCCCGTACCATTCAGTTTGCGTTTTTTCACAATGCCTAATAGGTCTTCGTAGGACCCGATGACTTGCCTGATTCTGCTTCCCACTTTCTCGTTCGTGATGTGATCTCTGTATGAAATGCAAAGCAGCCTTCGAAAACATTTCATTTCAGTGGCTTGTATCCTCCTTTCAAAATAAAATTACGTCATGACAAATGACTTTTTCCAAACCAATGATGCGTTTGCAGTGTGCCCCTTATAGAACTCACTGACGCATTGACAAATCTCCGAGGCTTTTTCAATAGGAGATATTTCAACATCAGAATAGGTCAAAGACAGCAGGTAAAGACCCTTGACAGCGAGGACAGCTCGCATATAATATGAACTTTGTGGGTCATGGATCTCATATAAAAGAGACTTTGTGGGTTATGGTTCATCCCATCTTGTTTGATAGGCGTTGCATACTTATTATATAGTAATAGACTTATGCAGGTATAGAATACCAACATTCTTAGTATTCTATGCCTGTAACGCTGCGAGTCAGGGGCGCAACTGTTCACATGTCAGCCGTAACTTCGGTTTTCTCCCTCTGTAGTTGGACTCGTTTACTTACCAGTTTACTTACCTTGGCTGCATTATCACGTCGGACGCCAAGCTGGACAAGGAGCTTGACAGCAGGCTGGCAAAAGCGAACAGCGCTTTCGGGCGACTTTTCAAGCGGGTGTGGCACAATCAACAGCTGAAAACAGGCACCAAGATCAGCGTGTACAGAGCTGTGGTCCTCACCACCCTGCTGTATGGTTCCGAGTCCTGGGCCCTCTACCGCAGCCAACTACGACTCCTCGAACGCTTCCACCAGCGCTGCCTGCGTACCATCCTGGGCATTCACTGGAGTGACTATGTCACCAATGTCGAGGTCCTTGAACAGGCTGAAACCGTGAGCATCGAGGCTTTGCTGCTGCGGACACAGCTCCGCTGGGCGGGGCATGTCTCCAGGATGGAGGATCATCGCCTACCAAAGATCACCCTGTTCGGCGAGCTTGCTACTGGACACCGTGACAGAGGGGCACCAAAGAAGAGATACAAAGACTGTCTCAAGAAGTCACTTAGTGCCTGCCAAATCGACCACCACCAGTGGTCTTCGCTTGCTGTGGACCGTGACACCTGGCGCTCCACTATTTACAAGGCAGCTGTCTCCTTTGAGGACTCTCGCAGAGCTAGCCTTAAGGACAAGCGGCTCAGGAGAAAGAACAGAGATGCCGCAACTCAGAACTCTGGCCATACCTTCCCCTGCAGCCACTGCGGTCGAACCTGCCTGTCCCGGATTGGCCTCCGCAGCCACGAACAAGCCTGCAGACGTCGTGGGCAACTCCTATAAAATCTTCGTTCGCGAAGTCCAGCCAAGAGAGAGAGAGTTGGACTCGTGGTGCGGCGATAAACGACAAAAAAGCTACTACCTGTCTCGAACTTCTATGACGCCTCAAAATCATGTACAAACATCTAAACAATGCACCGGACTTTTCTAAGCGTGTTTCTTTCTCGATTGGGATTTCATTTCTGCATTTTACACTCTTGGCAGTCACCGTTTCGGTCTGCATCACCAAGCAAGCAAATAAACGGATCGAGCACCTTCTGCTTACCTGTGGTAGAGAAGGCTAAGTTCAACCAGACTGCAGGTCAGAAGAGCGGTTTCGTTAGGTATGGGCTTCTGTTGAAAAAAAAAACAACAAAAAAACAGAAAGCTATACCAAGGACAATACAACACGACATGGGATAGGATAATATAGGATAGGACACTATGCAATACCTCGTTCCCTCCCCCCCCCCCCCCCTTCATATCCGCGTAAGCACATAATGGGTTATTTTTCTATATACGGGCTACCACTTTACCACGATACTATAAGATACCCCTTTCACTCCACGCCCCCGCCCCCGCCCCATTCATCCCCTTCTCCTCCAACCCGCTCCGCGTAAGCACAACATAATGGATTATTCCTCTACATCTCTACACAGGGGTTACCACTCTCATAACCCATATCATATTGAGGCTAAAAGGTTCAAATTTGTACACTACCGTATGCAAGCTACATTATTGTTGTTACAGATAAGGATGTAGACCAATGGCTTTAGTTCAAGGGTAGTGCCAGAATAGCTAGGTGGCTAGAGGCGCCAAGCTATTTTGACACTACCCTTGAACTATTTTTGTCAACCTCATTTCACACATTGATGTGTTCCGAATGATAAGGGATAAGAGAATAAAGAAAGGCGACAATGATACGATATGATACAATAAGATAAGATACAATACGATGCGATACAATTCGATGTCATTTTGGCACAACCCTTGAACTATTATGATCAATCCGTACATTATTGTAGTGTAATACAAGTAGAGTGGATTAAATAAAGGCGCTCGTTTCAAATGCGTGGATGTAGTAGTACGGTTTAGCACAACCCGCTGCCCGCTGTGTCCAATCAGATATTTATGAACGTCTAGACACATTACAAAAGAGGAACACCTTACACAAACAGTGTCTACGCCTCAAAACGTAACAAACTCGGTGTGATACATGCAGCTGCCGATATTGTATTCAGTACCGGTGGTTGCGTGTACAAGATGGGGTTAACCCCTTCGTGTCAGTCATCACGGATTTCCCGTCTGAAACCACTGCACGTTCTAGTGAAGAACACAAATGCAATGGGACCCCCACCCCCCACCCCCCGCCTCCCCTTAAAAAAAAAAAGGCGGGGGGGGGGGGTAAAAAGGACGTGTGATTAACATGAGACATAAATTCAAATGAGCCCCCGCGCCTGCTTGGGCTCATGAGGATGAAGTCCTCAAGACCATAAAGTCCAAGCCTTTCAAAACCTGCGAACTACACCCCCTCCCAGCTTCCCTCTACCGGGACGGCCTCCCAAAACTTTTGCCCTTCATTACCGACATCATCAACACATCTCTAGAGAATGGCACCGTCCCCGATATCTTCAAGTCCGCCATCGTCCGTCCTCTCCTCAAAAAACACAACCTCGACCCAAACGAACTCAAGAACTACCGCCCAGTCTCCAATCTCTCTTTCCTGTCCAAGCTTCTTGAGAAGGTTGTCCTCAACCAACTCAACCTCCACCTCGCCGACAACAACCTCCTCAGTCCCTTCCAGTCTGCCTATCGCAAACATCACAGCACTGAAACAGCCCTTCTACATATCCTTAACGACTTGCTTCTCTCTACTGACTCGGGCAACATCTCCCTTCTTACGCTACTCGATCTCTCTGCCGCCTTCACCACTCCTTTGGCATCACTGACTCTGCTCACTCCTGGTTTCTCTCCTACCTCTCCGACAGACAGCAGTCCCTCACCATCGACGGCGTCTCCTCCAACCCAGTCAGGCTCTCCTGTGGCGTTCCACAGGGGTCCGTCCTGGGCCCGGTCCTTTTCACACTCTACACCTCCCCCCTGTCCAACATCATCCAGTCTCACCACATACACCACCACCTCTACGCTGACGACTCACAACTACTAGACAAAGACAAACTCGACAACAGTCAGACACTACTGACTCGCACGGCTGACTGTTATGAAGACGTGAAATACTGGATGACAGGAAACAAGCTCAAACTGAACGACGACAAAACGGAAGCCATGCTGGTAGGCACTTGCCAAGAACTTTCCCAGCTCCCTCCCTCTCTCCACCTTCAACTCGACAGCACCCCCATCTCCCTCTCTGACTCGGTCAAGAACCTTGGCGTTATCCTCGATTCCTCTCTTTCCATGATCAGCTTCGTCTCCGCCACGGCCCAGGCATGTTATTTCCACCTCCGCCGCATCAGTCAGATCAGAAAATACCTCACTAACGAAGCTGCCACCAAACTCGCAGTCTCTCTCATCTTATCTCGCATCGACTACTGCAACTCTCTCAACGGGCCCGTGAGTGACATAGTGGGCTCGCGCACGGCTTTGCGCGGGCCCACTACGTCAGTCACAGGCCCGAAGAGATTTTGCAACTGGAGTACGAGCTGCATGTACTGCTATACCACACACGGCAACGCATTAGAGACGTATGTCTTTAGCTCAGCCAAGGCGCCCGCATCAATAGCTGCGTATATAAAGTATATAAAACTAAAATAAAACTTGCAGAAGCCAGATCTCGTAACTTGTCCATATGCTCGTATTCTTTCCAACTGTCGTAAAGGTTTACCTTTGAACACATAAAATAAACATGATACCATGTGATTAGATGTAAAAATAGCATCACATTGTAAACAAAGGGTGGCATAATAATCACGTCACAGCCTAGTTTTGGATCGGTCATACACTTGAGTCAAAAGGATTTTGCCATTCTTTTTTGTTCTTTGAACTCAGTGTACTTGCTTTTTACGTCACTGCGGAACCTTCAAGCTAGGGCGATGGAACATTATGCGTGGACTAAAATTACAACACGTTACTGCACGCCTTGCACGTGCCTTGCATACTTATAGTAATCGACTTTTGGTATGCAACACATGTGCAGAGCATGTATACATGTTCGACATCGCAGCGTACAAGTTTTTTTCCCCAAATATCTCCGCAAAGAAACACTTTTCTGTACCACTTTAAGAACAAATATCTCAAAGTGCCAATTGACCTGATATGGAATAATTTTACCAGCGCTGAGTCATTCTTGTCTATATACGACAGGGGTGGTGTTTTTTTCCAAATTTGTATAAACTTTCAGACGACAAAAAGTCTGAAAACCATTTTGATAAAAAATTGTTGGAAACATGTTTATATGAATCCACAAACATAGCAGCATATATTACCCTGCCTTAGTGAATTGTAGTTTGGAAAATAAAATAATAAACGAAACGAAGGTTTGTGAAATATGTCAGTCATGTTAATTATTTTAAACATGATTTCCCCACAGAAACAGGAAACATATCTTGTTTAAAATACCTGCAGTGCAACTACTAGACATGACATTTCCTAATGCGAGAACAAAAATGAACATTTGAAGTAAAGCAAATATGATATTTAGGCGAGTAAAGTGTTTTATGTAAAATAAATAATAATTGGAAAACAACAAAACTGGTTAAAAAAAATGAAGATGTTACCATCTGTTTTGCAGAATTTGTTGTTGGTGAACTGATGTAAGAAGATTCAATGCCTCCGACTATGGTGTGAAAAATATTTTGTTTTTGTATTTAGGACTGAATAAAAAGGTAAGATCTGTCCATAACATGACTGACATTTCGTAAAACGACTGGCAGTCTCGAAACACGACTGACAGTCATCTTGTCTGTCGTGTTGCGATTTACAGATGGTTCAATACATCACAATAAAGATACAAAAAATCTTGTTGTTTCACGGCTTGCAAGCTGTTCAGCTGAATTTATATCGTCTTTAGGTGAAGCTCGCAACGCGACCATTAGGAAACACAGAATGATCATAGCTACCGCTCTTAAGTGTCTTTGGTAACACGACTGACATCAGCTGCTAGTCATCTTACCATAGTTACTTACGGCTAAAAACGAAGTAATGTTTGTAAATCCAACCGTATTTTTTCTTCGTCGTCGTCTTCTTTTTGTGGGGATATTCTGCCCGGACTGAAGTGGTCCACCATGCACTTCTTGGCTCAAGTGCGACAGAAAAATTAAGTCTATGTAATGGGCCAGTGGTCGTCTGTCTGTTGTCCGTCGTACACTTTAAAGATGACACTTTCACTTCAAGTCACAGACATCAAACTTGGCCGAAGTCTGGCCTTTATAAACGTACCAAGTTTAGTGACCTCTCTTAAAGATCAGGGTCACATAGGAAAATGACTGAAATACGTCAAAAATAGCAATATTTTGACAAAATGCCCTTTTTCTCAAATACTATTTACAACCTCAAGCCCACACTTTGTACAAAGATACCTGATGGTAAGACCTTCCATCGAAAAGGTCAAGGTAAAAAAAGAGATCAAGAAATAGGTCATTTTGACAAAAATGTTGTTTTTTTTCTCTCAAAATTTTAATACTATTTTGAACTTCCAGCCTAAACTTGGTACAGACATACCTGATGGTAGACCTGTTTATGGATGCTAATTAGCGTGAGGCCTTGGAGAGGTCATGGGTCACAAGAGATTTGGAAATGATGTCAAACATCTTTTTATTTGTATTTTTATAGAATCGTGGGTTTTTTTGTTTGTTTTTTTACCCATTATAAGCATTTTTGCAAACCTTTTTAACCATATCTGGCAAAAAGGTAGCTAATGATAAGAACGTTCCATGCAATTTGACAACAGTGTGAACAGAGGTTGTTGTTTTTTTCGCAGTTTCAAAAGAAAACCCTTTACTTAACACTCGAACACATGCTTATTTCCTATCGGAAAGGTCAGGGTTACTAAGCTAAATTAATTATGTGGGTCGGCCATTGCACGAGAGCGTTAAGGACTTTCATTCTTTAATTATACAGACTGCTTTGCAAATTGTAAGATCCAAAGTAAATTGCCGTGAGCAGCCAGGCTTCATGACCGGCAGTGAGATCATTGAAAGAATTTGTTCGTGATCATAACAAGATGTCTCTGAACTGTTGGGAGGGGAAAAAGTTTCTTTCCTTTTCCACTGCGTGTGGAAGTAGGCTTTTCTTCAATCACTTTGAGTGCCCGGTGCGGTATTTCAGGCACACGAGTATTGGGAATCCAGTTTTTATCTGTCATATTGCTTTTTCTCGACGTCCACATAATGACCAGTGGGTCTTAACCACAGACAGGATCCTACAAGGCTGTACCATCCACCCTAAGGAGAAGCAGTCTGTGCATATAATTGCGTATACATTGATTCCCAAATTTGGGTAGGCAGAACTTCTAACCTGTAACACATCTTGTAAAGCAGAGGGCTGTCAGATGCTCATATAGGTACTAATTTCTGTTATTGTCATTACTTCCCTCTCATGTAATATGAAATTATTTCTGTGTTGAAGGGCGTCAAAATACGTGGCAAAGTTGTATATGACAGCTCGTGGCTTGCGTCGTTTGTTGACATTGAGTTCTTTTAAGGCGAGCTAGGACACCTCAGCGCAATATTGTTGGTTTATGGACATAATATATTATGTTTTATTGTATATCATTAGAATCAGTATTTGTCTGACCTAAACGCTCCGGGACGCTGCTTTCGGGATTCAAATCAGTGCAGAGAAGACCAAACTGATGACCAATAACGTCAGTGGCATTGGCACTGAAATTATCGTTGGGTGCCGAAAACTAAAAACAGTGAAAAAAAAATTCAAATACTTAGAAGCCATTGGCATTGTGATAGATGAGGGATCAAAACCAGAAATACTGTACAGGATCGCGCAGACAACAGCGCTGACAAGACTGAAGACAATATGGAAGGACAAAAACATCACAATCTGCTCCAAGATCAGACTGATTCGCTCCTTAGTCATCTCAGTGTTCTTATATGCCTGTGAGTCATGGACCATCACAGCAGACCTCGAAAGGAGGATACAAGCCACTGAAATGAGATGTTTTCGAAGGCTGCTAGGCATTTCGTACAGAGATCACATCACGAACGAGGAAGTGGGAAGCAGAATCAGGCAAGCCGTCGGGCCCTATGAAGACCTATTAGCGATTGTGAAAAAAACGCAAGCTAAAGTGGTATGGGCATGTCACGCGATCAGCAGGGCTTGCCAAGACAATCCTGCAAGGCTGTGCAAGGAGGGCGAAGGATAGGTAGACAGAGAAAACGATGGGAGGACAATATCTCAGAGTGGACAGGACTGAAGCTGAGCGACACACTAGGAATGGCAGAGAACAGAGTGGAATGGATGGAGCTGGTTGCCAAGTCATCAGTGGTACCCCAATGGTCGGCAAGACTACAGGATGGATAGATAGATAGATATATAGATAGATAGATAGATAGATAGATAGATAGACAGACAGACAGACAGACAGACAGACAGGCAGGCAGGCAGGCAGGCAGACAGACAGACAGATAGACAGATAGACAGATAGATAGCAGGCAGGCAGGCAGGCAGGCAGGCAGGCAGACAGACAGACAGACAGATAGACAGATAGATAGATAGATAGATAGATAGATAGATAGATAGATAGATAGATAGATAGATAGAACGCTCCGACATGCTGATTTAGTCAGGTATGCTCACCGTTGTCATGGCAACTAACACTAAGTGACACCTGGTTGCGAAGAAATCAAAGTTTAGCTACCGTTGATGCTTCTGAAAAAAAAACAAATTTGGTCAAAATGTCAACTGATATCATTATTATGGAATGTCAGTGGCGATTTTGAATATCTTACCTGGTTTAAAAGAACAACAAATTATATGAATCTTCTGGTTTTGGTCATTGCTTTTAGTATGTTAGCCAAGGGAAGCTGTTCATAGCTCCCAAAACTAAGCTGAAATTAAACAAGCGGCACTAACATTCCACAATAAACCCACTTGTGAACTTGCATGTAAAAGTTCACTATCATCTCACAAGTACCTTTTCAGATATTTGCTTCCTCAGTATGCCCCCCCCCCCCCCCCCTTCCAAATTACAATTTTGAGAAAACAGCAAAAACAAGTTTCAGCAAGGTGCCGTTTTTTCCCCATCATACACAGCTCTAACATGTCACCTGGAATCGTTGACTTATGATGTTTTTCACACGATAAAACCTTCATGCAGCTCAGACATGCAATCTTTCCAGAAACCCTGTGTGTTCTATGACCTAACCCCCGATGCTTTAGTTTCGCATGCTTAGTGTGTATTGCTTGTTGTACTCAGCCTACACCCGTATTACATCCAATTTGTTAATAAGCACTAATGTCACAACTGCTTGGTGACAGTAAACCATGTTAACAACATTCTAAATTGCTAGGATCACAAAGCAAACCCAGGTAGTTTAGGTATTGTGAATCAACGTTACCTCGTGTAGATACAATGATGCACTATTGAAGCACCCCAGTGCCCGTTTGTTTTCTAATGTATACGCTTCACACAGACAACTGGTATTCAGGCAGAATGTATGGTAAATGTAAGCAGAAGGTTGGTACAGAAATTGGCAATATTTGTCAGGTTCCTAACTTTGATGTAGTTGCACTTGTCAAAGTGTGACTCACTGGTGAAAACCAATCTGTCCGGGCAAATTTGTCGTTGTGAGAGTATCTGTGTGTGTTTACTGTAAAAAAATCTTTTCCTATCAGTGTTCAACATTCCTAAAAGTCGGATGGGTAAGCCGATACATGAACACTTGTCTCACGAGTTTACGTTATGGCTTTCTTGTGTTTCAGCATAAACACATTAAGCGTGTACATCCGTGCAGTTACACAAACTGTTTATGATATATATATATTCTGTTGAAGACGGAAACATGGTTTAGAGATCAGTCAGCTTTGAGTAGTAGTGCTGTTCCTAAAGCATCAGAAGCTGCAATCTGGTTTGTTACATGCCTCTGCACTGTGTGCATTGCATGCACAGGCCATAGCCAGTTGATACATTACTTGAAATAGGAGAGACTAAAATCGTAATAAAAACAGGATAACTTACAACAAGTAAATAAAGTATTTCAACATCTTGTATGTCTGACAATATATAAATCGGTTAGTTCATGAAACGCGCATACAGCTTAAAAGAAACTCGGCCTGTTCACATCACACCTCACACACACCCATTGCATGCTCATAGTCACTGCTGTGGACAATGTAAAACGCACACCATAATAATGAGGCTGTATGTTATAATTTGGACCATACTGGTTTACTGCAGAATCACACCAAAAACATCACAATGACAGCTGCATCTTGCCTAAGTTTAGAACATTCACATTGCACTGTGTAGCCTCTTTAACTCCGTGAAACAAATACGTGTAAGATGTAATTCGATCTTTTTACGATGGAAAATTATATAATCAAGTGTTTGCTTGTGCATATAATGTTGGACTATCATTCCTGCAAACACGAGTTGGGTGACATTTATGAGGGACGTAGTGCTGCATAAATCCTAACACTTTCTCGCTACGAAGGGACCTGTGCACAATGTTCATTGTCGTTATCAAGATCTATGTTTCCTTGAGCTGGCAAATTACTTTCACATCTGCATACGTTTCGTCAGTAGTGATCAGAGTGTCTCACTATGAATGTGCAGATGGCTTCTGATGCGACCGAAATATTCAGATGTTACAACAGGCGAAAGACGTGAGATTCCTGAATCTAAATCGTTCTGATCTACAGTGCTATATTTAGCGACGAATGCAGAATTTCGGATTTCTATGAATGCACACTTCTGCTCCAAGGTCAAGTAGTTCACAAACAAATCATGAAAATCTTCGACCTCGCCCTTTGGATCTTTGATTTATGCACGTTATGCTTTGTCAGATCGCTAGAGCATCTGCCTGCGAAAATCCGCAGGTCCTTTCGAAACGACTTGCAGCTGCAGATGTTATTTGTGTCTATTCTGGACAGGGTCAGTGACGTTTTCCTGAATAGTACGATTATACGAGTTCTTCAGTCTCACTCTGTCTGTCATGTTGACTAGATTCCTCTGCGAATTTACCAATACAACGCGTTTTAGCTTATCCAGACCAAAAAGGTTTTAGCTTGCAATCCGTCGTAAAAAAAAAGTACTTGCAAGGTGCGATTTGTATCATTTGGAAGTTAACGACAAATTCCTAAAGTTGCTGCAGGCAGGTGTTTTTTTTTTTTGCCGTTGATTGTTCGTTTAGGCTAGGGTGAAGGACTAATTACTGCAAGCGAAATAACCGTCTTTCAAACGATGTAACTTGTTTTAATGTGTTACGAAGAATGTGCACTTTGGCCAGGTTCAAAAGTTGGCAAAATGCACATATTTTGAGCGAAAAAAAATGTAAACAAACTCCGAGTACTTTGTTTATTCACCATTTACGTGTGTTTGATGAAAGCTCTGAGAAAAAAATGAGTATGTTTTCGCAGAGAGGATACTCAGAACTTGCAGAAAAACGAGAAAACCCAAAACAGCTAAAGTGACAGATTTTTCACATTGGAGGTGTCCTAGCTCGCCTTAACAAACTTTCTTAATTCAGACAGTCATCAGAGTGAAGAGCGAGTTCACGTATGATCTGTGCTCTTATTTCTGCTGGCCTCTTATCGTAACCGAAAGCATAGACACTGCCACATGCAGGCAGGTAGTTTTCATATGCTTCTACTGACAAATGCTTTGTCACATCTGTAACTGGAATGCCTAATTGGTATATTGTTAAACTTTTATACTTAACAAACAGGTTGTCCTGTTCAATGTATCCAGGGACACCAGAAATGCCACCCTACACATGGGCAGTTGCAAAACATCTGCTCTGTGGTCTCAAAACTGTTGTTCCCCTGTAATGTGTACTTCTGCTAAACGCTCAATTTATATTTCAATGTTGATCGATCTCTTAGGGTTAATTACTTTTTTCTCTCTCACGTCCTCATCTTTCATTTTCCGCTTGCATCCTTCATGTGACCCACAGGATGCTAAAGAGAAATCACGCAGGTCATGGTCAGGGCATCCGGTTTGATAACACGTGCAGTGAACATATCTGTGTTCCGGTGTAACCGAAAGTATTTGGTGAAGTTTCATAGTGCAAGGAACTGTTCGAAAGGTTTTGTCTGCAACTGCTATTCATGTTCTCTGCTAATACGAGTTCTAAAGAAAAAAGACGTCACTGAAAATAGTTTGGGATCTATAAAACACTAAATTTGTGAAAACAGTCGCTAGTTGCATTGTAACAGCAGAACATAAACTTCATCGAACAGGCCAAAGTCAGCGACACATCTTTTCTGTCAATCGTGTTTTGGTCTGTCAGTCGTGTTAGGAATTTCACCGAAACACGACTGACCTTAACACGACTGACAAAAATTAGTTTAGGAACGAATGATTACTCCTTACAATGAGAGCGAAATGAACGTCTTGATCCATTTAAAATTGAATGCGCAAGTCAATGCAAAGGGAATGTAGGTAACTTCTGGCAGAATTTCTTTTGGGAAAAAAAGAGTAATAATTATCTGTATGTGATTTACTGTGGTAACACGATTGACAAAAAAGTTATGGACATAAATATGCCTAAACCCAAAATCCCGTCGTGAAGCATGGTTAATCTAAAATCAGAAAATAAATTTAAAAATCTTATGTTGCCAACAAAAGCTTCATTTTTTTCTTCCATATTTTCAGAGGGATCTCAGTCCATTTTTTCTTTCTTTGAGAAGTATTCGGAAATTTAGGTACTTCCAAAAAGACAAGCATTTTTCGTACCCCAACGAACTTATTTCATTCGTAATCTATTCAAACAAGAAAGGCAAAGCCATTATGGCTCACGTGTATGACCGATTTACATTATATATATGTGTGAACTATGTGACAATAAGTAAAGGGACGATTTCTGCACCAGCAAGATCCATGTTCTCTCAAAATGTAAGCATTTTTCACACATCTGTCAACTCCCCGTGACCCTTGACCTTTGCGATGAGTCGACTAAATTAGTTTGCATAAGAAGGTCTTACCATTAGCTGCTTTTGGTGACGTATAGATCACAAGAGATTAAATCATCTACATTCTTACTTGTGGAATGTGATTTAGTCCCTTTGTTTTATCAGCAGGTGTGACGTAAGGTGCCTTATGAATAACTTGTAGTATTTTTTTAGGGATGGCGTCATAGTGGGTGTCCACAAAACTGAGCACTTGGTGAGCAGGGAAGCTGGATGCCTGCACAATACAACCACAACAGTCAGTAAACCGAGCAAGCAAACGAACATGTAAAGAAGCTAGCAATCAGCCAACTATGCAATAATTTTTTTGCTTTCATCTCTACGTCACACGACCAATCCCTTTAGCGAAAACCGTACCGTGTGACCGGGATACAAAAACCGTTGTAGCGACAAATGGTCGACGTTTTGTAGCCCTCCTTCTGACGCGTCGTGCAATCGAGTTTTGTTCTAAAAAAATCACCAAAACGTTCTAAAGTAAAACGTTACTTTGTGTTGTTTGAAACAAGAGGCACAATACTGGAGACGGCAACGTCATGAAAAACTTTAAATCACGTCATAAGTATATTATGTATAAATGTATATTCCTTTGACGTCAGTCATGTCTGACGTGATCCAGGTTGGAAGATTTCTTCTTGATTTCTTTCATGAAAATTGTGGGGAAATTAAAACAAATACGTTATTGGTAGCAGGGGCTTGCTAAACGGGTACTTGTAGGCATTCCGGAAGCCAAAGGATCCATTGTACCCCTCAGGCCTTCGGCGAGCAATGGTTCTTTTAATCTCACTCATGCCCACAAGGGTCCGTGTAGCAAACCCCTGCTACCAATAACTTATATTGATC
The DNA here is from genome assembly GCA_036245525.1 of Semisulcospira habei. Taxonomy (NCBI): domain Eukaryota; kingdom Metazoa; phylum Mollusca; class Gastropoda; family Semisulcospiridae; genus Semisulcospira; species Semisulcospira habei. The sequence goes on along the minus strand of BTPG01000002.1, from coordinate 10,231,439 downwards.
CATGCATCAAATGTAAAGCTATACGTGTGTGAAATAAATTATAGAAAATGCATCATCAACCAAAAGAGTTTACTGGTTCTCATAGTACTTATACAGGAAACTCCGAATATAACAAATCATTTTGTTGTTATGGAAGTGACAGACGACTTAAAATGGTCGTACTTAGCATAACAGTATAGAACCTCCCAAAGGGTAACCCCGGCCGGGGCCTCATTTTATATATATATATATATATATATATATATATATATATATATATATATATATATATATATATATATATATATATATATATATATATATATATATATATATATATATTATTTTACTTTCTGTTTTTTTTTTTTTTTTTGGGGGGGGGGTGGGGGGTGGGGTGGGGGGGGGGGGGGGGGGCTGGGAGGAGGGGTGGGGTGGGGTTCTAGAACCGAGGCCCAGAATCCAACTGAAAAAGAATTATTTGACGCATTAACTTACCAGATGATATGACGGTGAAGCATAAGATATTTGGGATCCAGACAATATGACGCACAATGGAATTGGAACGGATCAGTTGCTTGGTGTAAGTTGTTAGACCGGGGGAAAAAATCTCCATGTTTGAACACGTTCTGCTTTTATCTCCGCCGCAGATTTGTCTTAGTAAAAGTATTAGCTGGTGGTGCAAAATTACATAGTATTTATCTTATTCTTCCCGTAAAGAGCCTTCCCAAGGAGTACAGTGGTTTCATATGTACTGCAAAAATGAGGCGTCACTGAATGGAATTATGAACAAGAATATGATATGATCTTGATGTCGAGTGACGTACATGTTTTCTTTTTACTATCATTATATGTTAATGACGTGGAATCTATTTATCCCAATTCTTCAATTTCTTCTGGACAAAATGGCGGAAGGTCTGAAATCATTAACGTCGCAGTAGCTAACAAGGGCTTGTGCATTGACTAGAACCTTCTACATGTGTTTATGGTGGCATAGGAGCATAAGGTATGTTGCTTTTCTGGTTCCGTCCTTTCTGTTTGACTACAGTATTAAAAATACGACAGACTTTGAAATGGGGATGGTCATAGCGCATTCCGGAGCATGCGCATGACTTTTTGGCATGTAGGGCAGAAATTCTGGCAAAGAAGTAACAAGATAAAAATGACATGACGTCTAGCTACGCAAACTTTGTCAGAGAAAGTCTTTTTGGCGCCAAAGCGCCGCGTATGTGTGTGTGTGTGTGTGTGTGTGTGTGTGTGTGTGTGTTTGTGTGTGTGTGTGTTTGTGTGTGTCACTGCGACTAGAGCCCGCGTTTGAGGACGGACAAGCTTTACATTTTAGAATATTGTCCCTAACGAATTATCTCGAGACCTTTTATTCGATGTCCTGATTAAGATGCTCATTGTCGAAAAAATGTCCGTTTCACAAAACTGGTTAACCCACACTGGAGTACGTGTTTTAAAAAAAAAAAAAACTTTTACTAAATATTTTGCATATAGTTAAATAAAGGGGACATATTAAATGAGTGTGTTAACCAGCATTGTACCTCTAGAACGTTTTGAGTGATCATTAAATATTCTTTTAATAATATGTTCACGTGTCTGGGATTAATTTCACGAATTATATGGGTTAATCTTAGAACAATTGAATCTTTATTACGAAAAAAACAGTCTTCTCATTAAGGCGAGCTAGGACGCCTCAGGTCATTTTTTTGGGTTTATGGACATATGTTTTATGGTATATCATTAGTGCTACCTGGTGGAATCGTAGTCGTAGTATGATAAACACACCAGACGCACGTACGTAAGGTTCTTTTAAATAAACTTCATTCGGCTGCAACCCGTCACACGTGGCTTAAGGATGTAGGATACTCTGGAGTAACAGTTCCAACAATATTTTAATTCAGCGATGTGATCTCCACACAATGCATTCTCAAATGCACCAACACCGATACAATGTCTCTCCTGAAAATGTCAACACTGGCGACACAAAGTTCCTCACACAACGTACACCACCGTTACGCTGCGTCTCTCACAATGTACACTTTATACGGGCCACGTACCTACGATAAACTGTGTGTCCCTACAACCGACAATGCATGACAATGTACACACGTGCTTCCTAGCACCAACTTTTATAGTAAAACAACTTTCCAGAAAAAAATCCACCGAATTTACACAACGAAACCAATCAGAACAGAACACGTAACTGAAACTCAAAAATATTAAATATAAAGAACTTTGTAGAATAAGCTAAAATGGTCTACAAAAAATAGACTGCTAATTTCAGCCCCAAATCCCAGTGTGTAACGACGTCTCACAAAGGTATGGCAAACCATTCACGACCTTGCCTACACTTTCTAGAAGTTTCATGGTCTTTCACAACACACACTGACCGGCTGCTAAATTAACGCTACAGAAAACAACTATGACTATGAATATAAGAGCGGCTACAAACTGTGTTGCAAAATTGTTGCCTACATTTTGACGTCACATGTAAGATCACTCGACAGATCTATTCTCCGCGAATTACGCAAGAGAAAAATCGACCGCTCTTCTCCGTGCGACTTTGCTAGAAACTTCCGGATTAAACTTAGCGTTTCATAACAACCCATTCCGCTATTTGGCGAACGAAAAAGATTCTTACTGAAAAGGTACGTGATTCGTAACCATGATAGCTCAAATAAATATCGGATCGTTTCCTACGATTAACACATGCATGCTCTCACAGAACAACACAACCACAATCGTAACATTACCCCCCTCTTTAGAATGAAATTTCACAAAAAGTTCTTTTCAAATCTTAAAAAAAAAAAAACCCAACCGGTTGTGGCTGTGTTAATCTACACAGAACTCTAGACAAATACAATTTCACATCAAAATCAAATCAAAATAATCGTTTCACAGTTCCTTTAAACTGTCCTGAGCGAAGACATGTCCCTTTAAACAGTCATGGACACCTAAATGTTTCTTTAAACTGTTCTGGACACAGAAGTGTTCATTTAAACTGCTCTGCTTAGGTTATCCGCTCCAAAGTTCTGCGAACCCTTGATAGACTGTAGTGTAACGTCAAAATTCTGCAAGAACATCGCCCATCTCATAATACGAGAATTTGTAAACTTTGCAGAGTTTAGATAGTTCAAGGGCTGATGGTCCGTTTGGAGAACAAATGGCACACCCAGCAGGTACAGTTCGAACCGGCTTACTCCCCAGATGATGGCTAGTCACTCCTTTTCGATGGTCGAGTAGTTTCTCTCAGTTTTGGTCAACTTTTTGCTGACGTAGCTCGCTGGGTGGAGTTTTCCATTATCCTCTTGCATTAAGACTGCACCTACTCCTTTGTTGAAGGCGTCTGTTATCAGGAAGAAAGTTTGCAACGGGCCAGGGAGGTGTCGAACAGGTTTCTCGGTTAGTATGTCTCGAACTGCCTGGAATGCTCGCTCTTGAGCCTCCTCCCACTTCACTACGTTAGGTTGTCCTTTCATCAGCAAGTCAGTCAGGGGACCTGTGACTGCCGCAAAGTTTGGTATAAACTCCCGGTAGTAGTTCGCCAAGCCCGTAAATGAGCAGACTTGCCGTCTTGGTCGTAGGTCGCGGGTCATCCCTGATCTTTTGCACGTTGTCGTAGTGTAGCCCTTTAAACCTTCGCTCAATTTGTGTCCGATGAAGTCTGTGTTGTCGGCCCCAAGAATACACTTGCTTGGACGGATGGTGAAATTTGCATCTGACAGTCTTTGGAGCAGTTCTCGGAGGGCTTTTAGGTGATCCCCCCAAGCTTTGGTATGGATCAAAATGTCATCCCAGTAAAAGACCACATTCTGCATATCTTCTAGGATCTTTTTCAGTCCTCTCTTCAATGTGGCACCAATGTTCACCATACCAAAAGGCATCTTCAGGAACTCCCAATGACCGTCGGGTGTGACAAATGCTGTCTTGGGGATATCTTTTTTCTGCAACCTTGATTTGCCAATACCCTTTGCTTAGGTCAATTTTGGAGAAAAATTGGTCTCCACTGACCTTCTGGAACAGTTCTTCTGCTGTGGGCATAGGCTCTGGATCGACGATTGTCAGTGTATTGAGTCTACGGTAGTCCACACACACCCAGTTGGATCCATCTGGTTTCTTCACGATGACAACTGGGGACGCATATGGAGACTTGGATTCCCTGATGACTTCCAGACTCAGCATTTCCTTGATATCCTTTTTCAGTTCTTCCCTCGTGATATAAGGAAGACGATAAGGTTTGCTGCGAACTGGCTCATTTGACGTCAGATTAACCTCGTGCTGGATGGTGTCTGTTGTTCCTGGGTCAGATGTAAACCGATGCTTGAATTCTTGAGTCAGGACGCGCAGTTCTTCTCGTTGCGTCTGGGTCAGATTCTGACCGAAATGGATGTCTTCTACATCCTCCTTGTGGCGGAGTTCATTAAGGTCAAACAGGTTCTCGTCGTCTAGTCTTTCGCCATCAGCAAGACGCACCGATGCCGCCAGTTGTGTTTTGTCTTGACGACCTCTCTCAATATACTTCTTCAGCAGACTAGCATGGTAAGTCTTCACCTTGTTGTTGACCTTGACTCTGTAGTCGTTGATGCCAACCACTGTGTCAACAATGTAGGGTCCCTTCCACTGCATCAGGAGTTTGTTGTTGTCGTTAGGAAGAAGAACCAACACCTGGTCACCTGGCTGGAATCGTCGAGGTTTCGCCTTACGATCATAGTAATGCTTCCCCTTGTTCTGCGCCTTCCCTAGTTCTTCTCGAGACATCCTGAGGGTATCTTCCAGCTTCTCTCTTAGGTCGAAGACGTACTGGTAGCTGATCTTCACCTCAGGTGCGTCGATTTCCTTGGTCCACAGCTCCTTCAGGATGTGCATGGGCCCCCTTACAGTCCTACCGTACAGTAATTCAAAAGGGGAAAACCCTGTCGAATCATGAGGAACTTCACGGAATGCAAAGAGCAAGGCATTGATATATCTATGCCACAACCTTGGCTGTTCAGCACACAGTTTCTTCAGCATAGCCTTCAATGTTCCATTAAACTTTTCAACCAGCCCATTACACATGGGGTGATAAGGGGTGGTAGTAAGGTGTCGGATGCTCAATAGCCGGTTGACTTCCTCCATGCAGTCGGAGACGAACTGAGTTCCTAGGTCACTCAGAATCTCCTCAGGAATCCCCAAACGGCTGAACATATCGACGAGCGCCTCTGCCACTTTGGATTGTCGATCTTCTTCAATGATATGGCCTCAGGATAACGTGTAGCGTAGTCCAACGATGATCATCTTCACTTGGAAGTGAGATTGGCCCCACCATGTCCACAGCCAACTGGGCACCGGCCTCCACGTGGCGTGGATGGGTAGTCCCCTCAGTCCCTGACTGAGTGGGCTAGCAGACGGGTGCCATCTTTGTCCAGGTTTAGGACTTGATGTCAGCAGATATGTGGTTCAGTTTTTTCACTGGTCCTGTTTTTAAGGAGCTGTGCTAATTCAGGTCCAACCATGTTGGATTGGTCCTTAAAAATACTCGTGAGCTTTTGGTCCTTTGGATCCCAAGTGTTTGCCGTGCTTGGAGACCCGTGTCGGGGGAGAAGAGGATCCTGTTGGCTGAAACACTCCAATTTGGCCTTGCCTTCTGCTAAACGGGAGGCTAGTCGTACCGGCCTAATCAATCGGCTCTTGTCACGTTGAGCCCTATCCCATAGTTGACATGCAGGCTGATATCCTCTGCTGCTGATTATGTGCTCTACGCCTGTATTCCCCTGCGTTCAACCGGGTGATAGAAGGCGGTGGCTCAGACGGTTCAATCGGGCTTACCCCCTTGAGTAACGAGGTTAGGCACCCCCACCCGTCCTACTACCATCTTGGGAGGTAACTACTCCCTAAAAGTTTAAAAGTACGTCCCTCTCCCCCTCCGGTGCTTTAAGTGCCAAAAGTATGGCCATGGGCAGAAGACATGCCGCTAGGCAGAGGCTTCATGTGCCCGTTGCACTAAGCCCGGACACTCTGCTGAGTCCTGCACAGCCACCCCCCCCCCCCCCCCCCCCCTGTGTGTGAATTGCCAGGGGGCGCATATAGCTTCGGATAAGAAATGCTCTCGTTGGGTATCCGAGTGCAAGATTCAGCAGGTGCGTGTGGAGATGGGGCTGTCTTTTCTGGGTGCCAAAAAAACTGGTAGCAGGCCCTGGTGCAGCTGCGGCTGCCCCAACCTCTAACACCTCCGTGTATACTTTCAGTGCAGCGGTGGCAGGCAAGCGCCCCACCAAAGTATTTTCATGTCAAACCCCAACTTCTTGGTTGTGGGTGGAGCCTCTCGCCCCTGGGGAGTAACCCTCCTCCGGTGGTGACGAGGAGCCAGGGAACGCAGAAGGCGGACACTGCCGGTTCGGTTGTGCCGCCGTCTGTTGCCCCTAAGCCTCAGCCCCCACCCAAACCTGTTAGTCTGTCAACTCCAAAGGCTTCTGGCTCTGGTCAGCCTTCTAAGGCCGCTAACTCTAGCGGCAGGAACGCTGCCCAAGACCAGAAGTCTAAGAAATCTATGGGACCGCTTTGCGCGCCCAGAAGGGGAACACTGATGTCCCCCTTCAAAACAAATCTGCTGCACTGGAGGAGCGAATGGAGGTGGTGGAAGTTGTCGTTGCTGATGCTGCGGCAGCTTCACTCCCTTCCTCTCCGAGGAACCAGAGAAACCCCGGGAGCAGGCCCCCCTCTGTTTCTTCAACTCCTTCCAAGGCAAAGGAAAAGGGGGGGGGGGGGGGGGGAGACTCTTCACCCCCAGATAAGACATAATCATGTACTCTCTGCTTCAGTGGAATTGTCGTGGTTTTCAAGCTAACTTTGAGGAATTACGTCTTTAGTCAAGTTCTATAACCCCTCAGTAGTATCTTTTCAGGAGACTTACCTGAAGACATTAATGGAGGGACCGCGTCAGCCGGTTACACCTGATTTCACGTTCTTTAGCTCTTTCTTCTCTCTCCAACCTCTCCTTTTCTTCTCTCTCTCTCTCTCTCTCTCTCTCTCTCTCTCTCTCTCTCTCTCTCTCTCTCTCTCTCTCTCTCTCTCTCTCTCTCTCTCTCTCTCTCTCTCCTCTTTTCTTATTTCTCCTCTCTCTCCAGTCTTTTCTTTTCTTTTCACTTCAGTCTCTCCTTTTCTCTCTCCAATCTCTCCTTCTCTCTCTCCTTTACAAACTCGAGGAGTTGAGCTCCTTCGAGTCCACATTCCATTCCAATTTTCAGGAATGTCTCCATTTCCGATGTCGCCGTCTCTGCGTTTCACTGCTGGCTGTTTTCTCCTGCTACCCTTTCCACTGAGCCAACTGAAAAAGTCCCGTCGGAGGTGCCAATATGTTACGTGGTGGAATCGTAGTCGGAGTATGATAAACACACCAGATGCACGCACGTAAGGTTCTTTTAAATAAACTTCATTCACTGCAACCCGTCACACGTGGTTTAAGGATGTAGGATACTCTGGAGTAACAGGTCCAACAATATTTTAATTCAGCGATGTGATCTCCACACAATGCATTCCCAAATGCACCAAGACTGATACAATGTCTCTTGTGCAAATGTCAGTACTGGCGATACACTGTTTCTCACACAACGTACACCACCGTTACGCTGCGTCTATCACATTGTACACCCTATACGGGCCACGTTCCTACGATAAACTGGGTGTCCCTACAACTGACAATGCATGACAATGTACAGACGTGCCTCCTAGCACCAACCTTTATAGTAAAACAACTTTCCAGAAAAATCCACCGAATTTACACAACGCAACCAATCAGAACAGAACACGTAACTGAAACTCAAAAATAGTAAAAATAAAGAACTTTCTAGAATAAGCTAAAATAGTCTACAAAAATTTCTACTGCTAATTTCAGCCCCAAAACCCCGTGTGTAATGACGTCTCACAAAAGTATGGCAAACCATTCACGACCCGGCTTGCCTACACTTTCTAGAAGTTTCATGATCTTTCACAACACACACTGACCGGCTGCTAAATTCTCGCGTACAGAAAACAACTATGACTATGAATATAAGAGCGGCTAAAAACTGTGTTGCAAAATTGTTGCCTACATTTTGACGTCACATGTAAGATCACTCGACAGAGCGCGATTTCGCTGGAACGTTCCAATATATTCTCCGCGAATCTACGCAAGACAAAAATCGACCGCTCTTCTCCGTGTGACTTTGCTAGAAACCTCGGACTGACCTTAGCGTATCATAACAAAGACCATTCCGCTATTTGGCGAACGATAAAGAATCTTACTGAAAAGGTACGGGATTCGTAACCATGACAGCTCAAATAAATATCGGATCGTTTCCTACGATTAACACAAGCATGCTCTCACAGAACAACACAACCACAATCGTAACAATAATGAGAATCAGTATTTGTCTGTCATGAACGCTCCGACATGCTCATTTAGTCAGGTATGCTTACAGTTGTCATGGAAACGAACACTAAGTGACCGTTACATCTGGTTTCTAAGGAAACAAAATTCGGCTACCGTTGATTCTTCTGCAAAGCCAAATTTGGTCAAATTATCAACTGATATCATTATTATGGAATGTCAGGGGCGATTTTGAATATCTTACCTGGTTTTCAGGAAAAAAATATTTTTATATGAATGTTCTGGTTTTGCTCATTTTTAGAGTATGTTAGTCAAGGGAAGCTATTCATAGCTCCCAAACTAAGCTGAAATTAAACAATCGGCACTGACATTACATAATAAATCCATTTGTGATCTTGCGTGTAAAATTTCACTATCATCTGACAAGAACATTTAAGATATTTGTTTCCTCAGTATGTAGCACCCCCCAAAAAATACTATTTTCAGAAAACCGTAAAAACAAGTTTCAGCAATGTGCCTTTTATCCCGATCATACACAGCTGTAAAGTGTCACCTGAAATCGTTGACCTACGATATTTTTCACACGATAAAATCTTTATGCAGTGCAAACATGCAAACTTTCCAGAAACCCTGTGTGTATTATGACCTACACCCCGATGCTTTAGTTTTGCATGTTTAGTAAGTATTACTTGTTGTACTCATCCTGCTATCTTATTGCGTCCAGTTTGTTAATAAGCACTAATGTCAGAACTGCTTGTTGACAGTTTACTATTTTAACAACATTCTAAATTGCTAGGATCACCAAGCAAACCCAGGTGGATTAGGTATTGTGAATCAACGTTACCTCGTGTAGATACAATGATGCACTATTGAAGCACCCCAGTGCCTGCTTGTTTTCAATTCTATACGCTTCACGCAGAAAACTGGTATTCAGACAGGATGTACGGTAGATGTAAGCAGAAGGTTGGTCAAGTAAATGGCAAAATTTGTCAGGGTCCATACTCACAACCATGGGTTCCTAACTTAGATGATTTTGCACTTGTCAAAGTGTGACTCACTGATGAAAACCAATGTGTCAAGGCTGTTTTGTCGTTTTCAGAGTATATATGTGTGTTTACTGTGGCAGCAGATGACGTTGGGCTTTCTCACCGCAGGAAAAAAAATCCTTTTCTATCATAGTTAAAAATTCCTAAAACTCGAAAGGTAAGCCAAGGGTAAATATACATGAACACTTGTCTCACACGAGTTCACATTTAATGCTTTCTTGTGTTTCAGCATATACACAGTATGTTGTACATCCGTACAGTTTACACAAACTGTTCATGCTAAATATATCCTGTTGAAGACGGAAAAAAGGTTTAGAGATCTGTCAGCTTTGAGGAGTAGTGCTGTTTATAATGCATCAGAAGCTGCAATTTGGTTTGTTACATGTCTCTGCACTGTGTTCATTGCATGCACAGACCATAGCCAGTTGTTACATTACTTAAAATAGGAAAGAGACTGAATTCGTAATGAGAACATAATGATTTACCACAAGTAAATAAAGTATTCAAACATCTTGTATGTCTGACAATATAGAATTCATTATTTAGCTCATGAAACGCGCATCCAGCTTAAAACAAATCCAGCCTTTTCACATCACATCTTATATACACCCATGTTGCATGCTCATGGTGATTGCTGTGGAAGATGTAAAACACATACCATACTAATGAGGCTGCATGTTATAATTTGGACCATACTGGTTTACTGCAGAATCACACCTACACCATCACAATGACAGCTGCATATTGCCTGAGTTCAGAACTTTAACTGTGCACTTTGTAGCCTCTTTGAACAAGGGAAAGAAATACGTGTATGATGTACATTGATCTTTTTACAATGAAAAATCATATAATTAAGTGTTTGCTTGTGCATATGATGTTGGAATATCATTCATGCAAACACGAGTTTGGGTGACATTTTTGCGGGACGTGGTACTGCCGAAATCCTAACACTTTCGCGCTAAGAACGGATCGTTATCAAGCATATCTGTGTTTCCTTGAGCTGGCAAATTCCTTTCACGTATGCATACCTTTCGTCAGTAGTGATCAGAGCGTCTCACAATCAATGTACAGAAAGTTTCTGATCAGACGAAAATATTCAGATGTTACAACAGACGAAAGACGTAAGATTCCTGAATCTAAATCGTTCAGATCTACAGTGCTCTATTGAGCCCTAAATGCAGAATTTCGGATACAGGTCACCATTGACCTAGGGCATACAGGTCAATGGTGACCTGTATGCTCTAGGTGTGAAAATGAGACAATGTTCTGCACCACTTTTTCGGAGTCATTTGTAAAACAGCTAATATAACTTTAATTTTTCTTTTACGAAAAAAACAACCTATCTTCTCATTAATACCTGCATGATTTTTCATAAACAGTGTTTGCATAAGCCTGCTATTTGTCCCGGCCCTGGGGTAGTATTAGGTCAAATTGTGACATGTATGCTCTAGGCATAAAAATCAGCAATAAAATTGCAAAGTTGATCCTCTGATACGTGAAATGTTAGTACTGCGAGGATGACGTTTATATCGAGTCGTCAGTATGAACACTGCGGCGTGGGGGTAATGATGCCATGACTAGAAGCTTGAAGTGACGACATTTTCCTGCTCGTGCTATTATTCTGCTTCATAATAGCTGTTACGCCAGACCACAGAGCTTACGAATGACCGGAATCGCCGTATGTCCGTCTTTATTTATGTGTGACAGTGTGTACGGATCAGAGGGTGGGTTAGAGTAGAAGAAGATGGGATTCCTGTCGCTACACGAGCCCACATTGCGTACTAATGGCGGGAAGCGCTGTGTGTCCGTCTTTATTTGTGTGCGCCGACGTGTGTGTTGATCAGAGGTGAGGGAAATGGATCTGCATTATAAGCCTACAAATATCATCAACTCTGAATGTTCCTAACAGATAAACGCATCTGAGCTCCAAACAATATAGTAGACTTTGGGATGAAATCCTCATCTTGTTTGATATTTCTGTCGTTTAGCGCCGCGCCACGACTCCTACACGTTATACTAAAGGTCAAAACGTAAGGCCACCCTACGTTTCTGTGTCATTGTTTATCGTCGCAAGTACGCTAATAAAATACAATGTTCTTTCGAACCAACAGGGTTAAAGGTTGACCTTAGACAGTCCACTGTACAGGGAACAAGAGACAACAATTCATCAATTTCCACGAACGTTTCAAATGCACGTGAAACATCACCAGTTTTGTGAAAAGCTGTGCGATCTTGGCAAGCGTACCAAAAGCAGGCAGGTGGAAAAACTCGGTAAATTCGTGATGTACGTGCTAAAGGGGTCAGACGTGAACGCTGCGCACTTTTGTGTTTCTACAAAGACCGGAACAGTAGGGGCATAATTGTCACTGTCCTAACCATGCCACCACGACGAATCCTAACGCCAGTAGATCAAGGCCGGGCGCTAGCATGGCTGCAGGGTGGAATTTCCTGACGAAAAGTTTGGAGACGTCTTGAGGTGTCCCATTCAGTGATCCAGAGGCTGCTGGCACGATACCAAGAAACTAGAAGGGCAGAATGACGACCCTGCTCAAGACGCCCGCGCTGCACCAGCAGAAGGGCGGTCCGTGGCGCAGTGGTAAGGCGCCTGCCACCAATGCTAAAGGTGCGAGGTTTGATTACGGATTCCGGCGTCGGATTTTCTCCTCTAGTAAATGTCACCGTTAATCCGGGCGGACCGTCGGGGGTTCTTTCTCCGGGTACTTCGGCTCTTCCTCCCCCACGACTTTGGTATCAGTTTCAGCCCACTTAATCAAAATCCAAATACAAACGATTTGAATTTCCAAAACTTCAGTAGCTCGCTTGAGCTAGCCCTTAGCACCACGTGAATGTTCTGTGTTTATGTACAGTGTGTGAGTGAATGCGCGCGATTCACGTGAGCGTGCTTGTTGGGTTCGGTTCGCGGCGGCGCTTTGAGCCGATTTTCAATTGGGATAAAGCGCCTATTTAATGCGCTTATTTTTTATTATTATTAGAAGGGAGGACAAATACCTCTTTGTGGCGGCTCTTCGCGACCGAACTGTCACGTCAGCCACTCTGCGACGTCAACTGATGCAAGGTGCAAACGTTAACGTCAGCAGAAGCACAGTCTGCCGACGTCTGCGCGAAATTAGCCTAGCTCCATGCAGAGCAGCAGTGAGAATACCCCTCACTCAAGCTCATCGCAGACCCCGGGTTGCCTGGTGTCGTCAATATGTGAGGAGGAACAGACTCCAGTAGACGCAGGTTCTGTTTACTCATGAGCCACGGTTCACTGTGTCCTTCAACGACTGCAGGGTGAGGGTCTGGAGACGCCGGGGCGAGCGATTCACGGATGGGTGCGTCCAACAGATGGCAGGCTTCAGCAGGAAAGGCAGGACCCCCTTCCACGTCATCCGAGGCACCCTGACTGGACTGCGCTACGGGGATGAGATTGTGCAGCCCCTCATCTAGGTGCACCCCCTCATCAAGCAGCTCTCCAAGTCATAGGCGACAATGCAGGACGAAAACGCTCGACCTCATCGCGCACGTGTGGTGGACGAGTACCTTGAGCAACGGGGCATCATGAGGGTTGAGTGGCCAGCTCGTTCACCTGATCTGGCTCCTATCGAGCATCACTGGGACGTGCTGGGGCAACGTGTAGTCAGCAACCACTCCCCACATGAAGGCGTCCCCTAGCTGACTCAGTTCCTGCATCAAGAGTGGGAAGCGATCCCACACGTTCTCTGATCGCTGGTGAACTCCATGTGTCAACGCTGCATTAAATTCCTGGCTGCAAACGGTGGGTACACTCGCTACTGACTGGACCTATCTTGTGTGACTTTTCAAATGAGGGGTGGGTGAACATTCTAATGTACTGCTGTTGTTACAATTGCTTGATTTACTCCAAACGTAAATGAAATTGTTACTGAATAAATTAGCAAGGTACTGACCCCAAGTGCTGTTACATTATTTGTGTTGTGTTGTGGGTGCGTCTGCGGTAAAAAGTGGCCCTTATAGCAGGGACTCCAAGCGCTGTTCCTTGGTACGCGCTTGGTCCATGAGCCACCCATAGGGTCGCCTCCCAGTTCTCCTAGCATATCTTTGGCTTTCACCCCTGATGCCGACACATGTGGGATGCATGCTGCTGATAGGGATGTGTTACGTATCAACACTCGACACCCTTGACTGGGCATGCATGTTATTGAATATAAACTTTCAAGAATCCTATCTCCTAACTGTTAGCGAAAACATGCACTAGTTTGCTGTTGTCTATCAACTCAGGGGCTGATCAGTTACCTCGAGGGGGTGCGATGGGGGGGAGGGGCGGGGTTCCGGAACCCCATAGGACCCCCCCCCCCCTCAGATCCGCCCCTGCAACCCTAGACTTAGAGTCCTAACTTTTAGCCAGCTAAGCTCACTGCCGGAAAGCTCACTGAAACAAACGAAAGCCACATCTCAAAAGTCTCCTTTCCTTTGAAATGTTGCTAATAGAAGGCAGGATCACGAATAAATATATTCAAGTGGATAGGAAGGGCGTTACTTTAACACTCGAAATCTGAACCTGAACAGAGGTACCCACAGACTAAACACCTCAGGATGACATTGTGTTACTCAAAGCGAAGCTCTGGGCATGTTTTGCCAGACACGACAGCGCAGTCGGTATGTCGAAGTGTTGTTAATAAGTTACTCGCTTTGTGTGATAAGTACACTAATTTCTGGGAGTGGTTATGAATAACATAAAGAGTATTTGCAGAAGCAGGCCCACTGCACAAATATATCGTGAATGGAGAATAATCAGTTTTTTTCCGGATGTGTTATAACTTTCCACAGCCCGGAGGTGTCACATAACGAATGTGTACCAGTTTCAGGATGGATCTACTATGATATATCAAGGCGAGCGCCATGTTTTCTAGGCGCCAGTAGGCACCATGCTAATCTGCCACTACCTTTGACTTATCATGGTCGATCCATCTCCTGCTGTAGTGCTAAACAGGGCTAAAAGAGTTAAAACAAAGGTAACAATCAAAGTACAGACTTACCAGAAACAACGTAGCACAGCCCGCGAGAAATGCAAAGACCCCGAAAAGAAATAGCTGACAGCTATAAACCTTCATTGTTCGTAGGTATGACGTATACTGAAAACAGAATAACAAATCAATCGAGACCAGAAAGGTGACTGCCAATCGTGTATTTATTAATAATTATTGAATGTTGCCACAATCCTTCTGCGATAAATGAAGATAAGTAGCGACTGATCTCTCTATTTTTTGTTCAGTGTCTATTTTGAAAAAAAAGGTATTTATCCTAAATATTAATAAATTGTGTTGTAACTGTCTTTTCCAAGCGTGTTTCTTTCTCCGTTTGGGTACTTCGGGGAATAACAAAGAAGTACACTGATTGTGAATGACTGCACTGCTCTCTGAAACACTCGACTGCAGCCCACACAGACTTGGACTTATTAACTTTTTGCCTGTTAAGTATTTTGTTCTGTATTATGTGCCGGAAGTCGACGTGCGTAGGCAAAGAGTTAACTCATTCAGCTCCGACACGCCACAGCAAGACATGGATCGAGCATGATAGTTCAAGGATGGTGTCAGATTTGCTTGGCACCTATAGCCGCCAAGCTATGCGGGCACCACCCTCGAACTGTCATGCTCGATCTTTCTCCGGAATTGTAACACAGTCTTTCAGAAGCCAACTTCCAAATTTGGGGATTTCGGTCCCTGGTGCAGAATGTGTTAATTGCATAGTTTCCAGAAAGATGAAAAGAATATTTGTTTTTAAAAATGGCGTGACCGATTTGTAAGTTACAAAGTACCCGTTTGAGAGTGGCTTCAACAATGAAGTCGACGACGGCAACAACAAGCAGTAGATCGACCAACTAATCAACTACAGTAAAAACGCTATCCAAAATTATTAACCAAACTCTAAACTTAAAAAAAGAAGAAATTAAACTAAATCATTTAAGCCTGGCACACATACACACAAACAAAAACTAAAAACTAAAAACCACAGCAATATCAACATAAAAAAATAAACGTACTGTCACCTCAAAAGTCTATGACGTTGAAGTTTTGCCCACAACTGCGCTCAGTCATTCTTGCTGATCAAGTTATACGTTAAGGCCCCGCTACGTGCCGGTTGTGCCCCGATTTTGAAGCCGATTCCGATTGCGATCGGATGACGTCAATTATCCGATCCGGTCCCAATCGGCTGGGAATCGGGTGTCTAGAACCTGCTCTATTTTTCCGATCCGAATCGGTCCCGATCGTAAGCTTCAACCAATCAGAGCGCGTCTCGCAAAGCACGTCGTTTCAGTTTGAAAATGGCGGAAGATCAGTACCACCATCGTTGCCAATGTTTCGCCAGGCTCTTCCCGAATATGATGCAAAACTGCTGATAATGCAAGCACATCATCATCACTGTCAAAACTAGCAGCCATTTTGCAGAAACAGGTACGACTTTGATCTTCGGTTCAAACCGGTCGGCTAAACAAGTCGGGAAATGTGTGGCAGTGCACACGTTTTTATAGTCCGGCCCGATCACACTCCGATTCGAAACTGATCGGGAATCGGCCTCAAAATCGGGCATGTGTGGCGGGGCGGATCAGTTTAGTGCACGAATGAGGTGAGCCCTGCGCAAGATTCTAAGCAAGGTGCTCCGCTAAACAGCAGAGCACCTTGCTAAGCGGCTTGCGCCTGACTAAGCTCAATCATGCAAGTGACTCCCCAGTAGTAGTAAAGCCGATTTTCCATCAGGCGCATTTGTTCACGTATACACATTAAATTAATATTCCATAGCCGGGCTTTTCAATGTCAGGATACGATCAACACCACACTACCACAAAGCAAGGCACCAATCCTCATGACCACGCCCAGACTGATGTGGATATGTGTGCCTTGCTAGTAGCAAAGGGTCTTCGGGCCCACGAAGGCCGTAGGGGCCCGAAGACCTTTGCTTGCTGGGTGTAAATTTCGCCTTCCCAATTTCAAATGTAAAACACGTGGCGGTCGTGACCTCTCCCATCTTGGCCCGGCCACTTGGAACAGCCTCCCCGCCTCTGTCTGTAGTCAAACGCTCTCCTCATTCAAATCAAATCAGTTCTCAAAACACGCCTCTACAACGCTGCCTTTTACTAGTTTACTTCCCCAGGCATGCACAATTCATCACATTGTCACGTGTGTATGTGTGTGTGTGTGCGCGCGCGCGTATGTGTTGTGTGTGTGTGTGTGTGTGTGTGTGTGTGTGTTAGCTGTGAGCCTTTTCATTGTATCAGCGCTTAGAGCTTCTATTAGAATAAGCGCTTAACATATCTCCTTTATTGTTATTATTATCCATATATGTGTTGCTAACCTCATCGGCCCCGGCGACGGCCTTCGTTTACTGCGTAATTAATGAAGTGCCTGTCTGCGATGATATTATACCAGTTTTGCTACTGCTAGATCACGACCTCAAAACTAACAGAGTTCTCTTCAGTCGCGGCGTTTATAATGTAAACAGGTACTGATCCTCTTACGAAATCGTAATAGGTAGCGCTATCTCAATAGATTAGTGGTAGTGCACGTTTTCTTTTCAATGCATGTCTAACATTCGAAATTGTGATAGTCTAGTGATAATTTAAACGTTTCACACGCACACTTACTCTCGCTAACACTAATAATATCACTCAAAGAAAGGTCAAAGTTAACGATATATTAATTTCCCAAAGATTTACACGTTTCTTGGTTCTGTCTAGTTTCTAATGTCACAAAGTACAACTTGCGTACCACACACACCCGTTTTTAAATCCCTTCTATATATAGAAGGGACTTTTTAGGACGGGTCGCGGTGGGGCGAATTTAATAGCATGTCCATGATGTCAAAGGCGGGCAAGCTAAACCTCTAACAATTGAAGTAACAAGATACAAATTACGTCATGTATAGTTACGCTAAACTCGCTGCTGAACGTACATTTGGCGAAAAGCGCCGTATGTGCGTAAGTATGTATGCATGTGCTCCTTTACTGGCTCCCCATCCCCCAACGCATCCAATACAAGATTATCGTCTCTCTACTACAAATCCCTGAACAACCACGCTCCTACCTATCTCTCCAACTTTCTTCACCCCTACACTCCTTCCCGCTCCCTCCTCTCTGCCTCCTGCAAGGTGGGTTCTACTCTTTTGGGGGTTTGTATTTCTGTCTTTCTGGTCCATTCATCTGTATTTATCTTTTGAAATTCACCCCACCCGGGTCTGCCCTGGGGGACTTGGGTGGGGTTAGGTATTTTTTAGTTCCCAGGGTCACCCTGGTCAGCCCCACAGGGTGGGTTTTTCTCACTATTCTGGGGCATGTGTTTCTGTCTACCCTTTGTCCATTCACCTGTATTTGCCTTTTTAAAACTCTCCCTACTGTCTGCACTGCCTGTAGCTCTTGATATTGGATGTGTGTTGCTAAATGGTCTTAGCTTTATTTAGGCCCCATGTGTTAGGTTTATTTAACGTATTTGACCGGCTGGCGACATACATTCAATGTTCTGTTTTGGTTTTTTTTCCACAAGCAGTGCAGGCACGTCCTGAGAAAGCCTTGTTGCTGTCGGGACGTTAAGCAATGTACAATCAATCAATCATTCTTTTGAAATTCTCCCTCCTGTCTGCGCTTCCTGCAGTTCTTTTCTTCATTTAGCGCAGGCACGTCCTGAGAAGTCCTTTGTCGCTTGCGGGACGTAAAGCATTCTCTACTACTCTATTACCGCTCTGCCTCCGACCCTCTCCGACCCCTCATCCCCCGCACCAAA
This sequence comes from Semisulcospira habei, assembly GCA_036245525.1. Taxonomy (NCBI): domain Eukaryota; kingdom Metazoa; phylum Mollusca; class Gastropoda; family Semisulcospiridae; genus Semisulcospira; species Semisulcospira habei. The sequence goes on along the minus strand of BTPG01000002.1, from coordinate 10,213,314 downwards.
CTCAGCACTTTCGGCCCCCGCTCTTTCTCCGTCTACGGTCCATCCACCTGGAACACTCTCCCACTCTCTCTGCGTCAGAAACACTCTCTCTCCTCATTCCACTGAGTCCGCCCTCAAAACTCACCTCTTTCAACAGTTCTAGCACTATATCACCACACTCCCCACCCCAAGCTGACCGTCGTAATGTATTTTCACTATTTGTGGTACGTGAGTCATTGTCTAAAGCGTGCGCATGCGTGTGCGAGTTGTGAGTGCGCGCTTAGAGTTATAATTATTATAAGATAAGCGCATTATAAATACCGTAATTATTATTATTATTATTATTATTATTATTATTATTATTATTATTATTATTATTATTATTATTATTATTATTATGTGCGTATGTATGTAAACAAGAGCAACTCCGATATTTATGTACACACAGCTTGAAACTTCGTGAAATACTTTCTTAAGTGGGTGGCTAAGAGAGCCTCTGAGCATATTCTAATTGAATGACTAATTTAAGATATAAAAAACTTTTTATAGGAAGTCTCTTGACCTAGATTAGAGTCCGTAATTGTTGTCATATTAACTTGAACTTTTGCATACAACTATTTTGGAGAAAGACATTGGATGAGTTCGTTTGCCAACTTTGTATCCTTTCAACTTCTTTAGTAAAAAATATATTTTTTTCAGAAAAGAATTAAAACAATTAAAAAACTTTTACTTCTAGCGAAAGTCAGACATTGACGGTGACGTAAAAGAGGCAACTCCCTCACCAAGCAGACACTGACCTAATACTCTAAATATGACGTCATTCTCTCTCTCTCTCTCTCTCTCTCTCTCTCTCTCTCTCTCTCTCTCTCTCTCTCTCTCTCTCTCTCCCTCCCTCCCTCTCTCTCTCTCTCTCTCTCTCTCTCTCTCTCTCTCTCTCTCTCTCTCTCTCTCTCTCTCTCACACACACACACACACACACACACACACTCAAACATGTGCGCATTTCCTCACGGCTCATGAGGACCTATGCCTCTTGGAGATGTTTGGAGCCCGCGCGCACGCACGCACTAACACGCACACACACATCGACGCGCTTTTGTGGGCCTATGTTGAGTTGCCCCTGCCATGTTGATTTGAGGGGCACTCTGATTTCAGCTGTGCTTGGGTGTGGTGTTGGTAAGGAATCAGGTTAATAGCCAAGAAATGAGACAGTCGTTGTGCTGTTTCTTTTGGTATTTTGTGCGTGGCAAAATAATGTGCAGCTGGTGTGCGGTAGTGTTTTTATGGGATTGAAAAATTTGGGGATGACTGGGACTGACTAAGGCTAAGAGATTGGACAGTACGGAAACGGCACTGGGTTTGGGTTTTTTTTGCCTGTTAGAGACACCACATGCCATATGTGACATAGACCGGAAGCTGGTTTAATGTAACCATATCATTGAGGTTGGACTTTTGCAGCTGGAAAACTGAGAAAATCATTAAAAGAAAATTGAAATTTTGCCCCCAAAATCGCTACCCTTGCAGTTTTATAGGCCTTTTTGCTTGTGTTGCGTCGCAACACCCTGTTTACCTGCACTGTGGGCCATGTGCAGTGTTTGTTTATTTTTGTTTTCATACAGGTAGTCATGAGTCTGACGTTTGACCTTGACCTTTGACCTTGAAAGGGATGGGGTTTGGGGCGTTCAGTTTGCTAAATGCATGAAAAAATGCACTCATTCAGTTATTGAATTTGTGGGGTGGGGTGGGGTGGGGTGGGGGTGAGGGGCTGAAGGTGGGGGGAGGGGGGGAAGGAGGTGAGGGGTTAAGGTCAAAGGTTAAGATCAAAACTACAATGAAACATGTCAGCAGGTTCATTTCATCAGGCAACCGACCTCAGAGTGAAATCATCCGGCCAAATAATGTGAAATGCAGAAGTTATTTTTCATGATCCAGCTACATTAATTTTGTATACAACATAGGCTGCATCTGAGGTGTCATTCTGCTGTAATTGTCATGAGGGATGTCTCTGGTGTTATTCAGAGCTAAACACAAACACTTTTACACTGTGTAAAACTCATTTGAGTGCGCTGTTATGGCAGCAGCAGCTGCGGCGACTGCTACAGGCTTTAGAGGAGTGTTCACGGGTTTGACACACACATGCCTGCTGTATTTGCAACATGAGTTGAGGTGTTTTGAGACTCTGACAAGTGTGTTTTATATAAAAATGAACTGTACATAACCATTTTTCTCTGCTAACTCCTAAATATGCACTCCAGACACTTGTTTGGGTATGGGGTGTGTCCCGAGTAGCATAGTTGTGGCTGTTTAGTTTAGTCTTTTGCCTGTTGGATAGCGCATTAGACTTAATGTTTAAATTTCACAGCTGTTTTATGACTACTTTTGCCTGAGGAAAAGATTGTAATCAGCATATAGGGCAGGGCAGCTGTTTACAGGCCTATTCCTACGTGCTGTCACCAGACAACAGGGTCAATGCGGATGCCTGGGTGTTGTCTTTTTGGCTGCCCAGAGATACACAAGAAAATGGTCTTGAGTCTGAAAGCTCATTTTGCATCAATGTCAGTGTTATGGTAAACCAGACAGTGTTATGGTAACCTTTTTGCAGTTGTTCAGTCAGTTTGACTGTATTGCATGTATATGTAAACTTGGAAAAACAGAAAAAGTAGGGGGATGGGTAATGAAAAAAATATGAAAAAAAAAAAATTGCATGTGTCTGTGCCTCAAATGCAACACTTATGAGAATCAGATATACTACTTGATCATATCTAGTCTGCTTTTCATGGCATCAAATATGCATGATCAAAAACATAAACAACATTGTGAACGTCACAACGACGCGCTACACATAATGGGCTATAACATAAAGATGCAGCAACATTCAATAGTTTAACGTTGGGTTTAATTTAGCTAGTGTCTAAGGATTGCACAGATGGCAGATTTAATGGTGTTCAGGTGGAACAGTTTCTCTGATAGGTCATGTTACATATTCAAATGAGGTAGGTGAGGCAGTGCAAGTACCAATGTTTTTTTGGTTTTTTTTTAATATCTGTTTGCCTTGTTTGAAAATTTGTAGTAGGGCTAAATGTTGGAATTTCCTGGGAATTTCTGTTTAGATAAGAGGTGACATGTTTGGTGCTTTGATTCAGACCATCATGAGCTTATCCAGTAAACAATTGTGGGCCCATGTTGAGTTGCCCCTGCCATGGTGATCTGAGGGGCACCCTGATTTCAGCTGCGCTTGGGTGTGGGGTTGGTAAGGAATCAGGTTCATAGCTAAGAAATGAGACAGTCAATGTGCTGTTTTTCTTTTTGTATTTTGTGCAGTGCTAAAGTGCATCTGGTAGGCGGTAGTGTTTTTTAGGGGATTGAAAAATTACTGAGGGGATGACTGGGACTGACTAGGGCTAAGAGACTGGACAGTACAGAAACGGCACTGTGTTCTTTAGCCTATATACCCTCCCATCCTCATAGAACAATCTAAAATGGTTTCCTTACCTGTTTGCAAGCGCACGTGAACTGGCCGGATCTAGTTCTACACTTTTGGTTCTAAATACTACGGAATGGATGAAGCGCATGCGCTAGAAACAAACCTCATAGCTGTTCGGCCGACTCGTAAGAAGCCGCCAACTAATAAATGACGTCATACCACCTAGGTCGAATTCACTACGTAAGCAGGAATTCGAATTACGTAATATTCGCTAACACATATTACTCTAGAACTCTATTCAGCAAGTACACGTGCACAGAGCTGAACGCAACCAAATAAGAAAAGGCATAAAAATGCAAGCACTGCAAAAAAAGAGACATGGTTAAGGTTATTACCAACGTAGAAGAATTTAGCATCTTCTGACGACAAAAATAAAGTGGCTCAGTCCTGCCACAGTAACATAAAATGGTGTCAAAAGGTGAACTTTACAATGGCACTTGTTAGTCCCTTTAAACCCACGACCGCATATCCCAAAGTTTGAAAGTGTCACCTAATGACTATGGCTGAGTTGGTATACTTCACCGTGCAAGGGGGTTAAATGTACAGACGGCAATTGTACACACGTACACAAACCAAGAGGAATTATTCAGCGCTGGACAAACAAACAGTTAGATCCCCTGCCCTCGCCTATCAGGCACCCAATCGCCAGCCCACAGAAAAATACGCAGGTATAGAACTAGACTATGCTATGCTATGATTGAAGGGACAAGGACTTCCAGCTGGCGCTGATTTCGTCCGGGGGTGGGGATGGGGGTAGGGGGTGGGCCAAGGGGTTAGAGGGGGTGGGGAGGGGGTTTAGCTCTGGCTGGCTGTCGCTGATGCCCGCGCATCGCTAGTTTTTCAATCTTGCATCATGGCTGCCCGCGCCGTAGGTGGGTCGAGTTGTAGGGGGGTGGGAGGGGGGGAGCGGGGGTGGGGGGGGGGTGGGGGGGGGGAAGAGTTGGGTTTCCTTCGTTCTTGTCATCAGTGACGGGTCGTTTGTTTAGATGTGTTGGATCAGGGGGTGTTTGTTAAGTAGTTGTATTGTATGGTTTGTGTTGGTGTGTCAAGTGTCTGGGGTGGGGTTTATGAGACCATCCAGTGTAAGGGGTAAGTTAAGTATGTCTTCTAGTCTAGCTCTGGCGTGGTGTATGGTTGGGCAGTCTAGGAGTACATGTTCTGTTGTGAGTGTGTGTCCGCATGTACATATGACTGGGTTGGGGTGGACCACGTATTTCTCGCCCCCTAGTCTGATTCTGGTTAGTCGGGTTACGCAATATTCGTAGAACAAGACGATCGTCTACATCCCTTAAAAAGGATGCATCAGGTCCAGCCTATAATCCATGTCTTTTTCTGGAACTTAGGAAGTTGGCAGGAGAAACACACATACACAAAGAAGAAGATGCACTACTTTTAATGTGGTCGGGTAAATACCCTGATTTCCCACAGTAGATGCACAAGACAATACTGAACAATGTAACAAACATGTACCCCATTCAGCCCTGACGCACTACAGCAGAAGATGAATCCACCATGACAATTAATGACGTCATACATTCAAAAGGGAAGCAGTCTCTTCTTCAAAACAGCCTCTTCGGGGCTGCTTGTTTGATGGGAGTATATAGCGGATCAATAACTTGCAAAAATGAATTAATTATTATTCAAAAAGTTGAAGAGGTACAACGCTGGATTGCAAACTCATCCAAAGTCTATTTCAAAGCTAGCTATATCCAAAATTCCAAGTGAATAGAACGAAAATTACGGACTCAATTGTGGGTCAAACGACTTTCTATAGCGGTCTTACTAAATCAAACTGTCAGAGAGAGAATGAAATGAAACTTTATTTTACAAGGATAAAAGATCAGGTCAAAGACCTATTTTCAATCGTGTCCTTGCTACACACTACAACAAAAATAACAGTAACACACACACACACACACACACACACACACACACACACACACACACACACACACACACACACACACACACACATGCAAAAACACACCTCATTCTCTCACGTACACTCACAGATCAATGGCCTAACAGTACAAAAAGATATACATATGCACAAGATATAAGACTACAGGTACATATTCATATAAATGTACATACGTATCAAACCGATAGCACTAGAAACAAACAAACATTAAAAAAAGGATATGAGGAGAAAAAAAATCATGTTACACATCCACTCATTCAAACCACAGCATACGCACACACTCATGCGCTCGCGGGCCTGTGCACACACTGATAACGCTGTTCGTGCTGTAAAGGCAAATCAAGAGTCCAGATTTTGAGAAGAAAACAGACAATGGTACAGTGGGCTTATATTCAAGGGGCGGGAGTTTACTGAGAGTTTGTGACCGTAAAACATGACGTTAGGTGCTCATAGCTTATTTAGGTGCTGTGCTAGAGGGGTCCTGAATGTCGACAGGGATGGGGCGGCAGCAATATTTGCTGGTAATGAGTTCCACAGTATGACTCCCAAGGAAGATAGGCTCGTTTCAAATATGTCGAGGCGTGGCCTTGATGCGTACAGATTGTTCCTCGTTGTCGTGTACGGTGGGCTAGGGGGACTAACCAGATCCGTTATAAAGCGAGGAGTATTGGAGAAGCTGATTTTAAACATCAACACACCCTTATTGTATATAAGTAGCTTACGTAATGGCTTTGGGCTTTGAGTCCATGCTGTCTTTACTATTAGAGAGGATTAACTTAGCTGCCCGCCGGTGGATAGAATTAAGCCTTTTTAAGCATACATCGCTACACCCATCCTAAACTGTAGACGCATAATCTATATGTGATTGGATGTGAGCGTTATAGAAGATTTTTTCTTGTAGGTGTGTCTGTAAAATGAGTAAGTTTAGAGAGGAGGAATACATTTCTGGACACGGTCTGACATATACTATTGACATGAGCTTGCCAAGCGAGCTGATCGTCGATAGTGAAACCCAACAACCTGTGATCTCTGACTTGCCTAATCGGCTCAGAGCCGAGTAAAAGGCCGAGTGGAGGCTGGTGCAGCTGATGCTTCTGGCGAGTAGTGATTAACATGCACTCTATTTTTGATGGGTTAGGTATCATATAATTTTCATGGCACCATCTAGAAACATAGTTAATACCCCGTTGAAGTGATGAATTAATTTTGGAGATGTCGGCTGATGAAATGTCTAGTGTAGCGTTGTCAGCAAACACGCTGCATCTTACATTTGGGTGTGAAATATGTAGTGGTAGGTCGTTAATATAAATATAAAATAAAAGGGGACCTAAAGTAGAACCTTGCGAGACTCCATGCTTTATGACACCTTCCAGAGAACGTCTACCGATAACAAATACATACTGACACCTATTCTCCAAGTAGGATTGAAAGAATGCGAGACGAGAGAGAGAGAGAGAGAGAGAGAGAGAGAGAGAGAGAGAGAGAGAGAGAGAGAGAGAGAGAGAGAGAGAGAGAGAGAGAGAGAGAGAGAGAGAGAAGAGAGAGAGAGAGAGAGAGAGAGAGAGAGAGAGAGAGAGAGAGAGAGAGAGAGAGAGAGAGAGAGAGAGAGAGAGAGAGTGACAAAGACAATGACAATGATTCTTTTTTTTTACAACGGTGAAAGTTTTGGCTGGCACAACCATTTTTCGAACTTGCCGTTGCTAATCTAATCTACAAATAATGCACAAAGTGTAAAAATATTATATTGAAAAAAAAATAATAGTGATATGATATAAAAACAAAACAAAACAAAACAACAACAACAAAAACGTGCACACACACACACGTATACACACACACACACACACACACAAACACGCGCATGCACGCACACACTGAGTAATATAGGGTCGCAGTGAAAGTATTAAGATAATGACGTGAGGTAATTGAAAATACTGGCTCTAAAAGACGAAAGGGTTGTTGATGTTGTAACTTTCCTAGGCAAAGTGTTCCACAGGCTATGGCCTGAGAACGCTAACTTGTCTTGTAGAGATCGATTCTAGGTCGTGGTACAATAATGAATTGCCTGATCTTGAATACGTTGGTGATGGAAAGAAAAATAGTTTCTTAATATAATCAGGCATTTTGCTATTTAATGTTTTGAACATAATTATTCCCTTATTGTACATTAAATGATTTTTCAGGGGAAGAATCTCCAAGGTTTTCAATTTATTATCGGTAGTTGAGTTAGGGTCAGGTAGGATACGTTTTGCGGCTCTACGATGAAGAGAGTTCAGTCTCTTTAACTGGACCTCGCTTGCTCCATCCCACACTGTAGAAGCATAGTCGATATGTCACCTGATGTGGGCGTTAAAGAACAGTTTACGTGTTTCTACATCAGTGATATATTTTAATTTGGATAAAATGTAAAGTTTCTTTGATATTATGTTGCATATGTTAGTTATATGACACTGCCATTTAAACTGGTTATCTACAGTAACACCTAGAAGACGATGTTCTGTTACTTGACAAAAGGGTTTTCCTTGAAGAGACAAGCTGCGTGAGAGAGAGCCGAGCTGGTGCTTTTGACGGGTACTTAATACCATACATTCAGTCTTCGCTGGGTTTAGTATCATGGAATTGTTACTACACCAGTTGTCAATATCTTGTAGTGCGTTTTGTAGGCGTGTATCAATAATAGATAAATCCTCGTCGGGCGTGTGTATTGCAGCATCATCCGCGAACATATCGCATGAAACATTATGATCGCTAATTGTGAGCGGAAGGTCGTTAATGAACAAACAAAATAGAAGAGGGCCTAAAATAGAGCCCTGGGGCACGCTGTGCTTGACTAAGCGGTGATTAGAATATGTACCATTAAGAAGGACTTTTTGTTTTCTGTCATCCAAGCAGGATTTGAAGAACGTGGCAGCGCTGTTTGTGTATAATGAGATTTTCTTTATCAGTATATCATAGTTTACTAAATCAAAGCTTTACGGAAGTCTAAAAAGACTTCACCTGTTAGTTTGGATTCATTGATAGATGCTAACCAGGTGTCTGTCATCCTAATCAGCGCGGTATGGCAGGAATGGTTTAGTTTGAAAACTGACTGCAATGGATGGATAAGATTTCGGTTTTCTAAATATTTAGATAGATGTTTATGAATATGCCTCTCTAAAGGCTTTGACAAAACTGGCAGTAATGAAATGGGACGAAAACTATTAATTTCACTTAGATCGTTTGATTTTGGTAGTGGGATTACTTTTGCATCTTTAAATGCATCCGGAAAATAGTTTTGTTTTATACAGAGATTGTAGATGTATGTGAGACTCTCAACGATAATTATATGGAAGAGATGTCTTGAGTATTTTTGAGCTGATCTCATCAGGCCCGGATGACATTTTATTTTTCATCGAGGTAATTAATCTGCCCACTTCATGAACCGCTATAGGCGGTATGATGAAAGGTTCGTTGTTTTTATTGTTCTGGGTACAGTAGTCTAGTAGTTTGTCTGGACAAATATACTCAAGTGAGTTATTTCCCAGTGGCATTAGTGATTCCGCCACAGACAAAATGGTCGTTTAAACTGTTTGCAGTGAGATGGGGTGGTAAATACGCACTACTTTTATTTGTACCTTTGGTTACTAAATTTATGGCACGCCATACAGTGGAGGAGTCTTTACTTTGCTTAACTACCTTACTGAAGAAGGATTTTTTTGCTTCTAAAACCATTGATTTTACGCAATTACGCTGTGTTTTGTATTCAGCAAAAAGCTTCGGGTTTTTTTTATAGCTCGTCCCTGTGTTCCATAGCCTCTATCAGATCCGCAGTTAGCCAGGGTGGTAAGGCGGCGTACTTAACTCTCTTTTGCCTCAGGGGCGCGTGTTTATTCAGCACACCGAGAGAGAGAGAGAGAGATGATGATGATGATGATGAAACGTTTTATTGACAGGATAAAGTTTTAGGCGAAACGCCTCTCTTACAAACTGTCCTGTTAGAAAAGAAATATTAACAGCAAAGAGTAAGAAACACAATAACACAATAAATCGAAACATGATGAAATAAACTGGAAAAAAGCAATGCAAATAATGCACACACATATCAATAATAGTGAATAATAGTATACATACATACATACATACATACATACATACATATATATATATATATATATATATATATATATATATATATATATATATATATATATATATATATATATATATATATATATATATATATATATATATATACATACACACACACACACACACACACACACACACACACATATAAGTAGTCCGTTCAGGTAGTAAGTTACTGTAACAAGATGTTATATAAACGAGTTTTGAAGGTTCTAGAACTAGAAATAGATTTAATTTGGGGTGGTAGTTTGTTCCAGGCTTTGGCACCTGAGAACGAAAGGCTGGTTTTATATATATCGAGCCTGGCCCTTGGTAGCTGTAACAAACTGTTCCTCGTGTTTTGTCTTTGACTATCCAAAAATAACATACTAAGGTAAGATGGGGTTTTATGGTGAAGAATTTTATGCATAAGTATGCATCGATTAAATGTGAACTGTTTGTTTAGGTTTAGCAGTCGGATGGTTCTAAACTTTTCGTCGGTGGGAGAGGGACCAGGCACAGTTAACTTTACCCCTCGACGGTACAATGAGTTAAGTTTCTTTAAATGTACGTCACTGCATCCATCCCAGATAGTGGAGCAGTAATCACAGTGTGTCTTAATATGGGCATGGAGAAAGAGTCTTCTAGTCTCAGTGTTAACTATTTGACTTAGTTTTGATAGCAGGAATAGATTTTTAGATATTGTTTTGCAGGTGTTTTCGATATGTGGTTCCCAGCTGAGCTGGTTATCTACTGTGACTCCAAGCAAACGGTGTTTTTTAACTTGATCAAGGGGCTCAGAGTTCAGGTATAATGTTAAGGGCAGGAGACCACGTTGATGTTTTTGGCGTGAAGTAATTAACATACTCTTTGTCTTTTGGACACTAATTATCATATGATTATGTTGGCACCAGCTTGAAACCTCATCAAGACTTTGCTGGAGAACTTCGTTTATTTTTGGCAATTCGCTGTTTGATGTATGTATGGTAGTGTCATCAGCAAATAAGTCACATGTTGCATCGGGATGTGAGATAGAGAATGGTAAATCATTGATAAATATGTTGAATAACAATGGGCCCAAAATTGACCCATGAGGAACACCACACGTTACTAAACCTTCACTCGAGTAATTACCATTAAGCAAAACTTTCTGTCTTCTGTCACTTAGATAGGATGATATCAGATGTACGGTATTGGAATCGATGTGATACATCGGTAGTTTTTTTAATAAGATAGAGTGGTTGACTAAATCAAAAGCTTTTTTAAGGTCAAGAAAAACTGCACCTGATAACTGAGAATTATTAATGGCTGTAAGCCATTTATCAATGATATGTATAAGGGCAGTTTGGCAAGAGTGTTGCGGGCGAAACCCAGACTGCATTTTACTGAGTAGACAGTTCTGTTCTAGAAAATTTTGCAGATGTGTATGGATATGTTTTTCAATAGGTTTTGAGATAACTGGTAGAATGGAGATAGGTCTATAATCATTCAATGAGTTTAAGTTTTTGCTTTTGGGAAGAGGAATGACCTTAGCTGTTTTTAACTCATCAGGGAAAATATTTCTTTGAATAGAAAGATTGTAAATGAACGTTAGAGACTCAACTATGTAGGGCAGAGCTATTTTAAGAATTTTGCAACTGATGCCATCTGAACCACATGACCTCTTTTTCATATTAGATATATATTTACCCACGTCAAAAACAGTCATTGGGGGGAGTGAGAAAACACAACCAGCAGTATTGTTACTGTGAAATCGTAGTTGCTCAGAACATTGGTATTTCGCAGGATCATTTGTATTAGTGCGTGCTAAAGTCTCAGCTATGCTAAGAAAGTGGGTATTGAAGGTATCTGCAGTGAGCTCAGGTGCAATGTTCATGTCTCTGTGATTGTGACCTTTAGTAAAGGTGTTGATAACTTGCCAAACAGAGCGCAGGTCCTTGCCGTCTGCAATGATCTGTTCAGCATGTTGTATTTGAGCTTTTCGGACCAAAGATTTGACAAAATTTCTTTGCATTTTATAGTCAACAAATTTCTTTTCTTTCTTAAGTGTATCTCTGAGTTGCATGGCTGCTTTTATTTCTCCAGTTAGCCATTCAGGAATTGTGGGATGTTTGACACGTTTTGTTCGCACTGGGGCATGTTTATCTAGAACACCGAGGAACAGTTCATACCAGCGGGAGAGGGCTTCATTTCGGTCATTGTAATTTAACACATCATTAAATGGGGTATTGGATAAGTCATAGAGAAAGGCATTCTGGTGAAATTTTTTGAAAGAACTGTAAATAATAGTAGTATGCCCTGTGCAAGATTTCTTAGCTAATTTGGCAGACAGCGAGAAAGATACTGGGAAGTGATCACTGATAGAAAAATTGAGAACATGGACATTATTAACAGCATTTACATTTGTAGTATAGATATGGTCTATCATTGTCGCAGAAGATGAAGTAACTCGTGTGGGAGACTGAATAACTTGTGTTAAACCAAGAAAAGAGATCATTCAATTCCATGAAGAGTAACAGTCTTTTAACAAATCAACATTAAAATCACCTAACCTTGGCTTGACTTCGCGAACGAAGATTTTATAGGAGTTGCCCACGACGTCTGCAGGCTTGTTCGTGGCTGCGGAGGCCAATCCGAGACAGGCAGGTTCGACCGCAGTGGCTGCAGGGGAAGGTATGGCCAGGGTTCTGAGCTGCGGCATCTCTGTTTTTTCTCCTGAGCCGCTTGTCCTTAAGGCTAGCTCTGTGAGAGTCCTCAAAGGAGACAGCTGCCTTGTAAATGGTGGAGCGCCAGGTGTCACGGTCCGCAGCAAGCGAAGACCACTGGTGGTGGTCGATTTGGCAGGCACTAAGTGACTTCTTGAGACAGTCTTTGTATCTCTTCTTTGGTGCCCCTCTGTCACGGTGTCCAGTAGCAAGCTCGCCGAACAGGGTGATCTTTGGTAGGCGATGATCCTCCATCCTGGAGACGTGCCCCGCCCAGCGGAGCTGTGTCCGCAGCAGCAAAGCCTCGATGCTCACAGTTTCAGCCTGTTCAAAGACCTCGACGTTGGTGACATAGTCACTCCAGTGAATGCCCAGGATGGTACGCAGGCAGCGCTGGTGGAAGCGTTCGAGGAGTCGTAGTTGGCTGCGGTAGAGGGCCCAGGACTCGGAACCATACAGCAGGGTGGTGAGGACCACAGCTCTGTACACGCTGATCTTGGTAAAATCACCTAGGATATGTATATCACCCCTGCAGAGAGAGAGAGAGAGAGAGAGAGAGAGAGAGAGAGAGAGAGAGAGAGAGAGAGAGAGAGAGAGAGAGAGAGAGAGACAGACAGAGAGAGAGAGAGAGTTTGTGTCAATTCTTGCGTAGCAATGACGTGTCTGGTGCTTTGCGTCAGTTTAGCAACAATGTATTGTATAACACTGATGTGGCTAGCGCTTTTACGTCACCGCCACTGTCTGAAGTCGAGAATTCTTCTTTTCGACATTTGTTTCTGCCATGAATTATTCTGGTTTACGAAAACATTGAATAGATACAAGGCTGGTTAACGAACTCATCTAATATCTTTCTATAAGCTAGATGTATTCAAAATTCCAAATGTACATACATAATTTACGTACGCACTCAAATGCTGGTCAAACGGAAATTATTATTTTTAATGAGTAATCCAATTTAAAAGTGCTGAAAAGTACTTCGAAATGGTTGCCGCATAACCTTATTAAATTTCAGATCATATGTAAATAAATAAATAAGTAATAAATAAATAAATACATGACTAATATGTGTATAAATATTTTTTTTTTACAAAAATAAGAAAGTAAATAAATTAATAAATAACATAAACAGCGTAAGAGCAATAAAATAAGCAAACAGTCAGCCTACCAACCATCAAAATAAACTGATAATCAAACAAACAAACAAAAAAGTAAAAAAAAAAAAAAATAACAAACACGCAACCAACAGATGTATACAATTGTTGTTTTATTAGTGTCAAAACACGATGTATTCAAGTTATACCATCACTGTCTCCTTAAACATCTAATGAAACAAAAAAAAAAAAAAAAAAAAAAGAAGAAATACATGAACAGCGCAAAGGTAAACAGACAAAATTTAAAAATCAAAAAAACAACAATAAAGGCAAAGCCCTTATGGCTCACGTGTGACCGATTCACATATGTGTAACCTTTGTGACAATAAGAGATGGCTTCTGCACCAGCAAAATCTATATTTTCTCAAAATGTAAGCTTTTGTCACACATCTGTCAACCCCCGTGACCCTTGACTTTTGAGATGAGTCGACTAACTTAGCATGCATATGGAGGCCTTATGATCACCTACTTTTGTGCCAAATTGGTTTTAAAAGTTTGCCAAAAATGTTTATAATAACTTCAATTCTATGGAGAGAGAGAAAAAAAGCATTTTCGCACACTTGCCGACTTCTTTTGACCCTTGACCTTTCCGACGGGTCATCAAAATCAGTATCCATCAGGTATCTCTGTACGAAGTTTGAGTTTGAAGTTGCAAATAGTATTTGAGGGGGAAACAAACATCTATTGTCAAAATATGTTTTTTTTTTTTTTTTTTTTTAATTCCTTTCTTGATCTTTTGACCTTCACCTTTCCAAGGGGTCAACCACATTAGTATGCATAGAAAGGTGTTACCATGATGTATCTGTTTACCGATTTTGGCTTGGACGATGTTAATAGCATTTGAGAATATTTTTTTTTGGTCAGCTTTGGCTATTTTTGGCCTGTTTCTGATCCCCTGTGAACTTGACCTTTGTGAGAGGTCACTGAAATTGGAATATTTAGAAAGGTCTTGCCACAAAGTTTTCCTAGGCCAAGTTTGAAGACTGTGGCCTGAATAGTCTCGGAGAAAATGCCAAGTTTAAAGTTTACCACGAACGACGGCGGACGGACGACAGACGGACGACCACTGGCTCAGAACATAGACTTACGTTTGCTTCGCAAGTGAGCCAAAAATAATTAGTATTAACAAAAATAAGTTAACAAAAAATAACACACACACCCCTCCCCCACAAAAATACGAACCAAACCAAACCAACCAACTAACCAACCAACCAACCAACCAAGCAACCAACCAAACAACCAACCAACCAAACAACAACAACAACAACACAACAACAACAACAACAACAACATACAGGAGCTGTCTTCAAACGTCTCGATCACAATAGGAACAATACACATACATCAAGTTGTTAGTTTTGCAAGGGCGTTGCTAAGGTAGAGCAACCGTCATGCTTCTGTGATGAATGCTTTGCCGTCGGAGAAGATCGTGAGACTGGCGTCTTCTTGTGTCGGTGTGAAGGATGGTCAAACAACAACAACACCACAGAGTATGCCGCCAACGTATTGCCGTTAAACATGTTAACGACAGTGAAAAATAAACGGTACGCATAAGTATGTGTTTTGGTCTGTGATATTGGACCTTATGATATGCATGGGCCAATATCGCAGACCTGCACACAGATGACAGTCACAACGTGTGAAAGCAAAGACATGGGAAGAAGGACCTTACCACAGTTAGAATGTCGGTCAACCTCACAACCGCGCCGTGATAGAGAGCGGGAACCGTTTCGATTCCAGTGCCCAACGGGCTATCTGGCCGAAGTCGGCCGCAGTGGGCCCGCGCACAGTCGTGCGCGTGCCCACAGCGGCCGACTTCAGGCCCGATGCGTACTGGTCACGAGCGCTGAATGAGTCAAAGTAGTCGAATTAAGTTGATAACACGCTGACCTTCTTTCACTCATTTCCCAATGTATACCGATAATGTAGAAAGCCGAAGCTCGCTATGAGTTTTTTTTCCAATTAATTCAACATACACCGCTTAGAAACAACAACAACAACAAAACATTGTCCCTGCAGACTTAGTGTGCTCGCCGATAACGGTGAAAATGCATTCGCTTTTCGTCAGGCTTTTGGTCCAAACATTCTTAGCAAAGAGAGCTAACTCGGGTCGCAAAACGAATAAGCTGCGACGACGTGGGAACGCTGGTTGACATAAGTATTTATACGCCAGTGAGAGTATACCTTAATTTTTGACTTGATGTGATTAAAACAAGAAATAGGTCCTAGCAGATGTCAAAAGAAACAAGCAAAGATTCGATATTCAATTAGATAATGTCCCGTGATGGGTGACTTTCAATTCGTAGCTGGACTTGACGTCACGCGTATGTGTCGCATCTTTTCTGCTCGATCGGTATGTAGCTAACTCTAGCCACACACGCACAGTCTGAGCAGGTCTGATCACATTATACCTCGTGTCTGTTCTCCCACAGTCTGAACCTTTGCAACATAACAACAGCAAGTAAACTTCGACAATAAAAATCAAGTGTGAGCTTCCCGCCGAAGACGCATGTCGTCTGCGTGTTGACAGATACTCAACATCCGGGTTCAGTTCAACAGCCATTTGATCAATCGAGCAGACAGCAAAGAATGGCGCATTTGGAATTCTAAACACGATTTTTCAGTTCACTGATGGAATTCAGCATTACATTCACTGATAAATTTACTCATTTTTATTTTGTTTTAAATAATGAACGCTACATTATCGATTAGGAGACAGATCAACCATTAATTTTGTTCTACGGTGTGCCAGAATAGCTTGGCGCCTAAGGCGCCAAGCTATTCTGGCACCACCCTTGAACTAATATAGTCAAATGTATTTCAAGCAGTAGTGTGTCAGTATGAAATGGGTTGTCCTATGAAGGCTGCATTACAGATTAGGAGACAGTTCAAGGGTTGAGCCAGAATAGCTTGGCGCCTCAGGCGCCAAGCTATTCTGGCACCACCATTGAACTAGTACAGTCAATTGTATTTCAAGCAGTAGTGTATCAATATGAAAAGGGTTGACATGTAACCTTGCTCTACGTGTACCCACGTCTAAGATAGTGACAGACAGACAGACAGACAGACAGACAGACACACAGACACAACATCAGTCATCAGTTCCCAAACATTTCTCGGACGTTTGATCAAGCGTGAAACCATGGAGTTCGACCTTTACCCCTTCACTGCCCAGAAAAAGTGCGGACGATGACTGCGGGGGCTCATGGGGATCTATGTCTCTTGCAGTTGGATTGTGTTCATTTTTTCTCGGTAGTGAAAGGGTTAACTCCCTCCTTGCTGGTGACCACGGTTTAACCCTCTTGTGTGTGTGTGTGTGTGTGTGTGTGTGTGTGTGTGTGTGTGTGTGTGTGTGTGTGTGTGTGTGTGTGTCTGTGCGGCCACCGGCACTGTACACAACCCCGGTGGTTCCATGGGTGAGCAAATAATCACAACTGAAGCACCAACAACTTCCTTTTTGAAATTAGAATTGAGGACAGTGTGCATATCATTATGGAAAAGGCAGCTAAGCATTTGGCTGTCGTTGGCGCTTTTTGTCACGATGGTTCCTGCATCTCTGCCTATTTTAGATGTTTGTTCGTGCGTCCGTTCTTTCGTTTGTTTCTTTGTTTCCCCTTGCGTTCAATGCTTAACGAAAGTGACGTCGAAACCCACGTTTACGAATGACGTCAAAGATGCAGATGGTGACATTAACTACGTCACCCAAGATGTCAAAAGCTAGTAAGACAGCGGACTTTTGTAGCCCTCTTTTTGACGCGTCTTGGATGCCAGTTTTGTTCTATAAAAGATCACCGAAACGTTTTAAACTAAAGTTGCTTAGTGTTATTCGAAAAAGCAGGCACACTACTATAGGTATTTGTAAATCATATTTGCATTAATAGTGTGTAACAGACCACTAATGAAAAACACTTCGCGAGATCGAAAGCACGTGAGCGTCGTATGCGACTATTTTATTGAAGAATTTCAAAGTTTATTGAGGCAAACAATTACTCACCTCTTCCATTGCATTACACACTCTGACAATTTGCAGACAATGTTGCTGGTCGTGCAGACGGCAACGTCATAAAAGGTCTTAAATTACGTCATAAGTCTTTATGTATACATGTATATTCTTTTGACGTTCGTCATGTCTGGCGTGATCCAGATCGGAAGATTTCAGCTTGATTTATTTTACCAAAATAGTAGAGGAATAAAAACAAATACGTTATTGGTAGCAGGCGATTGCTGCACTGACCCTTGCAGGCCTTCGGGAGGTCAAAGGTACCATTGTACAATGGTTCATTTGATCTCCATCAGGCCTACAAGAGGCCGTGTAGGAAATCCTTGCAAGCAATAACGTATTTATTAACATGCGTTCTGGGGGCAGCTGGTTTTTCTTTTCCTTTCTACTGACCCGTACAGGTAACATGTTAAAAGAAAAATCCATGATATTTTTGCAATAACTAATCTCATACTGAATAACAAATGTTTCTCATGTTGTAATAAAACTTTGAATATTCCGAAGGAAACAAAAAATCGCACGGCATGATCTACAACACATTGTCATGACCTAAAATATTAACATTCCTTTTTATTTTGGTGTACTCGTGTTACATGGGCCGTTGCTCAAATAGTTAACAACGGAAAATAAAGCGGTTTGCCGAATTCGTAAAACAAACAAAACTTTTAAGACAGAATGAGTCTAAAACTGGTCCGCCGAAAAACAAATATCGACCGTTGAATCTTTGTCTTTTTGAACTACTTTTGTAAAATGGCGGTTAATTTTTTTTTTAATTTCAAATTATTTTAATTTTTTAAACATAATCTAGCTTTCATGATACTTGAGATGGCATTACTAGCCTGCCTGGCGTTAAATCTTAACCCTTTGCGTGTCCTGTACAAATCATCGCCACAAACACCGCTACCAACAACCAAAGGGTGAATTACAGTTTGCGTGTCGGTACCGGTTTTAGTCGCGATGATTCCTGTAGGAATTATATTATAATTATAATATTATAATTCACACATAATTTGATGGCAAATGTTTTGAGTGTGTATGTTAGTAAAAGTGTGTGTGTGTGTGTGTGTGTGTGTGTGTGTGTGTGTGTGTGTGTGTGTGTGTGTGTGTGTGTGTGTGTGTGTGTGTGGTAGGGGGGGGGGGAGGGACTGTGAACCAGTTATGAGAGAAGATAGGTGTTACGTGGTGGAGTTATAGTCGAAGTATGATAAACACACCAGACGCACGCACGTAAGAGTTCTTTAAAATAAACCTCGTTCAGCTGCAATCCGTCACACGTGGCTTAAGGATGTAGACAATACTGGAGTAACAGTTCCAACAATATTTAATTCAGCGATGCGATATCCACACAATAATGCACTTTCAAATGCACAAACTACTGAATACAAAGTCTCTTCTGCTATGTCCATACTACGACTCAAAGTTTCTCATACACAGCGTCTCTCGCAATAAATTGCATATCTCTACAACTGACAAAGCAAGACAATGTACTAACGGGCTTTCCCAGCGCCCTCCTTATATACAATATCAAAATCTAGAATCTTCTACGGAAATCATGAACTCAAACAACCAGAACGAAACACGCAGCCGAAGCTCATTAACATAAACTTTCCAGAAACAATATATCAAGCTACAAAAACACGGCTGCTCACTTCAGCTCTAAATTCTAGCGTAAAATTAAGTCACATAAAAGTATGGTATCCCTATCTATGATAGCTCAAAAAAGTACGAGAACATTCACGAAACAAAATAAAGGCTGCTCGATACACGCGCACAGGAAACCAAAAAGTAGCGAAAATGTTGCGATGTCAACTAACCAACGTGACACTTACGAGGCCACCAGACAGTGCGACCTGTCTACAACGTTCCAGACTTTGTCATGGAATCCCCAGGGAGAGAGGAAAAGAGGTAGGCCGAGAAACTCCTGGCGTCGAGACCTCCAAGCAGACATCAAGAGACTGGGAACCACCTGGAGTAAAATCGAAGGAGAAGCACAGGACAGGAGTTGCTGGAGGTCTCTCGTCGACGGTCTATACCCGGGTAGGGGTGACAGGCGTAAGTAAGTAAGTATTACCTCAAAAGTTCTCTGATCTTCTTCTTTGCACTCAATATCCCTCAGACTGCCTTACTGTCTTAACTCATTCGAGACAAACTGCATCCGGATACGCGGCTTTAGGACACCTTCACCCCTTCAGTGCAGAGGAAAATAGTGAACACGACCCAGCTGCAAGAGACATAGATCCTCATGAGCCCCCGCGACTGCGGGGGCTCATGAGGATCTATGCCTCTTGCTGAGACCAATGTTTCTTGCACGGCGTTGGCTTTTGGTCGTTGCATAAAACAAGATTTCAAGAGTCATAAAAAATGTTTGTACGATGGCAGGGAGGGGGTTTACTGCATGCAGCGTGGACGTTTTGCCATCTCGCTGCAGGTAGTGAAGGTATCCTTAAAGACCCACTACCGCCCTAACTGTTTACAGATACACTTCTGTAACAGATGGTGATGAAACGCTACACACAGGTCTAGATATGGTTCATTTAGACACAGGACAATCCAGTTCAGCACACGTCGTTTCGATATCAAGTAATTTGACAATGACTCCCCTCTGTTCTATAAATACAACGCTTTAAGTACGAGAAACAACTAAAACTAGATTGACACAGTAACGGCTGGGCAGAATAAATAAGTGCGATTACGCGTGTGCTTTTGCTGCGTGTCCCAACTGCTGTGAAAGTTCATTAGATGTGTCGACAAGGCATAACAAACACAAATGGTGCTGTAATGTGTCACAAAATTTATGTAATGTTACTTTAACTCATTCAAGCGTGTCGGGTACCCGGATACGCGGCATAATGCCGCGTATCCGGGTGCGACGCGTCTCAAATGCGTCGAATTAGAGACAAATAATATGCTTCATCCCTTCCAGTCTGGGTTTCGTCCAAAGTATTCCTGTTATACAGCGCTAAGCAGATTTGCAGGTAAGTGGTTATCTAACGTAAACAATTATCACCTGACGGGAGTTATTTACCTTGACTTTAAGAAGGCGTTTGACCTGGTTAACCATGACACTCTAATAAGCAAACTTAGTCATTATTTAAAAAAACGTCTCAGCAGTTTCTTTCTTTAGTTCATACTTAAAGGAAAGAAAGCAAAAGGTTGTAGTTAATGGATCACACTCAGAACTGCAGGAGGTTAGGTTTGAAGTACCTCAGGGGTCAGTGTTAGGGCCTCTGCTATTTTGTTTAAACATCAACGATCTACCTCTTCACCTAACGTCCGAATCTGTCGAATGTGACATGTTTGCTAACGTTACTTAAAATCCACACGGCAAATAAAAACCTTAATGTGGTTGCACAAAAGCAGAGAGGGGGAATATGAGAGTTTTAAAGAATCTTCTATGGCCCTCATTTTTCTATGTTATTCGCTCACAAAAACGCACACGACCTTGCCTTTCCTTTTTCTCAAATTCCTTTTATTTTTCTCTGTAATTAGATATATAAAGAAAGAACTGAATCTTCATTAACACTATGACTGAGAATTTAAGGGGTTAACTCAGTCATAGTGTTAATAATACTTCAAATCCTTTCCCCCCCCCCC
>BTPG01000002.1:10140322-10176995 GCA_036245525.1 Semisulcospira habei | reverse complement strand
AAGTAGTTAATAAGTTCCTATTGTAACTCACTTTAAGGTAACCTTTAAGTGAGTTGTGACTTATTGTTTTTACTTGGTATTTTCTTATCCAGCTGTTTTTTCAGTGCCTGTATAGTGTAATAACCACCAGTTGATTTTCTAATTCCTCAGAAACCACATGAGTACATTAAGCCCACTTGTACAAATCCCCCTCTTTTGAAAAGTAATATGTCCCCCTGTTGATCTTTGACACAACTTAGCGATTTGAAAGGGTGTAGCTATAAAGGCCATAAAGACGGGTGAGAGTCTTTTCAAAATGCGGCTCGTGTCTGAATTGAAAAGGAATGGAATGCGGCCGCGGCGTGAGGCAACACAAAAGGCGATCAACCGTGACACCACCTGGCAGCTCATGCTTACGATAAAATTGTACTGACATGAGTGTCTGTAAGTGCGTGTGTGTGTGTGTGTGTGTGTGTGTGTTTGTGTGTGTGTGTGTGTGTTTGTGTTTGTGTGTGTGTACATCTGTTTGATTGTGTGTTTGTTTGTTTGTTTGTTTGTTTGTTTGTTTGTTTGTTTGTTTGTTTGTGTGTGTGTTTTGTCTGTGCGTCTGTGTGTGTGTGTTAAATATTACTTGTTAGTTTCTTATCAAACTGTTTATAGTGCACAGTATAACCACCGTCTGATTTTTCGGGAACCAGCCATTGAGTAAATATGAAGTCAATTTCGAAACTCTTCTTGTCACCTCTCAGCAAATAGCCTTTTCAAAGCTGTAGAGCCGGTTTATTCATAGAGTGTTCCCTTACTAAGTTGAATAGCGACGCCCTACTGTGTCGGCGCGTTGGCTGTTGGCCATTTGCATTTAATGGCAAATCGAACGGGTGAACACATA
This sequence comes from Semisulcospira habei, assembly GCA_036245525.1. Lineage (NCBI taxonomy): Eukaryota > Metazoa > Mollusca > Gastropoda > Semisulcospiridae > Semisulcospira > Semisulcospira habei. The sequence continues at coordinate 10,176,127 of BTPG01000002.1, read as the reverse complement.
ATTGAAAAAAATATAAATTCCTGTATGAATAGCGACTCAGGTGCGGTGCATATCGATCTGATTCAAAAAATTTCGATCCCGGTTTCAAAAGGCAATCTCGTCCCAACAAGAAAATGCGAATAATTGCTATTTTCAGAACAGGTCTATTCATATCTTACCTGAATTGAAGTGGGGGTCTTTCAAAACCAGTCAAGCGTAGGCATGAGGTGTTTATGTATTATATATAATTGCTTTGGGTTACAAGCACTGGTTTGATCGGGCGTTTTGTCTATGGGGGGGGGGTGGGAAAGGATTTGAAGTATTATTAACACTATGACTGAGTTAACCCCTTAAATTCTCAGTCATAGTGTTAATGAAGATTCAGTTCTTTCTTTATATATCTAATTACAGAGAAAAATAAAAGGAATTTGAGAAAAAGGAAAGGCAAGGTCGTGTGCGTTTTTGTGAGCGAATAACATAGAAAAATGAGGGCCATAGAAGATTCTTTAAAACTCTCATATTCCCCCTCTCTAAAGCTACAACAGACCCTTGTTGAGGTGTCCGACTGGTGTGAACCTAACTCAATGAGTATCCATTCAGCAAAAACTAAGTCAATGGTAATTGAGACACGCCAAAAACAACATCTAATCCCCCTTTCACTTGATTTGTCCTTCGAAGGCAATTCTATTGAGCAAGCTTCTGAACACCGCCTCCTTGGAATTATCATAGATGATCAGCTCAAGTGGCAGGCACACTCACATAAAGTGTGTACTACTGTTTCAAGAAACATTTTCATGCTGTCCAAACTGAAGCCCTTCACTGACTTACACACTAAAACGAGGAAATTATTTTAGTATGCACATATTCAGTCCCACATTAAATGCTTCGACGGTATGGGATGGCTGAAGAGATGTACATTTAAAAAGACTGAACTCCTTACACAGACGAGCAGCGAAATTAATATTACCTGATTCTACTTTGACAATGGATGATAAGATTCACAAAGTGGGACTTCTTTCTCTCAAGAATCAGTTTGCGTTCAACAAAGGTGTTCTCCTGTTCAAGATTCGGAATGACAAGACTCCAGAATATCTAACCCAGCTGCTAATCCGGTCTCAGTCCCGCTATGGCGATACGAAAGCCTGTATGTAGTACCTAAAACCAGAATAGACTTATTTTAAACCAGTTTAGCATTCTCGGGGGCGATTTTGTGGAATTCTCTTCCATCCCACACCAAGACCACTCCAACGGTATCATGTTTCAAGAAAAGTATTTTTAAACATTAATTTTATCTTCGCAGCTATAACTATCTGCAAGCTTTGCTTTCTATACCTAGATATCATTGTTAGTAAGTACCCATTCTACTGCTTTGAATGTATAGTGCTGCTGTGTTGTTGCTTTATTTCCCCTTACCATTGCTCCCCTTTCCCCAACGCACCCGTAGACATTGGTTATATACACGTATTAATATAATGTAATTGTTGTGTTTGTTTGTAGATGTAGCAACGGTAGATTTGAAAAATAGCATTGCCTCTGGCATTGTTAATATCTTAACCGTTGAAAAATGAAGATTCATTGATTCATTGAAAGTCACAGCGTTACATGACGCTATACAGCAGCTGGGGCTTATCACAATTCACATCTCGCTAGCAATCAGTGCCTGGCTCCCGCACAGACTCAAACACCATTCACTGACTGACTGACTGACTGACTGACTGATTGATTAAGTCATTTACTGACTGACTAACTGACTGACTGACTGACTGACTGACTGACTGACTGACTGAATGAATGAATGAATGAATGAATGAGTTCTCGAACAACCTCCATGCGGATGACTTTGCAGTGTGGAGCGCAGCAGAACATAAAGAAATAGCATCCTGCAGAATCCAGGATGCTTCCAACAGAGTCAGCAGCTGGACTGAAAGAGGCCACTCAAACTGAGCTAGACCATCGCTTTCAATCAGACGGAAGAGGTCACCTCAAAACTTGAGACTTTCCAGTACCAAAGACCGACAGGCCAACTTTACTGGCAACAAATAAATTACTGGATTGACGTGGAGGCCTCACATCGAAGCCATGGAAGCTAGAGCTGCAAAAATAATCTCTGAAAAGAAACTGGTGGGGACCACATTGGCGCAAATTACAGCATCCTGCCACAAGCAAACACCTGCTTGGTCAGAGCAGTAGTGCGGTACCAAGATACATCGACAACATGAAACACTGCCTGCGAAATCCCAAAAGCCAAGCTTGACAAGATGCAGAACATGGGTCATTCTCATGATGCAGTGACATTCTTAGAGCCTTCTGGAGCACCCCAATGTAGGAAATGGATGACATTGGAGCCACTGGAACGTAGAAACGGCACACACGATGAAGAGGCTTACTAAACACCGACAGCATGGTAGACTACAGGAGCAGACCAAGAACCGTCAGAAACGCACACGTCTGAACCGCCAACTGAAGGTCCTGCAAAGGGCTAAAACTGACGTCCTGGAACCAAGCCCAAGGATGTATGAACAGTTCCCTTCAGATACCTGGACATCTTGAAAGAGCCTTCAAGACAACATAAACAATGTTCCAGGACTCTTTGCCGAAGATCGCGGCACAGCACAAAGCCATCTTGCTGGAGGTTATGCACAAGCGCTACCCTCACAGCAGCTGTGATACCGCACAAGATGCCGAGCGGAATGAAGGAAGTGGCGTCTCCATCTGTTGTGCAGACCGCACTACTACCTCCCTCTCCTTACCAGCTAACGGCAGCAGCTCCAACTATCGTACAGATCTGCAGCTGCTCAACACAGCAGTAGAGCACTAGATAGGGAAAGGCAGCAGCTTGATCCACTGATCTCACCAGGAAGTTTTAAGATAGACTGGATGCCCTGTCCACAAAATCGTGCTGCAGTGGATTCCAGTGCGTTCTGGACTAGCTGGGAATGGAGAGGCTGACAGCCTGGCCAAAGCAGGCGCAAGACCACCTCAAGCTCACAACCTCTTGTAAAGAAACAAAGACACTACAACAACAAAGTGATTGGCAACAGCAGAATAGCGGCTGCAGCCCGTTGGCGGATGACAACAAGCTGAACAGGGAGAGCCAGGCCACCATCATTCATCTACGCACTGATTACTCTGGACTGGGTCCGTACAGAAAAGCAGGGACGAAGTTCACAAACTTTTCATAAACGATTCACAAACCCAAACTGAAGCCTGAAGGTTTACACACTTTAATTAGATCACTCTGTATCGGCAATTATTTGAAGCTTTCGTGCCTAATGCATGAAGAGATACCAAAAATAAAAGAACGCTTAGCGAATGGCAGAGCTCGGTAGAAGCGTAAACAACCAATCAAATTGTTCGGCAGAAAGGCCATGCAGTCACTCTATGATCAGAGCTAAATATAGATTACTTGCAACAAGCGTCAGCATGATCGTTCGCAATGGAATAGTCACAAATTTGGGGGAGAGTTGAGGTTAAATTTATTGTTGCGGGAAGTGTGCGATTGTGTATATGTATTTTGTGGAGGTTGAATCTATTGTCGCGGGAAAAAGGTGAAGGGAATATAAAAGACGGCAGTTAAAGTTGCGGGAAGGATGATGTGATTATCTTGTCTTCTTTTGTTAGTTATTTATATGAGTATTTTTGCACCTGTGTTTTAGTGCATCTTTAAATACGAAGAACTAATCAGCTAGTCCGCCACCGTGCTGTGGTACTGAGTGGAAGCTGACTGTGTCACTCCGCCTTGTGTGCTACGACACCGGACCTGGGTGCCTTCGCACGCCTCGTATTTAGTCAGGTCGGGTCGTCCCACATAGTTCTTTCTAACCTGTTTACGTGAAGTTTTGTATAGTTATAATGTTGTAAAGAACGTTAGTATATTTCATCTCCTTGTAGCGATTGTATTGCGAGAGGAGCTTTGTTACAGTAACATTTTTAGTTATTATATTGTTTAAAGTAGCCTGTGTTACGGAAGACCTTATCGCGGAAGCAAGAGTGTCGAGTTGAGCTGCGCTCAACGGTTGTGCTTCCGGCGAGAAGGTCCCGTGACTTGAAGTATATTGTTTAGTCAACTTTCGGTTGTGTTAAGTTCTGTGAGATTGTTTAGGCTCCATTTGCATATGCGATGTTTAGTCTCCATGTGCTTATGTGATATTACTCTGAGACGTACTAGTTAAAGGAACCTTGTGTATCCTGAGACGTGCTAGTTAAAAGAGCCTTGTGCTGTCAATGTATAATTTACTAGTTTAATTCGAACTTGTTGTTTGCGGTTCCTTTGGGGAGATATAGTAGCATACGAATTGTATTCACTGTTCTCGATCTTTATTTGAATTAGTAAGCGTTATTCGGTTCATGTAATTGGCATTGCGCTAGTTGAACTACTGTATTCCTTAGGGAGCCACGTGTGGTAATAGACTCTCCGCGGAAGCAAACGCGTTGGTACAACTGGCGCTAGCGCTTGACGCTTGTGCTTCCGGCGGGGTCTAGTGGCGTACGGTTTAAGCTTCTCAGCCTGTTTTCGTTTTAGTTGTAGTAAGGATAGTAGTTTTATTTATATATTGTTCGGTTGTACTTTAGTTAGAATATTTAGTTTAGTTATCCGTTACTTTGTATTGTGTATTAAGGGTATTTGGAGTGGAGAGTTTGGGCGTGTGAGTGTGAATGTGAGGTGTGAATGCATGGTTAGGACTGCGTGAGAATAGTTAGTTTTTGTTAGGGCTATATTTAATAAAGGTCGTTGTTATTGTTCCTCTGGTGTTTGTGTTATGTTTGTGTTAGTGTGGGTTGGGTGTGTCTCGAGTTGCAGCACTCATAGTTCGCACCCCGGAAGCGGGGTCGTGACAACTATTTTGCTGGGTGGCAGTACAAATGTCTATGCAGCCTTGGTCAAAGCTAGGTCAAAGCCTGTCTGTATTCAGAAGTGGTCCCAAAACTTTGCTGATGTGATAATTTTGGAATACTGTTTTTTTTTCAAAACCTTTCAAGACCACAACTGATTCTCAACTAGACGGTTTCAGGTAAGGTTTGCTGCCCACAAATCGTTTCTTATTTATGCGTAAATTATGTGACATTACACTTTGTACTTTTGTAAGAATAAGGAAGAAACTCTTACTCACCTGTTTTGGGACTGCCCTTGTGAACACACCTTTTGGTCGGACATGGCACAATGGTTGATAGATAGTTGTGGAAAATGTGCTAACTTTGAGTTCACAAAGAATCTGGCTATATTTGGCACAGCTAAGAACTTTAAATCTGACAAAGTCATGGATCTTATGGTACTAGTTGCCAAGTTTTATGTTTACAAGTGCAGACTACAGGAAACGCTGCCTATTTTAGGGCACTTTATTGCAGTTATGAAGAACCGCTATTTATGTTAAAAATATCGATTTGGAATTATTGGCCACAGTCGTAAATTCCATTGTTATGGCATCCTTATAATACACATGTTGGTGGGTATTAATGTTGCCTTGGGCTCCAGTCACAGCCCTATTAGAAGCAGCTTTGTGCTACCGGTGCCACCAATTGCAATACTAGTTGCACCTATGTAGGGGCTTATGAGGATCTATACTACTTGCATCTGTGTGTATGGCGTTTAGTTTTCATTGCAATGAAGGGCTTAACCCATTCTAAACCAAAATATGCTACACTAGTTATACAAACTACAATTCTTTCAAAACCTGCCATTGTTCCACAAAATGTCCAACACCCTTTGACCCTTGAACTTTCCGAGTGGTCATACAAATAGTACGCATATATAGGACGTACCATCAGGCATCTCTGTACCAAGTTTGGGTTTCAAGTTGAAATAGTATTTCAGGACAAAGTGGGGGCGTGGCTTTTTCTACATTAAATATTTTAGCTATTTTTTTCCAAATAAAAAGGGCACTTTGTCACGCTGCTGTCACGTCGCGATTTGTTTGAGCTAACTCCAAAATATTATGGTACTAAATGTTAATTATTATGAACAGCTTACCTCAGTCATTGACTTGAACAATAGCAACAGAAGTGTCGTATAGCGTTACCGGCGGCAACGTTCCTAGACACTTTGATTGATATTGATGCGGCTATTTAATAAGTTCATATGTTAAAACTCTGCATTCTTAGTGATCTCCAGGACTGAGAGGCATGGCTGTGTGTGTGTGCGCGCGTGTGTGTGTGGTGTACATGCATGCGTGCGTGTGTGTTTACGTCTCTCTCTCTCTCTCTCTCTCTCTCTCTCTCTCTCTCTCTCTCTCTCTCTCTCTCTCTCTCTCTCTCTCTCTCTCTCTCTCTCTCTCTCTCTCTCTCTCCCCCCTCCCTCCGTCCCTCACTACCCTAGGTCTCAACAAACTCACTGACAATATGGCATTGAATCGTCTGTGGTCGGTTACTGTGAGCGTTTCGTCGTGGTATGATACTTCGATGAAATGATTATCAGAATGACGCAATGAAGATTATTAACAACTGCAACGCACGCAGACTTGCCCCCGGTCGTACGCACAGACTCTCGCACAACAGATGCATACACCGCCACTGACTCAGACGGGCGCATTCATGCGGTAAAACTCAACACACGGGCTCCCTTTCTAAAGTAACTTTTATACAATATAAAAAAGAAACACCTAAATGATTATCAAACTATACACACTTCACCTTCCCCACTACATCCAACATCACATACACATCACACACTATCTCGGCCAGGCTAGGCATTAGTTTCTCACTGTCTCCAACCTGTTTGATGTTATCGCCTGGTTACGTTGGTCCTTCTCACGTCTTGGCGTGCAAGTCCTTCGTTGTACGCTCTTCGAGTCGTCCTGTCTCTTTATCACGGACGTCCTCGTTACTCGTACCGTAGCGCTGTTCTCGCTGTGATTCGGGTATCTCGGTCCCGATCCGGCTCACTCCCTAAGTGAAGAGCTGGAGAGATGACATCACGTTAGGTCCCTGGTGACTGACGTCTTGGCGTCCGTCGCTCCACTCTTTACAAGCACTCTAAACAACAACAAAGACCCAAAACGTAACACTTGCTAAACACAACATATTGGATGACATGAGAAACATTACGTAACCTGGCCGATACAAATAACTCACACGTTCATTCATAACCCGAACTACTTTCATAACGCCACCCCCCCCCCCCCCCAACTGTCACTACCTTGAAACAGACTATAACTTAACACTCTCGCTATACACTATTCCTACACTGGAAAAGACTATGCCTAACCAACCACGTACTACTTTCATAGCGACTTGGCATACACACCTCACATTCCTTTAGTTATCCATCTCGGTAAATAACTATACGAAAACACCGGTTAACTCACTGAACTCCAAACCAACATAATTGAACCAAACCAGACAACGCTATACAACCCCATTACTCTTACCAACGCATACTTCCTAGCCTGGACTCACTGTGCCAGCAGCGTCTCTTGCGTGGAGCGCGTCTTGTCTCCAGTGATTCCACCCACCCCGGCAGTGGGCTTTTTCAAATTTTACCATCAGGGCGCAGGTACAGGTCCATCAGTACCAAGACCAGCAGATTCCGCAACAGTTTTTTCCCTCTTGCTGTTCACGCTCTCTCTGATCAACCGGACTAATTGGAGAGAGCGCGAGTGGCGAGTGAAAATGATTGTGTACAGTCAGTTTTTAACTGTATCAGATCTCTCTCTCTCTCTCTCTCTCTCTCTCTCTCTCTCTCTCTCTCTCTCTCTCTCTCTCTCTCTCTCTCTCTCTCTCTCTCTCTCTCTCTCTCTCTCTCTCTCTCTCTCTCTCTCTGTGTGTGTGTGTGTGTGTGTGTGTGTGTGTGTGTGTGTGTGTTTAGTCTTAGTAACTGACATCAAGACAAATTCCAATGTTTTTATTGTTTTGTACATGGAAACATATGGCAATAAACCATCTTATCTTATCTTATTATACTATCCTTAACGCAAGTAACCATCACTAATACATAATATATAGAAACATGCCTGAATCCTAGGTTTCAGAGTCTTGGAATACGGGCTAGGTATCTCAAACACATCTGATCCCTCTGACAAGAAAGCCCGTACTAACGTATTTACTGCTCTGCCAGACAGATTCCGCCTAGAACTCACTATAACAGAACTCACTAAAACTCCCGTGTTAACCATGTCTTAAAGATTTCACGTGGATCTCGGCCTCACGGACTATCGGCACAAAACAAACCGTTAACAGAAACCGTACCGTATTTATCCTACTGTGTGAGCACTATGCATGAGCATAGAGCTTCATCACAATTCCCCCTTCCTTGGGAAAAAAAGAAACGACCGAGTTTCTTTTTAAGACTACTCGACGTAATACTATCACAAAACAAAAAGGTACTAACTCTGACTATCTAGAATGCAAGAAAGCAAACATATTACAGCCTTAAGCCTCAACGCACACTCGCGGACCGCACAGCGAACGCGAAAACAGAACTAACGCGCTAAAACCTCCAGAAATGAAAACGATCCAACGACTGCCCACACACAATCCACACAATCGCGAGACTTCAATCTCCGACCTACCTACATATTGGGCGCTGAGCGGCATTTCTGTCCGCAACAGAACTATGCCGTCTCAGACCAACCCGACTGGTGGGCCAAACCCGCTGACCGATCCTCTGATTCTGGGCGGAAATAACACGGTCCCTCTGTTCCCAACTACGCTTACTTCGCGCTCCCGTCGCGACTGAAGCGACTACACTGCGATTAACCTGAGCTCGCTTAATCGCTTCGACCCTAGCGATGACTGGCTGCACACCTTTCAAGTTACCCAGAACTAAATCCACTACTGGCTCGTCGATGACACAAGACATCAGACTACCTGTGAAAAACCCCGTGTCAACCTCTATTTTAGCCAAAGGGAAAACTTCTACCTTGCCTCCAAACGAAATCACTTTCTGTGTCTCACTTGTGAACTGATCTTCCCTAACTAGGCTACGTCTGACCCCCGCTGTCGTTGTACCGGAGTCACGGAGAACAGAAGCACTATCCGTTAACAACCCGGTCCACCAGCGGTAGGCAACCACCTCCGTCAGCTGAACACACTGCGCCCAGCTGTGGCTTCTCCCCGACTGGGACTGCAAAACTGGCCATGTGAGTGGGCTGCTCCGCCCCCTCCACCATGCCAGGACTATTAGGACATTGATGAGCTAGATGGCCGTGTGCTCTAAGCTTGATAACCAGCATACTGCGCGCCTGAACTACTGTAAGGACAGTTCCGATTGAAATGCCCGTACCCACGACACGCAAAACACTGAGTGTCCGAATTCGCAAGACGACCACGACCATACCCACGACCAGATGTTTCTCCTCGTGCGTACGGATTACTACCGCTCTTGCTGTTACCTCGATCACCGCGTCGAAAACGTAAAGTACCTCTAACGTTAACCAACTGGGCTCCACGTAAGGTATTGACGCCCCGGTAACCCCCAGTCGTGTTAGCGGCGACCAACCCGACTGGTGGTGTCTCGGTCCTACGCGCGAGGTTTTTCGTAGGATGCGCCATCCGAAAAGCCTCCGCGTTCTGTACTAACTCGTCCGTAGTCTTGAGGTTACGCTCCCTCAAGAATACCGCTAGATCCTTAGAAACGCTACCAAAGAACTGTTCTGCCAACATGAGATCGAACAATGCCTCGTACGTGTGGTCGATCTTTGACAGTTCGACCCAACGCACGAGGAAATGGGACAATCGCTTGCCAAACGACACAAACGATTCCCCTGTTTCTGGCCGACAAGCTCTTAAGCGTTCTCTAAAACCCTCCGCACTACACTGGAACTTCTGTAAAAGACACTCCTTCAAAGTCTCGTAATCTACGTTCCCCGAAACGTTCAAGCTATGGAAAAGACTCAAGGCCTGACCTTCTAGCACCGACGAAAGCAAAACGGGCCAGTTGGCAGAAGGCCAACTCAACGCCTCAAAACAAGCACTGGCAGTCAACCCTTTCGGTCTAGTTTTTTTTCAACTCAACGCCTGCGCGTGAGCCTCAAAACGACACAAAAAAAAAGCGTCAATAGAGTCCACAGACTCCTTAAACATTGGCAGTCTAGGAAAATTACGTATGCCCCGGCCTACTGAATCACTATCTGGAGCTGCTCTAGACCCCGCATCTCGAGCTAACTGTAGTTGTACCTCTCTATCTCTCTTCTTTCTCTCTCTGATACTCTAGCTCTTTCTCTCTTAACGCATGTTCCCTCTCGTCCTTCTCTCTCTGAAATGCCCTCTGAGCTTCTAACTCCTCTTTCTTAACTCATTCTACCCCAACACCGAAATCCTTAAACTTTGCCGTTGTCCTCTGAAGACTGCATTGCAGTGCAGGACACATATCGACCATGATAGTTCAAGGGTGATGCCAGAATAGCTTGGCGCCCACAGGCGCCAAGCTATTCTGGCATCACCCTTGAACTATCATGGTCGATCCTTATCTTCCTGTGGTGTGTCTGGGGTAGAATGAGTTAAGCACTCTTTCTCTCTCTCTCTCTCTCTCTCTCTCTCTCTCTCTCTCTCTCTCTCTCTCTCTCTCTCTCTCTCTCAGTGCGATCGCACGCAGTTGATTTCGCTCTTACTGAGCAGTGATTTGTGTAGGCTATACAAGGTGCACATGCTGGAATTTTATACCTGTGGACTTGTGATATGATCCTCTACACAATGGTGATGTTATTTTCGTGACATTCTACGATTCTCGTGGATTATTTATACTTTTCACAGATTTCTTTGTTCAGTCTTCACTGATATGGGCCCGGTCTACAACGGCTGTACACGGCGCGCAGTCGAAAACCGCGCTTCCTATATTTCTCTGTTGTAGGTGGTTTATCGTTGCGCGCACTCAGCGCATGGAATTGGGGTCAGTGCCGGTCTGGCATACATCACACCGCCTCTGAGTCTGTCAAACGTAGCCGAGTCAGAGCTGATAACGCCACACAAACGCTACAGTAAAACTCGGCTCTGCTAAACTCGGCTCTGCTGTTGACTCGCCAGTGTTTACAAACATCGGCCACGATCATGCGGATGCTGCGCCACACTCTCCTCACGCTTCGTGTGTGATACAACTCTGGCTTAGCCGTGATCTGTGAAGCTGAGTGGCATCATGGTTGAGTGACCTTGTAAGACTGACGGACGCACTGACTTGTCGGCCAGCTTTGGCTGGCGACTTATCCTTTCAAGTAGGTGTCCAGCTGATTAGCGACCAACATGTCGTCACACCTCGAGTAAGTGACTATGGCGACACCACCATCCCCTTACAATGGGCCCCTCCACACGCTCCTCTTCATCAAACTCTCGCCTTTCCCTTGAAAAGATTATCCGAACGAGAGACCCGATCCAAGTAAAGTTTGAGTCCGACATAGCAAGAGTTCCCCTATGGCGACGTGTCCTGCATACGCTGTATGTTGAAGAGCTTATGCCCACAGGTGTGAATCTGCGCTGGGAAGACAGAGACAAGAAGCAAAGCGTACTGAGTGCACCTGTTCCCATTGACCCTCCGTACACCAACAAACTGTTTGAAACACTTGTGCAACTGTGGAATGGATCGAAGAAACTCGTCACAATAACTGTATATTACACCACAGGGACTGTTACTATTCAAGGAAACTGCTGCCAAGAATGGGTCGATGAAGAATTTCGGATGTTAAAAGACACTGTAGACAACATGGCCTCCTCTCAATCCCAGTCCGCACCTGAAATCCCGTCACCTCTACCCACTGCCCGCGATGTTCCGTCTGACTGCACTGATGAGATTAGTGCGGTCTCATCTCTGACCAAAGATGCCGTCAGTGACGTTTCGGCTGAATGCACAAAGGAGATTAGTGCAAGCACTACCCACATACCGCAGCCACCAGCCACGGAAGCGAAACACACTGCATCTGAATCTGACAAGACTCACATAACTCCAGCCCAGGCTATCGAAACTAATCCTGACGTGTCGGCCAGTGACACGACTGACGCCAGTGGATCCAAAGATGCCGACTCTTCAGTCCTCAGCAGCGCCTCGGGAGATGACGTGTCGGCCAGTGACACGACTGACGTCAGTGGATCCAAAGATGCCGACTCTTCAGTCCCCAGCAGCGCCTCAGGTGATAACAGCAGTCCCTCTTTATCTGACCTGATTACTCATGTGTCCTTAACCCAGGTCAGCCAGCCGGCCATTACATTTTACCAGCCTTGCGACCTCTCGACAACAACCGCTGATCAGCCCATTTCACTCGCAACTCTAGCACAAATAGCACAAAACCCAGAACTAACGTGCGTTGCGCGAATGCAGCAGCAACTAGCCCTGAACGTAGCTACTATTAGGTGCCTCCAAATCCAGCTACAAGAAGTGCAAACTGAACTGGCTAATGTCAAGAACCAGTGTGCTGCACACACTAAGACCCTTGCAGAGATGGACTGCCTTGTGCGAGATAACGAGGTCAAGGCGAAAAGTGGGAGAAAGGCAGTTGAGGAATATGCAGAAAGCATTAACTCAGCTGTAGAAGGACTCTCAGCGGACCACGTCAGGCTAAATGAGAAAGTGACTCAACTGGCTAGCAGTAGAGACAACCATGCCAGTAGACTAAAAGACCTAAAAAAGCAAGTGGAATCCCTGTCTAAAGCCAGTGCCTGCAGCAACACCCAGAATTTTGAACCAGCCAACGAAACCCCCAACGCCCCCAAATGCTCACCCCAAAAAGATAGTGTCTCACAATCCCTCATGTCCCCTCCCCCTAAAGACTCTACCACGACCGACAACACACTCATCGTGCAAGTTCCAGTTAAAAACCGGTATTCTGTATTGTCTGAGTTGGATGAGAACAGACGAGGCCACGATACCTCCACCCGCATTACCAACGACAGTAACATCAGCGCTAAGGAAAATGCACCCGAGAACAGACGAGGACACGATACCTCCACCCGCATTACCAACGACAGTAACATCAGCGCTAAGGACAATGCACCCCTAGAACAGCTTCAGCTCCTGCAAGTACGACCAGGTGTCAACACGCTGTTAATCGGGGATTCTGTGCTGAAAGGTGTTGACGAGCGCAGGATGTCTGTCGACGGTGCCCTTGTACAGAATCTGTCTGTCTCCGGCCTGACTGTAGCTGATGTCACTGAGTGGCTCCGCACTTTGCCACCAATGCCCCACATCCGCCGTGTGACGACGCATGTTGGTATCAACAGCTGCAAAGTGGGCGCCGTCAGCAAGCAGTCCTGGGACCAGCTCTTCCGTTTCCTACGCTCAGCCTTTCCCAGCGCCGCTGTGTACATATCCTGCATTATTCCAGGTGGAACTGAACATTACCTGGCAAAGGCTGTGTTTGCTTCCAACGACAATCTCAGGGCTGTGTGTGAGCAGGTCAAGATCCCCTACATCGACCATGTCCCCCGTTTCTTGACAGCTAATCTTGCGCCGCGTCAGACTCTGTTCCAGAGAGACAGAAGTCACCTGACAGAGGAAGGCACCAAGCGACTGGCACTCGCCATCAGGTTCGCCGGAGCAGCACGCCGCTCACCGGGATACGATGTGCCGAAAGCGGATCGTCATGCGCCTACCAACCCTCAAAATCGAGGACCACAGCACTACCAGAATCAGGCTTCTGGCAGGGGCACAGGATGGGGACAAGCAAATGGAGGAAACAATTTCAAAGTCCATACCCATCCCAACCATTCCCACCCCAACCATGCCCACATCAACGCCCACCCCCACAACAACCAAACCCCTCCCAGCCAAGCTAATTCCAACCACGTTCAAGCCCATTTTCAACAGTCTCAAATTTGCCAAGCCCATTCTGCTCAAACCCAGTTCAACATGTCTGACAATGCCAGTTACAACTCTGCCCAGCCTGGTTACCCCCCGACATTCTGTCCCCAGCAAGGTCACGCCGGGCAGTTCACTCCGTCAGAACGCGAATTTCCGCGCATTCCACCCTCCGACCAAGGCTCTAACAGCGCCCTTCACGCCCTCGCCACCGCTAATCCCACACCGACCAGAGGGTGGGAGAGCCCTGCCATTACACCCGGATTAGACGCAACGCAGAGGATGCGCATGCTTGCGCAGCTCCTACAGCCATTCATTCAGGGCTTTACCGGCTAATAATCTCATTAACCCTCCTGTGCATGCAACCACCGGTGCTGCAAACAGTACATGCTGCAAACAGTACATGCTGCAAACAGTACCGATGGATGCATGAACAGGAGGATTAATTGTCCATTGTTGGGTTAATAGGTGGTGTCTACTATTAACTGATTAGCTGCGATATCAACTGACAAGTTAACCGCAGCCTTTCCTACAGGGATTTATCTGCCACTAACTTGCTTAACCCCGTTGTGCATGCAACCACCGATGCTGCAAACAGCACCGGTGGATGCATGAACAAAAGGGTTAATTTTCATTTGTTGAACTAGTTCATCACTGATTTACTGACGCTTTAATTAGACGTTTATATTTGGTGATTGTGAACACGAGCACGGCAAGCTGACTGCTATTGTTACAGATGTAACTTGTTCTTACCGTAAATCAGTTAGAGTGACTACCAACGTTATTGTCTGCATCCACTGTGCTGTTTATTGATTACTTTGGTTCTACCTTCTAGCCGCGTTGGTCATAAACTGATGTGACAGTAACATTGAGTGTTACCACCAGAGACTGTGTTAGTTTACACTGTAAAGATTGTGCTCATTTAAGAAAGACTTAATTTTCAGCCTCTTTCGTGTCTTTACAGTGAGACAGACTATTAGCTTGAGTGATTTAATTAAAATTGTACTGGAACGACAAAGAAGGGAACTTAGTGACAGCCGAACATACAGGTGTTCCATGCGGCGTTTCAAGTTGCGTCACTTTTTTCTTGTGGTTCAGTCACTCCCGCAGCGAGTTTTTTTGAGAGCTCAGTAGCTTAACGGCTACTTGTTCTCTGGAGGACTTTTATTCAATTACGTGGCCTTTTATCGTTTTATAGTTTTATAGTATTTTTTATTTCCGTGTTTTTATGTATTCAATTGTTTCTTCATTGTTTATCTTGTGCACTCTGTATTTTGTAATAAGTCCAAGCGAATTTTCCATCAAAGGTGCAGTTATGAGAATAGGGCACCTCAATGTGTTTCATTTGTACAACAAACTAGCCGACATATCTGTATATATTAACGATCCTACACCGTTCCACCTGTTTGGACTCAGTGAGACGCGTCTGAGTTCCTGTGTAAGCGATGCAGCAATCAGTATCCCCAATTTTTCAGTTATTAGACGAGACCCCTTGTCTCCCGGTCAAACTGGCATCGCTGTCTATATTCATAATTCTATCCAGCATTTAGTTCATCGACGCGTCGACCTAGAAATGATGGGGGTGGAGTGCGTATGGGTCGAAGTCAAGTGTCCGAAATCAAAACCGGTATTAATTGGGTTCTTATATAGAAATCCCGCCTCAACTTTTGAGTGGTACGATCAGTTTAGTCATAACCTTGACAGAGCTTTAAAAAAGAAGGCCGACATTCTTCTATTGGGCGATTTTAATATAGATTTACTTAAGCCGCACCCCGCCTGGGGCTCAACGTCATCTCTGTTTGGCTTAGTACAGTTAGTGAAATCACCCACCAGAATTACTCCAACTACTTCCACGCTTATTGACCACATATATACTAATAAACCCAAAGCCGTCTCTGACGTTGATGTCTCAAATCTTAGTGTTAGTGATCATTATCCTGTGGCTTGCTCCTGGTCTTCTAAACTCCCTAAACCAAAAAAGAACGGCCATACAACTATAACGTATAGGACATTCAAACACTTCAGGAAAGACGAATTTCTATTTGATCTAGAAAATACTCCTTTTAATGACGTGCTCCTGTCCTATGATCCTAATACCGCCCTCAGTATTTGGTACTCTCTTTTCCTAAATGTACTTAATAAACATGCTCCTCTACGCGAGAGGAGGGTAAAATCTAACACTCTTCCTCCCTGGCTTACTCCGGAAATCATGCAGGCGATGGCGCTTAGAAACGATCTACGTAGCAATAAAATGTTCACTGAATATAAGCAACAGCGTAACCGTGTTAAATACATGATCAGAGAGGCAAGAAAAAAGTTAGTTCGTGACACGGTTAAAGACAGCAAAGATACCTCTACTATATGGCGCCTTCTAAACACACTTACTAGGGGGTCTCCAAGTACCGCAACTACCATTCCCACTAATCTTACTGCTGATACATTCAATGACCATTTTCTTTCGATTGCCAAATCTCTAATATCGCCAAGCCAGGATAACACTTATCACCGTTCAAATTTGCTGTCTGAGTTTTGTCAACAAAGAACAATGGGCACAGCCCCCTTCAACATCCCTATGTTAGCTGTTCATGAAGTGGGTTTACTTATAAGTAACCTTCCAAATAAAAAGTCCTCGGGGCCTGATGACATCAGCCCGAAAATACTTAAACTGTCTCTCCCATACATTGTAGAATCCTTAACTTATATTTATAATCTCTGTATCCAGCATAACACTTTTCCTAACGAACTTAAATATGCCAAAGTAATTCCACTTCCAAAAACAAAAGATCGTTCTGATCCTAATAATTATCGGCCTATTTCTTTATTATCTGTTTTGTCCAAACCACTGGAAAGGCACGTTCATAAACACCTGCTTGCTTACCTAGAAAACCGTAAGCTCTTCCACCCTTTCCAATCCGGATTTCGTCCGCAGCATTCATGCCACACAGCACTTACACGCCTTGTTGACACATGGCTCAAGGGTATGAATAAGTCACAGTTAACAGGAGTAGTCTATCTGGATTTTAAGAATGCTTTTGATCTGATTAACCATACTATTCTGACTGCTAAGCTTCACACATACCTCAATAACGGAGACGCAGTTGCTTTTTTCACATCTTACCTTACTAAAAGAAAACAAAAGGTTCTTGTTCATGGCTCATACTCCTCTCTCAAAGATGTAAGCTTCGGTGTGCCCCAAGGGTCTGTACTGGGCCCTCTACTGTTTTGCTTATTTATCAATGATTTGCCTCTACATATTACTTGCCAAGATGTACAATGCGACCTTTTTGCTGACGACACCTCAGTTCATACTACTAGTAAAGATATACAGGTAATTTCCGACAACCTACAACAAAGTCTTCATGAAGTATCAGCTTGGTGTATAAACAATTCTATGGTTGTTCATCCAGCCAAAACGAAATCGATGGTAGTCGCCACGCGCCAAAAACAGCAGATAATGCCTCTATTACTTAACCTTTCACTTAAAGGTAGTCAGGTAGAACAGGTAAATGAACATCGAGTACTGGGGATTAAAATCGACAGTCAGCTAAAATGGCAAGCTCATACAGACGCCTTATGCAAAATAGTAGCCAAAAATCTCTTTATGTTATCAAAACTGAAATATTATACTGATTCAGATACCCGTAAACTATTTTATAACGCTCACATACGTTCTTATATCGATTACGCGTCATCGGTATGGGATGGGTGTAGTGAGGTCCATTTAAAGAGACTCAATTCCCTACACAGACGAGCGGCCAAAATAATCTGCCCTGATCAACACCTTAGCACTGAAGAAAAGCTCTCAAAAGCAGGTCTCCTGCCACTTCAAGATCATTTTAAATATAACAAAGCAATCTTTATGTTCAAAGTGTGGAAACGCAAAACACCTGAGTACATCTCCACTTTGTTCCGTAAGTCTGAGTCCAAGCTTGGAAACATCAGAAAGCTTTTCATAGTCCCAAAACCAAGGATCGATCTATATAAAACTAGCTTATCCTTCTCAGGGGCACTTATCTGGAATGCCCTTCCAGACCATGTAAAATCCGCCTCCTCGCTAGCCTGTTTTAAAAAGGGTCTCTTCAAATATTTTGTGGATCACTCGTAGGGATGACTCAACCACTTGTATTATATGTTTCTTTTTATGCTGGGTCCAATTTATTCCCAATTAAGTCTGTTATCCTTTTCAATTATCATTTGGACTACTTAGCTCTGTCTATGTGTGAAGGGGGGTGGGTGGGGTGGGGGGTGTCTGTGAGTCTATGAGTATGTCTGTCTATGTGAATAGTGTTGTCATCGCTTTGCAAGTATTATGTTTACTTATATGTATGTATATTTGTAGTTAGTCTTGTAGTTGTTAGCAACGGCAGGTTTGTAAAATGGCTGTGTCGATGACGATGTCAATGCCTAAACCGTTGTAAAATAAAGTTTCATTGATTCATTGATTCATTGATTCTCTCTCTCTCTCCCCCTCTCTCTCTGAACTTCTAACTCTTTCTCCTTTAAGCCTCTTTCCTTCTCTTCTCTATCTGAACTTCTAACTCTTTCTCCTTTAAGGCTTTCTGAACTTCTAGTTCCTCTTTCTTAAGCACTCTTTCTCTTTCTCTATCCTCCCTGTCCTTACACTTCTCAACATAATCAAAACGTTTCTCGTCGTTAAGACCTAGCCTCTCCCCTTGCTTAATGTACACCTCTACCGGGTCCGACTCCATACTTACAGTAACACTTCCCAAAAAACTTGAAAACGTAAAAAATACAAATCAACGGCAAAAATAGCAACAACCAAACACCCACCAAGCAATACTGAACTTTAAAATCACTACTCCACTATCGCCTGCAGCTACACTAACCTACCGCTAAAATCAGGGTCACCACTGTAACGCACGCAGACTTGCCCCCGGTCGTACGCACAGACTCTCGCACAAAAGACGCATACACCGCCAAGAAGTAACCCAACACAGACGGTTCAGTGCCATTGATGCACATTTTGTGCAGCCCAAAGTGCGCACTATTTAAAGCAGCGAATTGTCTGTGACATCAGTCGTAACACATCAAATGTATCTGACGTCAGGCCGAATCATTCATGTGCGCTACACTCGGGACGCGAGTTCATGCAAATGTGATTGATTTTTGCTGATATAATTTCAAAAGTTTGCCAGCGGTGCTTCATTTAAGTGACCAGTGACAATTTCATAGTCTGTAGCAAGGAAGTACGGTCTTTCCTCTCTGGATCCAAGTGATAGAACGTCAAAAATGTGAACACGACGATGCAAACAACTGGATACGAGAGGGTTGGCCAGCTGATCAAAAATTACTTATACGACAATGGCTGTATGAGGTAGGCAATGTGGCATTAAACTCCGAGCATATTTAGGTGTTGACCTATCACAGTGTAGGAAAATGAACAGACTGCACGACAATAATAATTGTCTACGCATTCTTCAAGGTTTGATAACAAACATCACATTCGTGCATTGCATATATTTTATTAACTGACTCTCAGTCATATACAGCAGCTCGACTGGCCGATTGGAGAAAGTTGATCATGTCTCCCCGTCTGCAAAATAAACAGAACGAATAAATAGACAGTACTATACAGTGTGATCCTGGAACAAAACAGACTGTGGCATTCACACAACTCTTTGGTTGTTGGCAGCGCTACCGACAGCCACTGCCTTAACTCGTTGTTGAAACTCTATAATGATGTCAAATGATTACTTCACACTGCGCAAAAGGTCATCGCCCGGACCTCAACCGCCGTTGCCCCGCGCACGGCCGTGAGCGGGCATAATGGCGGCCGAGATGTGCCCGACCACCTTTTGCGCAGTGTGTTGTACTATATATTATAACATCCCTGATTTGCCAAAATCAACTACATCCAGTTCTGTGCGATAAAAACATTTTCCATGTGCATTAGTTACAGCCCCTTTCCCGCATGTGCACATCGAAACTATGACATAATTAGAGATGGAAGGCTACCTCTGCAGCTTGCTGTGTCCGCCCAATCAGGCGAGACGTTTCTACGAGTCTCCATGCTCCACAGACTCCGAGTCAGGCATATCAGCACGCTTTGAGGGGACAGCCAGGGTCTCAGACCGCTTAAAAAAAAAAATAAATAAATAAATAAATAAAAAAAAAAAAAAAAAATAACGGTAAGTAGTATTGATAGGGTATAGTTCGGTCCTTTCACCGAGTGCATTTGAACCCACCGTAGTTATACACAACCAGTGACTCACTTCCGGTTGTTTTCTTTTTTTTAAAAACCGGAATGTATATGTTTGTTAGTAGATATATTTATTGCATTACAACTCGCTTTTCAACCTCACATTTCTCAAAATTATACAAAGTAGGGCAGTACTTACCTTCCAATCTGGATGTGAAGCTCCTGACAGACCGCTACTGTCGGGGGATTCTGGTCCCTTCCCCATGACGAGGGAGGTGAAGCAGACCACGGCGAGAGAGATCAGCAGAAAGCGATTCATGATTGATCTGTACGAAAGAAATATAGACAGTTCCTAACCCATGCAATGCCAGTAAAGGCAGAAGGTGTTTCTAAAGACATTGTAAATTCAACGACAATGATCCGCATCAGTGACAGAAACGTGAATACAAAGTGGTTTGAGCAAGTGACGTCTACTGGTTCTGTGCAACTGGGTGCTCTTCATACAAAGTGCTTTGAACAAGTGACGTCTATTGGTTCTATATCTCTTGCAACTGGGTTCTCTTTATATAAAGTGGTTTGAGCACGCGACGTATATTGGACCTATATCTTTTGCAACTGTGTGCTCTTTATACAAAGTGGTTTGAGCAAGTGACGTCTACCTATATCTCTTGCATCTGTGTGCTCTTCATACAAAGTATCTGAACAAGTGACGTCTAGTGGATCTATCTCTTGCAACTGGGTGCTCTTCATACAAAGTGGTTTGAGCAAGTGACGTCTACTGGATCTATATCTCTTGCAGCTGGGTGCTCTTCATTCAAAGTGGGTTGAGCAAGTGACGTCTATTGGATCGATATTTCTTGCAACTGGGTGCTCTTCAGTTTTTCTCGGCAGTTAAGTGTTTAAAAGAGCACACAACCAACATAGACGGTTCCCAGTAAGCAAAATTAATGTCCTCAGGCTGACGATGGCCGCAGTGGGTCCGCGCACAACCGTTGCGACCGTCGTGGGCCCGAAGGTGTTTTGCTGCCGATGTTAATAGTTGGCAATTTGTCCGTTAGAGGTGTTCTTGTTGTTTCTTGGTGTGTCTATGAATGGTGTAAAGAAATAGACCAAGTCAGCTTTTGCGTAATTATGATGTTTGAAAATACGCAGGTGGTGAAATGAAAAAGCTTTCAGTCCTTTTTCTCCTGACCGGCTTGGGAGATGTAGCGATGCACCCAAGGGCAGTAAAGCACACACATTGTTATATTTGACTATTGATATTGTGGTTTGTAAAAAGAAGAGTAACGAAGGCAGAGAATAAGAAAAACCTTGATTACAACACTGGGAATCTGTTTTCGTGGTGGTGTATTTTAGCTTTCAAACGTTAATTTACTTAACTTAGTATTTAGAGACAATCGGTAGCTGTAGAAGACAGGCAGCTAAACACACAGACCGTCAGAGATGTGTATACAGAGAAGAGAGGTACAAAAAGATTATAAGTGACAGGCAGATTTAAAAAGTCTCCTAGCGATAGACATATTTTGAACATTCAAATCGCAGGTTAGAATAAGGGCTTCCTCACAGGGAGAAACGAAACGAAACATTTCGTCGAAATGTCCGCATTTCAGACATTTCTCCAACATTTCACCGTTTCACGAAATGCGAAACGACACATTTCACGAAATAGAACATGTCCCTATTCGCGAAACATTTCGCCGAAACATTTTACCCGTCGCCCAATCAGCGCCGTCCGCTCGGTCGCATGCCAATCTGACGTCATTCAAGCCCAAACACTGAAGATAGCAACGGTAAAGCGATGCCGTGGAGTCAGGTCTATTATGGCTAGAATTGCGTGATGTGACGCACGATTCTGTAAGATTTAAGCGGAGAAATCATTTCGAAATGAAATCTATCAAGTATCATCACTAAAGTACCACCAAAATATGAGTTTAGGTCAGTTTTCTGAACCCCACTTTTATCGGCTGCTATGCGAAGCTATCGCTTCGAGACGGTGGCATCCTCGATTCACTTGAACCAGCCCTGTTTACGCATTCAAAAGCGCTTACGTTTATTCGATATGGTCGGCAATTCACTTTAACTGAGTAAGTGAAGGCACACATGTGTTATATGTTTAGTTTTTAGGCGTCAGTAGTCAGAACTATGACACGATATCCACCAATACAAACCAGAACATGTGTCAGTGAAGGGTTGCTTCCCCTGTACCAATCGAAATGAATTTTCACCACCGCGTTTCTACGTGTGCGGAGGAGGCATTTCGATGCAATGAAAATGTTTCGTTTCTTGTGCATTTCGTTTCTCCGTGTAGGGAAGCCTTAAGGCAGCTGAAATTCTTCCACTACTGTATTTTAGATCCCGCCTCTATAACGAACTTGCTGACGATGTGACAATTATAATAAGTATCATGGACTCTTCCTGGAGTCTGAACGTGCGTTATAACAAAGTCATACAGCTTGTATAGTCTCTACACTCTGTGTAGTATGTTTTACACAGCTCGTGATGACTCCACTGTAACAAACATCAAAGCACGTTGAGACTCCAGGGAGTGTCCGTGGCATTTGTGACTGCTGTTACAGTACCACAGAGTTCGTTACAACATGCAGCAACCAAATTAGTTAGTTTGCTATTTGGGATTAACGTGAAGCAGGCAACTAAGTCCATCTCACAGCGGTTCAGCACCCAAGAGACAGACTAGTTAGTTAACTAGTTATTGGGGTTTATCGTGGAGCAGACGACTCAGGCCATCTCTTGGCGGCGAGACGGACAAACAAAAAACAGTCTGACAAACAGACGTAAATATGAAGACAATCAGACAGACTTACGAAATTTTAAAGTCCTTCTTGGAGCAAAAGACGACTTTACACGTGTAGAGCACTGTACTGTATGACGTCGTTAACGATGTCCCTTATGTTCCGAGTTCCCATTATATACATTCATGCGTGTGGTGGTTTTTTTTTTTTTTGTATTTGTTTTTGTTGTTAATTTCAACGCCTGTAAAATATATTGTCTATGGCAATTAAATAAATGGCAATTAAATATGATTTATCGATATTACTGCGTCGATTCGGTTTGCAGTTTTTATAGAAAATAAGAACACCACACCTTTGTTTATTGTCCTTGTGTTCTGTGTTGTCTGCCGAGCAGCAGCAGCGCCAGCTTGAAGGTTCCAAACAAAATGTTTGACCCCCCCTTCCCCCCCCCCCCACGCCTCCAGGTAACTCACCTGCCCCTGCTACATACAGCATGCTGACACAGAACATGTACGAACAACATATTTTTTTTTAATGTGAAAAGAAAATTGGAAAAAAAAAAAGACTTGTATGTAAGCATAACCGCTCTCCTCCTTTGGAAGGATATCCAATACGCCTGTATCCACCAGGATCAGCACTATGACTGAGCAATAAGGATCAAACGTAATAGTTGTTTCCTCCTGGAATGACAATATATTAACATGTCAGTTCTATATTCATGCTATACAACGATACTTGTGTGGCCCTTACACTGGTACATCGCCCTCTTATCCGAGAAAGCAACAGAAGTAAATGAAATCCTAAAACACTCGCCACAATTATCATGTATGTACGCCGGTCTGCCACAATGAACCTTACGAATTCACTTTAGGCGCAGTGTCCTGTGTCACGGAAGCATCACACATACCTTTGCTGTTAGTGACATCATCTCATGACCATGCACATGGCACATACCAAGTGCCCAAAAGGTGATCGGGTCGTGCGCGGGCCAACGGCGACCGTCGTCGGCCAGATGGCCTTTGCTCACTAGATAAGCACTTATACGCAGAAGGTGTGTCTAAACATAATATTGCTTGATTTCGGCTTGTGGGATGAATTCTGATTTATTTGGAGGAAGATGTATCTGAAGCTCATTTTAGCATCAACAAAGAGCGCGATAGCATCGGCTATATCTTTGGTGTGTTCCTAAGGGTTTTAGGGAACATGGCTTAAACATCGCAGTACATACTAAGGTACACTTTGAAGCCCATCTTATAGAGTACTGGGGTATGGGGGGGGGGGGAGGATGCATTTTGGTTGTCAGGTCTGGCTTATGGAGTAAATTTGATAGTATGTACACAGACGCATTCATACATCCCCACACACGTATATTCAGACATACACTTATATGATAATTCCCAGCAATGTACACGAAACACATGTATGGTGAATCAGCACCATCCCACACGCACCTATACACTAGCGTACGTGCACCCCCCCACCCCCCCCACCCCCCCCCCCCCCCCCCACACACACACACACACACACACACACACACACACACACACACACACACACACACACATGTACATGTATGTATGAGTAGGCTACGTGCATGTGCATGTAGAAGTAAGTATGCCGTATGTGCTGAGATTATACACATAGACTGATGTAATGGTTTAGTGTGTATTTAGTATAGCACTGCCTGTGTACATCCACCCTGCGCACATTATATTTAACACAACAAGTCACAGCCCGATGTGCAAAAAGCCATCAGGCCGACGTCGGCCGCCTTCGGCCCGCGCACAGAGATGCGCGAGCCAAATGCGGCCGACGTCCCCTCGATGGCCCTTTGCGCATTGGGAGGAAACAACATACGCCGCAATGACACACTAAAGTTTTTCATTCATCACACTAATAGCACCAAAACCACTAGCATCAAACGCCGAACCACCATCTCTTGGCACAGGTCAGAGTGATCGAGTCACTGACACGCCACAAAGAGCACAGTAGCCTTTTAAAAAGCATGTTGACATTTAGTGGCATGGAGTGTGAAGCATGGCTTGTCTACACCTTCACACCGCCGACAGAAAACACTAGTAACAGAACAACACATAATTATGCTTAGAGGCGTATCACTGCTAGAGGCAAAAACATTCGGGCCGTCCTGTCATCCAAACCTAGCCATGTGACACACAGGTGAATGTGTGCTCGAGTGACAAGACGATTCGGACTGCTTGTGCCAGGATATATTGCGTACGCACCGTACAAAATGGGATGAACCATAACCGACAAAGTCCCATCAATGGTCTCTACCTTTGTCTTTGACCTGATTCGAATGTTGAAATATCTCCTATTGAACAAGATGAGGATTTCATCCCAAAGTCTACCGTATTGTTTGGAAGCTCACATGCGGTTATCTGTTAGGAATATTCAGAGTTGTTCATATTTGTCGGCTTATTATGCTGATCCATTTCTCTCCTCTCTACGCCAACCTCTGATTAACACACACGTAGGCGCACACAAATAAAGACGGACACAGGGCACTTCAGTCCCTCCATTAGTATGCTCTGTGGGCTCGTGTAGCGACAGGAATTCATCTCCTTTTACTCTAACCCACCCGCTGATCCACACACATTGGCACACAAAAATAAAGACTAACACACAGCGAATCGCGCCATTCGTAAACTCTGTGGTCTGGGGTATTATAGCTATTTTGAAGAAGAAAAATAGCACGAGCAGCGAAATGACGTCACTTTCAGCTTCAAGTCACGACATTATTGTATGACGTCGTGTTCATAGTGACGGTTCGATGTTCTACGTCACTCATCGCAGTACTTACATTTGTCGTATTAGAGGACCAAACTTTGCAATTTTCTTGCTGATTGTTAAGTCCCTTCTATATATAGAAGGGACTCTTTAGGACGGGTCGCAGTGTGGCGAATTTAATAACATGTCCATGATGTCAAAGGCGAGCAGGCTAAACCTCTAACACTTGAAGTAACAAGATAAAAATTTAGCCATGTCTAGTTACGCAAACTTCGCAGCTGAATGTACATTGGGAGCGAAGCGCCGTATGTGCGTATGTATGTATATGCGTATGTATGTATGTGTGTGTGTGTGTGTGTGTGTGTGTGTGTGTGTGTGTGTGTGTGTGTGTGTGTGTGTGTGTGTGTGTGTGTGTGTGCGTGCGTATGTATGTAAAGAAGAGAATCTCCGACATTTCTGTACACACAACTTTGAAACTTGGCGAAATATTTTTTTTTACGTGGGTGGGTAAGAGATCCTCTGAGCATATTGTAATTGAATGTCTCATTGAAGACAAAAACAACCGTTTATAGGAAGTCGGTTGACCCACATTAGAGACCGTATTTTTTTCATATTTACTTGAATGTTTTGCATATAACTAGTGTGGAGAAAGACATTGGATGAGTTTGGTAGCCAGCTTTGTCCTTTCAACTTGTTTAGTATTTAAAAAAAAAATTATTAAAACACACACAAAAAAAACCCCTTTACTTCTAGAGAAAGTCAGACAGTGGCGGTGACGTGAAAGAGGCAACTCCGTCACCACGCAAACACTGACATAAAATTCTAAATATGACGTCTTTCTCTCTCGCGCCGCCGGATCTCACTCTCTCTTAAACGAACATGCGCGCATCTCCAGGAGAAATATATATTAACATGCACATTACAGGTGCACGAGGATCTATGCCTCTTTAATATGTTTGGAGTGCGCACTAACACGCACACACACATTGACGCGCTTTCAGAAGAGCATGCTGGAGTATATCATGTGCTTAGTATATCATGTAGGTAGGTAAAGTCAACCTGCTTTCACACAAATTATAGCAAGACTGAAACTGTACCGTGCAGTTCTAATTTTGTCACCATTTTCTCAAGCCTCTTAAGCGAAAGTGAAACTCATATCACGTAAAATATAAAATTACGTAAAATCTAAAACTTACGTCATGACAAATGACGATTGACAAATAAATGATGCGAGTGTCCTGCCGGCTCCCCTTATAGAACACACTGACGCATTGGCAGATCTGCGAGACTTTTTCAATAGGAGATAATTCAACATCAGAATGAGGTCAAAGACAAAAGGTAGAGACCATTGACAGCAAGGACAGCTCTCATATAAAATGGACTTTGTGGGTTATGGCTCATCCCATCTTGTTTACACCTAGAGATTCTCTTGGCTGGACTTCGCGAACGAAGATTTTATAGGAGTTGCCCACGACGTCTGCAGGCTTGTTCGTGGCTGCGGAGGCCAATCCGGGACAGGCAGGCTCGACCGCAGTGGCTGCAGGGGAAGGTATGGCCAGAGTTCTGAGTTGCGGCATCTCTGTTTTTTCTCCTGAGCCGCTTGACCTTAAGGCTAGCTCTGCGAGAGTCCTCAAAGGAGACAGCTGCCTTGTAAATAGTGGAGCGCCAGGTGTCACGGTCCACAGCAAGCGAAGACCACTGGTGGTGGTCGATTTGGCAGGCACTAAGTGACTTCTTGAGACAGTCTTTGTATCTCTTCTTTGGTGCCCCTCTGTCACGGTGTCCAGTAGCAAGCTCGCCGAACAGGGTGATCTTTGGTAGGCGATGATCCTCCATCCTGGAGACATGCCCCGCCCAGCGGAGCTGTGTCCGCAGCAGCAAAGCCTCGATGCTCACGGTTTCAGCCTGTTCAAGGACCTCGACATTGGTGACATAGTCACTCCAGTGAATGCCCAGGATGGTACGCAGGCAGCGCTGGTGGAAGCGTTCGAGGAGTCGTAGTTGGCTGCGGTAGAGGGCCCAGGACTCGGAACCATACAGCAGGGTGGTGAGGACCACAGCTCTGTACACGCTGATCTTGGTGCCTGTTTTCAGCTGTTGATTGTGCCACACCCGCTTAAAAAGTCGCCCGAAAGCACCGTTCGCTTTTGCCAGCCTGCTGTCAAGCTCCTTGTCCAGCTTGGCGTCCGACGTGATAATGCAGCCAAGGTAAGTAAACTGGTGCACTGACTTTAGTTCAGACTCGCCGATGGTGATGTGAGGAGGGCGATACACTGTCTTGGGTGCCGGCTGATGGAGGACCTCTGTCTTTTTCAGACTGACCTCGAGTCCAAAGAGCTGGGCAGCGTCTGCGAAGCAGGACGTGATGCGCTGCAGGGCTCTCTCTGTGTGTGCAACGAGGGCAGCATCATCAGCAAAAAGCAGCTCACGGATCAGTTGGTCTAGGGTTTTCGTGTGGGCCTGCAGTCGTCTGAGGTTGAACAGGCTGCCATCGAGACGATACCTGATGTACACTGCATCGTCATCATCGAGGTCCACTGTGGCCTGCTTCAACATCATGCTAAAAAAGATGGTGAAGAGGGTCGGTGCCAGCACGCAGCCCTGCTTTACGCCGTTGAGAATGGGGAATGGTTCTGAGAGGTCATTGTTGAGTCTGACCTGGCCTTGCTGGTCCTCGTGTAGCTGGACAATCATGTTGAGGAACTTTGGGGGACAGCCAAGTCGCTCCAGGATCTGCCACATGCCTTGCCTGCTCACAGTGTCGAACGCTTTTGTTAGGTCGACAAACGTTACGTACAGCCCTTTGTTCTGCTCGCGGCACTTCTCCTGTAGCTGTCTCAGCACAAAGACCATATCGGTGGTGCTCCTGTTTGCTCTGAAGCCACACTGGCCCTCTGGGAGTTGGTCTTCAGCGATGGCAGGTACCAGCCGATTCAGGAGCAGCCTTGCAAGGATTTTCCCAGCAATGGACAGCAGTGTAATTCCCCGATAGTTGGAACAGTCAGACTTCTCACCTTTGTTCTTGTACAGGGTGATAACGACTGCATCACGGAGATCCTTTGGTAGTGTTCCTTCCTCCCAGCAGCAGAGAAAGAGGTCATGGAGCTTGTTGTGCAGTGCTGTGCCTCCATGTTTCCAGATCTCTGGCGGTATTCCATCAGTGCCTGCTGCTTTGCCACTCTTGAGCTGGTGGATGGCTGTGAGGGTCTCTTCAGCGGTGGGCGGTTCGTCCAATTCAACTTTTACTGGGAGCTGTGGGATTTGTAGGACGACTGCTTCTTGAACAGTGCGCTCAGCGCTGAAGAGGCTCTGAAAGTATTCCGACCAGCGGTTCAAGATGGAGGTATTATCTGTGAGGAGTGCCTGGCCATTCGCGCTTCGCAGGGGACTTTGTACCAGGTGCCTGGGGCCATACACTGCTTTCAATGCTTCGTAGAAGCCCCTGTAGTCACCATTGTCTGCGCAAAGCTGGTCCTCTGTGCAAGTCTGGTCCACCACTCATTCTGGAGATCTCTGAGCTTGCGCTGGAGACTGCTGCAGACGAGGCGGAATGCAGACTTCTTCACAGGGCAGGAAGGCTGGGCTAGGTGGGCCTGATGGGCGGCTCTTTTTTTTTGCTAGGTGTTCCTGGATCTCTACATCGTTTAGGTCAAACCAGTCTTTATTCTTCTTTCTAGCGAAACCCAAGACTTCTGCAGAGGATTTTGCAATAGCAGTTTTCAGTTCTTCCCAAAGTGTTTCAGGGGAGGAGTCTGCTGGGTCCGCTGTGTCTTTGAGCCTGCGCTGTAAATCTGTCTGAAAGGCAGCTTTCACGTCGTCACGCTGAAGGCTCGCAACATCAAGCTTTTTCTTGGGGGGGCCCCCATTTCTTGGGTTTTGGCTTGAAGTGGAGCCTGAGTTTGCAGCGGACAAGGCGGTGGTCAGTGTGGCACTCTGCGCTGGGCATCACTCTGGTGAGGAGGACGTCACTGCGGTCCCTCTGACGCACTAGGACATAGTCGATAAGGTGCCAGTGCTTGGAGCGAGGATGCATCCAGGTGGTCTTTCGACTGTCCTTTTGCTGAAAAGTAGTGTTGGTGATGACCAGTTGCTGCTCTGCACAGAACTCCAACAGTAGGCGGCCATTGTCATTGCAGTTCCCCACGCCATGCTTGCCGATGACTCCTTTCCAGGCTTCAGAGTCCTGGCCCACTCTGGCGTTGAAGTCGCCAAGGATGATGACTTTGTCGTCTGCAGGGGTGCTCTGTATGAGGCAAAAAAAACAAGCTTATGCAAACACTGTTTAATGAAAAATCATGCGGGTATTAATGAGAAAGTAATTTTTAAGTTAAAGAAAATTTAAAGTTATGCTAGATATTTTTCAAATAACTCCGAAAATGTGGTGCAAAAAAAACTGTCTTTATTTTTCCACCTAGGGCATACAGGTTACAATTGATCTAACCTTACCCGTCAGCCGAGACAAACTGTAGGCTTATATAAATACTGTAGATAAAAAATCATGCATGCGATTATTAATGAAAAGATTGCTTTTTTTCGTAAATAACATTCAATTATTTTAAGACTAATCCCAAATAATTCGTGAAATTAATCCCCAAAACGAAAAAAAAACCCCACTTAATTATTACCTAAAACGTTCTAGAGGTACGATGCTGGTTAACGAAGTCGTTCAATATCTCGTTTTATATAACTACATGCAAAATATCTAATAAAATAAGAAAACATAAAGACTCCAGTGTGGATTAACCGGTTTTTGTAAAACGGATATTTTCTCGCCAATGAACATCTTAATAATTAAAAAAAAAAAACGCATTGAGATTATTCTTTTAGGGACAATATCATACAATTTCAAGCTTTTCAGTCGCCAAACACAGCCTCTAGTCGCTGTCACACACACACACACACACACACACACACACACACACACACACACACACACACACACACACACACACACACACACACACACACACACATACACAACACACACGAGATGTAAAAAAAAAATATTGGTCTGTTTGAGTGTGGAAGATTTTCTATGTATATTGATGCCTATGTTCGAATGGTGAAGTACTGGTGCAGACGTCTTACAATGTCAGAAAACATATACTCAGAACAGTGTTACACGATGTTATGTATGCATGATGCTTCAGGTAGATCGAACTGAGCTACGCAAATAAAGACTATGTATGCATGGGTTTGGGTATGTATGGGAAATGCAGTCAGTTGGAAACACTCCTCTGTTCATTCAGATATTCAAAGATCGGCTGATGAATTGTTTCCGACAGGACTGGCATGCATCCCTTACATCAAACACAGAATACTGCCATTACCACCCAGAAATACTTAGAGCCAGTTACATAGGGCAGCTGAATTCTTGTGAACTCAGGCGGGCAATATGTTTACTTAGATGTAACCGTTTACCTTTAAACGGAGTATCAAGGTTTGGAAAACCTGTCAATAATCCAGAATGTAAATCCTGTGATTGGCATAAGGCTGAAGATTTGTGGCATTTTCTGTTCGAGTGTCCAAAATATGCCCTTTTACGTAAAAAGTACATTCCACTGTTTTACTACAGATTCCTATCCGATCTCAAAGTTCAGCTGCTGTGTGGAAACCTACAGGATAAACTGGTCTTTAAAGTTGATATGTATATTTCAGCTTGCCTTAAATTAAGGAATTAGATGGATTTGCATAGAACTTTGTTTTTGTGCGCTGTTGTAATGTTATGTGATTGTGTTTTACAACCACCTCCCTGCATTTTCTGGTTTGTAAATTGTACTCATTGTTTTTATGGGCCTTAATGGCCTGCAAAAACTGAAATAAATTTATTATTATTATTATTATTATTATTATTATTATTATTATTATTATTATTATTATTATTATTATTATTATTATTATTATTATTATTATTATTATTATTACACACGCGCGCGCGCGTCAGGCGCGTTTGCGTCAAAAAGACGTTTTCTAGTAAGGTTTGCGTATCAAGATGTGACGTCATTTTTATTATGTTACTTCTTTGCCAGAATTACGGGCCCGCACCGCGACCACATTGTGTGCATTCTCCGGAATGCGCTCCGACCAGCCCCATTTCCAAGTCTACCGTATTAAGGTTGAAGTATTTTTGCGTCACACCCACATGAAAGTCCTTCGTGGAGCAAATATGATTTTACAAAATCGAGAGCAGTGTACAATGACGCAATTAGCGATGTCCCAAAGGTTCCCAGGCCCCTTTGACATACTATTCTGTTTATTTATCAGTTCCGTGTATTTCAATGCCTCTAAAATATTTTTGGCTGGCAATTGAATAAAGTCTATTAGTGTGACTGCGTCCATCCGGTATTGCAGTTTTTGTAGTACTTATGTGTGCCTTGCTGTTTTTGGAATGGTCGGCTTTTGCTGCTTTTGGGGTAATCGGTTTTTGCTGTTTGCTGTTTTTGAGGTGATCGGTTTTCGCTGATTTTTGGAGTGATCGGCGTCCAATGGGCTAGCAAGTTTGCCAGGGGTAGCTGCTGCCCAGTAGACCGTAACCGATATCACAAGGAAGTGTGACGTGCGTTCCGATCCACAACTGCATCAACCTGTGAAATCAAAATCCCGCCAAAGAAAGAAGCAGGCTTAAAAAAGACAAATACAACACATTTTTTTTTTTACAATTTAAACCTTTATTTTCAAACCGGACGAGAAGTGTACACTTCAAGCCTCACAACTGATGACTAGTGCAGGTTGTTCTTGTTTTTACGCAGCCGTGAGATGGCCTTATTCGCCTGCTCGGCGTTAAACCCAAATAACCTACTTGTTTTTAAGTATGTCCATTTTGACGAAGCTTTTACCTCTTCGTTGCCGAGAAGCAAAGTGAACGTTATTCAACTGCAAGAGGCATAGATCCTCATGAGCCCCCGCGACTGCGGGGGCTCATGAGGATACATGCCTCTTGCTAAGACCAGTTTGCATCCATGTTCCTTTGACGGTGTCGACTTCTGGTCGTTAAATGAACCAAGATTTCGGAAACAAAAATTTAGGTACAGATTACGTGCAGAGACAGGACAGGGGTTAAACAAGTACACGCGTTAATGTGCGGGCTTGTTCTACAGCATGTCCGTTGAAAAGTCATGGCGCATAACAGTGGTACAATTGCAGTGCGCCTGAATAGTTGAGTGTTCGGGTCGTACTCCATAGGCAATAGCTGACCCTGTGCCCCATAACACGTCCACTATCATTCACTTCGCGTGGACGTTTAAACCCCAACAAACCAACATGTACGACTCATGCATGACCTTAGAGTTATCTCATATTGCCAACATTTGTCCCCTCCTTCTTCTTCTCTAAGTACGGGAAGGGGGAAAGGTGTAATGGGGGGGGGGAGGGTTTGAGGGGAGGGGCTGGGGGGGGGGGATGGGGGTTTGTGGGGGAGGGGGGGGGGCTGGGGTGCGGGAAACAGAGACCGCCAACCAACTGAGATACACAATAAGGGTTGGCCGCTTTTGCCGCATTCTGTTATTGTGTTCTAGGTGTGACTCATAACGTTGTTTTTTTGTTTTGTTTTGTTTTGGTTTTTTTTTAAATATGTTATCATCATTGTACATTTTAATTGGATAGATAATTATCATAGCAACTGTTGTGTGATTCATCAAGTTAACAATCGTGACTCGTTTTTTTAAAATAATTTTATTATATTTTGCGTGCAACAATTTAACCCGTAAAATGAGGAGAAAAAGTGAACAGCACCAGACTGCAAGAGACATGGACCCTCTTGAGACCCTGAAGCCGCTGGGGACCATGAGGATCTGTGCCCCTTGCTGACCTGTCTTTTTATTTGGATGGGGATGGGGCTCTATCACTTTGAGTTTAAAATAAATTCGGAAAGACAATGTTGGGATCTAATAAATGAGTTAATGTTTTAGAATAAATAATTATAATGTATATATCATTACTAAAGTCATTTTTTAAATATTTTAATTGCGAATATCAATTTCAAGTCATTTTTCTAAATTAATTGCGATATAGCAATGTGAATATGTTGCTTCAAAAGAACACGAAGACAACTAATTACCAAAGAAAACAAAGGTATGCAGGTGTTTCTTTTTTTAAATTTATGATATATAGAAATTTTCAACATTTAACCCTCTCGCTGCAAGTGGTCGCAGGCTATGTTTCTCAAATCTGTGTGGTTTCGCCGCCAAAGAAGCCAAACGGTCCATTGAGGATTGACACACACATTAAGAGGCGGAGATGTTGAGAGTCCCAATAACTGCGACAGCTCATGAGGATCTATATCTCTTGCAGCGGGATTAGTCGTGTTCACACATTTTTTTCAGCACTGCATGAGTTAATCATCGTCAAGGATGATGGGTAGTAACACTGATGTCTTATTCGTAATGTTGACTCGTTTGACACGTACTGCATCCGGATACGCGGCATAAAACAGCATAAAGACGCGTGTCCAGATGCAGCATGTCTCGAATGTGTTAACTGAGAATGTCAGTGCATGAATCTCTCTTAACGGTCCTCTACCGCCGTAAAGAATGTAACAGATGGTTACGAAATGCTACTTACAGGTCTAGCTATGGTTCATTTAGATACAGGACAATCTAGTAACCTGACAATGACTCCAGTCCGTTTTAGAAATGCAAAGCGATTAGTGCGAGAAACAGCTAAAAATAGACTGACACGCAAACGGCAGCGCAAAATAAATAAGTTTGATTATACCTGTGCTTTTGCTGCGTGTCGCAACTGCTGGTAACGTTCATCAGGTGTGTCGACAAACCATAATAAACACAAACTGAGCTGAAATGTGTCTTCAAATTTACACGTAATGGTACTTTAATTACGATGACACGGTGGGAGATGGATCACCACACACATCGCGCTTCGACCATATATGACGTCGTCCTTTGTGCCGTCGTCTCAGCTACGGCTAGCCAACCGTTGCCCATTTCGCTTCTATTCTGAGACATAATTTTGCGTGTTATATATCATGGCTAAACGGGCGCATTACAAAATGTAGACTGCATTTCAATGGTGCAGACGTTTGTCAGGCGGTAATAGCTAGAGCACAGAGTACCACATGGCCCATTATCGTTTTCCGTTTATTTTAAATAATAATAATAATAATAATAATAATAATAATAATAATAATAATAACAATAATAACAATATAATAATAATAATAATAATAATAATAATAATAATAATAATAATAATAATAATAATAATAATAATAATAATAATACATTGTAAATATGTGGCGCATTTCTCACATTTAAACTATAACTCAATGCTCAGCTTTAAAAAACATTCAGCCCCAACGCCTTACAGCAGGAAATAGAATAGCTGATGGACCATGATAATTCAAGGGTAGCGTCAGATTAGCTTGGCGCCTGAAGCCGCCAAGCTAATCTGACGCTAGCCTTAAATTATCATGGTCCATCCATCTCTCGCAAAAGATACATCATCGTAAAGTGACACCTCCAAAATCTAAGAAATGTGGCTTGGAGCTAAATGGGTTAATGACCTTCCATTACAGACATTGCAGTGTCTTTGCGGATGTTGCAACCCAGCACGATTCATTATAGGACATACCTTGTATAACGCGTCTCTGTAATGTAGTTGGTATGATGTTTTTCAGTGGTGTCTACATGACTCCGGAGTACTGAATGTGTGCTAATTACCACTAGAGAAATGCATCAGCTGAATCCTCCTCCCCTATAGCTCTAATTTAATGGGCCAGTTTGTTGAGCAAGCCAGGGAGCAGCGCCCATTTGGAATCATCGTTGACAAGCTGTGCTGGAAAAGCCATATTACCACAGTCTCTTAATATATATATATATATATATATATATATATATATATATATATATATATATATATATATATATATATATATATATATATATATATATATATATATATATATATATATATATATATATATATATATATATATATATATATATATATATATATATATATATATATATATATATATATATATAATGTATTCCTACTCTCGAAACTATTCTATTATGCTCATATTCAGACGCACTTTGATATTGCTTTTTTTTATATGGGACGGGAGTAGCGACGTTAACTTAAAAAAAAAGACTAGGCTTGCTCCACAGGAAGGCCATTATAACACGTGAACAGCTTGACAGCCAGTGCACACCACTAACAAACACACTGTTGCGTGCTTGCCGGCTCCAGTAGGTATGCAGTGCCCTAGGTGATTGGGTGTCGGGAGCGGTTTTACGGGCGCCAAACTATTCTGGCACCACCCTTGAACGACCTTGCTCGATCCATCTCTGCAATTGTAATACAGTCCTTCAGAGGGCAACTTCGAAATTTGGGGATTTCGGTCCTGGGGCAACGATGCTTGAGCGTGTATTGTTCAGGACAGCTTAATAAAGGGGGAGGCCAATTGATTTATTCTTTAGAACTGTAGCAGTGGTGTC
>BTPG01000002.1:10052822-10135322 GCA_036245525.1 Semisulcospira habei | reverse complement strand
TAGTGTGTGAGCGAATATGCCCCCCCCCCCCCTGCCCACACACCACTACCTTAACTCATTGAGCATGGCGCACGTATTTCCCAAATTTTGGAGGCGTCATCTAACGACTATGCACGCGCCAAGCTAATCTGGCACTACCCTTGAATTATCATGGTCGACCCATCTCCTGCTGTAGTGCGTCAGGGCTGAATGGGTTAATGAAATACTGAAGAAGAGATACAGCAGCACACATCAGACTTTATTTTATACAAAGTGTGCAAATTCACAGCCGATATCTAACCACGCCTTCACCATGCTAAGAACGGGATGTGTACGCATGACTAGTGTAAACAGCAGTGCTCAGCAATGATACCCAGGACCGTAGTATCTGTAAAGAGAGAGAACAAAAAGTGAATAAAATTATAGTTTGTTAGTCTGTGACTTTCAACCTTACATGCAACCACCTGAACCCTTTTGAGCCTGCTGTGGCTGTGGCTGTGGCTGTGGCTGTGGCTGCGCGTGACAGGGTTAGTGGACGTTGTGAAATCCAAAACAGGTAATAGCTGTATACGTTTGGCGACGGAAACGGTGGATTAATCGTTTGGCTGTCGGTAACTATTTTTATCGCAATGAATGGTGCAGGAATCATCGTGACAAAAACAGCTACCGACAACCGAAGGGTTTAAAGCCTTCATAAACATGCGATATCGCTTGATTGTCGGTGACTTTTTAATTCCACTAAATCCTGCCCCTACCCCCAGCCCCCTCCCCCAAAAAAAAAAAAATAAAAATAAATAAAAAATAAATAAATAAAAAAAAAAAATAAAAAAAATAATAATAAATAAAAAAAAAAAAGACACTGCCAAACGTGTAAAATGCAGGAGAAGAACCCAACGGAGAAAAAGAAAAACGCGAATAGAAATGACAGTTACAGCATTTTTTTTAATTACAAAACAGACAATAAAACAAATATACCAATCAGTCCCTGCTGATCTTGTGATTGAGAAGAAGGAAGCTGGCAACTCCACCATCCTGCTTTCTCTCACTCACAAGATATGAAATATTAATAGTGTGTTGTAACTGTCAGGTCTAAGCGAGTGTTTTTTTTCTCCGTTGGGTTCTTCTCTGCTTTTTATTTGGCTGTTTGCATCAAGAGTTGCGCCATGTGCCTACGTCTAACTTAAGGAGCACGTCCGGTTATTAACTATGGGAACCTTTCATACAAAATGAGGTTACATAACACCCGTGCCTTCACAAGGTCAGGACCTTAACTCATTCAGCCCCGACACAGCAAGACATGAATTGAGCATGACAGTTCAAGGGTGGTGCCAGAATAGCTTTTCGCCCATAGGCGCCAAAGTATTCTGGCACCATCCTTGAATTATCATGCTTGATCTGTCTGTAGAATCTTAATACAGTCCTTCGGAGGGCAACTTCAAAATTTGGGGATTTCGATTAAAGGCAGTTTTCCCGATTCTCTGGAATATTCATAAGGTGAGGTCTGAAGAAGCCTCTCTTTTGATTTTTGACTTTCTCACTGTAGCGTGACGCTATTTTTAACTTTACGTGACTGCAGGCACCGATTACGAGAGAGGTGTCGCATTTTGAAATAATGAAAAAAGCAAACTTCAAACAATGGCGCCATGGAATGTTTCAGGTCACGGCGACCCATAAGAGGAGGTGAAGGTCGCAAGAAGCCTCTTTTTCGCTCGCTTTTATTATTTTTATTATTATTATTATTATTATTATTATTATTATTATTATTATTATTATTATTATTATTATTATTATTATTATTATTATTATATTATATACATTTTTGTTTAAATTTTCAATATAATATTTTCACACTTTGTGCATTATTTGTAGATTAGATTAGCAACGACAAGCTCGAAAAATGGTTGTGCCAGCCAAAACTTTCACCGTTGTCAAATAAAGAATCATTATCATTGTCATTGTCGCTCATAAAGAACAGTCAATATCAAATGATTAACCACTTTATGGGGCGGTCCGTGGCGCAGTGGTTAAGGCGCCTGCCACCAATGCAAAAGGTGCGAGGTTTGATACCGGGTGTCACCATTAATTCGAGCGGACCGTCGGGTTTTTTTTCTCGGGTACTCCGGTTCTTTCTCCTCCACGACTTTGGTATCAATTGCAGCCCACCTATCAAATTTCAAACATAACACGATTTGAATTTTGAAAAGTTCAGTAGCTCGCTTGAGCTTGCCCTTAGCACCACGTGAATGTTCTGTGTTTAAGTACAGTGTGTGAATGAATGCGCGTTATTCACGTGAGCGTGCTTGTTGGGTTCAGCTCGCGGCGGCTCTTTGAGCCGATATTCAATTGGGTAAAGCGCCTATTTAATGCGCTGATTTATTTATTTTATTTTCCCCGCCACTGAACGTACATTTGTGTTTCAGAAATCTTTGTCAACGACCACAATTCAAAACCGTCCCCCCCCAAAAAAAAAATGGATTACAAATTGGTTTCAGCAAGAGGAAAAGGCCCGCATGAGCCCCCGCAGGAGATGGGTCGACTATGATAATTCAAGGGTAGTGCTAGATTAGCTTGGCGCCTGTCGGCGCCAAGCTAATCTGGCACTACCCTTGAATTATCATGGTCGAACCATCTCCTGCAACAGGTGCACAGTCGTTAAATGACGCCTCCAAAATTTAGGAAATACATGCGTCGGGCCGAATGAGGGTCTACGTCTCTTGCAGCTGGATGGTGTTCACTTTTTTCTCTCGGCAGTGAAAGGGTTAGATGTGACGTCTTACTGAAGGAGGACCGGAGCAGGGCGTTTTCCTGTCTGACCGCCGACAGTTCCTGCTGCAGTTGGTCGTTCTCCTGTTTCAGCGTCATCTCCAGTATCGTCAGCCGCGCTTCCAGCGACTCCACCGTCACACGTGCGCCCCGCTGTAGGTCAGTCACAGAATACATTTAGATCAGGTGGGTCGTCTCAAGTCGACAGAATATAGAGTCATTGCCAGTGCACACAGAACGTGAGACACATTTAGAGTTTTACGTTTGTATTTAGGTGATACTGAGAATCTTACTCTCGTGGTTCTAAAACCTTATCCAACTCGAAAGAAAAAACAGAAGATAGAAACAAGGAACGACATTTCGGATCAAAGACCCTTCTTCAGGTGACATGGAAACAAACGTACAACAGAAAAGAACACGAGAGAAAGAAAAGACGTTATCCGGTAAAGAGAGAATTTAGAATGACGTATAAAAATTAAAAGAAAAAAAAAGGGGGGGGGTTTTCACCACTCTCTTCTGTTTTTCTTTCACATGAAACCCTAGCGGCAACAGTTTTATTACATATACTTATCCAACTCGCTTTCGCGAGTTGGATAAGGTTTTGAGACCACTCGAGTGAGATTCTAAACACCGATGTGAGAATATATTTCTTACTCACCTTTTCAAGTCTTTTGCGGTAATCCGATGTGAATTGTTTTCGGGCGCCCGCCTAGTCACAACTCCGCTACCATTATGTCTTGACAGAGATCTTGACGTAAGTTGCTTTGTAATGTGACGTCCATATTTCGGATGCCACACAAATGTTCCTACATGATGATGTAATAGCGCAATACATGACGCCAGAGTGCCGGAAGTCACTATGAAATGATGTCACTGCGTGTGACCTGGAGTAGGTCAAGTTTCAATATCGCGTGTGACCAGACTTTCTACAAGACAATTGTGTGTTCGCATGGCCACTCACGCAGCAGGAATCACACATGATTTATGAGATACAGCCAAGCTATATCAAACGTGTGTGATAAAGAAAAACAGAAGATAGTGGTACAAACCCCTTTAACATAGAAACAAGGAACGACGTTTCGGATCAAAGATCCTTCTCCAGGTGACATGGAAACAAACGTAGAACAGAAAAGAACACGACAGAAAGAAAAGACGTCATCCTGTATAGAGAGAATTTAGAATGACGTAAAACACACACACACACACACACACACACACACACACACACACACACACACACACACACGCGCGCGCGCGCGCGCGCGCGCACACACACACACACACACACACACAATGACGCAAATACACATGCACAAAATATGCACATGTGCGTGATACAGCTTTTTCGCTCAAATGCTCAAAGGAGGTGTGCAAGAAACTGCAGTCACAGGTGAACCTCTATTAGCTTTACGTAGACCTACACACTTAAAACTCACATTTGACAGCCATACTCTATTATGCACCTGTGGAATAGGGCTGTGACAACTGCTGTAGGGGAATACAGATGCAGGCAGTGTGGATCTCAAATATTCCGGCTGGTTATTGGTAGGTATCGTCTGCTACTGGATTGGTTCCGGTGTAAGGCCTAAGTAA
Source organism: Semisulcospira habei (assembly GCA_036245525.1). NCBI lineage: Eukaryota > Metazoa > Mollusca > Gastropoda > Semisulcospiridae > Semisulcospira > Semisulcospira habei. Next base: position 10,130,987 of record BTPG01000002.1, on the reverse strand, counting down.
AGCCGATAGGAGTTCCCATGTGACTTCCGAGTATCTCGTGCTCGGTTCACGGTATGCACTAGACTGGAATCAGCGGCTGCCACGTACCTAAGAAAGGCGATGGGGTGACAGAATTCAAACTCCGCAAGCTCCGTTAGTGCGCTCATGGCACCAGATTTTTTTTTTTTTTTTTTTTTTTTAACACGCGCGGAAAGGAGCAGAAAAACTGAATGTGAACTTTAAGCATACCAACACTCCCCATAGGGCTGTAGACAACTGGCTAGACAGATTCATAATCAAACCCCCGGCTACGCCGCACCATACTCAGTCAAAGCAACCTCGAAACTCCGCAGTGCGCAAAGGTCATCGGGCCGACATCGGCCGCCTTTGACCCGCGCACGATCGTGCGCGAGCCAACGGCGGCCGGCGTCGGCCCGATGGCCTCTTCCGCATTGGGTCACATTCCTGAGAATAATGTAAAATGTCCAAAGACGAAACCTGGATTGCGGAGGCACTGGGCACACACTGACTGGCCGGGGAGCTGTTGTCCAGGGTACAAGTGTACTGGCCGTTGACGACGGGGTTAGGAACAGACAGCAGGAAGTAGCCGTTGTCGTAGGACGTGCTAGGGAGGCTCTGGTTGGTCGGCGTCTGTCACGTGATACAAGTGTACACTATAAGTTATTGGTCGGAGGGGTTCGCTACACGGACCTTTGTAGGCCTGAAGGAGGTCAAAGGAATCATTGTACCTGTGCATCGAACCCCTCCGACCAATAACGTATTTGTTTTCATTCCTCCACTATTTTCGTAAAAGAAATCAAGACTGAAAACATCTTGCGACCTGGATCACGCCAGACATGACTGACGTCAAAGGAATATACATTTATACATAATCGACTTATGACGTAATAATATGTGATGACGTTGCAGTCTCCAGTACTGAGTGTCTTGTTGTTTTGGACAACACTAAGTAACTTTGTACTTTTGAACATTTGGCGATCTTTTATAGAACAAAGCTGGCATCCAAGATGCGTCATCCAGAGGGCTACAAAACGTCCGCCATTTGTCGCTACAGGTTTTTTTTTTATCACGGTTACATGGTACGGCCGGTTTGCGCTAAAGTGACTGGCCGTGTGACGTAGGGAGGGAAGCAAAAAGCATTATCACACTCGCCAGACTACACAAATGATAGTGATCTGCCGAGTGCCCTTACTTGACAAAAGCCAGTATTATTTTGTTTGAAAATCGAGGATGTTATTGTTATGCACGGAAAATTTCGCTTTTCTCACAAGTGGTCTTGCTGGCTTTTGCCAAATACCGGCAGATATGCTGACGAGGCGAGAGCAAGATTTCTGACACCCAAGCAAACGAGATTTAATCAGAGTCGAGTCGGCGGCTATCTCGAACAAAGCAGCACCAATCAGCATAACTTAATTAAGCTCCCACTCCAAACATATCCCCAAAGCAAAAGCTCTCCGGGCCGCACGACGGCCGCTGATGGCCCGCGCACATTCGTGCGCGGGCCATCTGCGGCCGTCTTGGGCCCACCGAGATCATGCTCTTACCGCGCACATCTACAGTTACAAAGGAGTGACGCGACTCACCCTCCAAATGACGGACGTGCTTCTCGGCCCCCACTGGTGCCAGAACTGTCCACATGCAAGCTGGAGGTGAAACTGCCGTGTGGAGTTGTTGTAGGCAGCGTGCGGTAACACTGTCGCGTGGAGCTGGCCGTCAGTCGTCACAGGGTCGTCTGAAAAAAAAGGCGCTTCAGATTCAGAATGAAGCAACGTTATTATCAAACACACACGCAAGAAAAACATGTATTGTGTGGTCGTTAACAGCAAGACACATAGATCCTCATGAGCCGACGCAATTGCGGGGACTCATGAGGATCTATGTCTCTTGCACTGTGTCTCTTGTTGTCTCTTGCATCTTGGATCGTGTACAGTTTTTCTTGGCTGTACAGGATATGATGATGATGATGATGATGATGATGATGATAATAATAGTGTATATTTTTAAGGCGCCTATACTTTCGATAGTGAAGCTCTAGTCGCCGTAAAAATGAAGTACTAACATACATAGACCTTGCATCCTACAACATATATAATCCCCAACATACACACTCAAGCAACAAGAAGTACAAGAAAACAAAAATAACAAAATGGACACAACAAAAAAATGCTCTCTCACACACACACACAAAAAGAAATACCAGAACACTTATAAAGGATACACCAGACAACTCTCACTGACAACAAAATGTTACATTTGTGGTGGTGTATTCTTTTGAGAGCATAGGTGTGCTGATCATAGGAAAGATCCGATATTCATTTCAGTTCTTTTGGATAAAAATTACGCACCTTTTTTAGTAGGACTCGTTTTCCTTTGCACGGAGAATTGCGATCGATTTTTTTTTTTTTTTGTCATGCGTATTTTCGCTAAAATGTTGTAAAATCTGAACTACATTAGATTGGATGGTTCGAGCAGAGTCTCGATCTTTCTAGTGACCTCAGATATTACGTTTATGTTGTGCAGTACATATGTTGGTAACATTTTGCAACATTTATGGTAAGCGCCTAGATGTTAGTGGAAATTTGTAGTTAGTTCTAGAGTGTTCTTTCTCATGAATATTAATGCTTTTGGCCACTTTTGGTGTCTTTTCTGATTGGTTGTATTGTGCGAATTTGCTGGATTGTTCTGGAAATCGATAATAGTATAAAAGACGGTGTTAGGAAATATGTGTGTACATTGTATGAGATACGCAGTGTGTCAAAAGTGTTGATGAATTGTAAAGGAGACAGTGTATCAGTGTGGAAGCAATAGTGGATGCATTCTGCTGAGATTGCATCGCTGCAATAAAATATTGTTGGAACAGTTACTCCAGTGTGGTCTACAACCTTGTGCCACGTGTGACGAGTTGCAGCTGAGTGAAGTTTCTTTACAAAAACCCTACGTGTGCGCGTCTGGTGTGATTGAGTCATACTACGATGAACGACTACCACGTAACACGAAATGAGGACAGAAAGAATAATTACTTCAGTGAATGCTTGTTTAAGTCTTCAATGACTGACGGAAACTATCAGCTGATTCAAAGTGTCTGATGATGCTTATGATGATGACAACGACGATGACGATGATGATGATCACCTGTAACGTTTAGCTGCACGGTTTGTCTCTCCGAGATGCTCTGTCCATGAAGGTCGATGTTGACATACACGGTGTAGGTGCCGGTGTCGGCGACGGCCACGTTGATGAGGCGAATGCCGGAGGCAGGAATGAATTCCACGTGTTGACGGATGGAGGGAGCGGGCAGAAAGTTTCCAAACACCACAGTGGCCAGCAGGATCTCGCTGCCGTCTTGGGGAGGTGGGTGGGTGCATGAGAAAGATTGAATAATGGGCGAGTATAGCGTTTCAAGGGAAGCGCAACAATAGTCTATTATACGGAATACAGCGGGCTTTAATCTCTTCCTTGATAATGCACGTACAATTTTGTTTCTGAAATCTTGATTCACCCAACGACCAAAAGCCACAACCGAAGAAACGTGGAGACAAACTGGTCTCAACAAGAGGCATAGATCCTCATGAGCCCCCGCAGTCGCGGGGGCTCATGAGGATCTATGTCTCTTGCAGTTGGATCGTGTTCACTTATTGTCGACAGTGAAGGAGTTAACCGATGCTGGGGTTTGCAAGTATTTGTTAATCGCCAATATCAGCCTATAATGGTCCTAGTGAATGTGTTTCAGCTATTTGCATCCGCAAGGGAAAAATAAAATAAAATAAAATAAATAAAATAAAATAAAATAAGATAAAATAAAATAAAATAAATAAAATAAACAAAATAAAATAAAATAAAATAAAATAAAATAAAATAAATAAAATAAAATAAAATAAAATAAAATAAAATAAAATAAAATAAAATAAAATAAAATAAAATAAATCGCCGCGCCACATAAACAGTGCAGAAAAAATGATTGCTTGGCATGTACTGTCTTGGAATAATCTCTTACGCTTCATGCAATTTTCTCAGTTAGAAGTTCATCCTAAATCAGATATAGCGTCAACTGATTAACACACGTCAAAAACACTTGGAATATGTTATTTATGTTGCTGTTAGTTTTAATTATTGTTAGTATTCGAAGGATAGGCTGAACGACAAATCATTATGACTCAACACATTCTGCTCCAGGACCGAAATCCACACATTTTGAAGTTTCTATCTGAAGGACTGTATGACAATTCTAGAGACATATCTAGCTTGATAGTTCAAGGGTGGTGTCAGAATAGCTTGGCGCCTATTGGCGCCAAGCTATTCTGTCACCACTTTTGAACTATCATGTTCGATCCATGTCTTGTTGTGGTATGTCGGGGCTGAAGAAGTTAAGCATTTATCGAGTAATATAAATGTTTAAAAGTTTCGAAGCTTTCCGCATTGGTATACACAGTGCTTACATTTACATAGTATAGCTGTTTATATGCAGTGAGGTTAACTAAATAATTCAATGCGACAACATCAACACCTGCGAAAGTGTTGTATAGCGTTGCCGGCGGCAACGCTATACGACACGTCCGCAGGTAATGATGCGTGGCACCTTGAATGAGTTAAAACGATGTATACTTTGGTAGATGGTCAACAAGTAGGGCGTGTAAAATACGTACTTGGTCCTTTGTAAACCCACCGCACACCCATCAGTTGTGTAGCATTATTAACTAAAGCTTCACAATAAAACTGTTGGAATGCTATAAGATATGAAAAAATACGCACTGGGTGCTATGTAACGCCACTGTACATTGGTCAGATGCTCGGAGAAATCTGTGTTATATCCCCAAGGCAGGTCCACATTCTGTCCAGGGCATGCGGGGATGGTGAGCCCGTCAGGCAGTGCGCTGGTGGACGTCCATTGGAAGGCTGTACCGCATGGCGATGGAACGACAACAAACTGAAATCATTGCCTAGTTCCTTAGGCCGACGTCAGGCCTACTCCCCGACGTCGTTCCGAGCTCCTATTGCTTACTGTTTGAGCACTTTCAAATAGAGGCCGACACATGTCTAGGTTTAGCCGTCCGTGTGATGAGAGAAATTTTGCATTAGGATTTCAGGGTGCTACTCGATGTTGACACGGACTTTAGTTTAACCAAGCGCGTATTTTCTTCAGTGTCTCTTGACTTGCTTATATTTGCACAGCCCATAAACAGCATACGATACACTAACGCAGTGTCGTCGTCTAATCTGTTACGATATGTGTGGTTTTATTTTTTTATTTATTTTTTTTATTTTTTTATTATTTTTTTTTACAGCGTTTTCATGCGTATTGTAGCGTTATGAACTGTTGTGTGCTGGTTCCTGTGTTGGTGGTATTATTCCAATTACGTTTTTTTTAAGAGTGCAATCTGAGGATAAAGACAGGTACCGTGTTTGTGTGTGACTGAACATGGCTGGTAAGTTATCTGAGCCTCACAGTACCGAGTTGGTTTGAACATTCATTCTCTGTTCTGGAATACTGTTGTGTATTGTGTAATCCCTGTGCTTTATGCTCTGCTCATAGCCTCCAATATAGATGTGATACTGTTTAGTAGTATCATGTACTAACTGTTGTCTGCTCATCCATATTATCCTCGTTCCTTTGTTCCAAATGGTGTAGTCTAAGGAGTAGACAAACAAAAGTGAAACATAAGTAACAAACAACCGGACAAAGGAGGCGTAATTCATTTGAATTACAAAAACTGTATTCATCCCTGTAAGGGAAATTCTAAAAACTGTTCATATAAAGGAACCACCAGTGTGATATGCTTAAGACCCGTTACTTGTGTTCGTGTCGATATAAGGCCCAGTGTGATGTGCTTCAGACCTGTTATTTGTGTTAGTGTTAATATAAAGGAACCAGTGTGATGTGCTTGCGACCTGTTGTGTTAGTGGTTATGAATTTACTGTGTAAACCCAAGTGTACTGCATAAACACTGCTGGGATCAGCATGTTTGTGTTGATCGTCTTGATGGACCTAACGGATTACCAGCATTCCAGCTTCTCAGCAGTGGAGTGCTTTCTGACGCTAGTGTTGCTCTAGCAGGAAAGAAACAAGAATTCAAGTAAGTGATAACAGTAGAGGCTAGAATGCTGCGTAGATACATCAAATTTTCATCCCACGGAAAACTTAGATGCACAACAGATTGAGCTTGAAAGTTAGTGCTTTTTGTGTCAGTGCATGTTCATTGTATTGCAAATATGAAATGTAACTGCTCTTGCAGGTGTGCTGGTAGTAAGCAGCATGGGCATGTTTAGTATGAAAAGAAAGCAAATTTTATCAGCTACAAATCTGCACTCATGTTATAATGATATTCTTGCGAAAAAAAAAGCATTTTGTGAATGTTCAGTTACTAACACTTTTCAGCATTTCCGCTGCCGAGCGCCGGAATGCGGCTGTCGGCACGTACACATAGCGTAGCGTAATGAAAGAGCACTCCTTTCTAGGACCATGAACAGCTCTGTCACTCTGCCTGAAGAGGCGCGCGCTAACGACTAATTGCCTCCACGCCGGCCTTGCCACAGATGGCTTATCTTGCACTCAGTGGCCCCCGGCCGCTCCTAACTAAAAGTGTGGTTCTGCACAGCCGTGTGCACCACGAGCATGAGGACTACAGGAGACAAATAACCTTGCTTTATGGTGCACCACGAGCATGAGGACTACAGTACAGGAGACAAATAACCTTGCTTTATGGTGCACCACGAGCATGAGGACTACAGGAGACAAATAACCTTGCTTTATGGTGCACCACGAGCATGAGGACTACAGTACAGGAGACAAATAACCTTGCTTTATGGAGCACCACGAGCATGAGGACTACAGGAGACAAATAACCTTGCTTTATGGAGCACCATGAGCATGAGGACTACAGGAGACAAATAACCTTGCTTTATGGTGCACCACGAGCATGAGGACTACAGGAGACAAATAACCTTGCTTTATGGTGCACCACGAGCATGAGGACTACAGGAGACAAATAACCTTGCTTTATGGAGCACCACGAGCATGAGGACTACAGGAGACAAATAGTTCACAAGTGTGTCAAACGGTTCTATGTAGAAAATCTTTATAGAGGAGATAGAGAACATTAAACACAGGCATAACCACCACACATCAGCAGTCCGTTACAGAGATTAGAGAAGGAATAGCTGATATCAGACTGTGACCTACTTAAGCCTGCTGTCTGCGGGAGTGGCTGCAGCTAGCATGTTGCTGGCTAAACTAAAGAGTGAAAAATCCAGCGTTCTGCACAGCCGTGTGCACCATAAAGCAAGGTTATTTGTCTCCTGTACTGTAGTCCTCATGCTCGTGGTGCACCATAAAGCAAGGTTATTTGTCTCCTGTAGTCCTCATGCTCGTGGTCACCCTGGTCAACCCCACGGGGTGGGTTTTCCCCTCTATTCTGGGACATGTGTTTCTGTCTACCCTTGGTACATTCACCTGTATTTTCTTTTTTTAAACTCTCCCTACTGTCTGCGCTGCCTGTAGCTCTTGATATTGGATGTGTGTTGCTAAATAGTCTTAGCTTTATTTAGCGTATTAGACTGGCTGGCGACATACATTCAATATTCTGTTTAGTTGTTTTTTTCACAAAGCAGTGCAGACATGTCCTGAGAAAGTCTTGTTGCTGTCGGGACTTTAAGCAATGTACAACCAATGTACAACCAGCCTTTCTTGTTGAACTCTTAAGATCCTGCAAGGTGCAGTGCTTTATAGTGGTGCCACATCTTCCGTGATCTTATGAATTAAATTTCCATTACAAGCTGCTGAACAAGGCAAGCTTGATTCTTAATCACTCTCCCCCATAACCTGCTCCCTTACAACTTTTGTGGCTCGCCCAGGCAAGAAGATGGGCAGTGGGCAGATGTTCACATCTGCACGGGACATAGACGACCCCGCCCTCCACGAGTCGCCTGCTGCCTTGCAGGCCTGGCCGCTTGGCTGCGGAAAGGCTAAGGGAGGAAACCCCTGACATCAAAGCCCCCGTGTCTCCGGGGAAGGCTTTTGAGCCAGAGACTAGGACAAGGACAGTCTGATATAAAACCTACGACCCGAGGACCTCGATGCCATCGTCCCAGCTTGCTAGGCCATGGCAGATGAACCAAGGGTTTAAAGGGTGGGGCCAGTACTGCGCACACTGCACTCCACCAAAAAGCTCCACCGCGCAGGCTTTAGGAAACGTCCACGGACCATGACACTGACCATTCCAAGTCCTGTAGCGACGGGCGAGGGGCGAAACGGCAGGTGAAAGATGTCACTGGAAGCCGCAGTCTCAAACCTGCATGCAGGCGGTTCAGGATATTGGTCGCCTGATGTTGACCTGGGGATGACAACATCACTCGGCACACCCTGAACGACCAAGCAGCCTTCTCTAGGGACAGCACTGCTTGCTCCACACGGAGAGGGGCCTAGAAAAGGTGGCCTAACCAAAGCTCGTCCCCTCGCAACCCCAGTTGGCTAGCCGCGGTCAACGGGCATCTTCTCCTGCGGTCAAAAAACAAGAAAGAATAACGGATCCACTCTCATGACGACCACGACCGGACTCAACGTAGCATGCTGGAACGTCCGAACCATGCTCGACAAAGCAGACAGCGGACGCCCTGAACGTCGCTCCGCCCTCATTGCCCATGAATTGCGGAGGTTAAACATCGACATCGCCGCGCTCAGCGAAGTACGCCTTCCGGACGAAGGCAGCCTCCAAGAACTTGGTGCTGGGTACACCCTCTACTGGTCAGGCAGGCCTGCATCAGAAAGACGGCTTTCAGGCGTGGGTTTCATGGTCAAGACATCCATTGCGACTAAGCTGGAAAACCTACCAACGGGCCACTCAGACCGCATCATGTCCATGCGCCTCCCACTGAGACACCAGCAGCACGTCACCCTTCTCAGTGTGTACTCCCCAACCCTCCTGGCAGAGCCTGCTGAAAAGGACAAGTTTTACACTGACCTGCGCAGCCTCCTACAGAGTACCCCTGCAGACGACAAAGTCATCATCCTTGGCGACTTCAACGCCAGAGTGGGCCAGGACTCTGAAACCTGGAAAGGAGTCCTCGGCAAGCATGGCGTGGGGAACTGCAATGACAATGGCCGCCTACTGTTGGAGTTCTGTGCGGAGCAGCAACTGGTCATCACCAATACTACTTTTCAGCAAAAGGACAGTCGAAAGACCACCTGGATGCATCCTCGCTCCAAACACTGGCACCTTATCGACTATGTCCTAGTGCGTCAGAGGGACCGCAGTGACGTCCTCCTCACCAGAGTGATGCCCAGCGCAGAGTGCCACACTGACCACCGCCTTGTCCGCTGCAAACTCAGGCTCCACTTCAAGCCAAAACCCAAGAAATGGGGGCCCCCCAAGAAAAAGCTTGATGTTGCCAGCCTTCAGCGTGACGATGTGAAAGCTGCCTTTCAGACAGATTTACAGCGCAGGCTCAAAGACACAGCGGACCCAGTAGACTCCTCCCCTGAAACACTTTGGGAACAACTGAAAACTGCTATTGCAAAATCCTCTGCAGAAGTCTTGGGTTTCGCCAGAAAGAAGAACAAAGACTGGTTTGACGAAAACGATGTAGAGATCCAGGAACACCTAGCAAATAAAAGAGCCGCCCATCAGGCCCACCTAGCCCAGCCTTCCTGCCCTGTGAAGAAGTCTGCCTTCCGCCTCGTCTGCAGCAGTCTCCAGCGCAAGCTCAGAGATCTCCAGAATGAGTGGTGGACCAGACTTGCACAGAGGACCCAGCTTTGTGCTGACAATGGTGACTACAGGGGCTTCTACGAAGCACTGAAAGCAGTGTATGGCCCCAGGCACCTGGTACAAAGTCCCCTGCGAAGCGCGAATGGCCAGGCACTCCTCACAGATAATACCTCCATCTTGAACCGCTGGTCGGAATACTTTCAGAGCCTCTTCAGCGCTGAGCGCACTGTTCAAGAAGCAGTCGTCCTACAAATCCCACACCTCCCAGTAAAGATTGAATTGGACGAACCGCCCACCGCTGAAGAGACCCTCACAGCCATCCACCAGCTCAAGAGTGGCAAAGCAGCAGGCATTGATGGAATACCGCCAGAGGTCTGGAAACATGGAGGCACAGCACTGCACAACAAGCTCCATGACCTCTTTCTCTGCTGCTGGGAGGAAGGAACACTACCAAAAGATCTCCGTGATGCAGTCGTTATCACCCTGTACAAGAACAAAGGCGAGAAGTCTGACTGTTCCAACTATCGGGGAATTACCCTGCTGTCCATTGCTGGGAAAATCCTTGCAAGGCTGCTCCTGAATCGGCTGGTACCTGCCATCGCTGAAGACCAACTCCCAGAGGGCCAGTGTGGCTTCAGAGCAAACAGGAGCACCACCGATATGGTCTTTGTGCTTAGACAGCTACAGGAGAAGTGCCGCGAGCAGAACAAAGGGCTGTACGTAACATTTGTCGACCTAACAAAAGCGTTCGACACTGTGAGCAGGCAAGGCATGTGGCAGATCCTGGAGCGACTTGGCTGTCCCCCAAAGTTCCTCAACATGATTGTCCAGCTACACGAGGACCAGCAAGGCCAGGTCAGACTCAACAATGACCTCTCAGAACCATTCCCTATTCTCAACGGCGTAAAGCAGGGCTGCGTGCTGGCACCAACCCTCTTCACCATCTTTTTTAGCATGATGTTGAAGCAGGCCACAGTGGACCTCGATGATGACGATGCAGTGTACATCAGGTATCGTCTCGATGGCAGCCTGTTCAACCTCAGACGACTGCAGGCCCACATGAAAACCCTAGACAAACTGATTCGTGAGCTGCTTTTTGCTGATGATGCTGCCCTCGTTGCACACACAGAGAGAGCCCTGCAGCGCATCACGTCTTGCTTCGCAGATGCTGCCCAGCTCTTTGGACTCGAGGTCAGTCTGAAAAAGACAGAGGTCCTCCATCAGCCGGCACCCAAGACAGTGTATCGCCCTCCTCACATCACCATTGGCGAGTCTGAACTAAAGTCAGTGCACCAGTTTACTTACCTTGGCTGCATTATCACGTCGGACGCCAAGCTGGACAAGGAGCTTGACAGCAGGCTGGCAAAAGCGAACAGCGCTTTCGGGCGACTTTTCAAGCGGGTGTGGCACAATCAACAGCTGAAAACAGGCACCAAGATCAGCGTGTACAGAGCTGTGGTCCTCACCACCCTGCTGTATGGTTCCGAGTCCTGGGCCCTCTACCGCAGCCAACTACGACTCCTTGAACGCTTCCACCAGCGCTGCCTGCGTACCATCCTGGGCATTCACTGGAGTGAGTATGTCACCAACGTCGAGGTCCTTGAACAGGCTGAAGCTGTGAGCATCGAGGCTTTGCTGCTGCGGACACAGCTCCGCTGGGCGGGGCATGTCTCCAGGATGGAGGATCATCGCCTACCAAAGATCACCCTGTTCGGCGAGCTTGCTACTGGACACCGTGACAGAGGGGCACCAAAGAAGAGATACAAAGACTGTCTCAAGAAGTCACTTAGTGCCTGCCAAATCGACCACCACCAGTGGTCTTCGCTTGCTGCGGACCGTGACACCTGGCGCTCCACCATTTACAAGGCAGCTGTCTCCTTTGAGGACTCTCACAGAGCTAGCCTTAAGGACAAGCGGCTCAGGAGAAAAAACAGAGATGCCGCAGCTCAGAACCCTGGCCATACCTTCCCCTGCAGCCACTGCGGTCGAACCTGCCTGTCTCGGATTGGCCTCCGCAGCCACGAACAAGCCTGCAGACGTCGTGGGCAACTCCTATAAAATCTTCGTTCGCGAAGTCAAGCCAAGAGAGAGAGTAGCGTTATGATTGTAGCATTAAGACACTGAGTAAGTTCAACATTCCGAATCCGAGGGCTGTTTTCGTCTGAATACGTTTTAGTTGAGCTGATAGGACGACCCTGCTAGTAGAAGGGTGATGCCAGAATAGCATGGCGCCTCCAGGCGCCAAGCTATTCTGGCACCACCCTGTAACCATCATAGTCGTTGCGTATATCTTTCTAGTGTGTCGTGGCTGAAAGCTTTAGAAAAAAACACACTTTTATTGAAACAAGCTCACTTACCGTATGATAGACTAGGTCCCACAATCAGAATGATTAACGCTAGGACGGTGGCCATTGTGTGCAAAATCACTGCTTGTTTTAAAATGAGGACCCATAGTAAAAACAGACTATACTAACAGTGTAGATAAGGGTCTTGCACATAACCTAAAAACCTGTGCGGTCAGACATCGTCAAAGATAATGAGCGAACCGCCGTCTTCATTCTTAAAAAGACCTTGTTTAAAGGTGCATTGATAGCGTCATAAAGTATTGTAACAACAATATAACAACAAGAAAAAAAACCAAGATCAATAATAATAATAATAATAATAATCATACTATTACTACTATTAATAGTAATTATTATTGTTAATTATATATGCATTATACGTGCATGCATTATTATAATTTGTATACTTAAATTTCTTAAATAATAATAATAATACTTATTATTATTATTATTATTATTATTATTAATTATTATATTTATTATTGTTATTATTATTATTGTTACTCATAGATGCATTATACGTTCAAGCATTATTATAATTTGTATACTTACGATTATTACTATTAGTATTCTCATTTTTTAATAATAATAATAATAATAAATATTATTATTATTAGATTATTATTATTCTTATTCATAGAGGTATTATTGTATTCTTATGATTATTATCATTAGTATTCTCATTTTTATAATAATAATAATAATTATAATAATAATAAATAATAATAATAATGTTATTAATATATTGGTGCTGTTGTTGTTGTTATTGTTATTATTATTTTTATTATTATTATTATACCATCATCATTATCATCATCATCATCATGGTCATTGTTTTGAAGATGAAACCGAAAGTTGCCGCTAGGGTTGTTTTTGAGGGATGAAAATAATTCTATTGTCAATTCAGTTCGGTTCAAGTTCGGATTTGTGCAAATACCTCACGTGCTCCTCTCCACCTCTCAGAAGCCTTCCTACATTTGTTTTCGGTAGCGAAATCAAATTAATCTGTTTCGCTATGAATCTGTTATTCTTTCAGTTCTGAGAGGCATTTACTGCCTTTCTCCATCTGGGATGTAATATTAACTCATTGTGCCTTGAGTCCGAAATCCCCAAATGTTGCCGTTATCCTCTGAAGACTGCATTGCAGTGCAGGACACAAATCAACCATGATAATTCACGGATGATGCCAGAATAACTTGGCGCCTATGGTCGATCCGTATCTTGCTATGGTGTGTCAGGTTAAAGATGTATATTTTACAATATCTGCAAAATTTTACTAATCATGAAAATAATACGGCTGTTGTTGTTGTTGGTGGTGGTGGTGGTGGTGACACAATGAGAATGAGCGGGAGCGGGATCATTGTTGTCATCGTGGTTATTTCAATCGTCGTCATCGTCGCCATCGTTTGATTTCTTTTCCGTTGTTGTTGTGTAGAGAATTTGAGAGTAGGTGTGCATTTCCGCTTTATTCTTTTAAAAAAGTGGTGCACTATCGTTGTTCTCTCTTTTTTGAAAAATGCAAATGCTGCTTTTTGCCAGATAACGACAGCACAGATGTACATAAAACAGGAATCTTACTGCATCATATGCAGCACATTCTTGGGAATGTTGACACGTGCCAGTGTGAACAATGTTACCCAATGCGCATAAGGGCATCGGACCGACGTCGGCCCGATGGCCTTATGCGCATTGGGTCAGGTACTTCCTGTCAAAAACCAGGCCCACGGGCTGCATACTATAGTGCTTGTTTAACTGACATTTATTAGATAGCCAATATTTATTCGAATGTTTGAAAATTTGCATTTTGTACACTGGTACTTTTCTTTAATAATATATGATTTTGTATAGTGAAGTTTTTTTACACTGCTGTTGTCGCTTTTTGTCGCCTTGATTCCTGCATGAATCATCGCGACACAAAAAGCGCTACCGACAAACAAATGATTGATTGTGTCAAGGCTTAATGTTTGACTGTTATGTCAGTTTTATATGTTGCTTTTACGTTGCACATTTTTTTTTAAAAGTTGATGTTATTTTTAATAATTTTGATTGATCCTAATTTGTGATATAGGTCGTTTGATATCCGTCTGCACAATGTTTATCCCAGATATCTCCGCAAAGACTCACTTTTCTATACCAATCTTAGAACAAATATCATTCAGTGACAGTTGACCAAATACGACTTACTTTTAAGAAATTCGAACAATGTGTCACATTTTGCAGTACAGTCGTAAAAATCTGGAATTTCTTTCATGAAAACTGATTGAACATCCCTAAATGTTCCCCAGATATATTAAGCCCTTTTAAGGCCCAAATGTGTGGAACTCTCTGCCAATTGAAATGACGAATCTGCCCACATTGTCACAGTTCAAAGCTCATTTAAAGACTTTTTTTCTGTCGGGCATTTAACATTTAGTTCACCTTTAGCTAATTGTTGACTGACGGGGCCTTTTATTCTGATTCTGGAGTAAGTGGATGAAAGGTGCTGGGAAGGGATGGGGTGGGTTAAAGTAGTGTATGATTGTGAGTGTGTCTGAGAGAGAGAGAGAGAGAGAGAGAGAGAGAGAGAGAGAGAGAGAGAGAGAGAGAGAGAGAGAGAGAGAGAGAGAGAGAGAGAGAGAGAGAGAGAGAGAGAGAGATGATGATGAGTCCTTTTTTATTCAGGATAAAGCCATTAGGCAACTCAATGCCTGTCTTACAAGCTGTCCTGTAAACAAAAGAGAACACAACAGGAAAAGAAACATAGGATGCAAATAATAATAATAATAATAATAATAATAATAATAATAATAATAATAAGATGAGGAAGCAAAACTAGGGGGGGGGGGGGAAACACAATAGGGGAATCATCGAAAGGAGGAAAAAAAATGACAATGGAGAATTTGTAACTGCCTCCGATGCAAAAAGCAAGAGAACGAAACGCGTGCACAGCATTAATATTATACTCATCTAAGACAGTGTCATAGAATCAGAGAGAGAGAGAGAGAGAGAGAGACAGAGACAGAGACAGAGACAGAGAGACAGAGACAGAGAGACAGAGAGAGAGAGAGAGAGAGAGAGAGAGAGAGAGAGGGAGAGAGGAGAGAGAGAGAGAGAGACTGAGAGAGAGAGACTGAGAGAGAGAGAGAGAGAGAGAGAGAGAGAGAGAGAGAGAGAGAGAGAGAGAGAGAGAGAGAGAGAGAGAGAGGGAGACAGTGCTGTTGTGCATGCGCAATGAGTCCAGTGTTTTCCCGGAGAGCAGCGCTATACAAGAACTGTTATTATTATTATTATTATTATTATTGTTATTATTATTATTATTATTATTATTATTATTATTATTATTATTATTATTATTATTATTATTATTATTATTATTATTATTATTATTATTATAATAAAATCCTTTTTCCTGTGAATTGGCCAAGTTTCCAAACCTGAAACAGCACAGGCATACACAAAGTCTGCATCCTTGACCTCGATATTGAAATCTGCCGGGGCTCTATTTAAGGTGTTGAAAATTCTTGTTTTTTCACCAAGCGTTTACGACTGTACAGCAAGATTGACAAATCATAGGAGTTTAGTAAAAAAAAAAAAATTTCCATATTGGGTCAAATTGCACTAAATGAAATTTGTTCTTAAAGTGCTATAGAAAAGTGTTTCTTTGCGGAGATATTGGAGAAAAAATCTGATGTGCGCTCCCATGTCAAACGGCCTATAGTTAGATATCAGTAGCCAGCCAATACACTTGCACACACTGCAGCCCTCCACTGACAGCTCTTCCTCACTCTCTTTTTTTGCTCTACCCTCCTTTCACACACACCCACGCAAGCACGCACACATACACACACACACACACCCACGCACCCACGCGTGCACACAAGTACATCCACACACACGCACGCACGCACGCACGCACGCACGCACATACACACACTCAATTATACACACAATTTATTACACACACACACATACACACACACACACGCATCCACGCGTGCACACAAGCACATCCACACACTTGCACGCACGCACATACACACACTCAATTATACACACAATTTATTACACACACACACACACACACACACACATACACACACACACACACACACACACACACACACACACACACACACACACACACACACGCGCGCGCGCGCGCGCGCGCATTGAGGGATTTATTGACACACTCTCTTTGTCTCTGTCTCTGTCGATTTTTCACTCTCCTCTCTCTGCAGAAAAACTACATTTAGACAGACCCCCGTTTACACAGGACTGTACACACGCACGGAGTTACAACCAGACACAGTGCAGACAGTGTGGGCGACAACCGGCTGGACTTGATTGATGGCATGTACTGCATGCTATATAAGATTCGGACTTTGGGCTTCCGGGCCTTGTTCCGCACTAATCACCAGGACTCAGTTGCGTGAGTGAGCTTAGTCCTGCGCCAGCCACTAAGCAAGGTGCTCCGCTGCTTAGTCCTGCGCCAGCCACTAAGCATGGTGCTCCGCTGTATAAGCTCGCTCATGCAACCGACCCCAGAGGCCGATACGATTGTCGATTAGTATGTGTGTCAGACCTGTGAATCTGGTCTCCGTTTCCTGCTCTGCGTTGCTGGTTCTTGAGTAATCTCCTATGCAGACCCACATACGGATGTGCGCACAAGTATTCCCCTAGCACGCAAAAGGCCACTGAGTCGAAGTCAGCCGCAGTGGGCTGGGGGGGGGGGGGGGGGAGCGGTTGTTCCAACTTTTTGTTTGGGACCTTCAACCTGATACAAAAGGTCTCCCTGACGCTAGGCCTTGCTTCCAGGGGCCCAAAAATGGAAAAGCGGGGGAGGGAGGAGTGGGGGAGGGAGTGGGGAAGTAGGAGAGAGGTGGTGCGTGCGTCAAGACTCTCACCATTCGCCAAAATATCAAACGCGGGAGGGAGGCGAGAGAGGGTTCGAAAAATCCATAAGGGACTTATGGATTTAACATTTTAAAGATTTTTTTTTTTAGGTTGGGGGGGGGGGGGGGGGGCGGAACCCCTGTAACCCACCCCGATTTGCCCCTGGTGGTATAGTGGGATCAGTTTTGTGGGGTATGTTTTCTTTGTAGGGTATGTTCCATAAGGATAAGGCGACGAAAAAAAAAAAAAACCCACAAAAAAACAGCAACAAAGTCCGAAAAGAAACTCGTAGTGAAATAAAGTAAATTGATTTTGCTTAATGCCAAAGGGGAACGTTCACTTTTTATTTTTATTTTGTTTGTTTCATACACAACTGTGCGTTTTGACGTATGGAACGGTTTTTTTTTTTTAATCATTTACTTAATCGTTATGTGTGTCCTCGACCAGCCTGAAGACTTATGCGGACACACGCACCAACCAACGTTACAAGTAAACCTTTTCCATTATATCCATTGTTATCTTTTTACTTCCAAAAGGGGCCTAGGTCCCACAATCAGCTATAGCTTACATGGAGCATATTTAAATATATATTTTACTTATCTGTTTATCGAACATGTCACAAAGGTTCCACGTCAGTCTGTGATTTACAGTTACATTCAGTGCGAGTGTATGTCCACGCTGTGAGGGCAAAACACATTTATTTTTGTGAAAAGCAAGATGTTAATTTTATTAAATCATTCGAGACGTGCCGCCTCCGGATACGCGGCATAAGCCGCGTATCCGGAGGCGGCACGTCTCGAATGAGTTAAAAGAGAATCGTGTTTTGCACAAGAATCTATATAACAGTCTTTTGCATGCACAGGACACTTTGGCTATCTATTTTGTTTGCAATCCATATCACGACTCCACTGCATCATTGTGCTAACTGCCCAGTCTGTCAGAAAGACGAGGATAAATAGTGTATTGACATTTGCTTTACTGTTTTAATTAAAACAATCACTCACTCACTCATCCCTCTTTGTGCCCTTGGTGGCACACAAGGCAAACACTCCAGACCTCCCCTGCTGTCGGTCGGCTGATTACAACATTGAAACAAAGGAAACTGTTTTCATTCCTGCGCCACACGAGCAATTCCTTTTACGCAAACCGTACCACGTGACCTCACCACCAAAAATCGCTTGTAGCGACTACTGGCGAACTTCTTGTAGCCCTCTTTGTGGCGCGTCTTGGATGCCAGTGTTTTGTGATGAAAGAGCACCAAAATGGTCTAAAGTGCGATGCTACTTAGTGTTGTCGAAACAATAGGCACGCTACTGGAGGTGTTTGTAGCACACATTTGCAAACAATACATTGCGTAGTCAAGACCACTTAAAGAAAGAACCTTGGCGGAATTGAAAGCACGTCGACGCCATGTTCGACTGTCTTACTGAATGATTTTAAAGTCGTTTGACGCAAACAGTCACTCACCCCTTCCATTTCATTACTCTGACATGTTGTAGACAAAGCTGCTGGTCAATCAAACGACAACGTCATGAAAGTCAATATATTGCGTTATAAGTCCTTTTGTTTGACGATTTTATGTGTGAAGATTTATTTGTTTATTATTTTTTTTTTTTTTACGAAACAGGGAGGGACGAAAATAAATACGTTACTGGTAGCAGGGTTTTGCTAAACGGACCCGTGTATGTCTGAGGGAGGTCAAAGTAACCACTGTACCCCGAAGGCCGAAGGCCTGTCGGGGTACATTGGTTACTTTGACCTCCGAAGGCCTGTAGGGGTCCGTGTGTCAAATCCCTGCTATCGCTCGGGGTTGTTTCGTTCGCACCAATGACACCCCAGACATCACAGTCAAATGCAGCAAACAATATAACTTGATGGAGAGAGAAAAAAAAATTGAAAAGAAAGAAAACCCTTATCACACATACACTACGACGTGCGGTTGCGATTAGGCAGGCCCGACTTTGACAGTGGGCGCCCTTTTGCCAAGGCACTGACGAAAGAGAAGAGTGATTTTCAACAACCCTAGCGCGAACTCTCGTGCTTATCCAGTGTCAGAAGTAAGATGCACTTGACCTGATATATCAATCACAAATAATTAATTCAGTTTTGGCCACACAGTGCTGAGTGCTATTACAAAAGATTGACCCATTTAGCATCGGGACCCTTGAGCAGGAGATGGGTTGATCATGATATATCAAGGGTAGTGCCTGGTGAGCTTGGCGCCTGAAGGCGCCAAGCTCACCTGGCACTACCCTTGAATTATCATGATCAACGCATCTCCTGCAACCGGTGCGTGGTCGTGAGACAACGCCTCCAAAAGTTTGGAAATTCGGCCGTAGAGTTAATAAGGTTAATATGCTCCAATAATTATATGTGTCATTTATTTTTCAGCATAAGCGTTTAAGACTGTTTATGGAACTCTCATCACGTACTTGACTGCTGGAGATCATCACGATATTTTTTTTTTTTTATTAAAGCGCCGCGGACCAGATAACTCTTGTGCGTGAGATTCACAGCAATAATACAACCTACGGAAGCGTTGATCGTCTCGAGCCACCACTTTGATGAAAGGGGAATAGACTTCTCCAGCTGTATACGCCCTAAAGGCAGAATTTGCGCTCTGCTGCCGACTCTCGAGTCTTACGTATCACTCTCGTCAAAACAAAGTCGTTCGGTGAGAGGTCATTCAGATACCAGAGCCCAGTTGTTTGGAATGACCTCCCACGCGAACTGAGTTACGTGGATTCAGTCGAGAGAGACGTTCAGGCGAGCCTTAAAGACACATCTTTTTTCTGTCTGCTTACAACTGATCTTTGTCACAGACTTGCCAATATGTTGAAGTCAACTCTATTAGTAGTAGTGTGTTTGTGTGTGTGCGCGCGTGCGTGCGTGAGCGCGTGTGTGAGTCTATAAGCGCAACAACTCCTTGAGTGAATGATATGCATTGCTCAATGGTGATTGTGTATAGATTGTTTATAGAGTGCGTTGTATTTTTGTTTTCAAGATTTGTTAAAAGCTTTTTGTAAATTGCGTTTTTGTGATTAGTTATTGATGTACAATTAGCTTTTGTTAAGTGCCTAGAGCTCTATTATGTGAGGTTAGGCGCTATACAAGTACTCGTTATTATTATTATTATTATTATTATTATTATTATTATTATTATTATTATTATTATTATTATTATTATTATGCCCCTTTTGGCTAAGTGGAGACAGTAACGTTCTGGCGTTGAGAGGGTTAAACATTATTAACATGTACACACCTGCGGATACCAAAAAGACGAGCGTGCGTCCTGCAAGTGTGAAAAGAGAGTTTTATCATACGGTGCTGGTCTATGATTTTTAACCTAACAAACACCACGCCGTTAATTCCAAATTTCCAGCCAATCGCACACATGAAAGTCGACTTCGCCCAAAACTAGGTCGAATATAACAAAATTCGTATACAACAACATTCGATTGTTTGTTTTTTTGTAGTTCCCGGCCACACTTTTTCTTAATAGATTTCTTCGCCTATAATAAATTCGTGATAAAACCACTAGAAAAAAAAATTGGTTCCGCTAGCGATTTGGTGCATCTGACTTTTCACATCCGAAGTTATCTGTATATGAGTTATAAGGCGTTGTCATATAGCGGTACATTAACTCATTCGAAACGTGCCGCCTTCGGATACGCGGCTAAAGCCGCGTATCCGAAGGCGGCACGTTTCGAATGAGTTAAAGTTAGACTGTTCTTTGTTGCCAACCAGTGAGACACTGGAAGGTCCAGCATCACATAAAAATGCACAGATATAAATCCCCCCCCCCCCCTCACTACCTCTCCATAACAACACTCCCCCTTCGTGTGCACGCAGCTGCTATCAGTGATCAGGAATTCTGCAAACAAAACCACTGCAAGCTGACCGACATTCACGAGCACGCAGATGCAAATAGGACCGAAAATAGGCCAACAGATCAAAAGGCTTAAATCCTCACGAGCCCCGCGAACGCTACAAAGGGCTCTTAACTCGTTTGAGACGTGCCGCCTTCGGGTACGCGGCATAATCGAATGGGATAACAGTTTATGTCTCCTACAGCTTTCGTCTTGTTCCGACGTTAAAGATGTTCAGCGTTCAGGTGACTGTATGCACAAAGTGTGTGTGTGCGCCCGCGCGCGCTTGTGTGTGTGTGTGTGTGTGTGTGTGTGTGTGTGTGTGTGTGTGTGTGTGTGTGTGTTTGTGTGTGCGCACGCGTGTATGGGTGTGGGGGTGGGTGGTGGGTGGGGAGGGGTGGTGTCAACTTAAAGTCCAACGCGTGGTCACACAGTGGTCCTTGGACTAGTTAGCGCGTGGGTGGCAATATTGAGTCAGTCACATAATTATCATATGAACTAACCTTTATCTGGGATTGGCTCCTTAAAAGAAAGACCCGCCGTTTTCGTCTCGGAAGTTGCTTCTGTCAGGTTCATTGATAATATTGAGCAATGGCCAGCAATGGCGTGCTCTGTATTAAATTTTTGCCTTTTTCTGGACAGCGCGACTTTGTCAGTTCTTGGTCTGGGTGAGATCATTTATCCCTTTTGTTTATGTCTTTATTTATTTCGTCCATTTTGCTTTTAAATCAGGCATGCAGACTTCAAGTTTTTAGCTGTTGTGTTTAACAACGTTGTGTTAGTGCAAAAAAAAAATGCCGAACTTGGTGTCTCAATATGAACAGTCCAGTTTTACCTTCACCTTTGAACATTTCTGACAATAAATTTGCATTTTAACCCGTCTACTGCCGAGAAAATCAGAACGTCATTCAAGTGCAGGAGGTAAGGATCATCATGAGCCCCCGCAGTTGCACGGGCTCATGAGGATCTATGGCTCTTGCTGTAACACTTCCAAGCCACGTTTGTGCGAAAACTAGGTGTTTTTGTCTTGAATTAGCATTGACTGCAGAAACAGTCTTCGCTACCTGCCACTGTAAGTTTTAACTCATTCGACCCCGACACAGCAAGACATGGATCGTGCATGATAGTTCAAGGGTGGTGCCAGAGTAGCTTGGCGCCCTTGAACTATCATGCTCGATCTGTTTCTAGAATTGCAATAAGTTCTTCAGAGGGAAACTTCAAAGTGCTGGGACTTCTGTCCTGGGCAGAATGTGTTAATATACATAGATCTGTGTTTTTCATCTATTTTGACATCCATGCAAACGATCTCTCTGGCCACGTTACTGCTGAACAACCTGTAGCCTGCTGCAGTGTCTCGACTGTCAAATACGGCCTGCCAACTTTGCTTTCAATAAAAAATAAAATTGCAGCACAACTGATATTGTCCCACTTTTGATTACGGCAATGCACTCCTGTGTGGCTGTCCTGTATACCTTCTGGATCTGCTCCAGAGGGTGCAGCACGGCTTGTTGTCAAGGCAAAGAAGTCAGACCACATCACACCCGTCCTGCGTTTACCCCATTGGTTGCCTATCACACCCAGAGTACAATACAAAGTTCTATCCATCTAACACACTTGTCTGTCATCTTCTACTGGCCCTGTCTATCTGTCTGAGCTTCTTCATTTCTACACACCTTCAAGACAGCTCCGTTCCTCAGCAGATACAAAACTATTACGCATTCCGATTGTAACAACTAAGTTTTTTATCGAGAGGTTTTTATCATACCAAGGCCCATTTCTTTGGAATAAACTCCCACTGTTCCTCAGACATTTTGAATCAGTCAATAGTTCCCGGCAGTCTTTTAAAGACGCATTTATTCCTTTTAAACATGCATTCACTGTTACAATTCTCTTATTGGTCAACATTTCGTTGTCAGTGAGAGTTGTGAAGTGTATCATTTATTAGTTTATGGTACACGTGTGTCTTTGTGTGTGTGAGGATTTTTGTTTTTGTTGTGTCCATTTTGTTAGTTTAATTTTTTGGTACATCCTTTTGCTGGAGTGTGTATGTTGGGAAATATGTTTTTGTTGTAGGATGCAAGGTCTATGTATATTAGTATGTCATTTGTAAGGCGCCCAGAACTCTTTTTTATCTAAAGTATAGGCGCCGTAACTCATTCAAGGGTGATCCAAGAATAGCTTGCGCCCATAGGCGCCAAGCTATTCTGGTATCACCCTTGAACTATCATGGTCGATCCTTACCTTGCTGTAGTGTGTCTGGGGTAGAATGAGTTTTAAAAAATATTATTGTTATTATTATTATTATTATTATTATTATTATTATTATTATTATTATTATTATTATTATTATTATTATTATTATTATTATTATTTTTATTATTAAAAAAACGTTACTAGGTTCTGAAAATAATTATAATGTTTCGAAACATTTTCACAAATATCGAGATGGGACACAATCTTTCTTGAAGTCAAAATCGCTGCATGCTGAAGACTTTTAATACAATATAATATATTATTTTGTCTATCTGCAGGCTTATACATTTTTATGAGCCATGCAGATTACACTGGCCACGAGCATCAATGCTTGTTGTAGCAAGTAAGAATTCCACTCAGACAGCTGTCTGCACGAGGTACAGAGTTTTATTCACCGTTGCATGGAGCCTGAACGACGCAGGACTTTAATAATAAAGTTATAGCTGATGAAAATCTAGTTCCTTCAGGTAGTTTGACTTTTGTCCTCGGTGTCTCGTATAACATCCGACAATCAACTGCCGGGTAAACACGTAACGCTGGCAGCGCCATGCTTACACGCTGACAGTCGTTCATTTACTGCTCCGACAGATCTGGGGGCTGGTTCTATTACACACGCCGGTGGTCTCTTGAAGCTAGTAATAACAGTTTATCATCTCTGTCTGTCTCACTGTCTGTTTCTCTCTGTGAATGTATCTGAATCCAGAGCTTATAGAGGCTTCGTTTTGCCTATTATTGCCAGAAAGCATCTAAGATAATCAAAGCGCAATAAAGTTAACCCATTCAGCCCTGACGCACTACTGCAGGGGATGGGTCGACCATGATAATTCAAGGGTATTGCCAGATTAGCTTGGCGCCGACAGGCGCCAAGCTAATCTGGCACTACCCTTGAATTATCATGGTCGATCCATCTCCTGCAGCAGGTGCATAGCTGTTAGATGACGCCTCCAAAATTTGGGAAATACGTGCGCCGGGTTGAATGAGTTAAACACTGATTCGAGGGAATTGTCTTTGGCCGTGATGACTGTTTTTTTAGTTGCTCTTGTAGTTGTCGTCGTCGTCTTTTTCAATCATTGATTGATTGACTAGCTGATTAATTCACGGTTTGATATGCCGAATGATTGATTTGACTGACTGAATGACTGAACGGTAGATTGAATGCGTTTCGCAGACACACACACGCACGCACGCACGCACACACAGACACACACACACACAGACACACACACACACACACACACACACACACACACACACACACGCACGCACACAC
Source organism: Semisulcospira habei (assembly GCA_036245525.1). Lineage (NCBI taxonomy): Eukaryota > Metazoa > Mollusca > Gastropoda > Semisulcospiridae > Semisulcospira > Semisulcospira habei. The sequence continues at coordinate 10,106,677 of BTPG01000002.1, read as the reverse complement.
ACGCACACGCACACGCACGCACACACACACATACGCTCACACAATTAAGAAGAACAAAGCACACAGAACAACACACTACAAAACAGAATCAAAAGACAAAGACCTGTTTATGTAATGAAAATAAGACTACATGTTTCAACGTTTGGTTGATACTCCGGTATAATCACAACAACCACCTAATAATCCGACAGCTTATAATGTATCATTTGTTCACATTCATTTCACATCAAACCTAATTGTGTGTGCTGATCTTTGATTTTGGACCTTGCGGATTTAAGTCGTAAGGTCCTAAATCACATACCAGTTCACACAAGTAAAATGATATCTGAGGTTCACACATTTACCAAAAATAGCAATTAACATGGCACCCGTTGATGCGAACGAATGAATGAAGTGGCATTAAAATGCCACCTGTATACACCATATGTATAGTTTTGCAATGAATATGTATGAATTAAACTTATTTCACATTTAAATAAGCATTTACATACAGTGCTATGTTAATTATAAGCTGTGCTTACTTCTGAAATATCATTTATCAACATTGATATGTTTCAACAAAGAATATCGCATATATTATGTATAAAAGATACGTTACATTAATGTAATAATTAAAATTCATTAACTCATTCGAGACGTGCCGCCTCCGGATACGCGGCATAAGCCGCGTATCCGGAGGCGGCACGTCTCGAATGAGTTAATCAACACCTAATCACATAAAGTATTTGAGGTACACCAAAACAGTGACGCTAGAATTTATGAAAACAGCAAGAACCGGTATAAGGTTTATATAGAATATATGATCAGGTGATCCGTGTGTACAACGCATATATTTTCACGTCAAGACACACGACAATAAGTCCAGCCTTGAGAAAAAGAAGAAAAAAAAAACACATTTTCACTGCATTACAATGAAAATGTCTCTTCTCACAAAAATGAACTTATTACATTTTGCCTTCACAGAGCACTTTACAGAGAAGTGCACCAACTGCCTCCATACATTTTTTTTATTGTTTTTGTTTTGTTTTGTTTTGTGTAATAAAATAATCCTTAAACTACAAAAACTAAAGGACCTCCATTCTATTGAATGGAAGTCGTTTAGTTCTGGGAGTTTAAGAGTTATGATCGGTATGATTTCTTTGCACGTTATGCTGGCGTCCGTTGTTTTTGTCCTAGCACTTGCGAGCGCTTGAAGCGAGGGATTTTAGTGGATACAGCTTTTACATCTCGAAGGAAGCGCTTGGAAACGCCAGCACACACACACACACACACACACACACACACACACAAAAAAAAAAAAAAAAAAAAAAAAAAAAAAAAAAAAAAAAAAACACCACACACGTTTGCGCGGTAAAGGGCGGTTGCCGTCGTCGATATAAAAATATGAATAGCTGCATTAACTCATTCGAGGTGTGCCGCCTCCGTTATACGGCGGCTTATGTTGCGTATCCGGAGGCGTCAGGTCTCGAATGTGTTAATGAAATGTTAGCTTGAAGATAAAAAGCACTTAAGAGCGTTTATGGACGAGATTTATCTAGTGAATGGATTCCCAAAGGCATTACAAACACGTAATAACCACAGCGTAAGTATATGATATAGTAAAAAAACAAATAAACAAAGGTATTTAAAAAAATGCTGGTATAAGTTAAATTGTAAGCATTCGTTCAGATAGGCACACAAATATAAACACCTGATGTGTTGACGCCAGAAGGGGCAAAGAAGACTATGTGTTTCTACATGGAATTTAACCTTCTTGTGCATTCAGCCACTAGTCAAGTGATCAGCACCGGTGGCACCACGCACAAGAGGTTAAAGGAACGCTGCAGTCAAAGCGCAGACACAAAATGCTTTTGTATGGCAACACAAATAAATCACAATCAAAGCAAATAGACTTAACTCATTGGAGACGTGCCGTATACGGACACGCGGCGAATCGCCGCGTATCCGGATACGGCGCATCTCCAATGAGTTAAGCGTGTGTCTAACGGCACAGGGGAAGGGTACTTATAGCCACTGAAACGAGAGAAATTGTTTATGTTATTTACAGCATGGACGGATGCGATAGGCTGATAGTGTCTGTACTGTTTGGTCCCAAACGCCTCTCGTCCCAAACGCGGCACAGTATGACATAATACACAAAATATGGTCGCTTTTGATGTTCCAGGTTATATGGTTTACATCAGTTAACTCATTCGAGACGTGTCGCCTCCGGATACGCGGTTTATGCCGCGTATCCGGAGGCGGCACGCCTAGAATGATTTAAAGATACTGCAATTGCTCTACATGCCAGCTTTGACGTAAGCCAAATCATGAAACTGTACAGGATTTTGAAAGTACAGTGAACTTCCCTCATAGCCAGGTGGGATATAACAAAAGTATGGTGACTTTCAAAGGTCTGAACACGCATTTTATACGTAAATGACGTCGGTTATTACAACAAAAACAGTGTGCGTCTCCTGGCGTGTTAGAATATCGGATGTTTACTGTATTTACGTCACAATTACTGTATTTACGTCACAATGTTATGCGTGTGACGTGACTCACCGCCGCATGCGGGACGGACAGAAGTAAGGGAACAAACACGTACAATTTTGAATACATCACACATTTCTGACACGACACATACAGTTTTCGAAAACAAAACCTAAGTTTAATCTACAATCAGTTGCGACTGAACTATACAAACACACGAACATAACAGCACGAAAAAGTGGATAAAAGCTTGCGGTCGGCCACATGGTCAACAGATCCATGAGAGAATCACAAGACAGCACTACGTAAGCTCGAAAGTAAAATTTCTAGTTTTCCCTGTTCCATCATAGTATTCACAGACTGACTCGATCGCCTGTACATTTAGTCTGCTAGAGTGGGTCGTAGATCTGTCAGTTGTGTGTGAAAATTCGACCATGTACGCTGACCACGTATGGCTGTGAGAGTGAGTGAGAGACGCCTCATTGATATAAACATATTAGCACTAGCAGGGGGTGGGGGGGGGGGAGGGGGGGGGGGAGGGGAGGTCAGGGGGTGGGGGGGGGGAGGGGAAGAGACATTTTTAGAGAGACTTCAGAAAAGTGTATTCATGATTGCCTGCCCTGAGAATTTCTTTTAGAGAGATAGCGGGATATGCCCACATGTAGGTATAGTTTCAGACTGTAAACATATGAAAACTGATAATACCACCGGAAAGGGCGCATACAAATGTGTGGTCTTGCAAAAGTTCAAAGCTCTACCTTTTACAGTTTATGAAAATCAAACTTGATTGGGCGAAAATGAGATGATTTGCGCATCTCATAAAATGCTAAGATCAGGGTGGCATAACTACATAATCTCTGGACTGACAAGATCCCGATTTCCTGTACTGATTAAACTTGATACCTAGTTTGTACTGATTATTTTACAGCTACAGTAATGGTATACTTTAGAAGCTATGTCGTCCTGAAAATGGTTAATTAAAGATCAAAGTCAATTAGCGCGCTATACTATGCTAGCAGTCTACACTCGCGCTCTTTCAGTGAAGCACGCGTAGCCCGCTTGCCGGACCCCGACTAAAGGGGCGGAGCCAGATAAAAAAGTGGATCGGTCTATTCGAAACAACTGAAATAAGAGCGCGATGCCGCCTGTCGCGCCGCTGTCCCCGGTAGCTGGACTCACAATTCAGGGTGAAAAGACGGGCTTGTTCCATAGCATGTTCTTTGAAAGGTACTGGTAAATCAAAGTGGCACAGTTGCAGTGCGCCTGAGTTGATCAGTGGTCAGGTCGTACTCCATAGGCAATAGATTTCCCTGTCCCCCATAACCCGCCCGTCAGAGCCGTCCATTATCACTTCGGTGCCGTGGACGTTAAACCCGAACTAACCAACCATCGCGCCGCTGTGTGTAAACACACAAAGCGATTTTCTGTCTGCTGCTCTATGCAGCTGTGTTATTGCCGTGTCGCCTGCGGCGCCCCTGTCGCCTAGCTATATTGAAACATATGTCGTAAAACTGTTGCCGCTAGGGTTTCATGTGAAAGGAAAACAGAAAATAGAGGTTGAAAGCCCTTTAAATTAGATACAAGGAACACGACGTGTTCCTTGTATCTAATTTAAAGGGTTTTCCAACCTCTATTTTCTGTTTTCCTATATTGAAACAGTCTTAAATCGAAGCAAATGACTACGCTGTTAAGTACAACTGTAAAATGTGAGAGACAACATTAACCACATAGCAAAAGCCCATCGAGGCGGCGTTTGCCTCAGGCTAACGTCGGTCAGTCCTAAAGGCTTCTATTCACTTGGACTCCAGTACGGCCGGATTCCCCCTACATTAACAGACCACATTTTCTGACATGAAACTTGATATGTATTGGAAATCATAAACATCTTAGAAGGGTTACAAGATATTGATCAAAGTAAAAACATATATCAAAATACATAATTTGTTCATACGTGTTATTATAAACATTATTTACAAGGAACTTAAAAACGCATCAAAACATTTTACCAACATGATGACATTATTACGAACATATTTTTTTTTATTACAAATATTATATCATTATTACAAATATTATGTCATTACTGTAAACAGCGCGTCTTTCTTTAAAAAACAATCCATGATTACAGACATGTATTATTAACTAAGCTTAAACTAAATAACGGCAGACAGTGCGTTCTTTTCTACCACCGGTTTGCGCTGTCAGAGAAAAATGATTGGTCAACCCTGTCCGCTTGCTAGAATCCGGCTGCTTTGAGTGCTTTGTTGCCCGGTGACGGGGAGCTGATTTGTTTCACCACTTGACGATAAATTAGCTTGTACCACACGACCATTTTTTTTTTATATTTTATTTTATTTATCGCTGCATCATTTTCGCCGAATGTTTTAGGCATCGGCCAGTTTGCGCCGCATCAGTCGTTTTCGCCGAATGTTTAGGCAGCGGGCAACTGCCCGCTGCCTAAAACATTCGGCGTAAATGATGCAGCGTTCAAAAATGGTCATGTGGTGCCAAGCTAATTTATCGTCAAGTGGTGATGCAAACCAGCTTCTGTCTTTGCTTTCCTGTTTGAACTGATCATGCACTGACTCAGAAACCAAACGTGAGGCAAGCGATGATAGATACAAGGGTCAAGGGAAAAAAGGTCAAGGGATCTAACTGCTTTTTTTTTTTTTTTTTTTTTTTTGGGGGGGGGGGGGGGGTTGGGGGCGTCAAGTGCTGAGTGATTTCCCTTGATCATGCGCTGTGATCTATGACAGGAAAATTAATGCAACTGTTACATAACCACCTCTGTCTATGACGCAATAATTAACACTCGCAAACCATTTAAGGGAAACCTGTTGGTCCGTTGTCCGAAAGGTCGCGGGTTCGAACCCTTTATTGTGCATCGTCTTTGAAATCACCTTCGTTGTGGACAACGGACGTTTAGCCGTAAAAGGTTGACGTTTATCGTTTATGTTTTATTTGTCGTTTCATATGTTATTTCTTAGATATGTGCCTCTTATCGATTTCTTTTCCCGTTCCTAAACGCTGCAGGCTGTTAAACACACACTCACATACCAGAGACAACAAAGCCTCTTGCAAAGTGCAACCCAAGACAGGAGAAGAGAGATCAAGAGAGATATGTTCCAATTTGTCTTGTCTTTTGAGGGCAGAGGCTACTCAATCCTAGGGAGAGTAAGTTATTGGGGTTTAACGCCGACCGCGCCTCTAAGGCCACCTCACGGCGGCAACCCTAGAAAGAAAAAGACATTAAGTCCATTTTCGCGAAAAGGAACCTTTTCACTGAGTGGAAATGACAATCTCGCTTTCCACGTGAACTTAACCGATTCAGCCCGACGCACGTATTTCCCAAATTTTGGAGGTGTCATCTAATGACTATGCACTGTTAATTAATTAATTATTTAATTAATAAATAATAATAATAATAATAATAATAATAATAAAATAATAATAATAATAATAATAATAATAATAATAATAATAATAATGATGACGATAATAATAATAATAATAATAATAATAATAATAATAATAATAATAATAATAATAATAATAATAATAATAATAATAATAAAACCATTCTAATCATCATCGACATCATAATCATATAAACCTCAAAATAAAAATCAGATTAAATCGGAAAAAAACAGTTGCAGGAGATGAATCGACCGTGATGATTCAAGGGTAGTGCCAGATTACCTTGGCGCCGATAAGCACCAAGCTAATCTGGCACTACCCTTGAATTATCCTAATCTGGCATTACCCTTGAATTATCAAAGGTTTACTGGGCCCAGGCATGACGAACATGTGCCGTAAGGTCCAAAATCACAGACCAGCACACTTTTGTCATGCACTCATGCCTTTATCTTACCGCGGTGAGATGACCTTAGTCGCCTGCTCGGCGTTAAGCCCCCAAAACCAACCAACCAGCCTCCATCATAAACGAATGCCAACCGGAGGAGCTAGATTTTTTTCTTTCTTTGTTTCTGTTGCTTTGTTATTTCCTTTTTGATGTTATTATTTGCTTGAAGGTAAACTTGTTATGCAATCTGGTTCCGTCCATAGAAGTCTGCAGAATGGCAGAATAAATCGATCGGTCTCATTCTCTGGAAAAAAATGAAAACACGAAAAGCATTTACAGACTACAAATCGTAACAATGTTGCACTTGAACTCGTGACCCCAATTCCATTCATCGTCCGCCAGTCAATTCAGTTGTAACAAAGCCCGTTCATGGCTGACAGGCAATCGATTGCCGGCTTATAAAGGCGCACGGTGCTCGCTTTACGCCGTTCTGCAAACACCAGCCAATCAATACACCCCTAACAAACACCTGGACACTCAATGCTAGTGAAACAAACACCGCTAGCAATGTTGCATGGTGGACAACAATGTCCAATCGTAGCACGATAACTAATTGGCCCTCGAGGCATATGATACATAAAATGTTGCCTGTTGAACCGAGCTGACTTCAAAGACGATCCTTTTGATTGGCTCAGCAGTCACAGAACAAACGCTCTGATGGGCTTGTGAACCCCTAGCAATGTTACGATCGGAAGGGACAAATGGCGCGTGTTCGACTCATCGGGTTATCCTTATACTGCAGAACCAGTGATCTTTAAGTTTATTCCGATGACTCACTGACTGTCTGACTGACTCAGTGATTGACTTCCTGACATAGTATGGATTTGCAAGGGTCAAAGGGTATGCGCCTCCGTGATTTGTGTGTATGGTAGAAATAGGGTGACAATTTACAGGCACGCGCGTTTCATTTCAAGGGTAAGTATTACGGAATCGAAGGAAAATGAATAAAACGACTAGCGGAGTACCTTGCTCAGCGGCTTGCGCAGGACTCAGCTCACTCATGCAACTGACGCTCGGCCCATAGCTGCTCAAAACACCCAAAGGAATTTTATATTTGCCTGCAGGATCTTTGTTTATCATCCTTTTCTGATTGTTCACAATGCAGTACAAGTGAACGAACTTGTTTATAGGAAACTCTGTGTTTTTTTTTTTCGCAACTTATACGATAAGTGTCCAAAACCACCAGTCATGACCATATAAATTCTCGGCGATTTATCTCTGTGAACCCTTACTTTTGAGAACAAGGAAACATTCGCCATTGGCGTGGGAGGCAGCTCGTTTAGCCGTTGACAAGCGAGAAGTTAATGTGTTTGTATTGTCTCCTGCCTCGCCGCTTAATCCCCTCCAGTCATGAGTCCGCCAGAGAGGCATTTGATTGGCTGTAAATCGCTACAGAGGGCTAGCGTCCATAGCAACAGTGGAGTTAATTTAGCGACCATAGCAACCGGACGGCAAGGGGAGCTATATTAGCATCCGCAGCAACCGAGGGGGCAAGGGAAGCTAATCTATCACCATCTGGTGTGTGGCTTGCGCGCGGTATTGTGAGAGAAATTTATCAATCACTGTCCTGACGTATAAGTTGCAGCCTGAGGCCCCATTAACTCTGTATTTTCTACAACCGAGAAACCATGAGGAAGGCTTTCTGCACATGATTTTCAAAAACGCCCATTAATAAACAAAACAAACTAATACTGAATTGGTGATATATCTATGCTTCTTAACTCACAAATTACACAAATAATAAAATATATAATGGAGAGTATGCGACGAATGCGAATATAGTTTAACTCTTTGACTGTCGGTAGCGGCTTTTGTCGCGATGATATCCGGCAGGAATCATCGCTACAAAAAGCGCTACCGGCAGCCAAAAGGTTAATTTTAACAAGTCCTGTCCAGGAAGGGACAAAGGTTTTCATGCGCCCCTGCACATTGCCAAAACTGATGATAATCTGTGCCTCTTACTCACAACTGAGTGCTCTGTAGGAATGCACCAAGCCCGGTTGGACACGCGTTCATTGAGCAGCCTCTGGCTCCATATCAGTTATCGATAACATTGTGTTGACCGCGAGTCAAAACGGGTGACATTTTCTAGTGTAACAGAAGCACGTGCAGCGCGATCCTCTCGCGCATGCTGCCACCGGTACTGTATAAATAACTAGTATACAGTCACACACTCACTGTAAACAGTTTACAGCCACACACACTGTAAACAGTTTACAATCTCACACACACTGTGAACAGTTTACAATCACACACACACACACACTGTAAACAGTTTACAACCACACACACTGTAAACAGTTTACAATCTCACACACACTGTGAACAGTTTACAATCACACACACACACACACACACACACACACACACACACACACACACACACACACACACACACACACACACACACACACACACTGTAAACAGTTTACAACCACACACACTGTAAACAGTACAGATGGCTGTGTGCACAGGGAGGTTAAAACAAGACTGGTTGGTCAGTTAGCTGCTTCGTTCGTTTGTTGCTTGGCTCGGTCGTCCGTCGATTAGTTTGCTCGCTTACCTTGCTTTTTTTTTTTTTTTCGTTCGTCCGTCTATGTTTCTCGATTTATTTAAACACTTAAAACCCAACTTTTCTCATCTTGATTATCAGTGTTCTTGGTCAGCGCACGTTTGCTTATCAAGCCCCATTAATATGTAATACACTTCCTCTTGATGTCAGAAACAGTGAGTCTGTCTCTGACTTCAAGAGGTCGTAGAAAACTCACCTCTTTAAGCTTTACTTTGAATAACTGCCAGTGTTTGATGCCTTAGTTGTAGTTCTATAATTCTCCTTGTTTTAGACTGAATGTTAATTAGAACATATGATGTATGCGTTGTTGTTTAGTTCATTGTAAAAGTGGTGTGTTCGGGTATTGTGTTTTGTTTTTGTTATGTGCATAATTATGTCATTGTGTTTCAATTTTTGTGTACAGATTGTAAAGCGCTTAGAGCTTTTGATTAAGATTATGCTCTATATAAATCATCTTTATTATTATTATTATTATTATTATTATTATTATTATTATTTAGTCATTTTTTGTTCTTTTGTGTAATTGTACATGTGATTTGGGTTTGCCACCTTTTGTGTAATATTTTTTCTTGTTTATATGTACGGCGCCTAGATCATCTTACCATGTAAATCCTCTTTATTATTTTTTTATATTATTATTATTATTATTATTATTATTATTATTATTATTATTATTATTATTATTATTATTATTATTATTATTATTATTATTATTATTATTATTTGGTTTAGTTTGGTTTGTAATATATCACATATATTATTTAGTTTTGATTTGATATGATGTGATGTGATGTGATGTGATGTGATGTGATGATGATGATGATGATATATATATGATATATGATATATATATATATATATATATATATATATATATATATATATATATATATATATATATATATATATATATATATATATATATATATATATATATATATATATATATATTTATTGTTGTTGTTGTTGTTGTTGTTGTTGTTGTTGTTGTTTTCTTGTTTTCTTTTGTTTTGATTTATGTCTTTACTCGTTCATCTGCTGCATAGTTTATGGCACTAGAACAAAAATCCAAAGCGCTGTTATCTTCATTTTAGTTTCATAATTTTTTTAATAATACACAATATGACGTTTTCTATAAAGATTTGTTTTCCTAATTGAGAAAACACGGTTTGATAATGCAGACAGCAAGTTTACATTATTCAACCAATGCAACTCGAAACCTCTGCTAACAAGAATGACGATATTGATCCAAGATGAATTTGATCATTGAAAGGATATAATTTCGTTCAGAGCTTCTGAAAAGTAATTTTCAAAAGAGAGTAATATCTTTTACCGCATTGCAAAAAAACGGCTCAATATGATGCGATTGTCACCACTAAGTCCTGTTCGTGAAGATCACGTATTGCATTCTCCATGCTTCACATCCATAGCCAGTGCTGCCGAAAGAAGATCAGAATTGAGCTGATCTGTGACTTTTGACCTTATGGCTTTGAGCCGTAAGGTTCAAAATTACAGACCAGCTTACCGACAGTCAAAAACCGAGATGGATTGTAAGTTGTAACTTGCAAAAAGACAGATTTTTTTCCTGTAAATAAGTTCGTTCACTTGTACTGTATTGTACTGTTTAGCCCCAAGTGCGTGGGACTCGCTGACAGTTGAATCGCGGAATATGCTTACATTGTCACAGATCAAAGTTCAATCAAAGACTTTCCATTTTTGTCAGGCTTTTAACATGTAACTAACTGTTTTCTCCTAGCGAACCGCTAACTGCCTTTTATTCTGATTCTGGATCTATGGTAACAGAGAAGTGGATGTAATGTGCTGGGAATGGATTGGGGGTGGGGGTGGGGGGGGGTGGGGGGGGGGGGTTAAAGTTGTGTATAATTGTGCGTGTATTTTTGCTAAACTTGTGCATGCGCAGTGCGTCCAGTGTTTTCCTGGAGAACAGCGCTTTACAAGAGTTATGTATTATTATTATTATTATTATTATTATTATTATTATTATTATTATTATTATTATTATTATTATTATTATTATTATTGTGAAGACTCAGAAAAGGTTGATAAACAAAGCTCCAGTAGTCAAAAGTGGGCAGTCTCAACAAAATTCCGTTGGGAGTTTTTTTAGCAGCGACGGACCGTGTCTCAGCTGTAAGAGTAACTAAGCTTAAGGGGGGGGGGGGGGGGAGGATTTTATCACGGAATGAAGGCAATTCTAACTGAAATCTTTGGTGAAAAGCGAAGAACGGGGTTATGCAAATCACTGAGCTATCACAAGCAATAAATACTGATTTAGCGTCAAGTGAAAGATCACGTTATGGTATTTATTATCCGTTGGTCTGTGATTTTGGACCTGATTGCCTGCGGCCCTAACGCCGAAAGCCATAGAGCTGTCCCAGGCCCATGGTAAACTTCGCGCGGTGACTAACGAACCGAAACCAACCGGTATCAACTTCTCAATTTGCCGCCGTCATTACACGGCGTCGAGAGACCGTACAAAATGCATCGATTCACTGCAAGGGCACATATACAAAAAAAAAAATGCCGCCTCGGCCAATTCTCAGAACGACGGCGGTATTGATTTTCGGGCCCTTTTTCCAGGAGAGCGGTCACGAAGCACGGTAAGTCAGAAGAATCGGCGAAGCGGCCCAAGCTTGCTAATCGCATTAGATGTGCTTGCAGTCAAACTCCTCATGACCTCTTGAACGGACGAAACGTCTAGGCCCTAGAAATAAATGTGCAGATGACGTGCAGCACGACGTTTACATCCTCATGAGCCCCCGCGTTGCGCGGGGGCTCATGAGGATCTAAACCTCTTGCGATGGAGTAAATAGTAGATGTTATTCGTTGGAGCAGAAACAATGCAAAATAATCAACCGCGTCTTTGTGGTCGTCACCGCGGGGCAGCTTGAATTGGTGATGGCACAGGAATGAAAGCAGCATTAGGCGAGGAAATTAAGAGTCAAAGATAATGAATACGATGACCTATCTGTCGCAGAGTTCCATTATCCAGTCCCATTTCAAGCGTGTCAGTAATTGCAAGTGTGTTCTGTCTGTCTGTTGGTCCATACATCTGTCGTTGTGTTTATCAGCCCCATCGTAATGTCTGTCTGTCTACCAACCTGTCTGTTTGTCTGTCTATGAGTTTAACAGCCCCTGTGCCTTCTGTCTTTCGTGCTGTACGCCTGTCTGCGTGTGTCTGTCGGCCTACCTGATTGCCTGCCTGTATGCCTGCCTATTTAGCTTAAACGGTAGATGTAAACAAACTTTAATGAACGTCAATGATTGTATCAACACCTTCATGATGCCATGAATTTAAATGAAATTCTCTCTCTCTCTCTCTCTCTCTCTCTCTCTCTCTCTCTCTCTCTCTCTCTCTCTCTCTCTCTCTCTCTCTCTCTTGTGCTGTTAACATATTGTTTTAATGTTGCTTTTAATGTTGTAGTTTAGCAAGGACAAACATGAAAAGAGGCCTGTGCGCCTATTGTTTCCATCCTTGAGAAATAAAGTATCATTCATACATTTATTCATTCTCTCTCTCTCTCTCTCTCTCTCTCTCTCTCTCTCTCTCTCTCTCTCTCTCTCTCTCTCTCTCTCTCTCTCTCTCTCTCTCTCTCTCGGCAAGTATGAAAAATGGCACACGTGCTAATTACTTCATCCGTTGAGAAATAAAGTTTCATTTCATTTCATTCCATTCTCTCTCTCTCTCTCTCTCTCTCTCTCTCTCTCTCTCTCTCTCTCTCTCTCTCTCTCTCTCTCTCTCTCTCTCTCTCTCTCTCTCTCTCTCTCTCTCTCTCTCTCTCTCTCTCTCTCTCGCTCTCTCTTACAGCATCACTCGCTAACTGCCTTACATCTGACTGAATTTGTATCTGTGTGTCATTAATTGTATTATTAATAATACTATTATTATTATTAGTATTAGTATTATTATTATTAATATTATTATTATTATTATTATTATTATTATTATCTTTTTAAAATTTAAATGTAGTTGTCGTGTTACTTTTCTGATGTTATTTTTTAAATGGTATTAAGGACAGACGTGTAAAAAGGCCTGCATGCCTACTGTCTTCATCCTTACAATATTATAAAGTTTCATTTCAGTTCTCTCTCTCTCTCTCTCTCTCTCTCTCTCTCTCTCTCTCTCTCTCTCTCTCTCTCTCTCTCTCTCTCTCTCTCTCTCTCTCTCTCTCTCCATCTATCTTTAGCACTCCCTCCTCCGCTCTTTATTGATACTGCGTTACAACGACCGACCACCTACAACGGTCGCATGATGTTCGTAGCTGCGCGCGTCGTAATTCCAAATGTCACTTCCAGGAAACAGACTTTAACCCCTTTACGGCCAGTGGACGCAGCTTGTGTTTGTGAAATCTCTACATATTACGCCAAAGTGTCCTAGCCGACAAAATAACATGGATGCAAATTGATGTCAGCAAGCGGCGCAGATCTTCATGAGCCCCCGCAATTATGATCTATGTCGCTTTCAATTGGATCTTGTTCGGGATTTCACTCATTATACCCCAAGGCCGAAATTCCCAAATCTTGCCGTTATCCTCTGAAGACTGCATTGCAGTGCAGGACACAGATCGACCATGATAGTTCAAGGGTGACCCTTACTCACGAAATCAGTCTTAACTCGCAGCGAGCCGATCAGCACTACACGCAATAATATGTGGTGGGGGTCAATCTGGGTCATTTTCACTTTTTTTTGCAGAAATGTATTCTGCATACACCAAAGTATTGCATGGTTAGAATCTTTATCGTGCAAACTGCCAGTAAATAGGTTTAAAATGATTTTAAAAGTCTGAGCTTGGCCCCAGTTATGCTGCACACAGAAACTTCACAGGTTGTTTTCTCAAAATAGCCACCGCAGGTTTTATCAAGTTTAAACACTAATAACTTGTACAATTTTTGCACTACAGCATACAGTTTTATATTAAATTAATCAGCAATCACTGTAGCTTGCAGAAATGTATTCATGTCAAAAGATCCAAAATGCGAGTAAAGACTGATTTTGTGAGAGAGGGTCACGGGTGATGCCAAGCAGCTTGGTGCCCATAGGCGCCAAACTATTCTGACATCACCCTTGAACTATCATGGTCGATCCTTGTCTTGCTGTCGCGTGTCTGGGGAAGAATGAGTTAAGGGATATAAAATAAAGTCAAAGCTCCTTCCGTGTGCAAGAAGCATAGATCCTCCTCAGTCCGTGCAGACCGCAGGGACTCTTGAAGGTCAATGCTTCTTGTTGGCTCCATTTGGATACATGTTCCTCAGATAATGAGGCTGGGATGATTCAGTCAGCCCCGCCACGGACATCAGCAGACTAGTTCCGCCTTGCCGGTCCCGCTAATTGCATTATCTCTAGAATTCACCTGGCGGAAACATTCTGTGTAATCTTTATCGACGTGTGTTTTGAATCGTGCTGCCATGTCACACGACAATAAGCTATGATAGTTCAAGGGTGATGCCAGAATAGCGTGGCGCCTAAAGGCGCCACGCTATTCTGGAACCACCCTTGGACTAGCTATGCTGAAGTCACCCCTCAACGATCACGGTCGATTTTTATCCCACGAATGTACCTGAGAGAGGACAACTTCGAAATCTTACCTACCGGAGGTCACACATGCACAAAGGACACGAACCGCCATTTGCAGCAAATGTTTCCAAGCCAGTAGTTGCCAAGCAACTGTCCCTCTACACTGCAGTGAGGTTGTTGCGTGGGACTAAGAATGTATGGCTATATTAAGTTACGTGTAATTCGACTCGGTAGTCGACAACACCTGTAACCTTAGAGGCAGCACAATCAGGCTACAGTGTATCGCCCTTTGTAGCGATTCAGTCGTGAAGTAAAATAGCAGCAAGCAGGGGCACATCTGCAGGGTGGGGTGGGGAGGGGGGCCTATGGGTTTCGGAACCCTCCCTCCAGACGCAAAATTGTTCAAAATGCTATAACAAAGTCCCGTTTTGGGGTGTTTGGATCCCCCCCCCCCCTCTCCTCTCTATTTTCTTTTCCGCGAGTTTCGACACACAGACGCTACCCCCACCACCCCACGCCGTTGTTTGCCTTTTCGGCCGCTGGAAGGTCTAGTGTCAGGGAGGCCTTTTGTGGTAGGTTGAAGGTCCCAAACAAAAAGTTGGAACCCCCCCCCCCACCCCCGAGGTAACTGATCCGCCCCTGAGCAAGAAAGGAAAGTCGAAACTAAAAGAAAAAAAAAATCATATCATATGAAGATAGTTTAACCATGGCAGATTAACCTTTGACACATCGACGTCAGAGTGATAAAAACGCCATGATACAGAATTGTTTCCTTTGTTATTAGTGACAAGTGAACTTACTCAAAGTTAAGTAGTATGACGTCAGATCATGAAGCAACTCGGCCAAAATTAGGTGTTTCTACACGTTGCTCTTTTGTAACTTTTTGTTGCGCTGAGAAGATGTCTACATAACAGCTCGGGGGTCGCAAATTAATGCAGCTTAGCAGTTTTTAAACATCCCCGATTTTTTTAGAATTGTGTAAGTCAATCGAGACAAATTCGCTATATAGATCTGCGAAAAAAAAAAAAAAAACAAGCATCTACGACTTCTCGTCACCTCTCCACTGTGGCTAACACAGTCTTCGCTAACGCATCTCCTGTGTTCAAGCAAAGTCTCGATGTGACCAAAAGAAACTTAATTTTGTCACGGATCTAAACAATTAGTACTATATCCATACCTATTAAGCCCCGAGTCCTTACAGCAGGAGATTGACTGACCATGATAATTCAAGGGTAGTGCCAGATTAGCTTGGCGCCTGAAGGCGCCAAGCTAATCTGGCACTGCCCTTGAATTATCATGGTCAATCCAGCCTCTGCAAGTGGTACATAATCGTTAGGCAACACCTCCAAAATGTGAGAGATGGGACCTTGGGACCGAAAGGGTTAGGCATCGGTGTGCAGGTCTGCGATTTTGAACCTTACGGATTTTAGCCGTAAGGTCTAAAATCGCGGACCAGCGTACACATTACTAACATCAAGACTTGTTCAAGGATTGCACTACCTCGTGGTCCCGCCAGTGCTGGCACAGTTCCCTGATTGAGTTCAGTGTGTCCACGCTGTCCTGCAGAATGCTGTTGGTTTGCGTGATTTCCCGCTTGAACTGCTCAAAACTGGCCGGGGACGCGTCCTTCCGCCGGATGTTCTTGTACGCAGCTTCCGCCATGCGCAAAAAGTGATCTTCCATGAGTGCGCATGCGCAGTTACCTTTGTGTCGTTTGCCGGAAGGTGCAGTCAGATTGGAGCAGCCGGATTGGCTCTGTGGTTCGTGGGCGTCAGGGTGCACAGAAGGGATATCTGAAAATGAAAATGTGAGTGCGAACTACCCAATGCGCAAAAGGACAATTGGGCCGCCGTCGGCCGCCGTTGTCATGCGCACGACCGTGCGCGGGCCAACGGTAGCGCACGCTGGCCTGATGACCTGTTGCGCATTAGGTATGACCTTGCATATAGTGTGGTACGCTTAGCATGGTTTCAGCATTTTATTTTTACATATCGAGCAAGTCGGCATCACGGCAAGTCGGGCGGCACAGTCGCAGTACGTCTGGCATCAGATATATGAGAGAGAGAGAGAGAGAGAGAGAGAGAGAGAGAGAGAGAGAGAGAGAGAGAGAGAGAGAGAGGAGAGAGAGAGAGAGAGAGAGAGAGAGAGAGAGAGAGAGCGAGAGAGAGAGAGAGAGAGAGAGAGAGAGAGAGAGAGAGAGAGAGAGAGAGAGAGAGAGAGAGAGAGAGAGAGAGAGAGAGAGAGATGATGATAATGATGGTGATGATGATATTTCATTGCAGGATAAAGCTACTAGGCAACTCGAAGCCTGCCTTACAAGGTGTCCTGTAAACAAAACAGAGCACATCAGGAAAACAAACACAGCAAAAAAAGAAAAACAATCAAGGAACAAAATTAATGAACACAATAGTTTAATTATTAAGAGAGAGAGAGAGAGAGAGAGAGAGAGAGAGAGAGAGAGAGAGAGAGAGAGAGAGAGAGAGAGAGAGAGAGAGAGAGAGAGAGAGAGAGAGAGAGAGAAATTCAAATTCAAATTCATTTTACCGTTTATCTTTCTTTTTACTGCCTTGTTTGCTCTTGCGCATTCTGAGAGACATGCGCGCTTGCAAAAACAGTTGCAAATTTCCGGATGCACGTGCTGCTTTTCCATAAATACAGCGGAGTTGTCAGTTGCTCGTGACGAACAGCCGTGTAAGCATTCAGCCAGGCGATGCAGCTGGTTCCTTTCTGCATCTGAAGTTCGACCAAAATTAACCCATATCATACTGAGGCTATAAACGTCAAATTTGTACACTGTCATATGCGAGCTATATTATAGTACTTTCAGATAAGGATATAGAGCAATGGCTTTAGTTCAAGGGTGGTGCTAAAATAGCTTGGCGCCTAGAGGCGCCAAGCTATTCTGGCACTACCCTTGAACTATTTTAGTCAAACGTATTTCACACACTGGTGTATTCCGAAAAATAAAGGTTAAAATGAAAGCAATTTTTGTTAAAATTGAAATTCAAAAAAACTTTAGCCTGTCATAAAATAAATGTAATTACTTTTTCTGCCTTTCCAAGGTATAGTAGACAAACATGCACCATTTGCTCCTTGTGTGACTGACTTGTATGAGAGTTCTTTGCTTTTTTATTCATCAAACCGTTTAGTGGATTATAATGTTTCTTTGAGATCTATCCGTATTTCACGCAAGAAAAAACGCAACCATATTTATTTTGCTTTGGCAGTTTATTGAAGAATTTTTATTTATTTAAACATGTGAAACAAACACATTTTTATTCAACAGATAGACGATTCAGGCCTCAACCCCGTTATTGCCGAGAAAAAGATAAGAAGAATGAAAGAAAGATAGAGTAATAAAAACAAAAAAACTAAACAAAACAAAAAAAAACCCAAACCCACAAATAAACAAACAAACAGATAAAACAACAACACAACAACAACGAAACCAAATACACACAAAGCAGAAGTCTTTTCAAACATTCGCAGACATACGAATGCACGTGTACACACAGATTCTTTCTAATCTACAACAAACTGTTTACCTTCAGCAAGAAACCCAGTGCTGCTGCAAGCATCAAAGGGTGTTTTTCCCGGTCGGCACCTCAGCGGATATGTCGTCACGGGAGAACAGCCTTTGACGTCATCGCCCGATGACTTCATGTTGAATTTCTCGTCCAAGCATCTTGGAAAGACGGACACTATGTCAGACGAGTTGTCTTGCCCGCATGATGTCGTTGAAGCGATGAATGGAGACTGCAAAATACGACACAGTATAGGTCACCCGCAAAGCATAAACAGAAACGGCAATACGTTCATACATTAACTCTTTCAACCCGACGGCCGTATTTCCCAGATTTTGGAGGCGTCATCTAACGACTATGCACCAGGTGCAGGAGATGGATCGGCCATGAAAATTCAAGGGCAGTGCCAGATTAGCATGGCGCCGATAGGCGCCAAGCTAATCTGGCTCTGCCCTTGAATTATCATGGTCGACAATCCTCATGTTGTAGTGCGTCAGCGCTGAATGGGTTAAGTGGAATCATCCAGCAGACTTCTTCTGCAAGAGGCATACATCTTCATTAACTCCTGCCTTCACAGGGGCTAATGATAATATATACCTTAAGCAGTCAAGGAGTGGCGTGCTTTACATTCCGGAGGAAACCACAGAAAGCCTTTCCAGGAACAGAGCAACGGTCACCACACAGTCGATCGCCTCCAGAGCAGAGGTGTGGAGAGGGGCAGGGACGCTGGGCAGGCTTGAAAAGACGCGAGAGATTCACAGTCAACCAGAGCAATATATAGATACCGTATCGAAAAAAATAAGCTTCACTCTGCCCGATCAGGAATTTTCCTAGGCTTCTGAAGGTTGGGATGAAACATGTATGGGTATCTCCGAGCAAAGAGATCCCATCTGGACCCAACTGAACTGTAAGGTTTGATTTAGGAAGAACGCTTATAGAAGGATGACACATGCCGCAGTATTGTCAGTTGTCAGGTGAGAATGTCCCTGAACTCTCTCACTGCACTGTCCTCTCTTTCAAGGGGCAGTCTCTACTTCATGTAACTCATTCAGCTCCGACGCACTACAGCAGAGCATAGATCGACCATGATAATTCAATGGTAGTGCCAGATTAGATTGGCGCCTAATGGCGCCAAGCTAATCTGGCACTGCCCTTGAATTATCATCTCCAGCAACTGGTGCATGATTGTTAGATGACGCCTCCAAAATTTGGGAAATACAGCCGTCGGGTTAAATGAGTTAATCTGATTTTGATTTTGAGGTTATTATGATTATGATGTCGATGATGATTAGAATGATATTATTATTATTATTATTATTATTATTATTATTATTATTACTATTATTATTATTATTATTATCATTATTTAACTGATTAATTAATTAATTAATTAATTAACAGTGCTTATTTAGTTTGGTTACTCGATTTGGGTTCAATCTAAATGTATTGCTTGTCTTTTCTTGACCAAGCTACTACTCGTTCAGAGATACTCTTTGGTTGCGCGTCTGTTTTACATTTTGCAGGAATCTATTAATGGGCAAGAAAACACAACTATTTCACTCCTTTACTGCCCCCAAAACCCAACTGAACACTACCCACGCCCACCCAACGGCACCCAAATCCAAGAGGCACAGATCCTCATGAGCCCCCGCACTTGCGGGGGCTCACGAGGATATGTTTCTCTTGCTGTCACCACTGTGATTCCATGTTTCTTTGACGGCTGTGGATCTTGGGGCGTTGAATTCAAAATGATTCAAAAATAATGTGCGTCCCTGTGCTAATAATTTTTTTTTTTAAACGGAACTAAACAATATCACACACTCACGCTCACACACACACACACACACACACACACACACACACACACACACACACACACACACACACACACACACACACACATGCACACACACACACACATGCACACACAAACACACGCACAAGCACGCACGCACGCACACATATATGGCTGACAGACCGCAAGTATAAACTTATACAAAGTGACCTCAACGGGTGTCTGCCGTTGTTTCTCGCTGAGCGCAGGTGACACATCGGAAGTGGTGGAACGGAAACGGCAGAGTGGTGTCCCTCGAGGCTCAGTAGAAATGTGGCTGATCTCTAAATCATTAAACATCCTTGCTCCGGGCGTTAGGTGGCACTGTTCTGTGGCAACAGAGATAAATTGATTTGTTAGCGATTCACGTTCTTTTGTGACACTATCATTAATTTCAGTTTTGTGAATACCTGCATTTTTTAAATTTATTTATTTTCTGGGTGACAGCATTTCTGTGACTCAAACGCTTTTTTTCTGAGATAACGGAGACACGAGTGTCTTGTTCTGTAAATTTATACTGCTGGTCTGTGATTTTGGATCTTGCGGCTGGAAGCCGTAAGTTCCAAAATCACAGACCAGCACACATGTATATATGTACCGCTGAGCAACAGAGTTAACTCGTTGTGAAAAAACAATCCGTTACAGTTGGTTTACTGCTCAATACTGTCAGCAGAGCTAGGGAGTAAAGCAACGACAAAGACACGCACTGTACTGCCGAGCAACAGAGTTAAATTGTAGTGGAAAAACACACCAAGGTTTTGTTGTTTCAAACCTGGTTTATTTCCCGGGTCAGGCGTAAGGATCAAAATTAATGTCCTCTACACAGATTTAACAGCGAAATTAGATTGAATTCGATCGTCCTGCCCCATAAAACTGTCATCACCTTTGCCATCAAAGTAGGTTTCTTCCCAATTAACAGAATCATTTTCTGACAGTTCTGCTGTCCCACAACCCCCAGGTGTCTCTGGAGGAGGTGAGGCAATAGACCCAAACTTCCGGAACACAGAGTTGCGCCACGGCGTACAAACTCCCATCCTGCGTTGAGGTAACAGAGTTAAAATGCCGAGAAATAGAGCTATATTGCGGTGTGAAGATACCATCCGTTTGCTGTCATACGAGTGTTTCGTCCATTGCAACCCGTTTAGTGCCGAGACAATTTTAGCACTTACAACTGCAAGAGGCATAGATCCTCATGAGCCCCCGCATACGCGGGGGCTCATGAGGATCTATGCTTCTTGCTGAAACAACTTTGTATCTATGCTGCTTTGACGTCTTTGCGTGGAATTAACTCATTCAGCCCGACGGCTGTATTTCCCAAATTTGGAGGCGTCATCTAATGACTATGCACCAGCTGCCAGAGATGAATCAACCATGATAATTCAAGAGCAGTGCCAGATTAGCTTTGGCGCCGACAGGCTCCAAGCTAATCTGGCACTACCCTTGAATTATCACGGTCGACCCCTCTCCTGCTGTAATGCGTTAGGGCTGAATGGGTTAAAGATTTCAGAAATACAATCTGCGGGTACTTGCAGGTAAGGTGTTTTGAGAATGAGAATTACATCACGGCAAAAAGCTGGCATCCCGTTTCGGTTCCGTAAGCAGTTATTCGCATTATTGGAAACAGAGTTAAATTACTGAGAAAGGGAGCTATACACTGGCGTAAAACTCCGCTATCTCATTTGCTGAGTTGTTCGTCCAAATAAACAGCAAAAAGAGTTAAAAAACAACTGTAAAACAGAGTTACACTGCGTCGGAACACTGCCGTCTATTTTGCGGTTTAATGAGGCCTTTTTTCGCATAACTGGGAACAGAGTTACATAAATGACCATAAAGTCCTGGAACGAGAGTTTTATCGCTCGCGGAGTAACACGGCCATTCCGGGTCTTTTTTTTTTTTTTCACGTGTAATGACTTGCTACGGGCAACAGAGAGGCAGAATAGTTAAACTACAGAGAAACTGACTTACATCGTGGTGCAACATACCATCCCGTGTATCGCGTCTGACGACTTGTTCGTTTCCAAACAGCAGAGAACAAAAAAATATTTAAGGGGCGCTGCGCCACGTCACTGCTTGATGAGTTGCACTTCCTGATAACTTAACCCTTTAGTGCGTGCAGCCACTTGTTATTTTGACAGCACCGTCGGCTACAGTCGCAAGGGGGTTAAATTGTTCTCTGACAGTTCGCCGCTAATGATGTCCCCAGATGTCATCTGCACCTCTTCCGGACATTCGTTCCGCGTAATTGTGCGGCAATGCCAGCAGCAGCCGAGATATTTTTTTGTTTTTCTTCCTTCTGTGGTGAAATGCGACGCATTTGACAGGATGCGTGTGTCACCGACTAATGGACGGTGTGGTCTGCTGATGAGCAGACTCAGTGAACAAAAAAGACTCGGGTCAACGTCAGCAGCCTGTTGGCCCGCGCACGGTCGTGCGCGGGCCAACAGGCTGCAGACGTTGACCCCTGGGCCTTCTGCTCGATTTGCTTGAGAATATGTCAGATCTTCACAGTTGTAGGAACAGAACCAAGGACACCACACTGTCGATCGCTGTCCATGAGCAGAGTTGTGGAGAAAGGAGGCGGACGTTGGAAAGACTGGAAAGGACGTGAGAGATCCATAGTAAACCAGACCAATATTCCTACGATATCGAAAGGAATTATGGGGGACGTTGGAAAGACCGGAAAGACGTGAGAGATCCACAGTAAACCAGTCCAATATTCCTACGATATCAAAGGGAATTATGGGGGACGTTGGAAAGACTGGAAAGGACGTGAGAGATCCATAGTAAACCAGACCAATATTCCTACGATATCGAAAGGAATTATGGGGGACGTTGGAAAGACTGGAAAGGACGTGAGAGATCCATAATAAACCAGACCAATATTCCTACGATATCGAAAGGAATTATGGGGAACTTTGGAAAGACTGGAAAGGACGTGAGAGATCCATAGTAAACCGGTCCAATATTCCTACAATCTCGAAAGGAATTATGGGGGTCGTTAAAAAGACTAGAAAGGACGTGAGAGATCCATAGTAAACGAGACCAATATTCCTACGATATCGAAAGGAATTATGGGGGACGTTGGAAAGACCGGAAAGACGTGAGAGATCCACAGTAAACCAGTCCAATATTCCTACGATATCAAAAGGAATTATGGGGGTCGTTTAAAAGACTGGAAAGGTCGTGAGAGATCCAAATGTAAACGAGACCAATATTCCTACGATATCGAAAGGAATTATGGGGGACGTTGGAAAGACTGGAAAGGACGTGAGAGATCCATAGTAAACCAGACCAATATTCCTACGATAGCGAAAGGACTTATGGGAAGACTTCTGACTGGATGGGGTGTAGGGCTTATCGGCCTTTCTAAAGCGCATTGATCAAATCCTGACCTAACTAAATTAACCTGAGTTGTCAAAGATATATCAGATTTTTTTCTGGTGTAACAAATTTCCAAGCATGCTATGTTACGTTCGACAATCAGTTCAGTTCAGTTCGGCCAAGACAGGACATCGGAAAAGCCCGTAGGCGCTCCAACCCTCATATCAGAAGTCTTCCTAGATTCCCTTCCGATGTCGTGCAAACATTGGCCAGGTTTGCTAGGAATCTCTCATGTCCTTTTAAGTTTGGCCAGCGTCCACTGCCTTCCTCTACTTCTCTGCTACGGACACGGTGTTGGTCTGATGTAGTCCTTAACTCATTCGAGACGTGCTCCGGATACGCGGCTTATGCCGCGTATCCGGAGGCGGCACGTCTCGAATGAGCTAAGGCGCAAAATCGCAGGGCAGCACACATAATTATACAGTATATGAATCTAGTCTCGCAGCGCGCATCTGAGTCCGGACGTTGACGCTCATACGATACTCCGATTAGGAATAATTGGCCATTTGGGGATTTGTTTTTGCGTGAGATCTGTTCACGAGCACAACATTGAAAAAGTTCCTTAGCTTAACCTTTTTGTTGCCAGTACGCAGACTGTGTTTCTGCAATACTGTGTTAGTTCAACACCAAAGATCTCAGCCACCCAAAGACATGGATACAACATGGTGTCAGCAAGAGGCGTCCTCACAAGCCCCCCGCATTTGCTTGGTGCCCACGAGGATCTGTCTCTTGAAAAGCGAACAATATGTGATTATGCCCAATCTGTAAAGGTAGGGATTACTATGTCAAGTCCCCATTACATTTTTCTTCTTTATTAGTTTGTGTTTGCCAAGCAGATTATTTTTTAATTATTTTTTTTTTACCCTGATTACGTAAGGTAGTAAACAATAACCAGTGCGATAGTAATTAATCATTAGATTAGCAACGGCAAGTTCGGAAGATTGTTGTTACTACCAAAATGTATATCAAGGCACAGTGAGACCACACCTTGAGTACGGATCTAATGCATGGTTGACGGCAGCCCAGTCACACCAGCAGACCATTGACAGAGTTCAGAACCAGGCACTTCGTATCATCACCGGCGCAATGAGATCCACACCAATTGAAAAGATGGAAGAGACAACAGGCATCCCACCCCTGCGCATGAGAAGAGATTGCAAAGCCTTGATACAGTCCACAAAGGTCAAGTCTTCCAAAGACCATCCTATGAACGCTAGGATGAAACAACCAACCTCAGGGAGACTGAAAAGATCAAGCTTTGTGAAGGAGACGAGAGCACTGCAGAGAAAACACCAGGCAAAGCTGCCTGCGCAGGTAGAGGCTCTGAATCCTGCTAGCGACCTTCCACCTTGGGAAAGTAAGCCAGAAAACATCACCATCTCTTCCACGGTACCCTACATCACCACCAGAGATGAGCACAGCACTGTGAGCAAGAAAGCCCTGACACTAGCCATGCTCGAAGAAAAGTATCCCCAGGAAGCATGGATACGGGCATACACCGATGGATCAGCCACAGATGCAGTTCAGGATGGAGTGGCTGGGGTGTACATTCAGTACCCAAACGGAAAATGGCAGGCAGAGGCAGTACCAACAGGCCTTCACTGCACAAATTACAGAGCTGAGGTGGAAGCCCTAGTCCGCGCAGCTAACACCCTTAGTGGCACTGCAGACCCTGATGCCCAGATTGTCTTCCTTACTGATGCCATGTCTGTCCTTGAGGCAGCAACAGCAAGCAAACTGCCACGTCTACAAGAGGCACTGCAAAACATCAAGTGCACCAGACTGGTGCTGCAGTGGATCCCTTCACACTGTGGCATCTACGGCAACGAAGAAGCTGACAGAATGGCAAAAGTGGGCGCAGAGAAAGAACAAGATGAAAATGGAGTCAGCTTCACAGAGATGAAGACCATCATTAAGTCTGTGTACAGACCACCACAACGGCCCCTAGACAGTTACCATCAGCTGTCCAGACAAGAGCAGGTGACCATCTTTCGTTTGAGGACCGGGCACAACCGACTCAATTTCCACCTGCACAGACGCTTCCACCTCGTGCCATCTCCCCTGTGCCCTTGTGGAGAAGCAGAGCAGACCGCAGAGCACATCCTCCAGGACTGTGGGAACCACCAGCCGCTGAGGGAGGAGATATGGCCGAAGCCCGCCACTCTACAAGAGAGACTGTACGGGCCTGTGGAGGCACTACAGAAGACCACAGATTTCATTTTGAGAGCCAAACTCCAAGTGTGACGGCGTTCGAGAAGAAGAAGAAGAAGACTACCAAAACGTTGACCGCTGTCAAGTGAAGGATCATTGTCATTGACATTGTCATTGTCTTGTTCGTATTCTCTCGACAGTGAAGGGGTTAACGGCACTGTCCTCAGAGAGATCGGACATTTTCCAAAAGACTCGGCGCGACACGTCTCCAAGGTCATGGTCAAACTGTTCTTTATTGGTGTGGCGCAAGGTCTCCGTAAGGTCCAACAACCTCTTTGGGCCAGGCCATGCAATTCCTCTTGTTAATAATGTCATCTTTAACCCATTCAGCCCTACAACAGGAGATGGGTCGAGCATGATGGGTCGACCATGATAATTCAAGGGTAGTGCCAGATTAGCTTGGCGCCCGTCGGCGCCGTGCTAATCTGGCACTGCCCTTGAAATATCATGGTCGATCCATCTCCTGTAACGTGTTCACAGTCGTTAGATAATGCCTCCAAATTTTGGGAAATACGTGCGCCGGGCTGAAAGAGTTAACAGTGTCACAAACTGATAGTTCTACTGATCGTCTGATGCTGTTTACAGTGGGTGAAGGGCACTTCACTTAGAGAAACACCACGTCGATATCTCCACAAACAGACAGTTCGTGTGACTCAAAACAGAAATGCAGATTTCTTTTTTCTTTTGCGGGCCGCTGTAAATTATCCCTGGTGCGGGTTCTCGAACTGTTTATTGACACAGTTCCAACAACTGAAATTCTCTAAGAGTAAGAGACTCGCACGCAAGAGAATTACACAGGCAATTATCATCATCGTTATTTGTCAACCATTTTAAACTAGCGAATAAATCCTCAGAATAAATTCAAATTCATACACTAAACTTTGCGTATTGCGAGGTCGGACGTAACTAAATTCGGATACAACAAATCTTTTTTTCCCTTAGATCCCGACTATATTTATTTTCTATATAACTGACTCAGAACGTAACGAACTACGGGTATTTACAACATGCAAAGAGAGTGTCCCCTAGCGTTTGTTATACAGTCGACTTAGCGTAAAAACACTTCTTTTTTTTCAGAAGTCCAAAGACCGTACATTTTCTATATAAATTACTTTGCTTACTACAAACTTTTGCTGTAACAACCAAAAGCGCGGATCACCTTGCGACTTGTTGTATCCGAAGCTTACTGTATGCGAAGTTGTACTGTATCTCCAAACAAAGACTCGTGTGCTTGCCTGTGATTTTGGACCTTACGGCTGAAGCCGTAAGGTCCAAAATCACAGACAAGCACACACATAAAATCACAGAGTAGCGCACATACCGCAAAGACCCAGTATCACAGAAAGTGCACACGTCATGCCACAGCAGCACACCGCCCCGAGAACACCAGCCTGCTATTGATGCCGGTCGGCCCGTGCAGCAGGTAAAATAAAGGTAAACCCAGCATCGCCCGGCCGGCGGTCTGTCACCTGGTCTGGGAGTGTAGGAGAGAGAGGGGTGGGTGCGGGAGGGACGGAGGGAGAGACAGACGGAAGGAAGGGGACAGGGAGGGAAGGCGCGCGCTTGCGTGCACGTGCAAAATCAGGTGTGTCGATAGTGGCGGGAAGGCAGGGTAGTTTCCGCGGGCCACAACAGGACAGGTTTTTGCACGTGGAAAAAGAAAAAGATTGATTATTCACTCCCCACACGATACAACAGAATCGATCCCAACGGACCGTGATTGACGATAATACTTAAAGGGTGGTTCCAGAACAGTTTGGCGCTTCAAAATTAATCTTTTGTGTATGTGTGTGAGAGCGCGTTCCTGCGCGTGTGTGTGTGTGTGTGTTTGTATGTGTGTGTGCGTGCATGCGTGTGTTGATGCGTGCGTACGTTTGTGTGTGCGCGTGTGTGTACGTGCGTGCGTTTCTCTGTGTGTGTGTGTGTGTGTGCGTGCGTGTGTGTGTGTGTGTGTGTGTGTGTGTGTGTGTGTGTGTGTGTGTGTGTGTGTGTGAGCATGGTTGCTTGCGTGGGTGCGTACCCGCGAGGGAGCATGCGTGCCTTTGTGCGTGTGTAACTGTGTGTGCGTAGGCGCACGAGTACGTGCATGCGTGCGTGTGAATTGTGTGCGTGCATGTGTGCGTGCGTGTGTAGTTGTTGTTACTTTCATCTGCCTTGAAATTGTAAGGCCTATTTTTGGAGATTGAAAAAAAAAAAACTTGATTGACAATTGTTTTCACCCAGTCTAGCTTTTGACAGAAAGCCTAAATTTGTCTGGTAATGAAAATTCAGGTCAGATATTGGTGGCTAACGATTTCAGGACCGCATTACAGGCATGATTAACTCATTCAACGCCGACACGCGCCACGGCAAGACATGGATCGAGCGTGATCGTTCAAGGGTTGTGCCAGAATAGCTTGGCGCCCATAGGCGCCAAGCTATTCTGGCACAACCCTTGAACAATCACGCTCGATCTGTTTCCAACAGTGTAACACAGTCTTCAGCAGGCAACTTCAAACTTGACAGATTTCGGTCCTGGAACAGAATGTGTTAAACACGTGACGCTGTCGGCTTTGCTTCTCAATGCTTGACTGCTCGTGGGGAGTGAGCCTTAACTGTATGACATCCGGTGTGGCACAAGTGTACGTACAGAGACAGGGAAAGGGTAAAGGGGCTCGTGAGGATCTATGTCTCTTGTAGTTGCATCGTCTGCCCATTTTCGCGGCAGTGAAGGGGTTAAGGGAAAATAATTGAAATTTGAAACGAACGCACGCATGACCAGACGCACGCAACCACCTACATGCACACACATACACACACACGCACACACACACACACACACACACACACACACACACACACACACACACACACACAAACAAACACACAGATACACATACACATACAAACACACACACGAACACACACACTCACAAACACATATGAACACAAACACACACACATACACATACACACACACACACACACATATACACACATGCACGCACACACATACAGAGAGAGAGAGAGAGAGAGAGGGGGCGGGGTGGGGGGGGGGAGGGGTGTGGGGGGTAGGCGGGGGGAGGGTAGGCATAGAGAAAGACAGAGCATACACAATTAACACAAACGAGTCTGAACATCTTATACAATTTTCATATGCCCTTTTGAAAACAACCCTCCGGCTACAACAAAAATATTTTCCATTCAGGCTGCCACAAAGCGGATGTGCTTCCGTGTGATATCGCAAAACGGAAGCAGACTCTCTGTCACTGATCAATGTCGCAAAAGCGGCGTCGCCGGAAACAGAACAATAGACGGCCCGGGACCTGTCGATAGCTTGCACGCGCCCTGATCACGGCATGGGGTACTCTGCACGGTTTGTCGCTAAACGAGTGTTGTGCTTGTTAACCTGAAGGTTTGCATACTCGTGCCAAATAAACAAACCATCGCACAATGCACGTTTTAGACGCATATGTCACTGAGCTCCTGGCTTATCTGTTCACAAGATGTGTGATGAAAAAGGGCGACTTGTCCATTAGATGGGGATTATTTTGTTATTGGTACAGGGTTTGCTAAACTGACCTTTGTAGGCCTGAGGGAGATCAAATTAATCATTGTACCCCGAAAGAGTACAATGGTTACTTTGACCCCCCTCAGGCTATAAAATAGTCCTTGTAGCAAACCCCTGCTACCAATAATGCATTTGTTTCATTCCGCCACTATTTCGTTAAAGAAATCAAGCGGAAATCTTCTGATCTGGATCACACTAGATATGACTGACGTCAAAATAATATACGTGTCACACGTATTAGACTTATGACGCAATATAAAAACTACGTCTGCATGAACAACAGCATTGTATACAAATGTAAGTGTAACTCACTTTATTGCTGCAAATGTGCGCTACAAACAACTTTAGTAGCGTGCCCATTGTATCAAACAACACTAAGTAACTTTGTTCTTTAGAACGTTTTGGAGTTGCTTTAAGGAACAAAGCTGGTATCCAAGACGCTTCACAAAGATCGATACAATATGTCCGCCATTAGTCGAGGCAAGGGTTTTTGTAGCGAGGTCACGTGGTACGATTTGCGCTAAAGGGATTGGTCGAGTGACGTAGGAATGAAAGACAACTTCTTTGTAACACTTTGGCTGTCGGTAGCGGGATTTTTTTTTGGAGTTGATTCCTACCGGAAACTAACCAACCAAACAATCATCCAACCAACCAATCAAACCAATCAATTAACTCATTCTAGACGTGCCGCCTCCGTATACGCGGCTTATGCCGCGTATACAGAGGCGCCACGTCTCGAATGAGTTAATCAATAAAGTTTAAAACCGAACACAATGTGCCGCAGATTTCAAGCATTACTGCAAATTTCAAACTCAACCCTATCCTTGCTGAAGTCCGGAAATGACGTCGATATAACCAAGTGGGTGTGTGTGTGTGTGTGTGGGGGGGGGGGGGGGGGGTTGGTTGTTCGCCAGACCTTTGTAAATGAAACGACCGATTGAGGAAGACGGAAGGGAGACGGGCCAGAAAATCAATCGACCGGGAGGGGAGAGAGTATTCTTCATTTATTTTCGGAGCAACTTCCTCCATAACTAGTATAATACGGAGCAAAAGAAATGCGACATTTTGGGAATCCCAAAATCCCAAATTGTCGCATTTCTTTTTTCCTTTTCAGAATATAGGTCAGTTCTACCCGTTATCGACTACTGACTGGCTGTTACCGTTTTCCGGTATTTATTCATGGGGAGAGTCAAGCTATCGCCAATTGTCACCAGTCTACCCGGAAAGGAGAAGAAACGGATTTATTACCCGTTCAGGCCATTTGTCGCAGACTCTATGTTTCTTCGTTAATTCTTTAAATCTTCGAATCGACCTACTCGGTTCCGGACGCCACCTTGGTTTTGTAAATTTGCGGTCTAAAAACACTTCGGTGAAAAAATGAGAAAGGTCATGTGATCCTAAGTCTAAGAATAGTATCGCGCGTGCAAATGAAAAAGTGTTCGTGCATGCGGACTCGAAAGAGCAGACAATAAAGATAATGCGTTTTTCAAGACATCTGATTGTCTATTGTTTACCATAGTACGTGGGTGTATGTGTGTGTAATGGCCTCTTGTGCCTGCTGTGGCAATAGCACGTAGACCAAGCGCATACCAAGCAAAAGTGATTGGAGTCTCTGCCATATGTTAGTAGGAGTCGTGGCGCGGCGCTTGTCACGACACGCCTGACGGGGTCAGGGCGCCGTGGACAATATGAGTGCAGACACTCGAGAAAACCCACCCACTCTAAATAAATAACGCAACGCCAGTGATAAACAACAAACAAATCCTTTATTACCTACCCTTACTCTAACTCCCACCCCGACCCACTAACGCCCCACACACTCACACATACCCACACATGCACTCATAACGTATTAACACTTAAAAAAGATTAACATATAAAAAATGACTAACAAGTGAAAATGACTAACAGGTGAATATGACTAACAGGTGAATATGACTAACAAGTGAAAATGACTAACAGGTGAATATGACTAACAGGTGAATATGACTAACAAGTGAAAATGACTAATATGGCCAACGGCTATACAAGGCGGGTAACTTAGTCTCTGTACAGTGTCCTCTGTCCCACACTAGACAGGGTGGCTCATAACGTACGAGTACTACCCCTGCACCACAGAGCACCGTAGCCGCGCTTGCTCACGCACGCCTGTGACCGACGCTCAGAATGTAGAGTCAGCCTGCTGTAGCCCAACGTACTTGTCCAACAGGACCGGCTAGCGAAGGCGTTCTGACTCCCGATGATGCGTCACCGATGGTCGTGGATGATGAGATCGAAGAACGAAATCTTCGAAGCCAATGATCGAAGCCAGTGATCGCAGCCAGTCTTCGAAGCCAGTCTTCGAAGCCAGTCTTTGAAGCCAGTCTTTGAAGCCAGTGCACTGGAAAAGGGCGCATTGTCAGTCAAAGTGCCAACACAGTTAATTCTGGCCTATTTGACACGCACCTACTCACAAACCACGTGAGTTGTGTCTCGTCTCACCCTAATATCCGCCTTGGCCATATTAACTATACAATCATGGATAAAGAGGATTCCTATGTACATTCAACATTCACCAGGTCTGCACTATTCCATTACACTAGCATTAAGCTAGCACAACCACTTTTGTATAATAACATTGCCACTGCTAAAACCAACATTATCAAAATATCCACAATCACATACAAAGATATCAAATAATCACCAGCAACCACCCAACGTGACAATCTTATTAAATTACATCTAGGACTTAATACAGATATATTTGAAAGGATACCCACTTTAATCCATTTTACAACATGGCCCTTTAAATATACTCACTCGGCGACAGCCGAATATAAACAACTAAATCCGACACCCACCACATTACAACCCAACCTAAAAAACATGGTTAAAGACCCAATTAAAACATCACTAAAAAACTAGACGAACATACCCTTCCGCACCTATATACACATTCACACACCCGAGAGCGCAGCAGCTAACTGAGGAAAATGGCATGAGTAAATACCTGTCACTGGTGAGTCCTCCGGCAGGACGAGACAAAACAAGGACGAAGACGAACCGGAGGGGTCTTCTGGTAAGTAGCAGCCGTGGTCGCAAGTCTTTCGGGACACCCACACCCAGGAACACTGGCCGTGGTCTTGCAGGGAGGGTAAAAGAACCCTCACACAGCTTGTCAAGGGCTCCAAACGAGGCCGCACCCTGACCCAGACTCTCACTTCGCTGGCTAACTCCGCTGACTGACTAATATCCTACTGCTACCTCGCAGGTTAACTTTGCTTCTGAACACTGTTCGGTTTAAAGCTACTTGACGAAAGCGTGCAACCGCTGTACTCGCTCACTGCTAAGCTTGCTGCACGGGC
Source organism: Semisulcospira habei (assembly GCA_036245525.1). Taxonomy (NCBI): domain Eukaryota; kingdom Metazoa; phylum Mollusca; class Gastropoda; family Semisulcospiridae; genus Semisulcospira; species Semisulcospira habei. The sequence goes on along the minus strand of BTPG01000002.1, from coordinate 10,074,391 downwards.
TTTACGATTACGCTCACACTACATTTATTAACTTCCCTAAACTAAGGCTATTTACAGAAGTCGGCGACCTACATTTATTAACAAAAAAACCGACTTGGCGAAAAAATAAAACAACATGTCACATCCGTTACGTGACATACCCCCCTCCCAGATCAAACACCCGGGTTTGATTACTATATGACTGTCCCAATACTGCTTCCACATTTACGGTTTCTACCACCCTGTCCTACTCAAGAAGTCAGCAGGAACATTTACTTTACCGGCTATGCTTTCCACTCTAATGGAAAATGGCTGCAACTGCAAAGCCCACCTCATCAGTCGACTGTTTGTGGATTTAGCTTGTTGCAAGTACTGCAATGGTCTATGGTCGGTCTGTACGACGAATGTCCTACCATACAGATACTGACGGAATTCTTGAATTCCCCACACGATTGCAAGACACTCCTTTTCGATGGTGGAGTAGTTACGCTCTGCTTTGGATAGTTTCTTGCTGGCGCATGCAACAGGCTGTAAACCGTTACCATGGTCCTGACATAATACGGCCCCTACCCCCCCTTCGGACGCATCTGTCTGCAACACGAAGAGACGATCGAAGTCTGGCAATGAGCACACAGGACCTGAACACAGTCGCGCCTTCAGCGTCTCAAATGCTGTCTCACATGCATCGTTCCAACCGATCTGTCCAGTCTTTCCTCCCTTGGTCAGGTCGGTTAGCGGGGCTGCTATGGCCGCGAAGTTAGGAACGAACCGGCGGTAATAATTTGCCAACCCAAGAAACGATCTGACTTGTTTCTTTGTTTGTGGTCGCGGCGCGTCTTTTATCCGCTGCATCTTGTCTCCCTCTGGTTTTATCTGACCGTTACCCACTGTGTGCCCCAGATATTCCAACTGCTTGAACCCCAAGTAACACTTAGTAGGTCTGGCCGCCAACTGGACCTCTCTTAACCTACCAAAGAGTTGGGCAATACACTGTAAGTGACGTTCTTTAGTGGAGGAAGCAATCATGACGTCGTCCATGAAATTGCTAACTTCTGTCAATCGCAAAGGTTCTAGTAACCTCCTCATCATTCGGGAAAAGATTGCCCCTGCCGTCTTTAACCCGAAAGGCATTACCTCCCACTGGAATTGTCCTGCCGGTGTGGTGAAAGCAGTTTTCGGTTTGTCGCTCTCTAACATGGGTACCTGCCAGTAGCCTTTAGCTGGGTCTAACTTACTCAAGTACTTAGCCTTGGACAGTAAGGAAAATAGGTACTCCACGTCAGGCATTGGCTCCGCATCGAACACGACCTTTTGGTTCAGTTTTCTAAAGTCCACGCAAAACCTAACAGTGCCATCTTTCTTCTTCACCAAGACGATCGGTGAGCTGTATGGGGAATTGGCTCTCTCGATTACTCCCATCTCTAGCATAGCGTCCACTTCGGCTTTGACTACCTCTAGCTGAGAATGAGGTAGAGGATATTGCTTCGTTCTCACCGGCACTTCATCAGACAAATGGATTTCACACGAGTCTAGTGTCGTCCTCAACGGATAATCTGTCAAAATATCCTTAAACTGGACAGTCAGATCTTCTATACTAGACTGGATCTCTGGACAGTTAGGATCAAGATGGATGTCAGAGGGTCCTTCAGACGCTACAAAAGGAATGGTAGGTACTTCCTTTACCACCACGAATGCCTCTCCCCCCTCATCTTCGTCCTCCTCATCTATCACTACTGTAGCTACTGACACTCGTTCTTGGAACTTTTTCAACAGATTTGCATGGTACAGTTTATTTTTACTGCCCACCCGTACCCTGTAGTCACACTCTCCGACTCTCTCTAGAACTTCGAACGGTCCCTGCCAAGCCATCTCCAGCTTGTTGTGTTTAACTGGAAGTAACAACAAAACCTTGTCTCCTGCACTAAAACTGCGTGGTTTGGCTCTGCGGTCAAAGTGCTGTTTCTGCTTTTTCGAAGCTAGCTTCAGATTCTGTTGCGCTAACCTGCACGTCTCTTCAATGCGATTCCGTAAATCTACCACGTACTGGCTTGCATCTCTCACCTCTTCTCCCATCTGCTCTTTCGTCCTGCAAAATTCTATCAGACTTTCCCCTGACGGAATTGCTCGGCCCTCTTCGGCCAACTTTCTAGCGCGAGCTAGAGTTTCGTCCTGGTTCTGCCACTCTATCAGTTGGGCAGGAGTCACATTGAGATCGGTCTGCTTAACGACTTTCAGCGCGCTCTCTCCTCCCTTTTCCCTCTGAATCTGAGCTCGAGTTTGGACTGCTGCTGCCATAGCACACTCACTGGCATCAATGGATACGGGACTACGTTTCCCATCTGAAAAAGTCACCCAGTTCCCTAGGATTACGTCCGGTCCCATGCGCTCCATTACGATAAGCTCGATCGTCCCTCGCACGAATGGGGAATCGATTTCAACCCATGCAGTCGGATACTTATCGGACTTAGTATGGTCGACGGGATTGACGTCTATGAACCGACCTGTAAGATCCCTGGGTTCTATCCACTTGGCGGCGATCGCACTCATATCCGCGCCGGTATCACGCATGATACGAACTTCCTTTCCCTTGGCTAATCCCTTACTCCACGGGTCGTAGGGCCGGATCGTCCGCATCCCTACGGTCACGGGCTCTGTCATTACGGCTACTGTCTCAGGAGCAATGGTGACTTGGTTAACTGACGCCTTACTCTGACAGTTCCTTGCTAAGTGCCCTGGTTTGTTACACTTAAAACACAGCCGTTCACCAGTCCCTCTGCCTGAACTAGCTGGTTCTGTCCTATGTTCTGCTTTGGTCTCAGGGGGTTTATTCGACCCTTTGTCCTTCTTGAACGGCGGACGAATCGGCCCCCCACCCAATGGACGCGAGACTGCCCGTTTGGTGTCGATATGGAGCTGCGCTAGCTCCGCGGCCTCTTCACCATTCCTAGGACGTTTTTCCCTAACGAACATTTCAAGGTCTGCATTCATAATAGCATAAAGTTGCTCAGACAGAAACACGTCTAGCACTTGTTCTACGTCCTCTATGTTCTTATGGGCTAAAGTGAACCAACGCTTGACTGAGGTCTTTAACCTAACGAACAACTGGGGAAACGTTTCGGGACCTTCCTTTCTGGCTTCGCGAAACTGGCGTCTGTAATATTCAGCGTCACGCCTAAATCTTCTCAGTAAGGTCTCCCTCACCACCTCAAAATCTTTCCCTTGCTCTACGGTCAGCCTAAGGTATGCATCACGGGCCTCCCCCTGCAATAGAGGTGCTAACCTGATCCCCCATACCTCTTTCGGCCACCCCTGGGTTTCGGCTACTCTCTCAAAGAGCTGAAGGTAAGATTCCACATCTTCCTTATCCTCTAACGGACGCATCTTGAGCGAGTAATGCTGACTAGACTCCGTAACTGACTTCTTTTCCGATGCTGCTAACTGTAACCTAAGCCGCGTTTCGGCCGCGACGAGCTCTTCTTTCCGTGCTTGTTCCGCGGCAGCTAGCTCTTCTTTCCGTGCTCGTTCCGCGGCAGCTAGCTTACGTTCGGTCAATGCTAAGTCATCCCGCCTAGCCTGCTCAGCCATCTGGAGCTGCTTCTCTACTGCCTCGCGGTCCATCTGGAACCGCCTCTCTAACGCCCTACGCTCTAGGTCACGTTCCCGTTTTTCTTCCTCTCTCCTAACTTCGGACAGGATGAACTGGGTTAGAGCTCCCCCACTAAGTCCTAGGCCCTCTCCTATCACTTTATACTGCTCATATGGGTTTACTATCACCCCTAACCCCTCTTTACTTTCGTGATCCCTACTGGGTGTCAGTCCTGCCGCAGTGAGAGTACGGGTAAGGGTACTCACCACCGTTTCCTTCCGAGAGGGAGTGGCCAAAGTGGCTCCTCTCTCTCCTGGACCCTCATCCCCTGCACCACCACCCTCGGACTCAGGGTCGTGCCCCGACGTGGCACGGGTGGCCCTGGTATCCCGTTTAGGGGGCATCCTGATGTGGGTGTCACGGAGGCAGCGACGACAACTGCTCCCCAGCAGGACCCCTGACAAAGAAAAAACAAAACAAATAAATACACAGAATACAAACAACGAATAAGGGCTAGACAGTGACAAGAGCCGAAGGGTCCTCACCACTCGGTACCTGAGTAATGAGAGGCAACCACTCATGCCACCCCTCGTTTATGCGCACTGCACTCTCTGGCCGTGGCCCCCTGGCGCAATACGCCCCCACTCCCGCCAACCGCCCGCTAAATCTTACTCGTACCACAACACGAACACACGGTCACTGGCGCACAAAAATACCCCAATCTACCTAACCTGTTACCTCCCCCTAATCCTTATCCCACCGCTGCCACCAAATATGTCACGACACGCCTGACGGGGTCAGGGCGCCGTGGACAATATGAGTGCAGACACTCGAGAAAACCCACCCACTCTAAATAAATAACGCAACGCCAGTGATAAACAACAAACAAATCCTTTATTACCTACCCTTACTCTAACTCCCACCCCGACCCACTAACGCCCCACACACTCACACATACCCACACATGCACTCATAACGTATTAACACTTAAAAAAGATTAACATATAAAAAATGACTAACAAGTGAAAATGACTAACAGGTGAATATGACTAACAGGTGAATATGACTAACAAGTGAAAATGACTAACAGGTGAATATGACTAACAGGTGAATATGACTAACAAGTGAAAATGACTAATATGGCCAACGGCTATACAAGGCGGGTAACTTAGTCTCTGTACAGTGTCCTCTGTCCCACACTAGACAGGGTGGCTCATAACGTACGAGTACTACCCCTGCACCACAGAGCACCGTAGCCGCGCTTGCTCACGCACGCCTGTGACCGACGCTCAGAACGTAGAGTCAGCCTGCTGTAGCCCAACGTACTTGTCCAACAGGACCGGCTAGCGAAGGCGTTCTGACTCCCGATGATGCGTCACCGTTGGTCGTGGATGATGAGATCGAAGAACGAAATCTTCGAAGCCAATGATCGAAGCCAGTGATCGCAGCCAGTCTTCGAAGCCAGTCTTTGAAGCCAGTCTTTGAAGCCAGTGCACTGGAAAAGGGCGCATTGTCAGTCAAAGTGCCAACACAGTTAATTCTGGCCTATTTGACACGCACCTACTCACAAACCACGTGAGTTGTGTCTCGTCTCACCCTAATATCCGCCTTGGCCATATTAACTATACAATCATGGATAAGGAGGATTCCTATGTACATTCAACATTCACCAGGTCTGCACTATTCCATTACACTAGCATTAAGCTAGCACAACCACTTTTGTATAATAACATTGCCACTGCTAAAACCAACATTATCAAAATATCCACATGTACATACAAAGATATCAAATAATCACCAGCAACCACCCAACGTGACAATCTTATTAAATTACATATAGGACTTAATACAGATATATTTGAAAGGATACCCACTTTAATCCATTTTACAACATGGCCCTTTAAATATACTCACTCGGCGACAGCCGAATATAAACAACTAAATCCGACACCCACCACATTACAACCCAACCTAAAAAAACATGGTTAAAGACTCAATTAAAACATCACTAAAAAACTAGACGAACATACCCTTCCGCACCTATATACACATTCACACACCCGAGAGCGCAGCAGCTAACTGAGGAAAATGGCATGAGTAAATACCTGTCACTGGTGAGTCCTCCGGCAGGACGAGACAAAACAAGGACGAAGACGAACCGGAGGGGTCTTCTGGTGAGTAGCAGCCGTGGTCGCAAGTCTTTCGGGACACCCACACCCAGGAACACTGGCCGTGGTCTTGCAGGGAGGGTAAAAGAACCCTCACACAGCTTGTCAAGGGCTCCAAACGAGGCCGCACCCTGACCCAGACTCTCACTTCGCTGGCTAACTCCGCTGACTGACTAATATCCTACTGCTACCTCGCAGGTTAACTTTGCTTCTGAACACTGTTCGGTTTAAAGCTACTTGACGAAAGCGTGCAACCGCTGTACTCGCTCACTGCTAAGCTTGCTGCACGGGCTTTACGATTACGCTCACACTACATTTATTAACTTCCCTAAACTAAGGCTATTTACAGAAGTCGGCGACCTACATTTATTAACAAAAAAACCGACTTGGCGAAAAAATAAAACAACATGTCACATCCGTTACGTGACAGCGCTAAACGACAGAAATGTTAACAAGATGAAGATTTCATCACAAAGTCGCCGTATTGTTTGGAGCTCAGATGCGTTTATCTTTCAGAAACATTCAGAGTTGTTCATATTTTTAGGCTTATTATGCTGATCCATTTCCCTCCTCTCTAAGCCAACCTCTGATCAACACACACATCGGCGCACTCAAATAAAGACGGACACACGGTGCTTTCCGCCATTAGTACGTTCTGTGGGCTCGTCTAGAGACAGGAATCCATCTCCTTCTACCCTAACGCACTCTCTCATCCACACACACTGACACACAAACATAAAGACATACATACGGCAATTCCTGCCATTCGTAAGTTCTTGCGTAGCATAGCAATTCTGAAGAAGAATGACAGCACGAGCAGAGAAATGACGTCATTTCAAGCTTCACGTCATAGCATCAATAGTCCCACGACACCGTGTACATAGTGACGACTCGATGTAATACGTCACTCATCGCAGTACTAACATTTGACGTATCAGAGAATCAACATTGCAATTTTCTTGCTGATATTCACGCCTAGGGCTTACAGGTCACAATTTGACATAATCCTACCCCCGGGCCGTTACAAACAGCAGGCTTATGCAAACACTGTTAATGAAAAATCATGCGCGTATTAATCAGAAGATAGTGTTTTTTTGTAAAAGAAAAATTAACGTTATGTTAGCTGTTTTACAAATGACTGCGAAAAAGTGATGCAGGAAACTGTCTGATTTTCACACCTAGGGCATATTGGTCTCAATTGACCTAATCGAACCGACAGCCGAGACAAACTGCAGACTTGTGTAAACACCTCATACGAAAAATCGTGCGATTATTAACGAGAAGATTTTTTTTCTAGTACATAAGATTCAATTGGTATAAGATTAACCCATATAATTCGTGAAATCAATCCCCAAATCATGAACATATATTTTTTTCAAACAATAATTTCATTATCACCCGAAACGTTCTAGAGTTACAATGCTGGTTAACGAAGACTTTCAATATGTCCCTTTTATCTAGCTGTTACCAAAATATCTAGTAGAAATAAGAACAATTACGGACTCTAGTGTGGATCAACTGGTTTTTGTGAAACGGCCATTTTCTCGGGAATATGCATCTTAATCAAAACATCGAAAATAAGGTCCCGCGATAATTCTTTTAGGGACAATATCCTTAAATTGCCAGCAGTTTGTCCGTCCTCAAACGCGGGCTGTATGTAATCGCTGTCACACACACACACACACACACACACACACACACACACACACACACACACACACACACACACACACACACACACACACACACACACACACACACACACACGCACGCACACACACACACACACATACACACACATACACACACACACACACACACACACACACACACACACACACACACACACACACACACACACACACACATACGGCGTTTGGCGCCCAAAAGATGTTCTCTAGCAAGGTTTGCGTGGCTAGACGTGACGTCATTTTTATCGTGTTACTTCTTTGCCAGAATTTGCTGACCCCCACGCCCAAAACTTCATGTACATACTCCGGAATACGCTCCGAATCAGCCCCATTTTAAAGTCAACCGTATTTTTAAAATACGGTAGACAAAACATAAAGGAAGGGACCAAAGACGCAACCTACCTGGAGCTCCTATACCGACTTAAATTCAGGTAGAAGGTTTTATTAAATGCACAAGCCATTGTCAGCTACTGCCACGTGAAAGAGTTCAGACCTCCCGCCATTCTGTCCACAAGAAATTGAAAAATTTGGGCGGATAAATAGATTCCACTCCATTAGCATATACTAATGGTATCAAGAAAACATTTAACGTCACTCGACAGCAAGATGACGTCATATTCTTGTTCATAATTCATTTGACGCCTCATAAGTTGCAGTACATATAAAAACATTGCACTCATTGAGAAGGCTTTTTACGGGAAGAAAAAGAAAAATGCTAGGTAATTCTGCACCATCAGGTAATACTTTTACCACGACAAATCAAAAAGGTAAAAGCATCAAGTGATCAAAAATGGAAGTGGGTTTTTTTTTGGTCTAACGACGAAAACAACCTACAACACCTCTCCATTTCCAGTGTGCGCCATATCTGAAGGACACTTATGCGTTTGGAAAGCGTTAGGATCCAGAACATTTTATGCGTCTTCATTAAATCATCCGGTTAGTTAATGCGGCAAGGATTCTTTGCGGTTGGATTCGGGGCCTCAGTTCTAGAGCCCCCCGAAAATAACTGAGGCCCCGGCCGGGGTTAGTGTTAGAGAGGCTCACGCATACTAGTGGTCATATTGAATAAAGACGCGTTTTCAAGAACGCTTGGTAGCCTAACTGTGGAATTTGGACTTTTTGATTGATGTATTTGAATGTGTTCTATGTACGTAGCACTACAATCCTGCAAACTTTAAAGTAGTTCGGATAATAAATGTGGAAATTACGGTGTTCCGAAAATGGACAAAATCACGATTTGTCAAATTTGGACTTGTGCAAATTTTTGATGGCAATGAGGAAAATTTTAAATAATGTGGACATAACTCTAGTTATGTTAGGATTTTCAATATAGCACCATAAAACACAGGAAACACAATAAAACATCCACCGTACACTTCGTAGGGTGCCAGGCGGGGCAAACATTTTGTTTTGGGTCCATGTACATGTGTAACGACTGACCGAATTAACTGCAGCATAACGCTTTTACTAAATGGAAAGCATGTATTTCGGCTGCATATTCGTACAACTTGCACAGCTTTTGATCTAGATGTTGAAAATTGAATGACGTTTTAACACAAAGCTGTCTCAATTTAGCGGTAAGCCCCAACAAAGAGCGCCGCCGTGTGAAAAGTTAAAACACGACTGCACTGTCTTCCACACTCGTAGTGACGAAAAGTAGACCTAACAAAACCAAGATAATCCTTGGCAAGGGAACGAGATAATCTTCATCGCCGTGCAAAACCACTTTCACGACAAGTCAAATGATTTAAGTGGAAGTGAGTGGACAGAACAGGTGACATCATAGCTGTGAGAACATGTGCACAGCGTCAGGCCAGGCGATGGCCAGGCGATGGCGGACGCTCAAATGAGCGGAGGGTGGGTCTGTCTTCAGACCCGTGCCGCTACAATTTTGAAGTAATCACTGACATATTTATTGATTTTAAAAGCTGAGACGTGCCTCTTTAAATCTAGAGGGATCCCCACTCTTGATGTTCGATTAGAAAAATGTGGTGCCCAATCGAAAACTTTCCACTATCAATAGTGTATGTTTTCTTCGAAGGTCGAAGTAAGAATCGTCTTAGAAATACTAAGGAGCTCACACTATTTTCAAAACTGTTTTCGGTTTGGCTGTAGGTGCAAAATTCGAAAGGCACGAGTGAATTAAAAGTGCCACGAAAACTAAATTTTCACGGCTGGGACACAGCGAGCAACTCACGACGTAAAAACGCGGCCAAGGCGTTTTGCGGTTAAGTCCGAAACATCGCGATCACGTAATAGGCCGATTTTCATACGCAAAGTAAAGAAAATTGCTGAACATATCCTTTTGGACCGTGAGACAGTAAGTATGTGTTTACCAATATATATCTCCGTGAGTGGATTGAACCAACATTTATATTTTACAAGTGTGTGAAATGGGCACGTTGTAAAGCTCATAGCGCTAGTAAGCGTGAGCCTCTCTACAATTGATACTTTGACGTCTTCAATCAAATCCGGAGTTTATCATAGGACTTATTACGTGTAATCATATATTTGACACACCACTTCTTGATTGTGAATGACGCGCTGCATTTTCTAGCTGTGAACATCTGTTTCCAACTGGCTAAGACTGTTCCTCTTCTACAAAAAGCAGAAATGTGCACTTAGGAAGGAATTAAAGTGTTGCACTTTGTAAGGGAATTGTTTGTAAATTCTACCAGATGAAGTATTTTTCTTTCCTTTCTGCCACAACCTCTAAAAACTGATTGCGAGAATAAGAATTCAAGTATAGACGACATGATGATAAGTCTTCGCTACAAAATGTTTTTGTTTATTTCTGCGGTCATGTGGCCAGGCGCGAAGGTCATTAGCCCGTTCAGGCCTGGTCATTTTTACTCCACTGACTTCAGCTGTACAATGTTTGACCTGCGCGGGCCGAACGGCTTCCGAAATTTTATGTCGTGTGCTCCAGGACTCTACTTTAACAATCAGGTGACGAGTTTACACAAAGGCTGGCACGCACGCTATCACACCAGTGACAGTCCATCCATCCATCCATCCATCCATCCATCCATCCATCCATCCATCCATCCATCCATCCATCCATCCATCCATCCATCCATCCATCCATTCATCCATCCATCCATCCATCCATTAATCTATCCATCCATCCAGCCAGCCATCCATCCATCCATCCATCCATCCTTCCATCCATCCATTTATCCATATCGCCATCAAAACAAGAAAGCAATGAAGCAAGCGATGTGTATTCTCGGTTGCGAGTTACCAGACATTTTTTGACCCATATTATTCTGTAAATAGTGTTGAATTTGATAGTTTGCCTCCCTGTGTACCTGTCACCTTGCTCGGTGTGCAGACTAGCAAGTGTGATTACGCTCAAAACGTGAACTGCACGAGTCGCGGCGGTTACACACACCCTGAACGCTGGCCGAATCTGGGTGTGACTGACGAGAAAGCAGTGTACTGGGGTCCCTCTCTACCCAAAGAGCGATGTCAACACGTCTACTGCAGGTTTGCGTCTTGGTGTTTTGCTCTTGTTGTGTATTGTTGTTGTTATTTATCTCAATACCGAGATTCGTTGTTCATAATTTGTTGTTGTTAACCCTGTGCGTGTCGGTGGCGGTGTTAGTCGCGATGGTTCCTACAGGTAGGGTTAAGGTTAGTCTTGCAGGGATCATCGCAACTAAACCCGATGCCCACACGCTAAGGGTTAACAGTTATTGGTGTTGCTGCTGTTATTTTGTTGTTTTTGGTCTTAATCCTGACTGAATGTAACAAGTGTCACTGTTGTTGTTGTTTTTGCTTTTGCTGTTGTTGTTGTTGCTGATGCTTCGGTGTTGTTGTTCCTGTCTGAATGTAGGATGTTTGTGTTGCGGCTCTTGATGTTACGGCAGAGGCGAAGTGAAGCGAATACCAAATAATTATACGGAGGCACTTTACAGAGAACACACTCCGACGCAGAAACCGGTAGCAAACTTTAACCCTTTGGCTGTCAGTAGCGGTTTTTGTCACATTCTATATGAGTCATCGCGACAAAAACCGCATCCGACAGCCAAAGGGTTAACCCTCTCCCAGAGGTGGCAAACGCTTTACCCCTACGCCCTTGACGGCACCATTTTTAACTCTTTCGAAACGTGCCGCAATCGGATTCGCGGCTTTATGCCGCGAATCCGATTGCGGTACGTTTCGGAAGAGTTAAGGACAGTTACCGTGAGACACTCCCCCAATTTGTTTCAATCTGTATGTCTCGCAGCTTGTGGCTGAAGACCAAAGGAAGCAACCCTTTCACGCTAGCAGACATCGATCCACGACTGTGCTCCCACCTGGTGGTGAAGAATGTGAGGTTTGAGCCGTCAGGACAGCTAACTCTGGCCTCGTGGTATGTGCCAGGAAGTGAGCAAGACGCACAATCGGATGTGGATCGGGCCTTTACCGAACTCAGACGTCTAAAGATAAACCAGGTGCTTGCAATCCTAATCAAACATATATGACCACCACGCGTGTAAAATGCACTGACAATTCGAACAGAGAAACACGCTTTAAAACGACAGTTAAAAAGACCCTCCACTTTCTCTCCCCCGCTGAAAGAAGAAACGAAGAAAGAAGCACGCTTAGAAACTACAGTTACAACTTTCTCCACGCACAGATAAGATAAGTTGTGAAGTGTCTTCAGCTAAGTAGTGAAGTGTTTTCTTGTTTGTTTCTCTATTTTGAAAACGTTCATATTAATAAATTATGTTGTATGTCTTTTCTAAGCGTGCTTCTTTCTTCGTTACTGCATTCGGGTGTGGATTTTGTATAAAGTTCTTATGTCCTACCAAGAACCAAAGTTGCTTCCCCTGATCACAGCTAACCTTTGTACAAGACCACGTTCAAAATGCTCAGAAGTTGTAGATGCAGGAATGCACGTAGCAGCGCGTTATTACGAAACCGTAATGTGACAAAGCAAAACGCACGACATGTCTGAATGCACAGCCAGTTTTAAGTAGGCAAACACAAAAAAACCCCGCAAATTCATGTGAAAATGGAGCATTCTCCTGTTTCCTTTGCTGCTTATAAGTAAATGTTTATTATTTACCAGTAATGCTACCGCTAAATCACGACCTCAAAACTAACAGAGTTCTCTTCAGCACCAAATGTAACAGTTGTTAGTCGTGTTACGAAATCGTAATAGTTAGCGTTATCCCAATAGATCAGTGGTACTGCACGTTTTTCCCTTTCTAGTGCATGTCTAACATTCGACATTGTGATAGTCTTGTGGTAATGTAAACGTTTCACACGCACATTTACTCTCGGTAACAATAACAGCAATACGCAAAGAAAAGTCAGCGGTTAACGATATAGTCCAAAAGCTAACAACCATGAACCGTGCACCCCCCCCCCCCCCCGACCCCCCTCAGTACTCAATAAGATGAGTTTCAAAGTGTACCTTAGTATGTCCTGTGATGTTTGAGCCATGTTCCCCGAAAATCATTAGGAACACATCAGTGATATAGCCGATGGCGCAAAGCTACACTCAATCACGCTCTTCGAGGATGCTAAAATGAGGTTGAGAAACATTTTCCTCTAAATAAATCAGATATCATTCCAGTAGCCCAAATCAGGTAATATTATGTTACAATGTTACGGCACACCTTCTGCGTCCTCTGCAAAAAACAGAATGAAAACATATTGAATCTCTGGCTCACAGTGAAGGTATTTGTGCACCCAGTAAATGGACATTTCCGGGAAATCGAAAAAAAGACAAAAATAATGTGTCAGATGCCTTCAGACATTTTTTATAGCACTGGCAGTCCATTTTCAGGCTGACATCATTATAACAGGATGTCACAATTATTATAAATCTGACTGGGTGCTGCTGTGATTACTGTGAGTGCCAAAATGTTTGATTTTGTATCCCTACCCCCAAGTTGTAAAAATTAACAAAATTAATTAGAAAAAAAATTACTAAAGTTATTCCATTTCTTTTTTACTTCTTTTTACCTATTAAATTTAAAACATGTTAGCATAAAGTGCAAGAAAATAAGGAAAGTCGGCGAAATGTTGTGTTCGTGGTGTATGATAGCTATTTCCCATTTAAAATTGCCGAATTAGAAAACGTACATTGTTTCTGATGCCCTCAAAATTTTTGTATACAACCGATATGTCTTTTATATGTTTTATTGGTTAGGATAGAGAGCCACAGTTACTCCCAACCTGATTTTATGATGCTGTGATGCATTTAGGGGCCACAGTGGCTAAATCTGCTGTCCTACCCCCCTATTTTACCAGTACGCAAAGGAACGCAGAATGATCATAACAATTGCTTATGTCATGTTTAAATATTTTTGTTACCGATTTTCTTAACAACGTTTGCATATTGAGCATACAAAATTGTGATCATTTCATTAATTTCAATGTGACCCATCAATTTAATTGTAATTTTTTTTTAGTTAAAGCATGTTTAACAGGGGATGCCGCTGAAGTTTCACCCGTCTGCACATTCAGCAGTCTTGTCAAACTCGGGGAATGTGTACCTCAGGGAGATGTTGTGTCTGATGCTGTTCTTGGTTACAATAATGACATCAGTACAGCAGTACCAAGGTTCGTCTCGAACATCCTCCATGTGTATGACTTTGCAGTGTGGAGTGCAGCAGAACATAATGAAATAGCAGCCTGCAGAATCCAGGATGCTGCCTATAGTCAGCAGCTGGATTGAAAGATAGCCACTCAAACTAAGCTAGACCATCTCTTTCAATCAGATGGAAGAGGTTTTCTTAAACTGGAGACCTTCCAGTACTAAAGACAGACAGGCCAACTTTACTGGCAACAAATAAGTTACTGGATCCACGTGGAGTCCTCACATCGAAGTCTTGGAAGCTAGAGCTGCGGAAATAAAGTCTCTGGTGAAGAAACTGGTGAGGACCGCATTGGCGCAAATTACAGCATCCTGGCGCAAGCAAACACAAGCTCGGTCAGACCAGTAGTGCGGTACCAAGATACATCGACAACATGAAACACTGCCTGTAAAACCCAAAAAGCCAGGCTTGACAAGATGCAGAACATGGTTCATTCTCATGATGCAGTGACATTCTTAGAGCCATCTGCCGCACACCAATTTACGAAATGGAGGGCATTGGAGCCACTGGAACGCAGAACAGCACATACGATGAAGAGACTTACTAAACACCGACAGCACTGGAGACTACAGGAGCAGACCAAGAACCGTCAGAAACGCCCAAATCTGAACCGCCAACTGAAGGTCCTGCAAAGGCTTAAAACTGACGTCCTGGAACCAAGCCAAAAGATGTGTGAAGAGCTCCCTTCAGATACCTGGACATCTCGAAAGAGCCTTCTAGACAAAATAAACGATGTTCCAGGACTCTTTGCCAAAGATCGCGGCACTGCACAAAGCCATCTCGCTGGAGATTATGCACAAGCGCTACCCTCACAGCAGCTGTGCTCACATCTACACACGCCATGCGGAATGAAGTAAGTGGCGTGTGCATCTGTTGTGCAAACCGCACTACTACTTCCTTCTAGTTACCAGCTGGCGGCAGCAGCTCCAACTATTGTACAGATCTGCAGGTGCTCAACACAGCAGCAGAGCACTAGCTAGAGTAAGGCAGCACCTTGATCCACTGACCTCCTCACTTTCAAGATAGATTGGATGCCCTGCCCACAAAATAGTGCAGCGGTGGATTCCAGTGCATTCAGGAGTAGCTGCCCGTGGGCAGACGACATCAACAAGCTGAACAGGGAGAGCCAGGCCACCATCTTCCATCTACGCACTGATCACTCTTGACTCCTCATGAGACTGGGTTTAAAGCGGAAACAGCCCTACGCGAATGCAGCGTAGAAAATTAGTCTCCTTAGCACATTCTCCAGACCTGTTCAAACAGAGAAGCGGTCTGCTGGCAGTTCTGACCAGAAGACACGTCCCTGTACATCAAACTCTGAAAACCTGCTGCCGAGCCCTTGACAGCTCACTTATTGGCAGCCAGAACAATATAACATTTACAGACGTCCATTAAGGAATTGAACGTTGCAGAAGAAGAAGACCAAAAATGGAGGTGGAAGTGGTGATCTCGTGGTGGACATGTAGAAACTTAGTATTTTGATAACATTGTTTTGGCTGTTAGGAACCATGAAACTTATTACGCATATTTATATTTACACATTTCTAGACGAACATAAATGAAAAGAAAAGGGGGGACCTTACTACACCCGCCTTACGCTACGTAAAATATCACCTAAAAGACCCGCCAGTTAAAAAATAGTTACAATTAACTTTAATGTGTCACATTGAAATTAATGAAATGATCACATATTTTTATGCTCAAAATGCATACTTTGTTAAGAAAACTGGCATCAAAAACATTTAAACAGAGGAGTATGGCATATTATATAAACAAGTGTTATCATTTTGCGTTCCTTTGTGTTCTGGTAAAATGGGGGTGGGGCAGCAGATTTAGCCACTGTAGCCCCTAATTGCATCACAGCATCATAAAATCAGGTTGGGAATAAATGTGGTACTCTATCCTAACATATAAAACCTAAAAAGGACCTATCAATTGTATACAATATTTCTGAGGGCATCAGAAACAATTTACGTGTTCCAATTCGTCAATTTTAAATGGAAAAAAGCTATCATTCACCACGAATGTTCCGTAAAGAATGCCGACTTCCCTTAATTTCTTGCACTTTATGCTCACATTATTGAACGTAATAGGTAAAGAGAGGTCAAAATGAATGGAATAACTTTAGTATTTTTTTATAATTAATTTTGTTTATTTTTACAACTTGTGGGTAGGGATACAAAATCAACCACTGTGGCACTCACAGTAACCACAGAATCACCTAGTGAAGTTTATAATAATTGTTGCATACTGTTTTATTGATATAAGCCCGAAAATGGACTGCCAGTGGTATAGAAAATGTCTGAAGGCATCTGACATATTATTTTTGTCTTTTTTTGCGATTTTCCGGAAATGGCAATTTACGGGGTGCAGAAATACCTTCACTGTGAGCCAGATATTCAATATTTTGTCATTCTGTTTTTTTTGCAGACGATACGCAAGTGTGCTTTAACATAATATTGCCTGATTTGGGCTTCTGGAATGATTTCTGATTTATTTAGAGGAAAATGTTTCTCAACCTCATTTTAGCATCTCGTTGAGCGTGAATGGGGGTACCCTTGCGCCATCGGATATATCTCTAGTATGTTTCTAATGATTTTCGAGGAACATAGCTTAAACATCTCAGGACATACTAAGGTACACTTGAAACCCATCTTATTGAGTACTGGGGAGGGGTTGGGGGGGGGTGGTGGTGCACGGTAGCCAGGACTGGCTTATGGACTAATACGTCTCACTGATTTCCTCAGTAAAGCTTTACAGGTTTCTTGTTTCAGTCTAGTTTCTAAGATCTAAACGCATACAACACGAAATACAACTCGAGTATCACTCACACCCGTTTTTATTACTTTCATATGACAAACATGAATCTAAGCGACCATGATCGATCTATGACGAGACGAACATCATAACATTCTCAAGAGAGAGAGAGAGAGAGAGAGAGAGAGAGAGAGAGAGAGAGAGAGAGAGAGAGAGAGAGAGAGAGAGGGAGGGAGAGAGAAAATCCACCAAACAGCCTAGTCTAAAATGAGGACCCCTAACTCCATGGGAGATATATGGGATGAGGACCCTGTGTAGCCACTAAGTCCCTACTTCCCAACCATACTGACCCCAAACCCGTCTGACTGGGCGGAAAATCCGACCTCATTGTAACTTAACGCTACAGTACGTATGGGTGACTAAGAGCTAGAGGAGCTGCGGAAGTCCCGACAAACTCCCCTAAACACGGACTGCGCAGGGTTTATGTACCCTTCCATCCTTCTAGAACAACCTAAAATGGCTTCCTTACCTGTTCGCAAGCGCACGTGAACTGGCCAGATCTATTTCTACACTTTTGGTCCTAAATACTAAGAATGGATAAAGCGCATGCGCTAATACTAAAACAAACGTCGTTCGTGTTCGGCCAACTCGCAAACTAATAAATGACGTCAAACCTCCTAGAGTGATTTCACTACGTAAGCAGGAAAGCGAATTACGTAATATTCGCTAACACATATTACTGTAGAACTCTAACCAGCAAGTACACGTGCGCAGAGCTGAACGCGACCAAATAAGAGAAGGCATAAAAATGCAAGCACTGCAGAAAAAGAGACACAGTCATAAGATTATTACCAAGTAGAAGAAATCAGAAAACTTCTGACGACAGAAATACAGTGGTTTTTGCCACAGTTATCAGCGGACTCGGCAGCGCCGCGGGGACTGAAAAAAACATTCGTTATATCCGAAATTGTGTTATATCCGACCTTGTTATAAGCAGATTAATTTTACAAAGACAAAGAACAAATTTGGCCCTCACCTTCCCGAAAGCTTTGTTATATCAGATTTGTGTTATATCTGACCTTGCATGCACGCACGCACGACACACACACACACACACACACACACACACACACACACACACACACACACACACACACACACAAGCACACACACACGCACACAAGCACGCACACACTCACACTGTGCAATTTTAGCTCACTCAGCCCGACGGCCGTGTTTCCCAAATTCTGGAGGCGTCATCTAATAACTATGCACCAGTTTCAGAAGATGCATCAACCATGATAATTCAAGGGCAGTGCCAGATTAGCTTGGCGCCGAAAGGCGCCAAGCTAATCTGGCACTACCCTTGAATTATCATGGTGGACACATCTCCTGCTGTAGTGCGTCAGGGCTGAATGGGTTAAGGTAATTTGCCCAACTGACGTGTACGCCCGTTTGAGTGTGTTCCCAACGACTGCAAAATATTTATAGTTGTATGCTTGGTCCCTTTAACGTTCGCCCTACTGTCATCAAAAGTCCGATCGTTTGATGATAACGTTGATTGATAAAGTATGTAGCATGTTGTTTTTGAGAAGGGCGAGCAAACGAAACACATCTTCTGTTACTTTCAGACGGGGGTGTTGGGTGGGGGTGGGTGGGGGTTGTGTGTGTGTGTGTGGGGGGGGGGGGGGAGGGGGGGGAGGCTGCAGGAGATAGCATTGTATGATCAGGTATGGGTAATCCTCCGTCTTTGCGTGGATTCGACACATTTATGGATCAGTGTTTGTCATGATTACTCGGAGATGTTTCGGTACATCGGGCACAAACGACTTGTGTACAATCCAAACGTTTAAACTTTACGTTTACATGCGAGGGATTCAACGTCGGTTTGTGTCGATACTTGGTCTAACTTACTTTCAAAGAAAACATATTCATGATGCATGTTTTGTAAAAAAGAAATTCTTTTTCTTTTCTGTTACAAAAATATCCTACCTGCTACCACTATATTTTTTGCCGTTTAACCTAACCAAAAATCTGAAATAAAGTTTAACATTTAGTGGGCTGTGTACTTCTAATCAAAGACTCTACAGAAAATTGGGTCCAAATTGCTTTTAATGACGCAACTTTTTTTAACGTTAAAGTTTATCCAATAAAAACAGTATTTTACAGATTCATTGTATAAAAGAGCTCACAACAAAACGCACTCAATTTTATCTGATTTGATTTTACATATTATGTGTGAGCAATTTAAATGGCTTTGTTTGGTGGTGTTTGTTTCTGTAAGGCCCAATTAAATCAGACGTGGTATACAATTTTACGTCAGGTAACAGCAAAGAAATCTGAGAAGACATCACCGATAATTTTGTTAATTACTAACGTAGTTTTTTCTTATAAGATTGAATTGTTTAATTTATTTATTGCACTGGAAAGAACAGACAATCATTTGGCGCAACACAATTTGTGGTTTGATCAAGTCCATTTTTCATTCTTTCTCATTTTCAGAATTCGGCAATTTTTGAAAAAGACGTCATTTATCCGACTGGAGTACTTTACACATAGCAGGACAGCTATTATTATTATCATTATTATTATTATTATTATTATTATTATTATTATTATTATTATTATTATTATTATTATTATTATTATTATTATTATTATTATTATTATTATTATTATTATTATTATTATTATTATTATTGTTATTATTATTATTATTATTAAATCACATGTAGTAAAAACTGAAAATCAGGCTTTGCTCATGCCTCGAAATAGCAGCTTAACCGCTATCGACACGCAAAGTGTTAAGAACTGTTAAATCAGTTCAGAGAGGCTGGCAATAACAGAATCAGACAAACAACATGATAAACAAAGTTATTATGGTTTCTTTTTAAAAAAGGTTTGGGGCCTATTTGCTGGTCACAAGATCTGGATGCTTTAATCTTGTGTACTGAATCACGAAACGCGATATCGTTTGAGCCACACACAGACAAAAAAAAAAAAAAAAAAAAAAAAAAAAAAAAAAAAAAACTCTAAGCCAATGAGAACACGCAAAGCAGTAATTAGTTTACAGAAACAAGAGTTAATACATGAACCCAGAAATTCACAGGCGTCAAACTTGCTATTGGCTGCTGCTACAGACACTTGGCATGTTATTTATAGAGGAGGTGTTCAAATGAAGTGTTTATATAGTGCAGTAAAACCGTTCAACAACAACCGCCAAACACATATTACATAAATTAAAAAGGAATTGAACGAGTGACATGTAATTTCTTTTCGAAATGAGTAATTTTACGCTGATGTTCGTTATGAATTATGTATTGCGATTTCTTAGCGTTGATGAGGAAATGCAGTTTGGACCATTGCTTTGCGCTTCTATGAGCTTTATGTTTGGATAGTGTTCGGTAAGTAGGTAAACCTGTTCATCCTTTTTGCAAGCGTTTATTGACGGTGTTGTTGTGCTTGCCTGTGTGCTTGGCTGCGTACTTTCAGAGTTACCCGGATGTGAAACTTATAGCTGCTGCGGGTTACCTGGACAAGGTCTTGACCTGGACAGACATACTGGTAGACAGTACTGTACGACGCAAGTTGGCATATAACGTCACTTCCTTTTTACGAGCACAAGGCTTGGACGGCCTAGTATTACACATCGACCTGACCCGTACGCCAATGTACTTCGTGTCAAGGTGGGCGAGCATCATCTTAAGAAGAGATGTGTGCTGGTCTCGGATTTTGGACCTTACGACCCAAGGCACAGGGCCGTAAGTTTAAAAATCACAGACCAGCAACCAAAAAAAATCTATTCAACGTATTGGGAAAGAAAGGTTCAGGGGTTAGATAGGAGGATTGGATGTTGAGATTAATTGGTGGTTACTAGTGGGTGTGTGATGGGTGTAGTCGTGTATGTGCGTGGAGGGGGAAATGGGAAGATATTGTGAGTAAGTGAAGAGTGAACGGGGAAGTGGTCCTTTTTATTTGTTTTTGTTGATTGTTTTTCCTCTGGAAAGGTGTTTTATGTTGTAGTTGTTCTCATTGTTATTGATTAGGCTGATGTTGTTTTGGCTGTTTTATTTTGTTGTTTCTCAGGTTGCTGACAGACCTGATGACTAGTTTCCAGAATGACTCCTTGTCATCCGGCCTTCCGCGTCTGAGTTTGGGGCTGACCGTGCCTGCAGATGAAGACGTCATAAAGAAACACTTTCCAGGAAGTTTTGTCTCCAAAGACGAATTCAGACTCACTCTCACCGAAAAGGTACCCCCCTTCTCCCTCCCTCCCCCTCCACCCCCCTCCCCCGCAAAAAACAACAACAACAAAATTAACACCAAAAACACCCAAAACAAACAAACGAACAAAAACAAACAAACAAACAAAGAAAAAACTAACAACAGCAGCAACAACAACAAAAATCCACAAAAACACAAAAAAAACAAACAAACAATTAACAAAAACCAAAACCAAAAACAACAACAACAAAACCACCAACAGCAACAACAACAACAAAACCACCAACAGCAACAACAACAACAAAAACCACAATCAAACCAAAACAACAACAACAAAACAAAACAAACAACAAATCCAAACAAAGAAACAAACACAAACAAATAAAAACAACAACAACAACACTTGTCTGTTGCTTGCTGCCGTCTCTTTATTACGACATGCTCATATTGGCTGATACTGATTTGCAGTGCACCGACCTTTACACGTAGTGAAACGATAATACAGCCCCAAGTTTTGCTGTTTCTTTGTGGGACCTCCATGAAGGTCGTGAAAATCCTGAAAAGTGCA